>CM054060.1:387918702-389118702 GCA_028641055.1 Alopecurus myosuroides
AGAGCGCTCTTTTCCTACCCAGGGTACCTAAGGGGACTGGAAGGTTTTTAATGAGGCGGCCTGCTGATCCAAAATTTCTAGTATCAATAAAGAGATGGTTATCAAGTCCTATATCATTACACCCTGGTTACAAGTAAGTGGTATCCCTGCGACATCGATAATTCAGTATCATCAAAAGCATCGATTGCATGTAGGTCTTGGGGGTTGGTTGCTCAGGTAACCAACCACTAACCCGAATGACCCGGCATAGATAGCTATAAGTTATAAGGGCCGATTACTCGCAAACGAGCACGGCTGCAATCTTATGACTGGGCAAAGAAGCCAACTTTTCTTGACTTATCTTACTTAAGCTTGATGTGACTCGCACTAAAGTGGCATGATTCGTTCGCTTACGATTACAATCAGCCATGAAGCCCAATGGGACTTGCCTGGCACTGTTCTCGTATGGATGTAACAACATGGTATCCACGCGAAAGCCGGCTTACAGTACAAGATAGTTAAAAGGGTCATCTAAACCACAAGTTTATGCAGAGTACAAGGCTAAAAGCCGGAAACTCAACAACTATCAAGCATAACTTCAGTACTTACACGGAATGGCTTTAGGTTTGCGACTCGGTAAAAAATAATTTGTTCTCTGAGAAAGGCCACACCCCCATTACTCGAACTTTGGGTCATGGGGGCTGGGGGACTTCGAAACAGAAACAAACTACGTAGCTATCGCAGTTCGAAAAACCTCACCATCCGAGTCTTGGGGACTTAAAGAGAAAGCCCACGTATCAAAAACTCCTGGTCTCGGAAAATCGAGTCTTATGAAGGGAGCTAAAAAGAGAGATGGGTATCAAGAACAAGTTCAGAAGAACAGCAAAAAGTACGATTATCAAAAGACTGGGAAAGCCGCGAAAATATGTCACCACATAGAAGTATATTACAAGCTTTTGCATCGGTATCAGAAGTGCACAGGCGCACCATTAACAGAATAAAGTAGCTCAAACAAAACGGTCCCACGTGACTAAGGTATTATGACATCCTTACTCTACTCGGCCTCCTGAGCGTGATCTTCCGGGTCTTGCTCCTGGAACTGCTTCTTAGCTTTTTTGGCAGAGCCACCCGGACTCACCGCGCCAGGGCGGATAGGAGGGAGGACGGACGGTGTAGAGGCGGACGGCCCTGATTTTAAGTCGGCCTCCCTCTTCGCAGTTGCCTCCTTCTTCTTAGCTGAGTAATCAGCCCACTTCTCCAAGAGGTCAAAGGGCGGGGGTGCTTCCTCTGTGATAATCTTGTCATCAGCGTCATACGCAGTCATTAGTGTATTAAGGTTCAAGCTATCGGCTAGAGTGGTGGCAGAGGGGCGCACTGCCGACTGAATGGCCTTGAAATCCTTAGGCGTAAATTTGGCGCCATCCGCCTTGAACTCAGGAAACCCGGAGATTATCTTCGCCGGGTCCAGCTTCGGAAAGTAGGCTTTGGCCAAGGTCAAAGCCCGCACTATACCAGTACGGCAGGACGAACGCTTCCAGAGTTCAATCCAGCCGGGTACAGTGGAGCAGGCTTGGACAAGGTTCTCTTCACCCGGATAGGCTTCCGTGGGCCAATTAATGGCATTCAATATAAATTTTGTGCCGGCAAAGAAAGTCCGGAGCACAGTCTTCAGGGTCCTAACCTTGACAATAGCATCTTCCTCTGGAGCTGCAAGGTTCGCACCTATAGTGGAAACAGAAGCAAGAACGTATCAGTAGCAGCCGGGTATGAAATTAGTCGGCAGGCAAAAATTAGGCGGCAGGCAAAAACTTAGTCGGCAGGCAAACACTTACTAAGTAAGATCTGGTAAGAATCGGAGACTTGATCCGATAACTTCTTCAAATCGGCCTGAGCGGCGAGGGACTTCTCCTTGTATTTGGAGACATCCTTCTTCAAAGTTTTCATATTATCCTCAAGGATTTCTCGGCGTTTTATCTCGGCAAGAAGGAGCTGTTCGGTCTTCAGCAAGGTTTCATCAGACCGAGTTACCTGTGCCTGTAAGTGTAAAAGGGTGCAAGAACCAGCTGAGTGTTATGGCAAGAAAAATATGGTGAGAAGTACCAAGCATAACTTTTGCAAGTTATACTCGGAACTTGGGGACTAGATAGGAAATATAAGATAACAAGCGCTCTTACCTGGTGCTCTGCAGCCATGCGCTCCAAAGTCTCGCTCTCCGAAGCCTTCATGGTGAGAAGCTTGTCCATCAATTGTTCGAAAGTATCTTTATTCGTGTCAGAAGACCCGGGTTCTTGGAATTTCCTAGAAGAGGTTTTCTTCTTAGAAGGAGGTGGAACCCGGGTCATTTGCACGTTGGAATCCGACACTCCTTCTGCACCTAAGGCGGTGGTCTTTCTCTTGCTGGCATGAGAAGCAATTGGATATTCGGTTTCCTGCTGGTTCGGTTTGGTCGGCGATGTTTGTTCTTCATCGCCAGACGCGGTTGCAGTTTTATCAGCCGGGTTTCCCTTACCCGGGCCCTTATCTTCCGAATCCTCTTGATCGCTGACAACGACCGTGGCCCTGTAGATGTTATCACAAAGCAGCTAAATATGCAGTCAGGAAAAGATGACGAAGTACCGGAAAGTATCTGGAAGGGGATTTTACCCGGCATTCACCGCAAAGTCACAAGGAAATCTATCGTCAGACCCGGGGGAGGCTGGAAAATGTCAAGTTAAATATTATGCGAGAATGCTTCGAGGAAACCGTGCTAACCAAGAAAAGATAGAGCAAGTACCAGCTTGCCGAGTGGGGAGCGGTGAAGAACCCGGGTTAAGGGCGTCGTTACCCGGGTGATTTCGAGTCGACCTGCGCTTAGGCGTGGGCGACCCCTTCAAGATTGACCAGTGGGATAACGTCAATAAAGGTTCAAGAATATCATTACGATAATACAAACTGAATGTGTGAAGGAGGTATGAAACCTTGGAGGTGGCTCCTTGAGCTTTTCTTTTAGATCCGGCTTTGGTTGCCGGCTCCGGTTCTTCCTCATCACTGGCGGATTCTACCTTGCCGTCCGAATCTTCTTCCTCGTCATCTTCTTGTTCTGAATGTCGTCAAGATTACGGTTGGAAATAAAGGGGTTACGGTGAGTTCAAACGAGTCAAGTAAAATTCAAAGAGTACCTTCGTCTGAGTGAACAGCTTCTTGTTCCTCTGGACCTTCGGAGCTAGGGGGGTATTGGTGTTCCAAAAGTCGTCATCATCCTGAAAGGCGTTAAAGTACGAGTTATCAGTTGCATCAAGTGGAAAGAGCGAAAGTAAAGGCATCAGAGTCGGGTTTTTACCTGGGGGGCCGGGTTTTCAAGTGTGAAGGGCTCTAACCCGGATATGTTCCGGATTACCTCGAGCTTCTCCGTAAGAAAACCCTTGATGGTCTTGAGAGTGTCGCCGACTGCGAAGATGTTGTCAGAATATCGTAGTGGATCAGAAGGTTCCCCAGAATACTCGCACATCAGCTTTGTGCGGATGGAGTTGGGTTGAATTCTGAAGTCGACCCAGGTCTTCACTAGGTTGAGCCCAATGAGGCCCTGGGCTCTAAGAGTGGCGAGTTTGGCTAGCAGAGGTTGGATTGCCTCCCTATCTGAGTCAGGGGCAAAGGCACTAAATTTGTCAGAGATGTCAAGAAGACCATCAGAATAACCCGGCAGTTTCTTTTGGCCGGATGGGGAAGTGTCCTGGCAGTAGAAATAAGAAAGCTGCCAGTGTTTGACATGAGAATTAAGGGTGAGGGATGGCATCGGAGAGTTCTTGCGGCGCTGGATCGAAACCCCGCCGCAAGTGAGAAGCGCCCCATCACCGCTTTCGCGGCATGGCTTGCATTGATAGAGCTCGATAAAAAGAGCTAGGTTTGGTGGAGTGCATAAATAGGATTCAGAAAGGACAATAAAGTGGGTAATATTTAGCACGGAATTGGGCCCGATGTCGAAGACGCGAAGGCCATAGTGACTAAGAATGTCACGGAAAAAAGGATGACCGGGTGGGCGAAAACCCCGGGTTACATGTTCCACGAAGCAGATTACCTCGTCTTTTGTAGGGGTGGGCCGGGTCTCCTTCCCCGGCAACCTCCATTGGATATTCTCCTGAGGGGGGAGAACTCCCAGCTCTACTAGCTCCTCCAACTTGGCCTTTGTGACCATAGACCGCTCCCAGTTGGCGGAAATGGTGTTGGTGGCTTTACCCTTGGTTGGGGTTTTCACCTGTTTCTTGGGAGCCATGTGGTTGACCTGCAAGGCACCAAATAAGAAGAAGATTAAGACATGGAAATTGCGAAATGGTCAAGTATCAGCCGGATGGTATTGAGGTATGGCAGGAGACCCGGGTGTTAGCCCGTAGAATCAAGTTCGGAAGTTCCGGGTATCGCGTATTATGGAGAAGTTTACGGGGTCTAAATGGTAAAGAAGCTTTTTGAAAACAATGGGCAGTGGCTTAAGCGCCAAACGTGAATAAAGGGGATTAAAAAGAAGCAGTCCAGCCGAGTGATTGATGCAGAGGCGGAAATCTTGGGCAGTACGAGCCTAGATTGGAAGTTTTATTTTCAGATTTGTGGCGAGGGTAATGATTGTGGGCAGTAGGCGAGTTGGTTGGAGTATGCGCTTTATCCTTTGTGCGAACTAGAAGAGACTATGGGTAGCCTAATCCGGTCTAGCCAAGAAATCTGAGGCGGAAGGATCTAGATCTAATCTGAGGAAAAAATCAGAGGTTGCGAGGGAAAGTTGATGAACGCAAAAGGCTTACCGGAGGAGATCCGAGGGAGGCCTTGCGGAGGCAGATGGCGCAGGCCTGGTGTCCTTTCGCGGTTCTTGGTGGGCCGGATGAGAATTCGCCGGCGGATCTTGGCGGCGGCGCGGAGTGACCGGTGGCGGAGCGTAGCCTTCGGGCAATGGGTTCCGGTGATGTGCGTGGAAGGTCCGTGGTGGCGCTCGGGAAGGAAGAGAGCTCAAGGGGAGAAAGGAATGGAGTGGGGGAAATGAGCCGTTAGGGTTCGAGTCACTCCTAAGGAGCTTTTTTATAGTGCGACTGGATAAGCCCGGTTCGGTGAGTGGAGGCCGGGAATTGTGGGGGTAAAACGGCTATTAATTTAAAGTTCCTGCGAGATATGTGCCCAGTATTAAGTAAAGCATCCGGATAAAGAAAGAAGGGGATTCGTCCCGCGATGATGGGATTAACTGTCAAGCATAGGATCTTGGCGTTGCCACTATAATTTGGACCCAGAAGTTTGAGCCAAGGTGTTTGGAGGGAAAAACTTGAATTATCGCATGGCCACCAAGGAGCAAGGCCTAGCTGAATGTTAAAACATCTTAACCCGGTTTCCATGTACCCGTGTGATCGATATCTTTTCAGGAATAGCAAGCGCTTCAAGGAGATCCGTGAAGCCCAGGCTATTCTGGGGACTACTGACGGGGGGATGCTAACCCGGTATGCCAGGTTCCGGGGAATAACCCGGCCCAAAGGATGGTATACAGGATCCGGCTGTGGTAAAGATGTTCGTGGAGGCCCAGGCTCGTGGGCCTAATGGCCCGGATTATGGATATTGTAAAGGAAAATTAGGGTTAGCATGCCGTGTATGGGTAGGACCCGGGTGTGCCTTGTAAAGTAAGTTAGGGGGGTACGGGTGTTATATAAACCGATCCCCGGGTATAGTTTGAGAGAGAGAGATCTAAGAACCCTAGCAATATCGTGTGGTATCAAGTATCCAGTGTAAACCCTAATCGAGTTATTATATCGAGAATAGAGATTCGGCGACTTCGATTGCCGGCTGTCAGATCAAGTTGTACCATGTCTTCCCTCGAGCAAAACCCTCTCCCGAACGCCTGTGTCGACTTGCCCCAAGATCAGTTACCCCTGGTAACATCTGCCGTGATTATCCCACGACAATGGCGGCCATATAGTAACCCGGCTTTCCTCCAAACACACTACTCAAATTTCCGAGTCAAAACCTTGATAAAAACATCAAGATTCTATACTTTTACTTGATAATTGACCCTGGTTTCACGGAATGGATCTCTTTCTCTTTTTTGCCCGGATACCACGCTCAATACCTGAAGCATATCTCGCAAAACCCGCACGGATAACCATTACCCCATAATTTCTGGCTTCTGGCCGTTAGAATAGGTTCACCCTCACCTTATAAATAGTGCTCAAAGGGTAACCTGGAATCCAACGCCTCACTCCAACTTATCCCTTCCTTCCTCACACCTTGCGCTCTCGCGACGCCACCGCAAGAATCTAGGGCTCGCCATCGGAACAAAGCCACCATCGGCCGTGTTCGTTCTCAAGCCATCCGCGCCGCCACCAAGCTTCATCCCCGCGCCCTCGTCCTGCTCTTCCAAGAACCGCAAAGGGGAACTCAGACCACGCCGCCCGCAGCCATCGTACCAAGCTTCCAGTACCTCCCTGTAAGTTCCTTGCACTTGCTAATTTAGCCCCACAATTTTTATGATTCATCCTGGATTGGATCTTGGTCAACCCGCGGGCCGTTTCTCCTGCCCCACCGGATTAGATGGCTTAGAGGCTTGCCAGCTCCTTTAATAACCTATTTGATGATCACACACCATCCTCCTACCATTATTAATCACCAATTTCTTCGTAGAATCGTTCGCAAGTTTTCCAATCTAGATCCATTTCACCCCAACTTTCCGCACATATCATTGACACTCGGAAAATCCCCCTTTTCCGGTTCTTTTGCTTGCAGTAGATACATGGGCAACCATCCGTCTTCCTCAGACACTTTTCAATACGTAAGTGAACAATAATTTCTAGAGTCGTACTTAATACCCGGATAACTCGCAACCTCCACTCCGTGATGTGATACCCGGATAATCCTTAATTTTATCACATTCTTGATACTCCAAGTGCATGCTCGGATAACCTGATATTCCCGAGTCTTATTTCCTGTATCTTTCCTCCTTGTGTTTGCAGGTTGATCCCATGGCTCCCAAAAGGCAAGGGAAACAGCCGGCCCAGGCGAAGGCAACCCAATCCATATCTGCCAATTGGGGGCGATCCACAGTCACAAAGGCCAAGCTGGAAGAGCTGGCCGAGTTGGGGGTCCTCCCCCTCAGAAGGACATTCGCTGGAGGGCGCCGGGTGACGAGACCCGGCCCACACCCACCGACGGCGAGGTAATCTGTTTCGTGGAGCACGTGACCCGGGGATTCCGTCCTCCGGGTCACCCTTTCTTCCGTGAGGTCCTGAGCCATTATGGCCTCAGGATATTTGACATAGGGCCTAACTCTATGTTGAATATTACTCACTTCATTGTCCTATCCGAGTCATACTTGTGCACTCCGCCAAGTTTGACTCTCTTTATTGAACTCTTCCAGTGCAAGCCATGCCGCGAAAGCGGTGATGGAGCACTTCTCACTTGCGGCGGGGTTTCCATCCAACGCCGCAAAAATTCCCCAATGCCAACCCTTAATCTGAACTCCCATGTTAAACACTGGCAACTATCCTTCTTCTACTGCCATGACACCTCTCCACCCGACGAGAAGAGACTGCCGGGTTACTCGGAGGGCCTCCTCAATACCTCCGAGAATTTCAATGCCTCCGCCTCTGACTCAGACAGGGAGGCAATCATACCTTTGCTAGCTAAGTTAGCCGTTCTCTCAGCCCAAGGCCTTCTTGGGCTCAACTTAGTGAAAACTTGGGTTGACTTCCGTATCCAACCTAATTCTATCCACACCAAATTGATGTGCGAATACTCGGGGCACACCACAGATGCACTCCGATATTCCACCAAGAGCTTTGCAGCCGGGGATACCAACAAAACCATCAAGGGTTTCCTGACGGAGAAGCTGGAAGTGATAAAAAACATCGCCTGGTTACCTCCGTTTACTCGGGAGAACCCGGCCCCAGCGGTAAGACCCGATGTTCATAAGCTCATTTCTTCATCTTGACTCGATACTGCTCCTAACTCTTATTTTCACCTTTCCGTCCCAGGCCGGTGACCCTTTCTGGACAGTTGAGACCTCCCCCCCTTCCGGAGACCCGGAAGACGAAGACGAGCCGGTTGACGGTGATGAAGGTATTCACCCGGATCTTGCGTTACCTTTACTTGCATCATTATCCTCCCATTTAACTTTTCCATGATACATACTCGGTTCGCAGGACCGGAGGATGAATACGAGAAGAACGAATTCGACCCGGAAGCTACCGAATCTGATCAAGAAACTCCAGTTGGGGCCAAGAGGAAGGCCAGAGGGGTAGTGTTCAAGGTTCCTTTCTCTTCTATGTCCTCTGAGCCTTACTCCTTTGATACCATGCGACAACTTAATCATCAATTATTGAACTCGTCGTACTTGAAGGATTCTCTTCCAGCCAAGCGCAGAGTGACTCGGAGTTCCCCGGGTGAGGATCCTCTTAACCCGGGCATCTCCACCTCCCCCGTCCATCGTGCCAGTGCTCCTCCGCCTCGTCCTTCCAATTCTCCTCAGCGCCACCCCTCTCCTAACCATCCACGCGCCGGGAAATTCCGGGTTCCGCTAACGGTTCCTCTGACAACTTCGTCTGCTTCCAGCGGTGAACTCCCGCCGGATTACGCCGTAAATACTGGGTAAGCTTTTGCTATATGACATCCTTTGATGCCTGACAATTTTCAATCACCATTGCTAACTGCCTCTTCCCATTTTTCTTTAGTGCTCAAGCCACCGTTAGTGACCCAGAGAATGTGGAGATGGATAACCGGGAGGTGGATAACCGTCAGACAGAGGAGCCGACTGAGAACGTAGACGCCGCGACCGGCGGTGATACTGAGAACAACCAGGAACAAGCCACCGAGTCTCCTGAGTCATCCGAACCAGTAGACGAGGAGATCGAGGTTCCAGACACAAGGATGGGTTCTCCCAACCCGGATACTCAGACTATCCGGGTCTCAACTCCCAGGGCGGGGAGAGCTCCCCCATCAGGTGACCAGGCTGCCGGCTCTTCCGGTGCCCGACCCGAGGACCTGATGTTTGCCCAGATGCTCGAAACCCTGCGCGCTTTGAGGGCTAATGAAGAGAACATCTTGGAGGCTTTAATAGCCAAACACGAGGTAAACCCGACTAATATTGCCTGTGTCCTTATCCAGTCCCCAAGTTCCGAGTGAATTAATTCACAATTTGCTTGGAACTTTACGATATAAGCGACTGATAACTTACCCTTTTATCCGGCTAATCCTTCCTTGTGTCCATGCAGTCCTTCGTGACTCAATCTGAGGAGAAGCTGACCGAGGCCGCCAAGCTCATTGAAAAGGAGGTGGCTCTACGTGAGGCGGCCGAGGCTGAGGCCAGGAGGAGCAGGACGATAATGAAGAAGTATAGGAGGAGGGCTCACTCAGCAGAAGATGATTAGACGAGCCTTTCTGTTCAAATTGCTGATACGTACCGTGCTTTGCTTGGTACACTTCTTCATCCGGGTTATTCTTTTGATAAATAGCCGGAATTTCCTGACTCATGTTTCCATTTCTGTAGGTCCGGATGAAGTAATGCCGGACGAGGGTGACATTGCCAGGCTGAAAACTATTAAGAGCGTAATCCGGCAGCTATGCGCCGGAACCAAATGGATCCTTCAAGAAATACGGTGGCCGGGTAAAGGGCATGGCGACCTGAAGAGAATGCTAGACGCCTGCTCCACTATCCCCGAGTGGATTTGGCACTGGAAACGCTCGTCCTGCCGGGTTGGAGTAACCCGGGGTCTTGCGCTTGCCAAGGCTTACTTCCCTAAGCTCGAGCTAGCCAAGCTTATGGGCGGTTTCCCGGAATACAAGCTTGATGGGTCCAAGTTCTCCGTGAAGGATTTCCAGGCCGTCCAGAAGGAGGTCCGTTACCCGGCCAGCGTGATTGCTGACGGCTTAGATGTCGATTCCCTCGTTCCTGCTTATGATGCTGCTGGTGAAGCTATTAAGTCGGATCTTCCCGAGCCGTATGACATGCTTGCCCGATGGAAGGAGGAAGCTGCTAAGTTGAGGGAGGAGGCTGCTAAAAAGAAGGCTGAAGCCGACTCTGCGCCCGCTACCTCCACACCAGTAGTTCCTCCTCCTGCGCGAGCCGGCACTGCTGATCCGGGTGCTGCTGCTATCCCAAGTGACGACAAGGGTAAGGCAAAGATGGATGCCGGGGCTTAGGATGCCGAGTGATACTTGTTTCTTCGTGCCACTTCTCATGCGTCAGTCGGCCGATGTGCCGTTTAAACAATTATTTTTTGGATGGTGCGCCTGTGCACCTTTGATATCATTTACCGGGATTTTGTAATGCACGCTAAGGTCTTGATACACTCTATTCCTCTTTGGGGCTTTTAAATTTATTCACTTTTGAACTCATTTGCACTAGATATCCGACTTTCTTTATTGTTCCTTTTGTGAGGCTCGGTTTCCGGGTTTCATGGGTGTTGACAAGCGGACTTGCTTCGAAGTCCCCAAGCCCCCAAGACTCGGATGTTTGGACTTTTTGAGCTTGAAAAACTAAGCAATTTTTCTCTTTCTCAAGATCCCGAGTCCCCAAGACCCGGATTTCTGGGTTGGGGATACGTGATTTTTTAAGGAGAACGCATTGTTTGCTGCTAAATCCAAAAAGTCCAGAGCCGTTTCACATAGGTTCTGAAGTTATGCTTAATAATCGTTGAGTTTCCGGCTATTAGCCCTGTACTCTGCATAACTTGTGGTTTAGATGACCCTTTTGACTATCTTGTACTATAAGCCGGCTTTCGCATGGATATCATGTTGTTACATCTGTACGAAGACAGGGTCAACCAAGTCCCATTGGGCTTCATGGCTGATTGTAATCGTAAGCGAGCAAATCATGCCATTTTAGTGCGAGTCACATCGAGCTTAAGTAAGAAAAGTCAAGAAAATTTGGCTCCTTTGTCCGGTTATGAGATTTCAGCTGTACTCGTTTGCGAGTAATCGGCCCCCATAACTCATAGGCATCAAGGCCGGGTCTTTGAGTTTGCAACTGTGCTATTCAAGCAATCAGCCCCCAAGACCTGAATATATGCAACGTACTGGGACTGAAGAACATAAGAATAACCATCTCTTTACTTGATATGAAAAAGTTAGGTCAGCAAGCCGCCTCATTAAAAACCCATCCAGTCCCCAAGGGTACCCTGGATAGGAAAAGAGTACGTCTGAAACCTGCTGCCTGTTACATCGTGCAATTCCTCTTGCCAATATAGTCTTTACTAAGTATAATATGGACGTAGCTGAGCCACGTTCCATGGCCTGTCTCTTTCTTGCATAGATGAAGTGGTGTGAGCGGTGTCATTAACTGTAGCCGACTCCTCCCTTGCATCTACCAAGTAATACGATCCATTATGCAGATTCCGGCTTATGATAAACGGTCCTTCCCATGGCGGTGATAATTTGTGTTTTCCTTCGTTTGACTGTACCAGGCGCAGAACCAGGTCTCCTTCCTGGAAGACCCGGGTTTTCACGCGCCGGCTATGATACCTCCGTAAACCTTGCTGATAAATGGCTGATCTCTCCAGGGCTTGTTCCCTTTGTTCTTCTAACATATCTATGGCGTCCTGCCGGGTCTTTTCATTCTCCACTTCAACGTAAGCTGATACTCGCGGTGAATTATGGATAATGTCACTCGGTAACACTGCTTCCGCACCATAGACCATGAAGAAGGGTGTCATTTTAGTGGATCTGTTAGGCGTAGTGTTGATACCCCAAACCACGGAAGGAAGTTCTTCGACCCATGCGCCAGCAGCCCTGATACAGGGGACTCGCAATCGTGGTTTCAACCCGCGGAGCAATTCTTGGTTTTCCCTCTCCACTTGTCCGTTGGCCTGTGGATGAGCCACTGATGCTACATCAAGCCGGATTCCATTGTTGCCACAGAACTTTTCCATCTCACCAAGGGACATGTTGGTTCCATTGTCGGTAATTATGCTGTGGGGATACCCAAACCGGTACATAATTCTTTTCAGGAACTTGACTGCTGTAGCTGCTTCACAATTAGTAACTGGCATAACCTCAACCCACTTGGTAAATTTATCAATAGCCACTAAAAGATGTGTCTTCTTGCAAGGTGACATATGAAAAGGGCCAACCATGTCCATCCCCCAGACAGCGAACGGCCAAGTTAACGGGATGGTCCGTAATTCCATAGCCGACACATGGGTTTGGCGAGCGTACCTTTGACATCCGTCACACCTTGCTACTAGTCGTTCCGCATCTGCTAGAGCCGTGAGCCAGAAAAATCCGTGTCGATAAGCCTTGGCCACAAGGGATCTTGTGGATGCATGATGCCCGCAATCGCCTTCATGGATTTCCTTGAGGATCTGCCGGCCTTCTTCTGGTGCCACGCAACGCAAAAAGACCCCCGCGGTGCTTCTCTTGTATAACTCCCCGTTGATGATAGAATATCCCTTTGCTCGCCGCAAAATTTGCCTTGCTAACACTTCTTGCTGTGGTAACTCGCCTCGTGATAGGTAGGCCAAAAATGGTTCTGTCCACTCTGGAATAGCGCGTACAGTGGCCACGAGTCCTAACTCCGGGTCTTGATTTGCCAATTCCTCCTCTGACTCGGTTTTAACTGATGGTCGCCATAATTCGCCCAGGAAGACGTTGGGTGGGACCGGTTCTCTGCGCGAGCCGAGTCTAGCGAGGGCGTCGGCTGCCTCATTCTTTCTTCTATCTATATGCTCCACCTCATACCCGGAAAAACATCCTGCAACCCTATCAACTTCCCTGCGGTATGCTGCCATAGTCGCGTCCTTTCTATCCCAAGTTCCTGACACCTGCTGTACCACAAGGTCTGAATCTCTAAAGCATCGTATACTCTTGATGTTCATCTCCTTGGCTATCTTTAAGCCATGCAATAGTGCCTCATACTCGGCCACGTTATTGGAACAGTCAAAGTGAATTTGTAGTACGTAACTCAATTTGTCTCCTTTGGGTGATGTTAGCACCACCCCCGCTCCTGACCCCTCATACTGCTTTGATCCATCGAAGTGCATGGTCCATGACTCGGAGTTTGGAACCGTGGTAGTCATGCCTGTGTGTGTCCAATCATTAACGAAATCAACCAAAGCTTGAGATTTGATTGCTGACCTGGGCTCGTAGCTGATGTGATAATTCCCCATTTCTATCGCCCATTTGGCTATTCTTCCGGTTGCATCCGAGTTTCTAACGATATCCGACATTGGTATTGAGCTAACCACGGTTATGGGGTGTTCCTGGAAATATGGCTTCAGTTTCCGGCTGGCCATAAAGACCCCAAAAACCAGGTTTTGCCAATGCGGTTAGCGCTGCTTTGCCTCTGATAATACTTCACTGACATAATACACCGGTCTCTGGCTGGATAACCCTTCCCATCTTCTTTACGCTCCACCACCACTACTGCGCTGACGGCTCGGGGGCCAGCTGCCACATATAGCAACATAGGCTCTTTAGGACCCGGGGCCGCTAGCACTGGTGCTTCAGATAGCTGCTTCTTTAGTGCCTCGAACGCCTCGTCCGCCTCTTGATCCCATACAAACTTGTCGGATTTCCTCAAGAGCCGGTACAAGGGTATCGCCTTTTCTCCGAGTCTTGATATAAATCGGCTCAAGGCTGCTACGCAGCCCGTGAGCTTTTGAACATGCTTCAAATTTTCCGGTTTTTTCAGACCTTGGATAGCTTTGATTTTGTCCGGGTTTGCCTCAATTCCTCTCTCGGAAACGATAAAGCCAAGTAATTTCCCGGCTGGGACTCCGAATACGCACTTTGTCGGGTTAAGCTTCATCTGATACCTCCTTAAGTTTTTGAACGTTTCCTTCAGATCGTCAATAAATGTTTCTGCCTTCCTGGTCTTGATAACCACATCATCCACATAAGCATGGACGTTGCGTCCAATTTGGTCCTTGAAGCACTTCTGAATACACCGTTGATAAGTTGCGCTAGCGTTCTTCAACCCAAATGTCATGGTTTTGTAACAGAAGGCCCCAAAAGGAGTTATAAACGATGTTTTCTCCCAATCCTCCCTCTTGAGTTTAATCTGATGATACCCGGAATAAGCGTCCAGAAAGCACAATAGGTCACTCCCAGCTACTGCATCTATGATCTGATCTATCCTTGGTAGTGCGAACGGATCCTTTGGGCAATGCTTGTTGAGACTCGTAAAATCAATACACATTCTCCACTCATTGGTCTTTTTCATCACTAGCACCGGATTTGCTAACCAGTCCGGATGAAATACTTCCATGATGAAGCCGGCTGTCAATAGCCGAGCAATTTCTTCACCTATAGCTTTCCTTCTTTCCTCATTCATCTTCCTCAAGCCCTGCTTCACAGGCCTGGACTTGGGGTCTACATGCAAACTGTGCTCTGCCAACTCTGTAGGGATACCCGGCATGTCGCTAGGTGTCCAGGCGAATACGTCCGCATTTGAACGAATGAACTCCACAAGTGCCTTCTCCTGTTCGCCGTCTAAGTTAGAGCCTATAGTAAATTGCTTAGTGGAGTCACCTTCAACAAAGTCTATCATCTTGGTGTCTTGTGCTGCCTTGAATTTTGCTCTTTCGTCCTCAGTGTTCGGCCTTTTCAATGCGGTCCTGTCCTCCGGGTCTACTTGAGACCGATAATACTTGAGTTCCTCTTTTCTGCAAGCCTGCTCGGCCATTACCGAATCTCCTTCGTCGCACTCGGCCGCTATGTCCCGGTTTCCATGTATGGTGATGGTTTGCTTAGGACCTGGAATCTTCAGTTGTAGATACACGTAGCACGGCCTGGCCATGAATTTGGCGTAAGCCGGTCTTCCAAATAGTGCGTGATAAGGACTGCGCATTTTGACTACCTCGAACGTGAGCCACTCCACTCGATAATTATCCGTTGATTCTCCGAAAGCTACCTCCAATGCGATTTTCCCCTCGGGACATGCCGAGTGACCCGGCACTATTCCATGAAAAATTGTTGAGCTTTTCTGCAGCTGGGACTCCTTGAGACCCATGCGTGAAAAAGTTTCCCAGTACAAGATATTGATGCTACTTCCACCGTCCATCAGGACCCTTTTTAACTCGTAACCATTAACCTGTGGTGCGACTACCAATGCTAAGACTCCCGGGTGCTCTATTCTTTCCGGGTGATCTCTTCTGCTCCATGTTATCTCTTGTTCCGCCCATCTCAGGTGTTCCGGAACAGCCGAGGAAACCGAGTTCACAGCTTGCTTGAGTATCCTTTTGTTCCTGTCAGAAGTTCCCGTAGTATGCACATGATATTGTCCTTTTAAATCAGGCGTACGTACCATACCGATGAAGACGCTGATCCGGCCGATTGTCACGACGGATCCGGATTCGAGGTGATCCGACTCTGGCCCCCAGCCGGAATCGTCCACCGTCTTTTCTCCTTTGTGGTCGATGTAGATCTCGCCGACGACAAGATTCTCCATGTTCTTCCGAGCTTCTCCCGTGATGTAAACACCTTTGGACGCAGGCCCCACGGTGGGCGCCAACTGTCGTGGGATAACCACGGCAGACGTTACCGGGGGTAACTGATCTTGGGGCAAGACGACACAGGCGTTTGGGAGAGGGTTTAGCTCGAAGGAAAACATGATGGAACTCGATCTGGTAGCTGGCAATCAAGTCGCCGAGTCTCCAATCTCAATATATTAACTCGATCTCTCGTATACACTGGATACTCGATATCAAACGACACTACTAGGGTTCTTCGATCTCTCTCAACTAGACCTAGGGGTCGGTTTATAAAGCACCCGTACCCCCCTGGCTTACTCTCCAAGGCGCACCCTGAATCCTATCCGGACACCGCATACGAACTCTAACTTTCCTTTACCGTAACCCACAATCCGGGTTACGAGGCCTACACACTTGGGCCTTCCAGAAGTTTCTTTACCCTTAGCTGGATCTTGCGTAGCGTCCTTTGGGCCGGGTTATGCCTTGGAGTTGGCCTACCGGGTTAGTATCCCTCCATCAGGGATGCCAATACCCATGACGAATTACTTCTTCGAGGGTGGTGGTAAATCCTTCCCATCATCATACTTCAAAGGTAAAGGCTATCCATCAAATGACGACTGGGTCTCCAATATCCTTAAACTAGCAGCAAAAATTATACGTTTAAACCCGATCTCATACTCACATTTTTTATTCTGCACATTGTAGAGTTGTGCTTGCAATTTGTTGGTGGCCTTGTAGCGAGAAGATTTCCTCCCAAAGCTTGGTAGTCTCCTTCTTGTGCTTAGCTATGAGTTATGCATTTATTTTGTGGATGATGTCCACTTCACGCTCTGCCATCTTCTTGTACCTAAAAACTTCTTGCTCCAACTCTTCCATCCTAGCTTCACTGTCTTCTCCTCTAGGACCCTGATCATCTTCTTTATGCACCTCCCCGTACTTGAGCAGCAAATCCTTTGGATGCATCTTCAACAGGTTCATTTAGGGTTTGACGATATTCACGAAGAAACTGTCCTTGGGAGGCCCGGAAGAGTACATTGTGGCTCTATATCTGAGGATGAAATCTGGCAGAAACAGATCGAAACGAAAACATGACGAGAAAACAATATACAGACCTCAGGGGTCCGGGGGGTTATATAGCAAAAATCTACGTCACAAAAGGAAGGTGCAGTCCAAAAACGGGTCGGAGAGGAGCTCCGGGGCGCCCACACCATAAGGGGGCACGACCAGGGAGGTGGTGTGGTGCCCTCGGGCACCGCCTCCTACCCTTCTTCGGCTCAATATTTTTCATATTTTCCATAAACAACAGAAATATAAGTTGGAAAGTAATACGCGAACCTTTTCTTAACAGAACTGTTACCGATTCGAAAACGGACTCTGCAGTTTATATAATCTTCTCTTTAATAAACTTCTCGAGAGTCATCAGTTGAATAGTATCAACATCTTCATCATCAGAATCTCCAAAAATATAATGTTTGAGTCTTTTCCCATTCACCACTTGTGTAGTGTTATCTTTAAGAGAAGCAATTTTGATTGCACCCGAACGATACACTACTTCAAAAACATAAGGTCCTTCCCATCTTGAGAGTAATATTCCTGCAAAAAAATCTGAGACGAGACCTATACATTAGAACTTTCTCACCAACACGAAACTCTCTTTCAAGAATTCTCCTATCATGCCATTGTTTAACTTTCTCCTTAAAGTGCCTAGCATTTTCATAGGCTTCACTTCTGCACTCATCTAAAGAGCTCAAGTCAATTATTCTTTTCTTACCAGCAAGTTTAAAATCTCTATTTAGTTATCTCACTGCACAATAAGCTTTGTGTTCTAATTCTAAAGGCAAGTGGCAAGATTTTCCATAAACCATTTTATAAGGAGACATACCCATAGAATTTTAATAAGAAGTTCTATAAGCCCATAAAGCATCATTCAACTTATCAGGCCAATTTTTCCTAAATTTATTAACAGTCTTTTGCAAGATAGATTTAATTTATCTATTTGATAGTTCTACTTGCCCACTGGTTTGAGTATGATAAGCTGAGGCAATTCTATGATTAATATCATATTTAGCAAGAGTTTTTCTAAAACCACCATGAATAAAGTGAGAACCTCCATCAGTCATAAGATATCTAGGCACACCAAACCTAGGGAAAATAACATCTTTAAGCATTTTTTAAAGATGTCTCACCATCAGCACTCTTTGTAGGTATAGCTTCTACCCATTTAGTAACATAATCAACAACAACAAGAATATGAGTATAACCGTTTGAAGGAGGAAACATACCCATAAAGTCGAGACCCCAACAATCAAAAGGTTCAATAACAAGAGAATAACTCATAGGAATTTCAATACGTCTAGAAATATTTCGAACTCTTTGACATTCATCACAAGATAAAACAAACTTTCGTGCATATTTAAAGAGAGTAGGCCAATAGAAACCTGATTGTAGAACCTTGTGCGGTTCTATCTCTAGCGTGATGTCCTCCATAAGCACTACCATGGCACTTTCTCAATATCTCTCGTTGTTCATGTTCTGGAACACATCTTCGAATAATACCATCTACTCCTTCTTTATATAAGTGTGTGTCGGATATATGCCGATTAGGGGTATGTCCGGCATTGGCCAAAAAGCCGGATTACCAGGGTGGCCTGTAGGTAATGGACCATAGTCCATTGGGCGGCCCGGTAAGCTGATGCGCAGGAAGCCGGATTCTAGAAGAACCCGGACCACGGCCCAAAGACGGATTCCTTAATTTCCAAGTTAGATACTTTCTGTAATCTTCTAGGTTTCCTTTCTGTAAGCCCTAATCCGGCTATCTCTATAAAGCCGGACGGGGGGAAAGAAAGACACAAACAATTAGCTAGAAGCCAACTCGCCGAGAAATTGATCCTCGCCGAGTTAGTAAAACCATACTCACATTGTACTTTGTATACTTCAGGCTTGAGCCCTAATTTAGTAAGATTGCAGGAGTAGGAACGTCGCCTTAGTTGCGACGTACCGAACCTGGGTAAACCTGGTGTTCTCGCTACAGTACTTCCACGTTACCCCCCCACGACTCTACTAGTAGTCTCATGGAACCCCCGTCTATGAACTCTACTACGATGTCTCGACAGTTGGCGCTCAACGTGGGGACAACGATGTCGAGAGTTATGTTCCGAGCAGGAATACTCGGCGGAATCGGCAGTACCATAACTGTCGGGAGCCTGAAGTTCGGTAGTGACGTCGGACGCTTCCTCGACAACGAATCGTACATGTCAGCACAGAATCACTTGGTAAGTGCCTGCGTTTTACTGATTGGATCTACTAATATCTTTATTGGATTAACGGTAGAAGCAATGGGATTATGTGGTGGAAGTAAATCTTCCACCCGCCCTATACCCAATTGAGGAAAACTATGATACCGGATTCTGCTCAGATCGCCAAAACACTACTGAATTTTCTACCTCTCTGGAGATGCCCGCAATAAGATCTCACTTTATTGGCATGGTGCAGTCCGAGATCGCTGAAAACACGGAAGAAAACAATCCCGTGGAAGAAGCACAAAGGCATAATCCGACGGCAAACGCGGAAGATCCGACATCCGCCGATCAAGCGACGAACTCGGAAGCCGAGTCTGTATTAGCTGCCATTGAGGAAAGATTAGAATCGGAACCCGGATCTGATGCAAATTCCAAAGATGAGGAAGATTTCGAAAGAAAAGTTAAATCCATGCAAGGGACCTTCCACTAAGTACTCATGGAAAAGCCGATTGGAAACTCGGATCATGAGGAAGATGAAGATCCAAAAACTCCTCCGCGTGAGGGCAGGGATGATGAAGAGGAAGAAGAGGGTGAAGTTAGTCCGATTTATCCGGACGTCAAAGAATTGACGAAAGAAGAACCTAAAAAGAAACCCCCATCTTCAAAGAAAAAGAAGAAATCCTCTAGGAAACTGCAATCCAAGTTATAGAAGAAAATGATGGCAGAGACTGCCAATAAGAACCTGGAAACTTGAGGAGGCAGTGGTGTAAAACCAGCGGAGAAGAGAAAGGAAATACCTGTTCCCCAGATGTCGAAACAAGACGAGATCGATCTGATCAAAACCCCGGTTGGACCTCATGAACCACCGGAAGTGCTGGAAGCCAGAAGGCAAGCCCTTATGCGGCAACAACAACATCTATTCCGATCCCAAGAAAACCTCCTTAAAGCCGAGGCTACTGTAAAAGAAAAACAAGAGGAAATTGAAGAATTCGAACGAGGGAATATGTCCAGGATAAAACCCACGAGATTACCCGGAATTGCAAAGCCGCATCTGCTGCCAGCAAAAGAACGGTTCTAAAACCCTTCTTGGCAAAGACATGTTAAAAACTTAAACGCTAAGGGCGAACACATCTACAAAACTGCAGCAGAAAACGCAGAAGCCGTGTTCGCCATACTTAAGGACGATTTGTATTCAAAGGAAGAAAATGTACATGGAGTGTATGCTTTCTTAAGGAAAGCATTACAACAACAACAGAGAGGATAATCAAGTTCCGGCAAATTGCATGATGACTTAGCATTGTGCCAAACTGCTACATGTGCCACTGGAGCACCTAATCCAGGCGAATCCGGAGATTCAGGCGATTCTAAGGAAAAGAAGGGAGACCTTAAAAAGGACAAGAAAACCCCCAATAACAGGGACGCAGCGTCCAAAACATGACCCCACATGCCGAAAGGTGGAAACAACCCCTGAAGGAAGGAACGGGGGGAACAAAACTGGAAAGACGGCAAAGAAATGCCGCCTCCGAGACGCCCAGCTGACAAAGTTGGAAGGTATGATACCCCTCACAGGCGTGAAAGATCCCGAACTCCCTGGGGGAATAAAGAAAGTACAAGGAGCAGGACTCCGCCGAAATCCAAAGGGCAAGATATCAGACGAAATAGGCATAATCCCGGAAGAGCGCATTCGCGCAACAATGGACCAGAACAGAGCAGATCCCCTTCTGTTCATTCAGCCGGAAGATATTCTACGCACGTCGCTAGGACGGAAAGAGACGATCTATACTTTGAACCTAAGTGTTTCACTGACAGGATCCGAAGAATAAGTCTACATTCTGGATTTGCCAAGGTTGGTCCAACTTATAAGAAGTATACCGGAAGTATAAACCCGGATACATGGCTGTCAAATTACTATACTGTCGTCCAGATCAACAACGGGACAGACCTTGAGGCTGTAAAGTTCCTTCCCCTAATGTTGCTGGATGGAGCCAGAGATTGATCAACGGGCTTCCATCAAGAACCGTCGACAGCTGGGAGGATATGGCTCGAGTATTCGCTCATCATTTTCGGGGTACATATAAATGCCCTAAGAGCATTAACCAGCTGAACCGCTGCATCCAGTTTAAGACGAATCGTATGTCGACTTTATCTCAAGATGGACTACAATGAAGAATAGTTGCTCAGGAGTAAGTGATGTACAAGCAATGCATGCTTTCATCAACGGCCTAAAACCCGGCCTCGTACCGTTAATGGTTAGTTCAAAGGAGCACAAAGATCTCGGATCTATGCTCACCACTGCCAATGAGCATGCAGCGGCCGAAGATGATATCAGGGCAAGAGGTGGAAATATTGATGTTTTGGTTCAGGCCAAAAAGAAGCCTCGCTGTGAAAAGAAGGAAACTCCTGAGGCACAACCAAAACCCAAAGAAGTGAACTTAACCTTTGGAAATGATAATGGCAGCAGATGGAAAGGAAGAAACACAGAACCTATCTCCTACTCCAAGGAAGAGTGGGAAAAGATTAAGTCAGAAAACTGTGTCCACCATTTGCAATTCGGGAAGCCTACCCACCCCAATGCGCAATGACGACTTAATAAGCATATGAAAGGCATCGCTGGATCCGGAAACAAGGGAAAGAATTCCAAGAGGAAATTCAATAAGCAAAATGCAGAGTCCGTGAAAGCAGACAGCGAGTTTGATACTGATGATAAAATCCACAAACAGCAACGAAAAGGCGAGCCCAAATTCCCGAGAGTTGAAGAAGCATGCAACTTAACTTTTCTGGCAACTCCCTTAGGAAAACAGGCAAAGCGAACACTTCGTGAAATCAATGCGGTGATACCTCCAACACCAAAGTACTTACAGTATTCAAACACGCCAATTACCTAGGATCAGTCAGATCATCCCGGAAATATCCCAGAACCCAGCACACATGCTTTGGTAGTAAGTCCTATTATGCAAAACACTAGGCTCAAAAGAGTGCCGATGGATGGAGGATCCAGTATCAACATAATGTACTTAACTACATTAAAGCAGTTGCATCTCTCCGAGACTCAATTCAAACACAACAACGTGCGCTTAAACATCATTGTTCTGGGTAGGCAAGCACAGTCCAGGAAAAGATCTCATTCGAAGAAATTTCCCTAGACGTTAATTATGGTAAGAGAGAACACTTCATCCAGGAAAAGATCTCATTCGAAGTAGTGTCATTCGAGAGCGTGTATCACGCAATACTCGAACGTCCGGCTTTCACCAAATTTATGGCAAAATCGTGTTACATATACAACAAGCTCAAGATGTCGGGGCCGAAAGGTGGAGTAATCACTATTTTCTGGAGATTTTAAGCTAGCAAACGAGCTAGAAAGAGGAAACGCCCTTTGCGCCGAACAAGTAATAATGAAGGAAGAGCTGAAGGAGTTGGCTAAGGAAGTATCGCCGACAGAAATGACGGCAGGAAAAGAAAGCCGGAGGCCGGCAGATAGCTTCGAAGCATCGGAGAATACAAAGCAGATCATCCTGGACCCTAAAGACCCGACAAATTTGTCGTCGTGGGAACAGGAATTACTGACGCGTAGGAAAGCGCGCTCATCAAGTTCCTCCGTGAGAACTGGGATATTTTCGCCTGGTGTACTACGGACATGCCGGGTGTACCCAGGGAACTTGCTGAGCACCAAATGAAAGTGAATCTAGGATCAAAACCCCTCAAGCAAGGTCTCCGTCTATTTGACGGAAAAAGACGGGAGGCTATTGGCAAGGAAATTATCCGGCTTTTAGCAGCTGATTTTATCCGGGAAGTAATACATACTGATTGGTGTGCGAACCCAGTATTAGTCCTGAAGAAGGATAGTATTATTATTAGGATATGTATATATTACACGCGATTGAACAAATTGTGTCCGAAAGATTGGTTCTCGTTACCGCAAATCGATCAAATAATAGACGCCACTGCTGGCTCTGAGATTTTAAGCTTTTTGGACGCAGATTCCGGGTATCATCAAATATACATGAAAGAAGAAGACCAAATTAAAACCTCTTTCATAACACCCTACGGAACGTACTATTACATAACCATGCCTTTCGGCTTGAAGAACGCGGGTGCAACATACCAGTGTTGCATGCAATGGTTTTTGCATAGTAAAATTGGCAAAAACACGCACGTTTACGTGGACGATATTGCCGTGGTTTCCAAGGAAAAGCATACACTCCTTGAAGATCCACGAGAAACCTTCAAAAATTTGCGCACTTATAAAATGAAGTTGAATCCATTAAAGTGCGTATTCGGGTTTCCCTCGGGAAAGCTTCTGGGTTTTATCGTTTCTCACAGAGGAATAGAAGTAAACCGGGAAAAGGTCAAAGCAATCTTAAACATCAAAAGACCTACGTGCCTAAAAGGTCTCCAAACATTGACGGGATCTGAAGCCGCCGTAAGCAGGTTTATAAGCCGGCTTGGAGATAAAGCTCTGTCATTATACAAATTGTTGAAGAAATCTGACAAAATTGAATGGACAGAAGAGGCAGACAAAGCATTAACGCAGTTAAAAGAAACTTTGATGAAAGCTCCAGTTTTGGCATCTCTACAAGACGAAGAACCCAATAGGGTTATCGGTGCAGTGATAATTGGGGAAAGACGCAAGGACGAACAAAGCATACCAGATCAATATCCGGTTTATTACGTCAGCGAGGTATTCTCTAAATCAAAACAACAATATCCACATTATCAAAAACTGGCATATGGCATGTTTTCGAATCTCGGAAACTTTGCATTATTTCCAAGGACATTCAACAACAGTGGTAAGCGAAGCACCACTAGGGGATATCATCAATAATGCGGACGCAACAGGCCGAGTTGCCAAATGTGGCATTGAACTGGTTGCCTTCGACATTAAGTACCAACTCAGGACGACAATTAAATCCCAGGTTTTGGCAGATTTTGTCGCTGATTGGACAGAAGCAATAGAAAACACACCAATGCCGGAGTCAGAATATTGGATCATGCATTTTGATGGACCCAAAATGAAAGAGGGCGCCGGAGCTGGTGTAGTGCTAAAATCTCCAAAAGGTGACATTATGGAGTATGTATTGCAAATATACTTCAACGCCAACAACAATATGGCAGAATACGAAGCATTGCTTCATGGCTTGCATATATCAAAGGAGATCGGAGTTAAGCGTATACATTGCAATGGGGACTCAGATTTGGTACAACATCAGCTAAACCAAACATGGGATGCCAAAAGCCCCATCATGACCGAATATCGTAGAACGGTGGACGAGTTTTCCTTTTGCTTCCTAGGATTTGAAGTACTTCACATCAAAAGGGAAGAAAATTGGAACGCGGATGCTTTAGCCTGCATGGGCTCGGAAAGGGTTAAAACTCTACCGCCTGGCGTGTTTGTCCAACATTTGCACGAACCATCGATAAAAGGCGGAGATATCGACTATCCTCTTATTTCCGTGTCACTAGAAGTTCTGTTCATTAACCCAGATTGGACAAGTCCATACTTAAACTTCTTAGTTGATCAGAAGTTCCCGGATGGAGCAGACGAAGTCTTGCAAAGGAAGATACAGTGCCGATGGAGAGGATACACGGTAATCAATGGTTGCATGTAGAAACGCGGCACTATCAGAATTTTTTTGAGCGATGTATTTCGCCAGAAGAAGACAAGACATTTTGCAATAAATCCACGTAGGAGATTGCGGACATCATGCTCAATCAAAAAGCATAGTTTAAAAAGCATTCCGTGCAGGATTTTTCTGGCTCACAGCCAAGACAAACGCGGAACACATAGTAAATACATGTGCCGGATGTCAGTATTACGCCAAGCAGATGAATATGCCAGCCCAAGCACTCAAAACTGTCCCCATAACATGGCTATTTGTAGTCTGAGGGCTAGATATGATGGGACCATTCAAAAATGCAAGAGGCGGACTTACACATCTACTAGTCGAAGTGGATAAGTATATCAAGTGGGTGGAAGCAAAACCCATCAAAAAACTTGACGGTGTGATGGATAGAAATTTCGTCATTGACATAGTCATGCGATATGGCGTTTCACACAGGATAATCAGGGATAATGGGACAAATTTCTCTATTGGAGAGCTAGCAAAATATTGTCGACAAACGAGAATTCGCCTAGATCTTGCATCTGTGGCACACCCGCAATCCAATGGATAGGTTGAAACAATGAATAGCTCAATCTTGCAAGGAATACGCCCAAGACTGGAATCTCCTCTTCATAGAGCAGCCGGTGCATGGGTAGAATAATTACCTTCAGTACTTTGGAGTATTCGAACGATGCCGAATAGATCAACGGGGCAAACACCCTTTTTCTTGGTTTATGGTGAAGAAGCAGTGCTTCCTACGGACATGATCTATGATAGCCCAAGAGTGCAGGCGTACGATGACTCGGATGCCAAAAATGCACGACAGGACGCCGTTGATCTCTTAGAAGAAGAACGAGAGATTGCGCTATAAAGATCCGTCATTTATCAGCAAGGACTACGACGTTATCATAGTCGAAAAATCAAACATCGTTCTTTCAAAAAAGGTGATTTGGTGCTAAGATTGGTACAGGAAAGGAAGCACAAATTATCCCCAGTTTGGGAGGGACCGTTTGTCATTAGCAAGGCTATGAAATATGGATCATATTACCTTGTAAATATTCAATATACGGAAGACGATCCCAAAAATCCGAATCGCAAAAGAAAGAGAAAGATAGATGTCAAACTGGGAGAGATAAAGAGACCCTGAGCCTCCAGAAGTTACGTCCCTTATACACTTAGTTCAATTTTTTATGTAAACATCTTTGAGATCATGAAATAAAGTTGTTGAAATTCATGCATTTTTGTTTTATCTGATTATTCTCATTCAAAGCATAAGTCCGTCTTATCTATTTCCCAATGATCTTTCAAAATGCTTCAATGTTAACCCGAATTGTGTCTGCGTGCTCGGTGTTAAAAAACTGAATGTTTTCATAGCCTAAGGAGGCTTAAGAAACCCTGATTGTGCCTGCGTGCCTGAGTTCCATAATTTGTCAAAATTCTTTACTATTCCTCAGCATTATCTGATAGATTGTGTGTTGGGTCACTGGAATTAGTAAGTTAAAGTGCCTAAGTATGATCCATGTTTCGAGCCACTTCAAACACTAAGGAAAGTTAAAGCATACAAATCAGAGAACTTAGAAGGAAAGGAATTAAAACCCAGAACAAACTTTGCAAAGACTTAGAAATTTTACTGCAAAAGTATGAATACTTGTTTATACAAAAGATAGATTGCATTACAAATGATATTACATTTGAAGAATAGTAATGCTTTCTATGCTTTGGTCAATTACGCAAGAATTAGGCGGTGTCAGAAGAATCCGAGTCCTCCTCGTCGTTGTCGCTGGGGTTCTCCGGAGTTGCCGGAATTTCTTCCTCCGGGTAGAACGTCGAGATCGACACCATTTGAGATATCTTGGTGGCATGCCCCTTGACAGACTCAAAAATATCGGCTCTCTGCGCTTCCGTGTATCCTTGAGGGATACCGTTAGCGACACACCAGGACTTTGCGGTGGTATAATGCATACGCATCAGCCCAAAGGCCATGCGCGCACCACCGCGAGCATCAGAGCGGAACCAGGATTCCTTCTGGTTTGCCACCTCTTCTATCTCCTCCGGAAATTTGCTGACTTCCAAGAAATCTTCAGCTTTGTCGGGAATGTACTTGTTCACAAGTAGCATCCCCGCAGTCTTGATGTTGGAAAATATATCCCCGAAAGCTCGGATTCTATCAATCCGGGTAAGAAAGGGATTCCTTTCTGTTAGAAGAAACCAAGAATGGTTAGGAAAACACAGGAGAACAAAAAGTAAGGCGTGCTATCAAAGTCCAAGAAAAACCTTGGTAAAAGAACAAAGAACTTACCCAGGATTTTATCCATATCAACGCCTTCTTCAAGGTGTTGGTTGAGCGCGTTCTCCAAATCCCGGATGGTCGCTTTACCCTTCTCCGCCTGGGCGGAAGCTTTGGACTCGGCAATGCCAGTAGCTAGTTGGCTAGCCTCCAGATCCTTTTGAAGCGTTACTGTCATTTTGTAAAGCTCTGAATTTTCCTTTCGGGAGTTCTCGGCATTGCCAGCATCTTTAGCAATTTGTTTGGCTTTGGCCAAGATCAATACTCGGAAAAAGGCTTAGAAAAAATAGCAGTACAAATGGCAAAGATATTTACCTGATGAATCCTTCAGCTGTTGCTGAACCGAGGCCAATTCCGAGTCTTTGTTATCAAGAATGCTAAGGAGAGTTTTAACCTTCTTGTTCTTGATGGTACGCTTGTTGAAAACTTCCATGTTTATGGTCTCGGAAGTTTGCTGAAACATAGATAATGGAAAAGTCGCTTAAAGTAACAAAATAAGCATGCATAAGAGAAAAACATTAAGTCAAAAAGAATACATTGGTCTTAATGCTTGGGGGCTAAAGGTATTTACCTGGCTCATTTTCTTCAAGATCGCAAGATTCGCGGAAAATTCCTTAGCATATTCTGCAAAGCTAATTCCGACATGGCAGAGGGCGTCTTGTATGACCTGGCGATGCTAGAACACGTAATTATTCCTAGCAATAAGTCCGCCTTGTGGCCAAGGACGGATTAAGGGAGCACGAGCAAAGTTTTTTTCGCCCACGGATGAATATATCCGTGTTCGTCAAAACAGTCTTCTTGCTTTACCTTGAACTCGATATCAAAATTTAGGATGTGCCCCTCCTTCAAAACGTTTGAAGGCCCACCTTCATACGGAACCTCCCTTTCCCTCGCATCCGAGTCGGATGCAATGGGCTGGCTGGACTGCAAGGGATTTTCTTCTTCCCGGGCAGCCGAGTTCTCCTCCCCAGCCGCTGTTGGAGTATCTGGCGCAGCGGCGGGAGACGGCTTTGCTCCTCTTTGAGCAGCAACCTTGTGCTTCTTCCGGCCTTTCCCCTTCAAAGTAGTAGGGGCAAGGCTAGAAAGGAAAAGAAAAGAAAAATCCTGAGCGGGCAAATAAAAAGCATAGAAATGAAAAAAATACGGGTTCTTACCTGGAAATAGCGACGGCCATGCCGTCAACATCGATGATATCCTGAGTAGTGGATGGCTTCTTGCGCTTCCGTCCTCCAAACTGGAAGTTGGCACGAAGTGCATCCAACTCTTCATTAGTAGCAAGTTCAGCCTCAGGAAGATCGAGAAGCTGTGGAAAGAAACAAAGTCCGGATAAGAAAATATCCGAGAAAAAGAAGATTCAAGAAATTTTCCAAAGAGACAGAACAATACCTTTGGAGCGGGGTTTCCGGCGTGATACATTTGCCGGCTCTCCTTGTACTGATCACGATTAGAAACCAGCTGGTTCACACGCTTCTTAGAATATTTCTTCGACAAAGCTTTCTTCGTCACCCTCATCGCGTCGTCCGGGCACGTGTATTCACACATAAGATGTTTTCCGCGATAAGCCAAGGGCTGGATCCGCCTTCCGAACCAGCAAAGGATGGTATCCATGCCGGTTAGCGGAGGTGTGGAAGAAACGAGTTTCGCAATCCGCCTCTTGATCCTCATCAGATCTGAAGGCAGAGTCTGGACCGCTTCCAAAGCCCAATTGTCTTGGGGCGTGGCCGCGGAATTGACAAAAGGCGGAAGGCCCGTTTCCTTTCCAGTAAACGGAACATCCGCATGATAAAATAACGATCCCGTCCAAAATTTGATGGACTCGGATGTCTTGATCTTCGGAAACCAATCCTCCCTAAATCTACGGAGCGTACAGGAGATAGTCCCGTAAGTTGGAAGGGCGCCCTCAGAGGGGTTGCGTTTAACCCCGAAACAATATTGCCAGAAATCTAGGCGGGATTCTATCCCTAGATAACCCTCGAAGAGGGCCTGGAACCCGACTAAATAAAGAATGGAGCTGGGTGGCAGATTATGTGGCTGGATTTTATAGTGGTCAAGAGTTTGGCAAAAGAAGGCGGAAGGTGGGAATCCCATACCTTGATTGATATGGGAAGCCAGGAGAACCCGCTCTCCGTGTTGCGGAGACGGCTCGGTGTCGACCTCGTTCACCCGCTATTTGCCCTTCACCACGAACCCCTCCTTCTCCAATGCCGGGAGAAGAGTAGGATCCACGTTGCAGTGGCTCCAATTCCCAGCGCTCTCCTCTCCTTCGTCCTCGCATCCGGCGGTGGCGGAAGCGGTGAAATCCTCACCGCCACGAGTATAATCCTCCTCTGCGGGCTCGGAGAAAGGAGGAGGAGGGGCAGTAGCCGACGACGGCTGCATGTTTCCGGCTGCGGGAGGAAGTTCCTCGCTAGCCAGATCGCCGCCAGCCCCCTCCAGCGCATTCGCAACGGTGCAAGGCGGGGAATCGAGGAGGGGGTCCATGTCGTTGATGATGTTGTCGATGTCCACGATGGCGCTCGCCGCGTCAGAGGCGCGGGGGGAATCTCCATTGACCATTTTCCGGCGGCGCGGTCATGAGCTTGAACCTCCGATGGTTTTTCCGAGGAAGGCCTCGGGGGCTAAGTTCTCTGCGTTCTCTCTCGTCCTCGGGATCTGGTTGCTGGACGCGTGGGTGCTGTGAGCTCGAGGAGGAAGAAGAAGCGGTAGAAGATGCGGAGGCCCCGAGACGACTATTTATAGCCAGGTCGCGTGGAGATTAGTTCCAACGGCTAGTTTAGCCGTTGGATGCCCAACGCGTGTAACACCCGAAATTTCAGGGAAATGAGGGGACAGGGTGATTATTGCTACCTCCTCGTTTCCCGCGAAAGAATCTGTCAGAGGATACATTTAAGGGTTTGACTGAACCCAAACGTCTGTGACATCAGCAGGATTTCATCGTTGATGTCACGAAGTTCCTTCTCTGCGGAGGCTCGCGGAAGAAAAGCCAGACTTTGGTAAAATCCTAGTTTTAGGCTAAGAGATTTTTTGATAAAAGAAGAATCAAGAAAAAAATGCCGACATTGCTGGAAAAGGATGCCAATGAACGAAGACCGGAAGAAAGAAGTCCTAATTCTCCTTGGGGGCGACTGTCGGATATATGCCGATTAGGGGTATGTCCGGCATTGGCCCAAAAGCCGGATTACCAGGGTGGCCTGTAGGTAATGGACCATAGTCCATTGGGCGGCCCAGTAAGCCGTTGCGCAGGAAGCCGGATTCTAGAAGAACCCAGACGACGGCCCAAAGTGGTGTGGCTTGGAGGAGAAGACCGATTCCTTACTTTCCAAGTTAGATACTTTCCGTAGTATTCTAGGTTTCCTTTCTGTAAGCCCTAATCCGGCTATCTATATAAATCCGGACGGGAGAGAAGAAAGACACAGACAATTAGCTAAAAGCCAACTCGCCGAGAAGTTGATCCTCACCGAGTTAGCGAAACCATACTCACATTGTACTTTGTATACTTCAGGCTTCAGCCTTGATTTAGTGAGATTGCAGGAGTAGGAACTCCGCATTAGTTGCGACGTACCGAACCTAGGTAAACCTGGTGTTCTCGTTTCAGTACGTCTACGTCCCCCCCATGACTCTACGAGTAGTCTCATGGCACCCCTGTCTATGAACTCTACTACGATGTCTCGACAGTGTGGGTCATCCCAAAAATAATGCCTCAAATCATAAAAGAATTTTCTTCTTTGTTGAGCTATAAATGTTGGAGTAAAATATTTGGAAACAATAAAGTTAGCATAATCTGCATACCAAGGACTATCTTGCGAGTTTACGTTTATTGCAGCCAACTGTTTATTTAGAAAACTATGATTAACAGGAATAAGGTCATAAGCAATGTTTTCCGATTTAGAAAAATTATCTGCAGCAGGATTTTCAGCACCCTTCCTATCCACAATATGCAAATCAAACTCTTATAAAAGAAGCACCCATCTAATAATCCTAGGCTTATCATCTTTCTTTTTCATAAGGTATTTAATAGCAGCATGATCAGTGTGAATAGTAACTTTTGAGTCAACAAAAATATAAGGTCTAAACTTATCACAAGCAAAAAACTATAGCTAGGAAATCCTTTTCAGTAGTAGCATAATTCTTTTGAGCATCATAAATAGTCATACTAGCATAAATATCCAGTTTCTTATCTACTCGATGTCCAACAACAACACCTACAGCAAAATGACTAGCATCGCACATAATTTCAAAAGGCTAATTCCAATCAGGTGGTTGAACAATAGGAGCCGTAGTTAAAGCCTTCTTTAAATTTTCAAAAACTTCCTTACAATCATCATAAAAAACAAAAGGTACGCCTTTTTGAAGAAGATAAGTAAGAGGCTTCGATATTTTATAGAAATATTTAATAAACCTCCTATAAATACCAACACGACCAAGAACACTAGGAATACCTTTAACATCCCAAGGATAGGGCATATTCTCTATTTCTTCCGCTTTAGCTCTGTCAACTTCAATACCTCTTTCAGAAATTTTATGCCCAAGAACAATTCCTTCATTAACCATAAAGTGGAATTTCTCCCAATTAATAACAAGATTAGTTTCCTCACATCTCTGCAAAACTTTATCAAGGTTGTGCAAGCAGTTATCAAAAGAAGTTCCATAGACGGAAAAATCGTGCATGAATACTTCCACAATTTCTTCACAAAACCATGAAAACTAGCAGACATGCATCCTTGAAATGTTGCAGGAGCATTACACAAACCAAAAGGCATAGGCCTTGTTTCTAAGCATTGAAACACCGTTTACAACCTATTCTGCTACATGTTTGCTTGCAGCCAGTTTTATTTCAGATTGCCATTATCACTTATAATCATCCATATTACTTGCATTTTACTCTCTCTTCGCCGAACTAGTGCACCTATAAAACTGAAAATTGTATTAGGTGTGTTGGGGACACAAGATACATCCTGTATCGCAATTCCAGGGTTGCTTGAGAGGGATACCTTTGATCTCTACCTCCCTGAGTTCGATAAACCTTGGGTGATCCACTTAAGCAAAACTTGCTGCTGTTTTACAAACCTCTGCACTTGGATGCCCAACATTGTCTACAAGAATAGAAGCGTGCGTAGACATCAAGCTCTTTTCTGGCGCCCTTGCTGGGGAGGTAAGGTAAAAGGTACTCACATCCTATGTGAGTGCTCGAAGTTAATTCTTTTAGATTCTGGAATTATATCTTTTTATTTCTTGTTTTTATTTTCACTAGTTAGGCTTAATGGAAAACAATAAAAATATGAAAGAGCTTTATAATATTTATCTTGGGTTAGGACATGAAATGTTTGAAGAGAAAATTTAAAAACCTATGGAAGTTTATTTGCATGCTAGTAGCAATGTTATTAGTATGAATTCTTTGAACACCATTACTGATAATGCTATGGAAAAGTCTAAGCTTGGGGAAGTTGGTTTTGATGAATAAGATATTTTTAGTCCCCCAAGTTTTGAGGAGGAAATTTTATTTGATGATACTTTGCCTCCAATATATGATAATTATAATAATTGTGGTATTCTAGTTCCACCTATTATTGAGGATAAATTTTATTGTGATTATAATATGCCTCTTATATATGATGATTACAATGATAAAAATGCTATTTTCAGTCCATCTACTATTGAGGAGAAAATTAGTTATAACATGCCTCCTATATTTGATGATTATGGTGATGATAATAAGAATGATAGCTATTTTGTTGAATTTGCTCCCACTACTATTAATGAGAATGACTATGCTTATGTGGGGAGTAATAATTCTTTTATGCATTCATGATAAGAATGTTTTATGTGATAGTTATATTGTTAATTTTACCATGATGCTATCAAAAGTTATTATGAGAGAGGGAAACATAGTCTTATGCATCTCAACAATATCAAGTTTCCCCTCTTTATGTTGAAAATCTTGAAGTTGCACTTATTCTGTCTTCCTATGCTAGCCACTTTGTGCTTCATTGACTTATTTTTCTACAAGATTCTTTTTCATAGGAAGTGGGTTAGACTTAAATTGTTTTACATTTGCTTCTTGATTCTCTCTTTTGCTTCAATTCATATTTCTTATGTGAGCATCATCTAAATTATCAGGCCTAGCTGAAAGGCGTTAAAGAAAAGCACTTTTTGGGAGATAACCCATTATTCTATTTTTGCTTTGTTTTTCTCTGTTTTCATTGAGTCAAGGTGTTGTATACTTCTGTAGCAACTCATTTGTATCTTTATTTTCATGTATTAGTTGTTCCAAGTTAAGATTCTAGCAAAAGTAGATGTTAGTTTTGGATTTCTGCGTAGGAAACAAATTTCTGTTGTCCACCGTAAAAAATCGTATAATTAAAAGAAAGATCGAAATGACATGAAACATTTTGTTCTTATTTATCAGCTAATTATGAAACTTTTTTTGTTCTTTAAGTTTTTCTATCTGAGCAACGTAAGTGCCCCGAAAAAATGCTTCTTTACGGACTGTTCTTGTTTTGACAGATTCTGCCATTTTTCTTGCATTTGCTCTTTTACGATGTCAAGTGGATTTCTATGCTTCACGAAACATCAATGGCTGTAGCTAATGTTTAAAAATATCAATAGAACTTGTTGCCGTACATAACTCATGAATTTTTTATTGTTGCACTCACCCTCTAATGTGAATTACTCTTTGAGTGTGGTGTGAAGGAACTTTTCAAGGGTCAAGAGAAGATGGTGATATAATGTGATCAAGAAGAGTGCAAGATCAAAGCTTGGGGATTCCCCTATGGTTTATCCTAGAAAATTCTAAGAATACTCAAGCGTCTAAGCTTGGGGATTCCCAAGGCATCCCCTTCTTCGTCGGTAACTTATCAGGTCACTTCTAGTGAAAACTATATTTTTATTCGGTCACATCATATGAATTTTTACTTCGAGCGTTTGTTTGTTTTCTTTTGTTTTCCTTTCTACAGTAAACTTAGTTGGAACCTAGCATTCTTTGTGCGTGAGAGAGCCACGCTCCGCTTTTTTGTTTGAAAACTTGCTCGTATTATTAGTTTTTCTTCTAGCTACTTCAAAATTCCCATTTAGCTCCTGTTTTTCATGCATCTCTTTTTTAGAGCTGTTAGTTCTAGTAGAGTTATGTTAGTAATCTCATGTTTCATTGCTATATCTCTTGGAGAGTTTTTTTGTTTGGTGTTTGATGGAAATAGATATGCTACTCGTGGTAGATGGTATAACAAAAAAGCTTGCATATTATTGTAGATCACTAAACTGTTTCACTTGATTATTTGCTGTTGTTTTGAGATATTAATATGCTTAATAGTAAACTTGCTGGTTTAGTAAATTAAAAACAATTAATGGTTGGTCTAAAAGCTTGAAAATTTGCCACACTCAAATAACCAGTTGATGGGATAATGGTATATGAGTTCTTTTGTTGATAGGAATCGTAATGGCTTTTTGTTACGCGCTACGGTAGGGGTAGCTAACACTGACTTATCACTGCCACGGACCTTCTTGAAGTGATTTTCAATATGCCTTGTAAGATCATGATTTTGGTTGTAATCTTTTAACTTGTGAGTTCTATGTTACGGTTTTCTGGCACTTCCACCATCCATATTTGCTAGCCTCTTTGGTACTGTGCATTTCTCATTCTCACATTGAGAGTTGGTGCAAACTTGACCAGCGCATCCAAACCCTGTGGGAGGATTTTGTTCTTCTACACATAAGAAACCAATTATCTTCCTCAAAACAGCCACCAAACCTACCTACCATGGCATTTTCATAGCCATTCCAAGATATATTGTCATACAACATCCATCATCATTATGTTACTTGTCATGCTTCATTGTTATTTTGCATACTGCTACACTGGCAGGCGCATTTAGTTTTATATACACCATAGATATTTCAGTTTGAGTTATGAGTACTAAAAAAGTGTGATGATTCATTGTAAAATAGAGTCTTGCCCCTACCAGTGAGGTTATAAAAAAAAACAGAAAAAGCGCAAAAAGAAAAAGGGGGGGGTGGCAAAAGAGAGATGATAAAGAGAGAGGGGGCAGCACTACTATCATTTATTCCACACTTGTGCTTTCTTAGCATTATTACTTTAGTTTGGAGAGAGTTTTCATTTTACGACTTGCATAACTATGTGGGGAACTTACATTATAGAACTTGGCTTGTATATTCCAATGATGAACCTCCTCAAAATATCTCTAGGTCTTCATGAGCAAGCAAGTAGGATGCACCCCCACTAGTTCCATTGGTGAGCTTTCATACACTTATAGCTCTATGTGAATCCGTTGTGTAGCAATCACTACTCCTTGCATAACTTCGATTATAAGACTTCCTCTTGTCTAATGATCACTTTGAGTTATGTTAGACTTTCTTCCATTGACCATCCAAACCCCCCATAATGTTCTTTTAGCCATAACATCCTGGTGCCAGGGACCAATACAGAACGCTTGCTTGTTTTGAGTGCACAAATATTTTAATGATTTTCCTACGTGCATATTGTTTTCACTTGACTTGATCCTAACAAGAGTTGTTGTGAGAGTTTGATGCCTTGGATGATTATATTGTTGTTCTTGAAGCTTAAATTGTCTTTAATAAACCTTGCACGGTTGATTGTCTTTTAGTATTGATTCACTAAAACTTTTTTACTTTGTTCTTCCTAATGGTTTATACATTATTCTATTTGATATCAACTATAAACCACATCCTTTATTCATTTGATCCTAGTTTACATGCTTTACATTACTATGATGATCAAGTTTATGTTGGTATAATGTCACCTCAAAAATTATTTGTTTTTATCGTTTACCTACTCGAGGACGAGTAGGAACTAAGATTGGGGATGTTGATACGTCAGAAACATATCCATAATTTCTGATGTTCCATGTTGTTTATATGCCATACGCTACATGTTTCTTATACACTTTATGTAATTTTTATGGATTTTCTCGGACTAACCTATTGACAGGATGTCACATATCAAGTTCATGTTTTCTACTGTTTTTAGTATCAAAAAAGTTGTTATAGAAATATTCTCGGAATTGGACGATTCAAAAGCCAAAAGTCTTAGAATTCCCAGAGGGTCAAGGTATTCCAAAGGAGACCCGGAGGGGGGGCCCTGGAGCCCCCACACCATGACTGGGCGCGGGTGGCCCCCTGGCCGCGCATGGGGGTGGTGTGGGCCCCTCGGGCTCCCATCGCCATCCCCCTTTCACCTATATATCCCCCGCGATGCATAAACCATAAAAATATCGGCACCCTTCCATGAAAAGTTCCATAGCTCCGCCACCGCTGCCGACAAGTTTCAAGGGACAAAAATCTCTGTTCCGGCACCCTGCCGGGACGGGGAAGTGCCCCCGAAGCCATCTCCATCGACTCCACCGCCATCTTCATCGCCGTTGCTGTCTACTATGATAAGGAGGGAGTAGTTCTCCCCCGGGGCTGAGGGCTCTACCGGTAGCTATGTGTTTTGATGAGGGGATAGTAACCCGGTAGACTAACTCCCGGGTGTGATCCGGCCCAAACGGCGGCTGGACCAAATCCGGCTAAAGACAAAGAAACTTCTGGAAGGCCCAGGGCATGTAACGTTCGTGACCCGGATTGTGGGTTGCGGTAAGGAAAGTTAGGGTTTGTGTATAGAGTTCGAGTAGGACTCAGGAAGCGCTTTGTAAAGGCAAGCCAAGGGGGGTATGAGTGCTATATAAACCAACCCCTAGGCTTAGCCTCAGAGAGATTCAAGTCATAGTTGTAACACCTGTTATCGAGTATCCAGTATAATCATATCGAGAGCCGGCGAGTTGCTTTCCGGTTCTTAGATTGCTTTCGCCATGTCCTCCTTCGAGCTAAACCCTCTCCCAAATACCTGTGACGACTTACCCCAAGATCAGTTACCCCAGGTAACATCTGCCGTGATTATCCCACGACAGTTGGCGCCCACCGTGGGGCCTGCGTCCAAAGGTGTTTGCATCACGGGAGAAGCTCGGAAGAACATGAAGAACTTTGTCATCGGCGAGATCTACTCCAATGACGAAGGAGAAAAGATAGTGGACAATTCCGGATGGGAGTTGGAGCCGGATCACTTCGAATCCGGATCCATGGTGTCAATCGGCCAAATCAGTATCTTCATCGGTATGGTACGTACGCTCAATTTGAAAGGACAATATCATGTGCATGTTACAGGGATTTCCAGCAGGGACAAAAGGGCGTTGAAACAAACAGCGAATCCAGCCTTCTCGAGCCCTCCGGGATACTTGAGATGGGCAGAGCAAGAGGTAACGTGGAGCAGGAGAGATCATCCAGAAGGAATAGAGCGCCCCGGGACCTTGGCGTTAGTAGTTTCGCCACAGGTCAATGGTTACGAATTGAAAAAGGTGTTGATGGACGGAGGAAGCAGCATCAACATCCTATATTGGGAAACTTTCTTGCGCATGAACCTCAAGGAGTCCCAGCTACAAAAAAGTTCGACGGTGTTCCACGGGATCGTGCCGGGTCATTCGGCACGCCCCGAAGGGAAAATTGCATTGGAAGTAGCCTTTGGAGAATCGGTAGATAACTATCGGGTGGAGTGGCTCACGTTTGAAGTAGTCAAGCTGCATAGCCCCTACCACGCTCTGTTCGGAAGGCCGGCTTACGCTAAATTCATGGCTAGGCCGTGCTACGTATATTTGCAGTTAAAAATTCCAGGCCCCAAGCGGACCATCACTATCCATGGAAACCGGGATATAGCAGCAGAGTGTGATGAGGGAGATTCGGTGATGGCCGAGCAAGCCTGCAGAAAGGAAGAGCTTAAATATTACCGGTCTCAGGTGGATCCGGAAGATGGCACGGCATTGAGAAGACCAGATTCTGAAGACGAAAGAGTGAAATTTAAGGCGGCTCAAGACACCAAGAAAGTAGATTTTGTGGAAGGAGACCCCACCAAGCAGTTCACTATAGGGTCCAATTTGGAAGACGCGCAAGAAAAGGCCCTAGTGGAATTTATACGCTCAAATGCGGATGTGTTCGCCTGGACACCCAGCGACATGCCGGGTATCCCTACCGAGTTGGCAGAGCACAGTTTGCATGTGGATCCCAGGGCCAGGCCTGTGAAGCAAGGTTTGAGAAAAATGAATGAGGAAAGGAGAAGAGCTATAGGTGAGGAAATCGCACGACTATTAACCGCAGGCTTTATCATGGAAGTATTTCACCCGGACTGGTTAGCGAATCCGGTTCTAGTGATGAAAAAGACAAATGAATGGAGGATGTGCATCGATTTCACGAGCCTCAACAAGCATTGCCCAAAGGATCCGTTCGCGCTGCCAAGGATAGACCAAATCATAGACGCGGTAGCCGGAAGCGACTTGCTATGTTTCTTGGACGCATATTCGGGATACCACCAGATTAAACTCAAAAGGGAGGATTGGGAAAAAACCTCATTTATAACCCCTTTTGGGGCCTTCTGCTACAAAACCATGACGTTTGGATTGAAAAATGCGGGCGCAACTTATCAGCGGTGTATTCAGAAGTGCTTCGAGGATCAAATTGGGCGTAACGTGCACGCATATGTGGATGATGTGGTTATTAAGACCCGGAAGGCAGAAACATTTATTGATGATTTAAAAGAAACGTTTAAAAACTTGAGGAGGTATCAGATGAAGCTTAACCCAACGAAGTGTGTATTCGGAGTCCCGGCCGGGAAGTTACTTGGCTTTATAGTCTCCGAGAGAGGAATTGAGGCAAACCCGGATAAAATCAAGGCCATACAGAATTTGAAGAAACCGAAAAATTTGAAGCACGTTCAAAAACTCACGGGCTGCGTGGCAGCCCTGAGCCGGTTCATATCCAGGCTTGGAGAAAAGGCAATACCCTTGTACCGGCTTTTGCGGAAATCAGATAAGTTCGTATGGGATCAGGAGGCAGATGAGGCGTTTGAAGCACTAAAGAAGCAGTTATCTGAAGCGCCAGTACTAGCGGCGCCGGGTCCCAAAGAGCCTATGTTATTATACGTGGCAGCCGGTCCCCGAGCCGTCAGCGCAGTGGTTGTCGTGGAACGCAAAGAAGATGGGAAAGGTTACCCGGTCCAGAGGCCGGTTTACTATGTCAGTGAAGTGTTATCGGAAGCAAAGCAGCGTTACCCGCATTGGCAAAAATTGGTGTTTGGGGTCTTTATGGCCAGCCGGAAGTTGAAGCCATATTTCCAAGAACATCCCATAACAGTGGTTAGTTCAATACCAATGTCGGATATCATAAGAAACTCGGATGCAACGGGCAGAATAGCCAAATGGGCAATAGAGATGGGAGATTATCATATCAGTTACGAGCCCAGATCGGCAATCAAGTCCCAGGCCTTGGTTGATTTCGTTAACGACTGGACGCACACTGGAATGGTTACCGCCGTTCCAAGTTCCGAGTCATGGACCATGCACTTCGATGGATCAAAGCAGTACGAGGGGTCAGGAGCCGGAGTGGTGCTGACATCGCCAAAGGGGGATAAACTAAGTTACGTGCTACAGATTCATTTTGATTGCTCAAACAACGTGGCCGAGTATGAGGCTCTGTTGCATGGCTTGAAGGTAGCCAAGGAGATGAACATTAGAAGGATACGATGCTTTGGAGACTCGGATCTCGTGGTGCAGCAGGTGTCAGGAACCTGGGACAGGAAGGACGCCACTATGGCAGCGTATCGCAGGGAGGTTGATAGGGTTGCCGGGTGTTTCTCCGGGTATGAAGTGGAGCACATAGACAGAAGAAAGAACGAGGCGGCGGACGCACTCGCCAGACTCGGCTCGCGCAGGGAGCCGGTCCCACCTAATGTTTTCGTGGACGAGCTATGGCGGCCGTCAGTTAAATCCGAGTCTGAAGAAGAATTAGCAAATCGAGACCCGGACGTGGAGCTCGTGGCTACGATACGCGGCGTCCCCGAATGGACGGAGCCATATCTGGCATACTTATCACGGGGCGAACTACCAGAACAGGAGGTACTAGCAAGACAAATCGTGAGGCGGGCAAAAGGATACGCTATTATCAATGGAGAGTTGTACAAGAGAAGTGCGGCAGGAGTCTTTTTGCGCTGTGTGACACCAGAAGAAGGCCGACAGATTCTTAAGGAGATCCATGAAGGTGATTGCGGGCATCATGCGTCCACAAGGTCTCTTGTGGCCAAGGCCTATCGACATGGGTTCTTCTGGCTCACAACTCTAGCAGACGCGGAACGGATAGTGGCAAGGTGCGACGGATGTCAAAGGTACGCTCGTCAAACTCATGTGCCGGCTATGGAGTTACGGACCATTCCATTAACTTGGCCATTCGCTGTTTGGGGTATGGACATGGTTGGCCCCTTCCATATGTCACCTTGCAAGAAGACGCACCTTTTAGTTGCTGTTGATAAGTTTACCAAATGGGTGGAGGTTATGCCGGTCACCAATTGCGAAGCGGCCACAGCAGTCAAATTCCTGAAAAGAATTATATACCGGTTCGGGTACCCCCACAGCATAATTACCGACAATGGAACCAACATGTCCCTTGGAGAGATGGAAAATTTTTGTGGCAGCAATGGAATCAGGCTTGATGTAGCATCAGTAGCACATCCGCAAGCCAACGGGCAAGTGGAGAGGGCGAACCAAGAACTACTTCGTGGATTGAAGCCAAGACTGAGGGTTCCCTGTATCAGGGCCGCTGGGGCATGGGTTGAAGAACTTCCTTCCGTGGTCTGGGGTATTAACACTACACCCAACCGATCCACCCAGATGACACATTTCTTCATGGTCTACGGCGCAGAAGCGGTATTACCAAGCGACATCATTCATGATTCACCAAGAGTGACAGCTTATGTGGAAGTAGAGAACGAGAAAACCCGGCAAGACGCCGTGGATATGTTAGAAGAACAAAGGGAGCAAGCCTTGGAAAGATCAGCCATATATCAGCAGGACTTGCGAAGATATCATAGTCGGCGGGTGAAAAGCCGGGTCTTCCAGGAGGGAGACTTGGTCCTGCGCTTGGTTCAGACAAACGAGGGAAAGCACAAACTATCGCCACCGTGGGAAGGACCTTTCATCGTAAGTCGGAGTCTACATAATGGGTCATATTACTTGATAGATGCAAGAGAAGAATCGGCTACAGTCAACGATACTGCCCACACTACTGCACCTATGCAAGAAAGAGATAGACCATGGAACGTGGCTCAGCTACGTCCGTACTATACTTAGCAGAAAACGATGTAACAGGCAGCAGGTTTCAGACGCACTCTTTTCCTATCCGGGGCACCCTTGGGGACTGGATGGGTTTTTAATGAGGCGGCTTGCTGGCCTAATTTTCTCATATCAAATAAAAAGGGGATTATCAAGAAAAGAGGCAATTGTTATTTATACGGTGTGCATATTCAGGTCTTGAGGGCTGGTTGCTCCTACAAGCACAGCTGCAAACTCAAAAGAGACCCGGCCTTGATGCCAATGAGTTATAGGGGTCGGCTACTCGAAAAAACGAGTGCGGCTACAATCTTATAACCGGACAAAGAAGTCCAAATTTCTCGGCTATTCTTACTTAAGCTCGATGTGACTCGCAACAAAGTGGCATGACTTGTTCGCCTACGATTACCGTCAGTCATGAGACCCAAACGGGACTTGCTTGACCCCGTTTTCGTATTGATGTAACAACATGGTATCCACGCGAAAGCCGGCTTATAGTACAAGATAGTCGAAAGGGTCATCTAAACCACAAGTTATGCAGAGTATAAGGCCGACAGCCGGAAACTCAACGATTATCAAGCATAACTTCAAACCTCATAAAAAGCTGTCCTGAAGTCTTGGGCATTCAGCGACAGGCGATTCGTTTCCTTGAAAGAAAACAATCATGTGTCCTAGACGCGGAAACCCGGACTGGGGACTTATGAGCTCTAAGGAAGAAACAGCATCATCCATCCGATAAAATTACAACGAGCCACGCATCCGGGTCTCAGGAGCTTAGGGATTCAGGTGTAAAACCGTTCCCTAGACGCCAACGACACCCGGTGGACGGGTCTTGCTAAGGAAAGTATAAAAAAATAAGTATAAGGTATCGAGAATAAAGCAAGTGGATATCAAGAACAAGCAAATGCAAAGACACATTCATCAAAAGCCCAAAGGGGCGCAAATGCATCGGGAGTATAAGCAAAAGTGTTACAAAAACCTTAAAGTGTCAAAAGAGCACAGGCGCTCCGCTTAAAACAAGTAATAAAGCTGTTTTGACGACGCTTTGCCGACTAATGCATATGGAATGACAGGAGACATTCATTACTTCAAGCTGCAGGATCCATCTTGGCCTTGCCCTTGTTGCCGCTGGTGGTGGCGGCGCCACCCGGATTAGTAGCAGTTCCGGGTTGCGAAGCTGCAGGAGCAGAGTCGGCAGCGGCCTTCTTGGCAGCTTCGTCCCTTATCTTGAGCGCCTCCTCCCTCCAACGGGCAAGCATATCGAACGGCTGGGGGCGGTTCGCCTTGACAACCTTGTCATTAGCATCATAAGCAGGGAGAATCTCATCAATCTCTAAGCTGTCAGCAATAACGCTAGCCGGATGGCGGACTTCTTTCTGAATAGCCTTGAAATCCTTTGGCAAAAACTTGGACCCATCCAAGTTGAACTCCGGAAATCCACTCATAAGTTTGGCAAGTTGTAGCTTGGGGGCGTAGGCTTTAGCCAATGCGAGCCCCCGGGTTACCCCAAATCGGCAGGAGGACCGTTTCCAGTGCCAAATCCACTCGGGGATCGTGGAGCAGAATTCCAGTAATCTCTTCATATTATCTGGCTTGACATCCGGCAGTCGCAACTCATCAAGTATCCAGCTAACTCCGCCGCAAAGTTGGCGAAGAGTATTCTTGATGGTTTTAAGCTTGGCAGCATCATCTTCTTCGGGGGCAGCATCACGTGGGCCTGCTAAAAAAGGCAAAAGGAGCAAAGATAGTAGGCAAGTAAGTGCAGTTGTTCAATCCGAGTCATAAAAAGGTGAAATTTAAAAATCTTACCAGTCGCAGTACGGTGAACATCAGCAATTTGAGCAGAAAGAGTTGTAAGTTTGTCCTTAGCCCTGTGAGCTCTCTTCCTGTACTTTTTCGTCATCTTTTGGCACCTGCGAGCCTCAGTCTCAGCAGCTTCACGAAGGGCCGTTTCTTTTTCAATACGCTTGGTGGACTTGGCCAGCTTCTTCTCCAACTGTGAAACATAGTCCTGTAAAGAAGCATGAAGAATGATCAGCCAGAAACATTATACAAAGTTCCAAGCAAGTTACCTAGTAATTTACTCGGAACTTGGGGACTATGTATGGAAACAATTGATGATTAGTCGGGATTACCTCGTGCTTGGTTATTAAGGCATCTAGTATGTTTTCTTCGTCGCCCTTCAAGGTATGGAGGGCATCTAGCATTTGAGCAAAGGTCATGTCTTCAGGGCGAAGTTGAGAAGGGCCGGAGGATTGGCCCTCTTGTGGAGGAGTTGTTCCGGGTTTGGGGGTCGAAACCCGGATTGTTTGAACGTCCGGGATAGGAGAGCCCGACTTGGTCTCCACAATGATGTCTTCGTCCACTTCTTCAGAGGGCTGGGGTGATGCAGTCTTTGGTGGAATTGGGTCCTTAAAAGGATCTTCTCCATTTCCGTCCTCGGCCTCGTCCTCAACCTCAACGTCCATGTCATCACTCGGCTTTTCTTCTCCCTGCTCTTCTGATTCAGGGATATCCGGGTCGCTCAGCGTAACTGTGGCGCTGAAGAAAAGAAGGGAGACATTGATCAATGGAATATACGGAAAAAAGAAAGGTAACCGGTACGAGAAAATGCAAGTAAAGGTAGTTTACCCGGTGTTCACGGCATAATCCGGGGGAAGCTCGCCGCTGGAGGCGGATGACGTTGGTAAGAGCACTGGCTGCGGTACGCGAAACTGCCCGGCAAGTGGATGATTAGGAGACGGATGACGTTGAGGAGATTGGGAAGGTTGAGCTGGAGGGGTACTGGCTCGATGAGTGGGTGAAGTGGAGATACCCGGGTTAAGGGGATCATCCCCCGGAGAATTCCGGGTCACCCTACGTTTAGTCGGGAGAGGGTCCTTCAAGAAGGGTGAATGTGATAATCGCTCGTTAAGTTCATGCATAGCAGCAAAGGAGTAAGGCGCACGAGACATAGAAGAGAAGGGAACCTTTTCAACTACCCCTCTAGCCTTCCTTTTGTTTCCAACTGGGGGCTCCTGGTCAGACTCGGTGGCTTCCGGGTCATTTTCTTCTTCCTCCTCTTCATCTCCCGACCCTGAAAGCCGAGTAAGTATCAGATAAGAGAAATAACACAGATGAAGGGCAGGTGTAAAGGGTATGGGAGAGTACCCTCATCATCATCAACAGATTCGGTTTCCTCTTCGGGGTCTTGAGAAGGAGGAGGGTTTTCGACTTTCCAGAAGGGATCGTCAGCCTGTGAACAAATAAACACAAGTGGTGGTTAGAGACTATAACGGACGAAAGTACTGAAATAAGAAAAAGGAGTCAGGTCTTACCGTTGGGGCGGGATTTTCCCGAGTAAACGGGGGTAACCCGGCAGTGTTCTTTATAACATCTAGTCTCTCCATCAGGAAGCCCTTGATGGTCTTGTTGGTGTTACCGGCAGGGAAGTTCTTGGTGGAGTAGCGGAGGGAATCTGTGACGTGACCCGAATATTCGTGTAACAGCTTCGGGCGAATCGAGTTGGGCTGAACCCGGAAGTCTACCCAAGTCTTTATTAGATTGAGCCCAAGAAGGCCGTGGGCAGAGAGAGCTGCTAGTTTGGCCAGAAGGGGCTGAATCGCTCCCCTATCAAGGTCAGATGCAAAAGCACTGAAAGACTCGGAGGGCTCGAGAAGGCTCTCCGAATAACCCGGTAGTTTCCTCTCACCACCCGGAGAAGTGTCGTGGCAATAAAAGAAGGATAATTGCCAGTTTTTGGCGTTGGAGTTCAGGTTAAGAGGTGGCATCAATGAGTGTTTGCGGCGCTGGATGGATACCCCGCCGCAGGTAAGAAGCGTTCCGTCACCGCTCTCATAACATGGTTCGCATTGGAATAATTCGGTAAAAAGAGCAAGGTTTGGTGGAGTGCATAAGTACGACTCGGACAAAACTATGAAGTGGGTGATGTTCAGCATAGAGTTAGGCCCTATGTCGAACACCCGGAGGCCGTAGTGGCTCAAGACTTCCCGGAAAAAAGGGTGACCCGGAGGACGGAATCCCCGGGTCACATGCTCGGTAAAACAAATTACCTTGTTCTCGATGGGAGTGGGACGGGTCTCATCGCCAGGAGCCCTCCAGTGTATTTCCTTTTGAGAAGGAAGGATTCCTAACTCGGCCATCCCATCTAGCTTGGCCTTTGTCGTTGAAGACCGACCCCAGTTGGCAGAAGTGGTTTGAGAGGCCTTTGCAGAAGCCGTGTGTTTTCCTTGTCTTTTAGGAGCCATGGAGTTGACCTGCAAGGGACAGGAAATGTATGGAGTAAGATTCGGAACATCAAATCATTCGAGTCCGGAGACGTCAAGACGTTGAAGGCTGAAATGAGACCCGGATAATGCACTACGATGTTAAATGCGGAAGATTTTCCGGGTGTCAGATGAGGTTGAGTAAATTGTTAATTACTTACGCGTTGAGGTGAATTGGGTGAACATGGATGGTTGCCCATACCTTTATTGTGGAGGGATTAGCTGGAAAAAGAGGATTTTCCGGGTGTTAATGCGACAGGCGGAAAGAACAAGGTGGAATGGATCTAGATCGAAAAGCTTGCAAGCGATCTTATGCAAAGTTGGATGGCCAATAAAGGCGCGGGGATGAGCTGCGACTACGCATCAGGTGATTAAAGGAACTAAGGTCTATCGAAGCGGTTCAATTTGATGATATCAGAAAATTAGCTTACGGGTTGACCCAGATCCAATCTTGGTCAGATTGAAAAGGTTGTGAGTTTCGATTGAATGGTTGAGAAAGGCTTACCAAAGGAGTTGAGGTCCGAAGTGAGGGTGGTGCGTGGCGCGGCTTGAGTGTCACGTCACGGCCCTCGATGAGGGAGCGCGGGTGTGACAGCGATGCTTAATGGCGGTGCTGGATAGCTCGAGGATGAGTGCGGCCGGTGGTGGCCTTATCTTTCTTGGAGCGTGCGAGCCCGGTGGCAGAAATTGCGAGGGAGCGTGGAGGAAAGGGATGATGAAACGAGATGAATGGCTTAGGGTTACCATCGGTTGATATTTATAAGGGAGGTGGTGAGCTCACCTACGGCCCGAAAGCCGGAAATTACGGAACAATAATTATCCGTGCGGATCTGGCGGCATATGCATTCGGAATTAGGCAAAATATCCCGTTGGTGGGGGAAGTGCAGCTTGCCCCGAGATATCAGGGATCTTTATAGAGTAGGGCCCTGACATTTTAGGGTTTAAAATTGGAAAGGCCAGTTAAGCATTCAAGGAAGGATCGAGCTATCACATGACAGACATGGAGCTGTGCCTGGTCATCTGTTAAAGCAACTTAACCCGGTTCCCATAGGCTTGGGCATTTCACATCTTTTTCAGGGAATAGCGAGCGCTCCGAGGATGAATCCGTGAAGCCCGCGCTATCCTGGGGACTACTGATGAGGGGATAGTAACCCGGTAGACTAACTCCCGGGTGTGATCCGGCCCAAACGGCGGCTGGACCAAATCCGGCTAAAGACAAAGAAACTTCTGGAAGGCCCAGGGCATGTAACGTTCGTGACCCGGATTGTGGGTTGCGGTAAGGAAAGTTAGGGTTTGTGTATAGAGTTCGAGTAGGACTCAGGAAGCGCTTTGTAAAGGCAAGCCAAGGGGGGTATGAGTGCTATATAAACCAACCCCTAGGCTTAGCCTCAGAGAGATTCAAGTCATAGTTGTAACACCTGTTATCGAGTATCCAGTATAATCATATCGAGAGCCGGCGAGTTGCTTTCCGGTTCTTAGATTGCTTTCGCCATGTCCTCCTTCGAGCTAAACCCTCTCCCAAATACCTGTGACGACTTACCCCAAGATCAGTTACCCCAGGTAACATCTGCCGTGATTATCCCACGACATGTTTCATCTCTCTCTCTCCCATGGTGTGATCTTTATGTGACACTACTAGGGAAAACCATACGAGAGGCGAACAGAATGGTCCTACCACAGGCGCTTCTGTGTTCGCCTACGACCATTACGCCGGCGATACTGTGTTTACCGTAGTCGAGTAGTTCTATTCGCCAGCGGTACTGTGTTTACCACATGCGCTTTCCTCGTTATTCACCTGCGGTATCTCCATACTGCGCTGTCAAATAAGGCCTGTGCGCTTGGGGTACCTGTTCGCCTGGGGTAAGAAACATATGCGCCTGTGCTAATATTTACACGTGTCAGGAAAAAGAGAATGACAGAAATACATTCAGTTGGCACAAATTACAGAAAATTAGAAGAAAATGACATAAATGCACAAAATAATATACACTCAATTTGCACTAAGTTTAGAAAGATAGGATTCCATCATCAACAAGTTGTAGCCATTACACATAACATCGATCATCAACACAAAATATACAAGTTTATATCAACATAGTCTCTCAAGATAGTTCAATGCCCTCAATGTAGCTACAACTAGACAAGCACTAGAGTAAGTAGCATCAACACAAGGAGTATCAGCACGGCGACGTCGAAGGTGGTCATCCGGGCCCTCGTTGTCTCCGTCTTCTCTCTCGCGAGATAAGTGGCGTATCGAGATTCCGCCTCCACCATGGTCTTGTACCCCTTGTAGCTGTTGCCGCTAAAACCATGCACCAGTCTCCGTCATTGTTCCCAATCGTCGTAGACTCCGGGAACCCTACCGTTATACACAACATACCATGTCATCTGTGCACAGGAAAAAATACGTGTTTAGCATGGAAATTCATAATAGACTGCAAATAACTATCAAAAGAATAGAAGCATCAAGGTTTATGAATAAAACATGACAAATAAAGGACTAAAAGTTATATGATGCAAGTATATTGAGATTCTATGCATTGGAAAGTTAACTATCAAGTGTATACTAACATTTTTTCAATCCTATGGTCTCGGCAGGAACGGACGAACGCCTTCTAGCGTGTTGAATGTCCGGATGTCACGTTGCTGTCGTAGGTGTGCTTATATGTCACAATTGCTCGGTGCTGCGTGTCCGTGGAAGAACAACCCACCACGAGTGATGACATCCGACTTGAATATCGTGCAGATCCTCCGCTGGATGCGGCGGAACTCAGCTCTCACATATTCATCGGGGGTGTTGGCCATCTTTGTGGTCATGTCTCGGAGATGACTTGCTAACAATACCTCTTGGGTATCCTTTAAGTACTCCCTCATCTGAAAGATGGCATACCAAGCTTCCAACCTAGATTCTTGTGCGGATTTCTTGAGGCAGGGGAAGTTTATTACGTGGTTGCACACGTAGGCGCCTCAGACTATTTTCTCCTTTTTAGGGGCTTGCCTAAATCGGAGGCGAAGCCGTTGAGGGCACTATTAAGAATAGCTTTTATCTCGTTGTAGTCCTTTTGCACCGCCCTAGCCGCATCGAGATAAGTGCATTTCGACCAATGCGGTTCCATGACGATGAGTGTGCATCCTCCTTTTCTGCGCAGAACATTTCGAACAAGCCATCATCATCGGAATAATAAGGAGATTCTAGAAAGAATTTAATGACGGGAAGCAGAGAGGACTACTTACAGGGGAAAGTATGGCATGAGAATGGCGTTCTTATCCTTGTAATCTATCAAAAACCCCGTTATATAGTTCTTGATAACAACCCGGTTTCTTGATAACAACCCGGTCCGCACGTGACAGCAAGTAGACCTCATCCATGTAGTAGGGGTCCATAATCACGATGTTCGGGGTATTCTCCATGGCCATATCGTGCGCCATGCTGAGCGATACCAAGCGTACAATGCTTCGGTCGAGCTTTCCGAAGTGGAAGACCCTGAATACGTCTTCATATCTAATGAAGAACACCTTTGCGGGATTTGTATCCACAAAGCCCGCGGATCGGGGCACCTTGACCACGTATAGCGGGTACGAGGGATGTTTCTCACGTAGAAGTTCCGTCTATATCTGGAAAATTCCGTCGTGGATGCTCCTCATGTCACCACCCATGACAGTGACAACCTCTGGCGGCAGCATCGGCTTACCTATCTCATGCACCTTCCTCCACGGGATGGCGGGCGGAAAACGGTCCATGACTCGAGCGGCCGATGGATGGCTACTAGAGGAGGCACCACTTTTCTTCTTGTTGGTTGCAGACCTCTTACGATGCTTCTTCCTCCTCAAGCTCAGCGGAGTGCCGCTTTGTTTTACCGCCTCCTCGGCCGTAGCACGGAGTATATTCGGGGTAACCACCATAGGTTGTGGAGCCGTAAAGGCCGTCTCCTCCTCGGGAGTTTCTTGGGAATATGTTAGCTTCTTCTGGATATCTGGTTTTCTGGTGGGTAACTCAGAAGGACCCTCTTCGCGATCTATCTTCTTGTGGATATTATGATTTCTGGTGGGTAACTCCGGAGGAACCTCTTCGCCATCCAACTAATTTATGAAATTATTAATGGGAGCAAGTTCAATATCCATGTAGTCGTCATGTGCCTCGTGCTTGTCATGTTGCTCGTCATGTGATGTCTCGTGCTCGGGAGGAGGAGCATCCACCGGTGGAGGGAGGACCTAGTCATGTTGGCTTGCCGGTGGAGGGACAACCTTGTCTTGTTAGCTTGCCGCGAGCGCAACAGGTGTAGTAGTGACGACCATGCGTTGGTTTGGCGCCGACCCTGACGTGGTGTTCAGCCGAATAAGGGCTTTCGGCCATAGCAATACTTGATTGTCGAGTTGGCCTAGATTCAGCTCGCTGTCGGCATTGGCGGGTTGATTAGGAGGATACAAGTCCTGGAATCCCGGTAACTCCAGATCAATACGAACCCAAAAGCTTGTTAGCTAATATATCTCTGCAGTGGTACTTGCGGGAGAGTGGCTGCAAGATGCTCCCCTTTGCAACATCCTTCAACTCGCTGCCCACTTTTAGCAGGAAGGTGCATCTCGTCGTGTCAGCCTGCGAGAACATGCATGGCTAGGTCAGAGACACTAGTGTAAACAACCCCTATCGTCCAGGGCGCAAAATTACATTCATCCCGGTTGCACCAAAATCCGGGACCAATGCTATGCATTGTTCCCGGTTTTTGCGCCTGAGGAAGCACAAATCACTTGAGGGCATCGGTCCCGGTTTGTAAGGAGGCATTGGTCCCGGTTTGTGGCATGAACCGGGACCAATGCCGTGCCACATGCCACGTGGCACGCGCATGGTAATTGGTCCCGGTTCATGCCACAAACCGGGACCAATGCCCCCCTTCCCCTACATATACTGCCTCACAACCCCCCTTCCCTCTTTTTTTGCTTGGAGGAGTGAGAGAGGTGAGTGTTAGTGTGTGTTATTTTACTATGCACACGAGGTGTTCGACGAAATACCCGAGCCACACATAAGCTCACTGAAAATGGTATCTTCGACCGAGGTTAACAAACTTATCTTTTTCATCTCTAATTTATACATAAAAAAGTAATATTTGTGGATGTACTGTGGTCATTTCTCTATTGAATATGTTATTGTAATGTTTTTTGATAAACTTAATTATGCGATGCAGATGGATGCAAGGCAGCGATGGATGTACAGTGACCGACGCACTTCCGAGTAGATGGCAGGCCCGAATGCATTTCTCGCTGTAGCTCAGGCGAACAAAGATAATGGCTTTATGTGTTGCCCATGTGTTGATTGTCGGAACGTCAGGGAGCACTCTTCCTCGAGAATCCTTCACGACCACCTACTTCGGAGAGGTTTCATGCCCAACTATAATTGCTGGATCAAGAAAGGAGAAAGAGGGGTTGTGATGGAAAACAATGAAGAAGAAGAAGATCCTTTGTTCCCTGAATACGGTGATACTACAATGGAAGACAATGCAGAAGAAGGAGGTGATCAAGAACAGGCATCAGAAGAGCCCGATGATGATCTTGGCCGAGGTATTGCTGATGCGAGGGAAGACTGTGAAAGTGAATTGGAGATGTTGAAGCTGGACAACATGTTACAGGATCACAAAAAGTTGCCGAAATGGAAGGCACAGAACGGTGTGACTGACAAGGCATTTGAGAGTTTACTTCAGCTAATGAAGCCGAAGCTTCCAAAGGATAACGAATTGCCTAAGAGTACGTACGAAGCAAAGAAAGCTCTCTGCCCTCTAGGATTAGATGTGCAGAAGATACATGCATGCATTAATGACTGCATCCTATACCGCGGTGAGAAGTACGAGAATTTGGATGAATGTCCGGTATGCACTGCACTGCGGTATAAGATCAGAGCAGATGACCCTGGTGATGTTGATGGCGAGCCCCCCGGTAAGAGGGTTCCTGCTAAGGTGATGTGGTATGCTCTTATAATACCACGGTTGAAACGACTGTTTAGAAACAAAGAGCATGCTAGGTTGTTGCAATGGCACAAAGAAGACCGTAAGAAAGACGGAAAGTTGAGACACCCCGCCGATGGATCGTAGTGGAGAAAGATCGAGAGAGACTTCCCGGACTTTACAGGAGAGGCGAAAAACTTATGGTTTGGTCTAAGTACAGATGGCTTTAATCCTTTTGGGGAGCAGAGCTCCAGTCATAGCACCTGGCCCGTAACTCTATGTATGTACAACCTTCCTCCTTGGTTATGCATGAAGCGCAAGTTCATTATGATGCCAGTTCTCATCCAAGGCCCGAGGCAACCTGGCACGACATTGATGTGGATCTAAGGCCATTAGTGGAAGAACTCTTACAATTGTGGGGCAAACCAGGTGTACGTGTGTGGGATGAGAACGAACAAAAGCCATTTTACCTACGGGCGTTGCTTTTCGTAACCATCAGTGATTGGCATGCTCTTAGTAACATTTCCGGACATACAATCAAGGGATACAATGCTTGCACACACTATTTAGATAAGACTGACAATGTTAATTTGGATAAATGTAAAAAGGTTGTATACCTGGGGCATCGTAGATTTCTTTCGATCAAGCATCCCGTAAGAAAGAAAGGAGGGAAGCATTTCAGAGGTGAGGCAGATAACCGGAAGAAGCCTGACCTCCGTAGTGGTAATGATTTATTCGATATGGTCAAGGACCTAAAAGTAATCTTTGGGAAGGGTGATGGCAGCCAACCTGTTCCGAACGGCCCTGATAAGCGCGCACCCATGTGGAAGAAGAAATCTATATTTTGGGAGCGACCGTATTGGAAAGTTTTAGAGGTCTGGTCTTCAATCGACGTGATGCACATGACAAAGAATCTCTGCGTCAACCTGCTATGCTTCTTGGGCGTGTATGGGAAGTCAAAAGATACGCTAGAAGCACGAGAGGACCAGCAACGTATGAAAGATCCAAGCAACAAGCACACAGATACAGGGCGCCATTACTTAAGCAGCTACGCTCTTACTAAAGCAGATAAGGAAATATTTTTTGAAGTCCTTTACAGTATCAAGGTTCCGTCTGGCTTCTCGTCGAATATAAAGGGGATAATAAACATGGCACAGAAAAAATTCCAAAACCTGAAGTCTCATGACTGCCACGTGATTATGACGCAGTTGCTTCCGATTGCATTGACGGGGCTTCTACCGGAAAATGTTCGAGTAACCATTGTGAAGCTCTGTGCATTCCTCAACGCAATATCTCAGAAGGTAATCGATCCAGAAATTCTGGCAAGATTATAGAGGGATGTGGTCCAGTGTCTTGTTAGTTTTGAGTTGGTGTTCCCACCATCCTTCTTCAACATTATGACTCATCTCCTGGTTCGCCTATGTGAAGAGATTCATATTCTCGGTCCGGTATTTCTTCACAATGTGTTCCCCTTTGCGAGGTTCATGGGAGTCTTGAAGAAATATGTTCATAACCGTGCTAGGCCAGAAGGAAGCATCTCGAAGGGCTATGGAACAGAGGAGGTCATTGGGTTCTGTATTGACTTTATTCCTGACCTTAAGACAATTGGTGTTCCTGAATCGCGGCATGAGGGGAGACTGAGGGGAAAAGGAACGCTGGGAAAGAAAACAATGATACCCAGGTACGGGCATTCTTTCACTAAAGCACACTACACAGTTCTACAAAATTCTATCTTCGTGGCTCTGTATCTCGAGGAACACAAGAATATTGTATGCTCCACAAACCCGGGGAAGGATGACTCATGGATTAAACGCAAACACATGGAGACTTTTGGAAGTTGGTTGCAAACACAACTTATAAATGACACCACTGTTGAAGATCAGCTCTACATGTTGGCCGGGTCACCATCTTCGACTATTGGGAGTTTTCAAGGGTACGAGATAAATGGGAATACATTTTACATGATCGCCCAAGATAAGAAGAGCACCAACCAAAACAGTGGTGTCCGCTTTGATACAACAAACGAGAATGGAAAAAATGACACATACTATGGTTACATAGAGGAGATATGGGAACTTGACTATGGACCTTCTTTTAAGGTCCCGATGTTCAAGTGCAAATGGGTCAACCTGAATGGAGAAGGGGTAAAGGTAGACCCGCTTTACGGAATGACGACAGTGGATCTCAACAATATTGGTTACAATGACGAACCATTCGTCCTAGCCAATGATGTGGCTCAGGTCTTCTATGTGAAGGACATGTCCTCCAGACCGAAAAAAGAAAAAATAAGCAAACAAATACATCATACCATGAGCAGAAGCGTCACATAGTTCTTTCAGGGAAAAGAAACATCGTGGCAATCGAGGATACGACAGACATGTCAGAAGATTATAATAAGTTTGTCGAAATTCCACCCTTCACAGTGAAAGCTGATCCAACCATCCCGTTAAATAATGAAGATGCTCCATGGTTATGGCCGAAGCGAACATAAGCAAGGGAAAAGGGTTCATGGACCATCTCTACACGAAGAAAATTCAGAAGACTAGATAGGGATGTTGTTGGTGATGTGTAATAATAAACGTGGAATACATGATCATAGTTCTGTTGAAAAAGTGTTCACAAAAATTGTTGCACAAACATGCATCTTGGATAGATAAAAAAGGCAGTACATAATGGCAAGAGTGGATCTAAACCTAAACGGAGATAGATCTACATAATGGCAAGACTGGATCTGATATCTGCTAGTCATACTCCTGCCTAGGCCTATAGTACTCCGACTCGTAGTCGTCGTAGTCGCCGCCGTCGTCGTCACTATCGTCGGACGGTGCTCTCGACTCCCTCGGAGGATCACGACTACAGGACTGGGCGTGAGGGTAGCGCAAGCGGGGGTTATCGCCAGCCCTGATGTAGTTCATGACGCTCTGAAGAGTCCGCTCGCCGACCCACCGCAGCCGACGACCGACCTCGTTGAAGTTTGAAGGAGGCGGGCCGTTCTCCTCGTACCTGGCGAGCGCACTCTCACGCCGATTAATGAAGAAGGCGTCCCAAGTAGGGTGGTAGTCAGGATTCCAACTGGGATTCCTCTCCTGCTCCAGCGTGAGCTCGTGGTAGTAGTGGTTCGTGATGGCCGCCCGATGCGCCACACCTTGAGGAAGAGGAGGGACCGGCACTCGTCCGGCGCTTAGCATCCAACCGGCGGGAACGATGTAGCCGGGCGGGCAGGGGTAGTTCGAGGCGGAAAGTGCCTACGCCTGGATGAAGGTTAGAGTGGGTACGGTAGAATCCATGAGAGAGTGGTGAGTTTATATGTGTTTATGCCAATGGTGTGGCAATGCATAAATATATATAGTGAGAAGAAAACAGATCCCTTTAGTCTCGGCCTTATTTACCAACCGGGACGAAATGGTTCGGGTTTCGTTGTGAAATGGATCGTCCCTTTAGTCCCGGCTTGTTTTACCAACCGGAACGAAATGGTTAGGGTTTTGTTCGGACCAATCAGAAAGAATCACACGGATCGTGTGTTTCTTTCAAGCGCTTGTGAGTCGTTGGATCAGGGGTGTGTTTCTTTCGAGCGTTTATGAGCCGTTGGATCAGGGGTGTTTCTTAACTGTTGGATCAAAACCCCAGCACAACACTTTGTGAGCCATAGGACCGTATATATAGCCCACCTTCATACACCAGTGAGTTCATCGACCAAATACAAAACATCCGGATTCGCCAGCATATGTCCTGTCGTGCATTTGGTATGCATATATGCACTCAGTAGCCACGGCAGGGGTGTATGCTGGCGATACCGATTGTTTTGTTCTACATCCCCCTTTAAGGTTTGATACATCATTCAGTTCATCGACTAAATACAAATCATACGGATTCGCCATCATACGTCCTGCCGTGCATTTGGTATGCATATATGCACTCAGTAGCCACGGTAGGGCTGTATGATGGCGATACCGATTGTTTTGTTCTACATCCCCCCTTTAAGGTTTGATACATCATTCAGTTCATCGACCAAATACAAATCATCTGGATTCGCCATCATACGTCCTGCCGTGCATTTGGTATGCATATATGCACTCAGTAGCCACGGTAGGGCTGTATGATGGCGATACCGATTGTTTTGTTCTACATCCTCGATCCCTTGAAGGTTTTACAAAAGGTTTGATACATCATTCAGTTCATCGACCAAATACAAATCATCCGGATTCGCCATCATACGTCGTGCCGTGCATTTGGTATGCATATATGCACTCAGTAGCCACGGCAGGACTGTATGATGGCGATACCGATTGTTTTGTTCTGTATCCTCGATCCCTTGAAGATTTGACAGAAGGTTTGATACATCATTCAGTTCATCGACCAAATACAAATCACCCGGATTCGCCATCATACGTCCGACCGTTATTTTGATATGCATATATGCACTCAATAGCCACGGTCGGGCTGTATAATGGCGATACCGATTGTTGTTCTACATCCCCCTTTGAAGGTTCATCGACCGAATACAAATCGCCCGGATGCCTTGTATGCGACGAAACTATGTAAATGCATGGATCAACTGGTCTGAAGTGCACTTATTATAAATTTAACGTACCTTGTTCTGTATTTGAAACGTGTGGAGTTATTATTTGAAACATAAAGGATATAATGGAAAACAATAGAAAACATAAAGGAAATAATGGAAAACATAAAGGAAACAATAGAAAACAAAAAAGGTAACAACAGAAGACAATATAAAACATAAAGGAAAACAATAGAAAACATGAAGGAAATAGTAGAAAACAAAATAAAACAAGAGAAAACAAAATAAAATAATAGAAAACATAAAGGAAAACAAAATAAAACATAAAGAAAAACAATAGAGAACAAAATAAAACAAAAGAAAAAAAATAAAATAATAGAAAACATAAAAGAAAACAAAATAAAACATAAAGGAAAACAAAAAATAATTAAAAATGGGGCATTCGTCCCGGTTTTTGCAAACAACCGGGACGGATGCCCCCCCCCCAACGAGTGCCTTACACGTACCCCGGCGGAAAAAAAATTGAGGCATCCGTCCCGGTTCGTAGGAACAACCGAGACGGAAGACCCTTTCGTCCCGGTTGTTCCTATGAACCGGGACGGATGCCCCTGGCTATATATAGGCGTCGTCTTCGTCCCCCCAAATTCATGACCGCGTGCAGGATTTGGACAAGGATACGCCGCCAGGACGCCCGTACGCCTCCCGCGCCCGCGCCGTCGTCGCCCGTGGAGTTCGCCATCGTCGACCCGGCCGCGCCCGCGCCCGCCCGCCTCCGTCGCCCCCGCGCCCGTACCTCGCACGCCGCCGGTCACCCGCGCCCGTACACCGCGCCGCCCCCGCGCCGTCGCTGTCGCCCTTTGATCGTCGTCGCCCCGTCGCCCCCGTTGGTAAGATCATCAACAGAGAACTTTTTTTTACTTAGTGCTTTTGTTTTTACAATTTTGTTTAGTGTTAGTGTTAGAATTTAGTGTTAGAATTTAGTGTTAGAATTTTAGTGTTAGAAATATTTTAGTTAGAATTTAGTGTTAGAATTTAGTTGGAAATTTTAGTGTTAGAGAAATGTTAGTGTTTGAAATTTTTACTTAGGAAATTTTAGTGTTAGAAAATTTTACTTAGAAAATTAGATTTAGAAAAATTTACTTAGGTATTTCACTTAAGAATTTTTAGAAAATTTCACTAAGTTAGTGTTAGAAAATTTCACAAAGTTAGAAAAATTTCACTAAGTTAGAAAATTATTTCACTAAGTTAGAAATTTTTCCCTAAGTTAGAAAATTTCACTAAGTTAGTGTTTGAAAATTTCACTACGTTAGAATAATTTCGCTAAGTTAGAAAATTTTCACTAAGTTAGAAAATTTAACTAAGTTAGAAAATTTCACTAAGTTAGTATTAGAAAATTTCACTAAGTTGGTGTTAGAAAATTTCACAAAGTTAGAATAATTTGACTAAGTTAGAAAATTTCACTAAGTTAGAAAATTTTCACTAAGTTAGAAAATTTCACTAAGTTAGAAAATTTCGCTAAGTTAGTGTGTTAGAAAATTTCACTAAGTGTTAGAAAATTTCACAAAGTTAGAATAATTTCACTAAGTTAGAATTTTTTTACTTTTGTATTAGAAATTTCGAGCTGTTGTTGCATTTTTTACTTGTGATGTTCGTTCGATCTTTTGAACAAATGCCGATGATTGAAAGAGTTAGTTCACACTCAGATGGCCTTGGTGGTTCGGTGCGCCTTGTGATTTTCACAAAGTTAGGATCTTGTGCATCCCACTTGGCGCGCCGGGTCTACCAAAGGCTGCTTGTATGTGTCCACCCTAAATATGAGGCACACAGACCGATGACCATCTTGTTCCTGTTAAGAGGTACTACGTGCGGTGGTGATCCGGGTAAATGAACGAATGCGAGGGATTCTGAATTTCTTTCAAACTAAATAATGTCACATATGTAATATGGTTCGTGAGATGCGGATGAAGCTGAACCCTTTAGTGCACATGCGTAATGGTGACATTCCTCAGAAATCCCTTTCGGGTTTATGAAGAATGTCGCCGTTATGTATGTGCACAAAAGGGTCTAGTTTTTCCAGATTTCACTATTACATATATGATTTTGTTCAGTTTTAGAGATGTCCATAAACCCTTCCTTCCCCCGCATCGCCATCGCGTGTACTTACCTCGTAACAAGCACAAAATGTGAAGGCCTGATGACCATCTTGTTCGTGCGAAGAGGTACTACAGGCGGTGGTGATCCGGGGAAAGGAGGAAGATGGGGGTTTCTGGATTTCTTTGGAACTAAATAACGTCACATATGTAATATCGTGAGATCCGAACGAAGTTAAACCCTTTTGTGCACATACGTAATGGTTACATTCCTCAGAAATCCCTTCCGGGGTTATGAAGAATGTCCCCATTATGTACGTGCACAAAAGGGTCTACCCTTGTTCGGATCTCACGATATTACATATATGATTTTGTTTAGTTTGAAAGATTTCCAAAAATCCTTGTCTTCATCCTTCTCCGGATCGCCATCGCGTGTACTTACCTCGTAACAAGCACAAAATGTGAAGGCCCGATGACCATCTTGTTCCTGTTAAGAGGTACTACAGGCGGTGGTGATCCGGGGAAAGGAGGAAGATGGGGGTTTCTGGATTTCTTTGGAACTAAATAACGTCACATATGTAATATCGTGAGATCTGAACGAAGTTAAACCCTTTTGTGCACATATGTAATGGTTACATTCCTCAGAACTCCCTTCCGGGGTTATGAAGAATGTCCCCATTATGTACGTGCACAAAAGGGTCTAACCTTGTTCGGATCTCACGATATTACATATCTGATTTTGTTTAGTTTCAAAGATTTGCAAAAATCCTTGTCTTCATCCGTCTCCGGATCGCCATCGCGTGTACTTACCTCGTAACAAGCACAAAATGTGAAAGCCCGATGACCATCTAGGCCCGATGACCATCTTGTTCTTGTTAAGAGGTACTACAGGCGGTGGTGATCCGGGGAAAGAAAGAAGATGGGGGTTTCTGGATTTCTTTGGAACTAAATAACGTCACATATGTAATATCGTGAGATCCGAACGAAGTTAAACCCTTTTGTGCACATACGTAATGGTTACATTCCTCAGAAATCCCTTCCGGGGTTATGAAGAATGTCCCCATTATGTACGTGCACAAAAGGGTCTAATCTTGTTCGGATCTCACGATATTTACATATATGATTTGGTTTAGTTTCAAAGATTCCAAAAATCCTTGTCTTTATCCTTCTCCGGATCGCCATCGCGTGTACTTACCTCGTAATAAGCACAAAATGTGAAGGCCCGATGACCATCTTGTTCCTGTTAAGAGGTACTACAGGCGGTGGTGATCCGGGGAAAGGAGGAAGATGGGGGTTTCTGGATTTCTTTGGAACTAAATAACGTCAAAAATGTAATATCGTGAGATCCAAACGAAGTTAAACCCTTTTGTGTAATGGTGACATTCCTCAGAAATCCCTTCCGGGGTTATGAATAATGTCCCCATTATGTACGTGGACAAAAGGGGCTAACCTTGTTCGGATCTCACGATATTACAATATGATTTTGTTTAGTTTCAAAGATTTCCAAAAATCCTTGTCTTCATCCTTCTCCGGATCGCCATCGCGTGTACTTACCTCGTAACAAGCACAAAATGTGAAGGTCTAGGCAGGAGTATGACTAGCAGAACGGAAGATGGGGCATAACATCATTCCAGATTATCCTGTTATGTCCTGTTCGAGTCGCAGCTTTATTCGGCAAGACTCGATCTGATCTGCTTTGTGTTTCTAACTTTGTTCGGATCTCACAGACACTTACGTCTTTGATTTTCTTTAGTTTCTCAGAAACCCTTGTCTTCATGCTTTGTGTTTAACTTTCATCTTATTTATGTCATATTTCTCCATTTACTATTTTTTACTAAGTTAGAAACACTAAGGTACTTTACTTAATTACGGAATATTTACTTAGTCCGGGCCTGTTTTTAGTTCATGTCTCTGTTGGACCCGCCGGGCGATGTCCGGGACTGGGCCCCGCCGGGCTGGCATTGGGAGCTCCTTAGTACCAGGGCACGCGGCTTGCTGAGAAATCCGGGTGACGTGGTCGACCCGGATATTCTTTGGTGGCCATCGCGTGGGCCCCTGAGGAGGTGGTACAACAGCGTATCAGGGAGGAGGACGAGCACGTCCGTCGCTACATGTACTTGCTCGATAGGCAGTATAGCAGCAGTTGGTCGATTATTCGGAGGGTTCCTTACCACGTGAGCTATTCCCCTGTGAGGGTTCCTTATCTATGGATGCGTAGCACCCGCGACTCAGAACCCCGCGGCTTAGGACCCGGTCGGAGTAAATTAGTTTGAGAGATGTTTTAATGAATATGTATAAGTGATGATATTATTACATCGTGATGTATTAGGATTAAATAAAATGAACCCGAGCTATATAACTCTTGGTGTGTATTATCATATGTTTAAATATTTCATTAATATGTTGCTCTTTTTGTGTATTATCTATAAGCAATTTTGATGAAATTAATGGATTATTAGTTATTATCTATAAGTAATTTTGATGAAATGGATTTGGAACATATAGTTACTCTTTTTGTGTATTTTCAGAATAAATAGTATGGAGCCAAGAGACGAAGATGCAGAAAACTTGCTCGAGGGTTTAATCCGCGGGCCCGAGGGAGAGACCGATGTGAGCCAGTGGATGAACAACTCCGGCGAGGGAGATCCGGAGCTAACCCGAGAAGACGTCTCTGCTGAGGGAGAAGCCGACGGCTCCGGTGGAGCCGTACAAATTACAAACATCGGCTCCGAGGTGCATATAGATATGTTAATTAATGAAGCATCTGTTTCTATATACATGTATTAACATTCTTTATATTTTTAGCCATCCGGTTCAAGCATATCAACCGGAAAAAAATGAAACGAGGCGCAACAAAAAAGTTGAAAGATACAGAAAGATATAGGATCGAAACGATCAGAGCAGACGGCACACCCGAGCTTCCCGCTGATGTTGCCCAAACATTTGTGAAGCAATGCGGAGTGCTAGTTAGGGATCACATCCCAGTCACTGTTCATGAGTGGAATGAGCCAAAAGATCCGCGGTGACAAGGAATTTCATTTGTGAGAAAAAAGCCAAAGACAATCTTTTCAAAAAGATCATGTGTAATTTCACCTTACCCTTGCCGGAGGTGGACGAGAATGAGGAGGATGAGAATGAGGAGGTAGATGGTGAAGCTGATGTTACTAAAAAGAAACTTGAGTTACTGGAAAATGTCAAGGCGTGGACTCTGAAAAAGATGGCCGAGCAATTCAAAAACTGGAAGAAAATATTGAACCTTGACTTTGTTAAGAAGGGAAAGACTCTAGATTTCACTCAAGGGTATGAGAAAGTAAAAACCTTATGAGCAGAATTTGTGAAGTACAAGCTGTTAGAGAATGCACAGGAAAGGACAAAAACAAATGAGAAAAACGCCGCCAAAAAGGTATATCACCATGTTATGGGGCAAGCTGGCTACAAGGGTTCCATGCCCAAGTGGGAGAAATGGGAGAACGACCGGCTTGAGAAGGGGATCACTCCCGAGCCGTTCTTGTGGGTCGAGCCGACAAGGTCATGGTTCTACGGGCATGGGGGCACGTTGGGCGCCGAAGGAAATGCAATCTATAACATAAGGCATAAAGAGAATCCTCTACCCATAGAAGATCTGAGAAGTGCAATAAAGGACGTTAAAGAGGGGAAGTTTTTGCCAGATAGAGAGAACGACGAGCTCACACGCACCCTCGGGAATAAGGAAAATGTAGGGCGTACACGAGGCAGAGAAGGAATGCCTCCGTGGAGTATTGGGTTTGACGACAGCAAAAAGAAATACCCCGATAGAAGCCGTCAACGGAAAAAGGACGCAGAGGCAGCTAAAGCAGATTGTCAGGCAAACTGGAAGCGTCAACTTGAAGAACAGATAAAGCAGATGCAGGATGTAGCAATGCAGCAGCATGAGCAAATTAACACACTTAGCCAGCAGCTAGTGTCTACCGGCGTACCACACATGGTAGAAGGTGAAGTCGATGCTACCGGCGCCGCACATTCTCATCGGAAAAGCAGCGTTGCGTCTACGCAGCTCCCGGGTGATGATGCACCGCCGATGATGCACCCGGTGGATGATATCACGGAGATGACAACCTGTGAGCTCCACGTGAAGGTCGTCAATATAACCATCAAGGCGGCGGTCGGCTATGTCTTACCAATTGGCAACGAACCAACTCACCATAGTCTTCCGGTTCCACGGGGCTACGCTGTTGTTGGGGTCGAGGAAGTTGTCAACGGATTCGAGCGGGTGAAGCCTGAATTCCCTGAAGGTGAAGACGGAGAGGTGAATGAACTCGGAGAAGACAAGAAGTTGACCGTTCTATGGCTAAAGGAATGCATTGTGCTCCCAAATCAGACGGCAAGGCCAACGACTCCTCACCATTCTCCAGCGCAACCGTCTCCAGCGCGGTCGTCTCCGCCATGCATGCCATCTCCAGCGCGGTCGCCTACGCTGTGCACGTCTCCAGCGCGGTCGCCTACGCCGACGCGTCAGGTTTCTCCGCCCACTAAGTTTCTGTCGAAACGTAAAAGATCACCCAAACGTCAACGGTCACCCCTCCCGAAGGTACCAAAGAAGTTACCCAAGTTACCTTACGACTATACTCCTGAGCAAAACCAAGAAATCGCAAGGGACGAATACGAGGCGTGGAAGGCGAAGCGGAAGGAGAAGAAAAAGGCAGATTTCCCCGAGACCGAAGAAGATATAGAACGAGCGTGGAAAATGGTGAAGACTCTTCATCAAACCGAGCCGAGTCTGTCATCTGTCTATGACCGCTCTATTCTGAAGTCACACCAGAAAATGGTGCGGTTGACGAAGAGTAGTAGCGCAGGCGGGAAAATGGGAAATCAGTTGCCCAGCTCGGAGAGCAGAAAAAACAATCCATCTCCCCACTCAAAGTGATTTCCAATACCCAGGTGGGGCCGAGCACTAATGCTGACGAGCAAATTGATCCGGAGTTTATAGAACTGTACGGAGAAAAGGCAGCTGCTGCGGGTTTGTCCATTGCTGAGTATATGCAAACAGTAGACTACTTCCCCGAAGCTGAATGTGCGTACAAATACCAGTACGGGAAACCTCTCGTCAAACCCGAGGAGTTAAAGGATCTACCAACCAAAATGCGAAGAGTGCATAGTTGGTATATGGAAGCCGCTGCGAAATCTCAGGACTAGATATGTCTCGTAGTTAGAGACGAGCACTACGGTATGGAGATGGAATGGTTCTGATTCAATTTGATGACTTGTTTCAGTTATTCCAGCAGCAGGCACTCAACAAATCTATCGTTAGTGCCTATTGTCTGTATGTACTTATTTATCTAATTAAGTCTCTAGCTAGCTCACCTCGTTCATTGCATATTCATATATATATATATATATATATATATATATAGTACACTCATTATATTATAATTGCAGAATGAAGATACTCGAATGCAAAAGAGGACAAATCTATGATATTGGGTTCATTGACCCACATTTTGTTAATCATTAGACTCTTGAGCTATGTGCCAAGGAAACAGAAGATAACATTCTAAGGGCAATAAGGTTTCAACAACACCGACGGGAAATATTATTTCCTTACAACTTCGGGTGAGTGTTACTGTGTTGTACACATTATGTTCTTCTTAATACTCGATGTTCAGTGTATAATTGATGAGTTCTGCGTGCGCAGCTTCCACTATATTCTGCTAATCTTCCAAGTTGATAAAGGAAAAGTACTGGTAATGGACCCAAAACGTAAACCCCTAGCGATGTGGGCAGACATGCAGGAAATGATCCAGCGGTAATTTCAATCTTTATTAATTTCACTCTTTATATATGGCACTATATATATCGACTACTTTGTTTCATTTTCGGATATCAAGTAATTACTAACTGTTTTTATTCTTTTTCTTTCCCGGGCAGCGTTTGGAAGAGGTTCACAAAAAAGGCTCCTGGTGAATGGAAATCAGAGCTTACATTTGATATTGTGGAAGTAAGTACTACTATCTAGATCCACGCATCTCCTTGATTCTAGTGTCGATACCATTATCATGGCTGGTTGATTATTATTCTCATTGAAACCATGTTCTTGTAAAGTGCTTGCAACAGGGAGACGGGAATCACTTGTGTGGATACTACATCTGCGAGTTCATTCGTCAGACAACCTGTCCCAAGGGCAGAGATTTAAACCACCTTCATGTACGTCAGTCATCAATTTTTATTATTACCATCTATTTAAGTTACTTAGTTTCATTAATATATATTGACCACTCTTCTTTATATTAGATCGAATGGCTCCGGGACGGTCTTCTACCAAGGGACCGCATACGAGCAATTCAGGAGGAAATTGCGGGCTTCTTAGATGCAGAGGTCCTAAATGTAAATGGAGAGTACTATAGCGCCGATTGGAACTAAATTTGATTTTGTAATTCATTCCATCGGTCATGTAATATTCTTGATATACTTAGCTTATGTAATATAAGTGTTCCTTCTTTTTCTATATATATGTATTAGTTATTCACTCGTGGGATCCGGGAGGTCCGGGGAGGGGCCACCGAGGCTCCTCTCTTCTCGTGGGATGCGGGAGGTCCGGGGAAGGGCCACCGGGCTCCTCTCTTCTCCTGGGATCTGGGAGGTCCGGGGAGGGGCCACCTGTAGCATCCCAACTTTTAATAAAGATGGAATACCTGTGTTATTGTGCTAGTCCCTGGATCAATTGCTAGCACCAGAGTACAAAATGAAATATCATGCAAATGCCTCAAATTCTATTACATCGCATGATCCAGTCTTTACAAAATAGGATTACAACTTGCATAGTCTTAGAAGACTAGCAGAAAACAAAGAAATACAGCGGAAAACATAGTACAACATTGAGCCCATCTTCTTCATGTGCCACAGGCAAAACATGTTGGCGATAGTCTCGAGATCCTAAACGAAATCCTCACTCGTCTTCAGAAAATCTGCAATATGGAATATGCAGCCACAAGGGAGTCAATACAATTTAATGTATTGGCAAGTAACACTATGGTGGATATAAATGGCAAGACTAATACTACATGCTTATTTGGCTGAGTGGAGTTTTGGCTAAGTTTGCATAAATGCCAATTTTGTCCTTTCTCTTTTGTAAAACAAACTTTTCTTTTCAAAGGGGTGGCAACATTGGATTAAGATCCAAGCACCACAATACTGTTCACTTGGTCAAATTTTACTTATTGAAATTGACGATGAGATTCTTCCGTCAATCCTTGTCCAACTGCTCATAGTTGTCCATAACCGGGGACACGGCTAAGATCTTAGTTTGTTGACTCTGCAGAGTTTGTGCACTTTCACCTTCAGACTCAAATCAGCCCAAACATCCTATACACCCTGAGTGCATTAAGGAAAGGAGAAGATTGAGACGAGATCTTTCAGAAGAAATTCCACCACCGTTTGGCTTACCCGTGCCACCTATAATTATGCTACATCTGCTGGTAAGCCTAGTGAGTTCATTCAACTTAGTTAATCAAGACAGAGCCCATATGACTAAAGGCTGCACGGGAAGCTACTAAACTTAGAAGGACATAGTAATCTCTTTGTTCCTGGGTGGCCATCCTCAAGTGACAACCTCAAGTGGAATAACCCTTAGACAAGGGCCCTGAGGCAACACTCAACATAAACCAGTCTTACCACTTCCACCCAGGTGGTTCATTCATTAGTTATACTTATATTTTTTCCTCAACATCTAGTAAAACAATTTTTATAGCATGGCTAAGCATCTAAATAAGTACCAAGGCATCAAATAACAAGGTATAAGGATGGCTACACACTACTAGGATATAGCATAGCATAATATAACTTATTAAAATTTCCTATCATGCATACTACTCAAAATCAACTAATGCATATAGAAAATAATGGGTAGTTGATGGTGTGTTACTTGCCTTGTTGAAGTTGGTGAAGATATCGCACTCTCTTCACAAAAGATCGTTGCTCTCCGTACAATCTATTCATTGACAACACAAACCAAATAAACAAGCATCCTAACAAACAAACATACAAGTGTAGAAAACATACATAGCAACTAACATATCAAAAGGGGCTTAACCAAGTTGGTTAGGACAAGGTCTAGGTTTGAGTTTTGAAAGATTCATTCCATAATGGTTCAATACATTGTTAAGGAGTTTCCAAGGGTTTACTTGGAAAGGACTAGGTTGAGTCTGATGTGATCTAACTTTATTATAACCATACTTGTCGAGGAAGTTCCAAGAGTTCACTAAGAATAAACATATTACTTCTTCAACTAAAGTAATACATGCAAACACTTGGTCATATTCACCTTCAAAAATATTTGAGTGACTATGTTAGTATTTTCCATTGTGGTTAGGGTAGGTCTACTAACTTCATCATCCAAGGGAAAATATTACTAAGTCTTGGGTTTTCCATTTGGGTCAATGATTGGACAAAAAATAACTTGTTATTCTTCAACTTGTATGGATTGCTTCTAGACCTCATGTGATTGCCTTCTTGAAGATCATCTTCATGCTTCTATTGTAGTTTTGTTCCTTGGATGGATTCTTCTCTTGGTCTTGATAAATTCTTCAGGGCTTTCACTTCACTAATTGGTTTGGGTATGGGATGGGCACAAATACCACTAAGTCAAATTGGAAAGAAAGAAATGGAAGGGATAGGAAGAGAGAGGAAAATGTCTTCTCCTTGATTTTCTTCATACTCCTGTACTTCATTGAGTTTCTTCTTGTTGCTGTGGAGTCTATGTCCTTCCTTCAATTGCCACCAAGTTGATATTGAAGTTTCATTCTTGTGCTTGAGTCTTGATCTCCATTTTGCTGACTTGGTGAATTCTTGAAGCAAGAATGGGGGAGTGGAGAAGATAGAAAACTAAAGTTCACTACTTGGTACTATATGTGATTGACACATTCTAAGGACTTGGCTTGGCTCCAAATGGACATAACATCAAATAATAACAGTTGAAAACAATTCCTAAGTCATGGTGAAAATGGATGTATCCTAATTCTATGTCAAAATACTCAAACAGACAAATTAATTCTAAATTCAATTTTAATTTGATCAATAATTATTTTGGGACAGAGGTTATGAAAGTACACATCCTAAGGTTTCCAAATATATTTTATTTACATTTTGGATTTGTAGAATTTGAATTATGCCAAATTTCATCAAACAAGCATATTTGAATTTGAACAAATTTAAATTTGTCAAATTTGAATTTGGCCAGTGCCAAAAGTTTCTAGATATCAAGGGCTTTTCAAAAAGTCCAAGATTGCTAAATTTGGCTAAGTGGTTGAAAAGATATGATGATTTAAAGTTGCAGGGGCTTTTCTGCAAAATTTACTATTCTATTTATATTCGGAAACAAATCCAGAGGCAGGCTGGGCCGAGAAATGGCTATTTGCCGCCCGGTGCGACGGATAAGAGGTGGGCTTGGGCCGGCTGTGCGCTGCGCTGAGCAACCGATAAGATCATAACGCGCGGGCTTACTTGGCGAGCTCTGATTGGCTGATACCGTACCCCTACGATAAGTGATCTAATCGTGGCCCTTCGTGGTAGATCGAACGGACAGGGACAAAAGGGCTCTCACCTCGCCAGCGTGGGTCACCGGAAATGGAGACGACGGCGGCCGGCGACGCAGCTGTTTCACCGCGACGACGCTCCGGCTTGTTTTCGGGCACGGGGAATGCGTCCAGAGGGTCAGCTCGGTGCGGCGAACTCGATGATGCCCTCAGCGACGTCTCTTGTGGCCTCCCGCGGTGGCGCGGCGTGGATCCGAGGTGGGGCAACTCCGGCGAGCACGAAAGTGCATGGCGGCGACGAATCTGCGGAGGAAAAGGTGAGGGGAGGGGTCAGTGGGGAGCTCATGGCCACGGGGAAATTAGAGGACCACAGAGGGGCGGCGAATACTCACCGATGTGGCCGGAAACAATAAAAAACGGCGGAGGCCCGTACGGACTCCGGCGAGCGATTTCTCCGGCCTTGTGGCTTTATACACTTGGAATCCAGAGGGGAATTGCGGAGGGAGAAGTGGGCTATAAGGTTCAGTAAACGGCTCTGCAATTGATGGATGGTAACGCCCGAATCAAGAGGATTAAATCCTCCTTTATTCGGAAGAAACGGATGCAGGAGGTTGATGACGATGATGACGTCATCATGACATCATCCATTTTTTTCTTTTCTTTTATTTCCTGTTTTTAATATCTTTAGTTTTAATAATCTATTTGACCTCAAATTAATTTCTAAAAATTTGTAAAAATCATATCTTTCTGTTTATAACATTTTTATAAACATTTCAACACATTTCACTTTTTATATTTTTGAAAATATAAATAAATCATTAAAAGTGATAAATGCACATTTTAAATTATAAAAATAATAATATGAGTTTTTGATTAAATAAAATTTCAGAGACATTTTACAAGTCATATATTATTTTTGGAAATTCATTTTTAAACCACTTTCACATTTTATAATTTTAGGAGTTGAAGGATCTACTAATAGTAACTTAATGCTATTTAATTAGTTCATATCAATTAGTTATTATTGTTGATCAATAAAATTTAGAATAAAACCACAAGTCATAATATTGTTTTGAAAACCTTTTGTTATGTTATTTTCAAAGCAATGCATTTAATTTTCACACCTTTATGTTTATAACTTGGAATAACAACTAAAGTTATTATTAAAATATTTTATTCTCATCAAATATTTTTGAGGCTTAGGATTTTATTGAGGGTTATAAATCTTTGATTGTTGTTGCCATAAAATAATTTCAAAGTAATATTTGAATTGACAACATTTTATGTAACAAAGTTTTCTAAAGACAAAATGCTTTTCTTTATCTAAGAAAATTCATTTTAGAGGGTTTTAGGGTTTATGGAATAGAGGTATAATGGATTGGTAAATTCAATTTCATTGATTTATGTATTGTTTCCATTTATGTCTTGCATCTCATTGGTTTTTCGTGACTTGCATAACATGAAAACAAAAAGTTTCAATTTTTTTGTGATTTTTGGACTTTCCAAAAATCAGGGATGTTACACCACCAAGGCTCCTTATCGTAAAATAGAATTGATCGCAAAACAGAAAATAAAAAGGAAAACAATAAAGCGAAAAAAAAACTCTGTCGCGGCAGAGAAAATGGCAAAACTGCTGCTGCGGCAGAGGAGGCATTCATCCTGGTTCGTGTTAAGAACTGGGCCTAATGCCCCTGGCCAGGTTCGCCACGTGGTCAGCCCCATTTGTCCCCGGTTCTGGCACAACCGGGACCAATGGGGAGGTCCATTTGTCCGGGCTGGGCCATCCCGGTTGCACAACCGGGACAAATGGCCCTTACGAACCAGGACAAATGGCCCTGTTTCCACTAGTGAGAGTGGGGTGATATTGAACTGACTACAGCTTGAGACGGTCAATAATTTACCGTGAGGGCATCGAGCTCGGCTAACGTCGACGGACCATAGGTGATGGCCTCGTCGAGCAACGATAACATCGACGGACCACCGGTTGCCGCCGCGCCGGACGTGGTCGACGGTCCATAGGGGGCAGGTGCGTTGGGCACGGCGGGGGCGGGCGCGCTAGGCACGGCCAACGTCGACGGACCATCAGCAGCGGCCGTGCCGGGCACGACCAACATCGACGGTCCACCTCCGGCGCCTATGTGGATCGTAGGCATCAACCCCTGTGCGCCTCTGGCGATGTAGCCACAGAGTTTTTCAAATACGGCGGGTATGAGGTCATTAATATTTTCCCCGACCTTTTTCTCAATCCGATTCTCCATGTTTGCTTCCATGTCCGCCATCTTCTTCTTCAACAACTCAGCCTCCTGGTTCGACTGGCTCTTCGTCGCCTCCCGCGACTCCTTACTGCTGGGCTCAGCCAAGCCATACTTGGCGTGCTTCCTATTTAGTCCGCCGCCGGTGATACGGCCTAAGTGCGGCCTTTTTAGCGGGTCCTGACTCTTTGCCTTGTTGTACCCCCTGATAAAAGGCTTGTCCCACGCGACTTTGTCCGTCGACGTCTGCGACGAGCAAGATTCAATCTGTTTTTCTTCTAGCTGCAGAAGCAACATGAACAATTTAGAAATGGTTGGTACTAGAATGCATTCATGGACATGATGATGATGAGTAGCATGAAATGGTAAATTGCTTACCACTAGTTTCTCAACATTATTCATGCTATCGTCCGTGACCAAAATAACATTCTCCACCATCTTGGGGTCCGTGACAAGTTCCCCGGTCGGTGTTACTTTTCTGTACCTCGACCTCATGAATTTCTGGAACTGTGGGTCATGGGCATACTTGGCGTAACGGTTATCAAGGCCTTTATCTATGTAGGCCTGGTCCTCTTTATCCCAAACTTCATCCTTTTTTGTCGTAGCCACTTCAGCCGAGATTGTGGTGACCTATGTTCTTCGACACTAGGTCCTTCCCCCAGATCGTTTGATTCTTAGTGAAATCAAGCGACTATTTATCTAGGAAAATCTTGAAGTCATCTGGCGTAATCCGCGGGAAGTGGCGATAGATAACTTCAAATGGTTCCTCGTCCCTAATCATCGCCCTCACCATAGTCCTATAATTGCTCAGGGCTTTGGTGAATCTAGTGACGGCGAGTTTGTTCACAAGGTTGCCCTTCAGATTCTCGTTGTTGTAGGGGGGAGGGAACTCGTACTGCATGTGCAGCATCGAGATGAGTTGGGCGCGCAGAGTTTGCTTCTTCTTGAGAGTCGGCTCGTTGATATTGACGACGTCACGAAGGATCGCGCCAAGTTGGAGGAAGTACCCCTTCACAAGGTCCTTAGGCAACACAAGCGTGCCATTGGAAGGATCCACCTCCGTGAATTTCTCTCAAACAGTGCCAACCTTGTTCGAAGCTCGCTGCCAACGCTTCCTTGCCGCCGTGCTACTCTCAGAGAGACCCCCGGTGCCACTATCAGTGGTTTCCTCGCCACCTCTGAGCCCATGATCATTGCGGGGCTCGCCATTTTGGGGCTGGTCAGTCGTCCTATCATCACTGCCATCATTGGCCCTCTCTTTCTCTTGCCACTCTCTGGCCATAAGCATGTAGTGGTCCAATAACGCCGGATCCTTAGAAGAAGACGACATGCCTAGCTAGCAGTAGACAAAATAATTACTAGGTTAGTCACCGAAAAAATTCGGCATGACCTTTGCTATAAATGGTCATGCCTGTAACAGTCCTAGGCTGCTACAGAAAGTTACTGCAAAATTTGGGTAAAATTTTCACTTTTCCCTTTCTTCATGTATCATGGCATCCATATTAAATTGCTAAAAATAAATCAAGCAAGCTGCAAAGGCTTAAGAGAAAACAAATCAACTCACAAAGAAAACCATTTCTTGATCTTCCATACTGGTCAAGGAAGTTTCAAGAATTAAATTGATTGTTTGGCAACTATAAAAATGCCAATTGTTTTAGAAAAAGAGAGGCATACAATCTAGCTTCTTTCAAATGGTTGCAGATTGTTTTCAAAACCAAAGTTCTTCACTAAATTGCTAAGTTTAATGAAAACCAAATGTTGAAAACAAATTAAAGAGGTGGCAGCACCACTCATAAAATTATTCAACATATTGTTCAAATTCCATCCTTGCAATTTTTCTACTAAAGTGAATTTGCTCAAAGGGAAAAACAAAACTATTTTGTGAGCTTCCAAATTGTTGAGGAAGTTCCAAGATTGATTTATGGAAGTTGTGAAAACTTTGGAAAAATTCCAAAAGTTAATAAAAGAAAAAGGCATTCAAAGTGCTCACCCAATTTTGAATTAAAATATTTTCACAACTTAACAAACTTCAAAATAGAAGTGGTGGGGTATGTTCACTTGTTATTACAAGCCTCCACCTATGTTTTGGCAAGGTTTGGTTGGAGAAAAACAAATGCCTTATTATTTGAAAAATGCAAAAATTGCCAGAAGGTGAAAACTCAAACGAGTTACTTCTGGAAACTTTCTCCAATTGAGCTCAAAATTTAACCAAGACTTCCTTATGTTAAATAAGGGTCACACAAGTGAGGGCACCAAAAATTGAATTGATTAAGGCCCTGAAAACAACAATTTTCTTCACAGCAATAAACAAAAAGTAAAACAAGTTTGTTCTACCAAACTCATCCAATTGAGCTAAAATTTTGATCAGTGGTTCATCTAATCAAATGAGAATTTTCCACCAAATTTCATTTAATTTGGTTGTTCCTAAGGGCCTGAAAACATCAATTTACAGAGACAGGTTTGTTGAATTTTTTTAAGAGAAGAGAAGATGCCAGGGGGTTATTTGCAAATTTATGTCCTTCCCGTAGCTCGTACAGCCATGGCAGGGGTGGAGCTGAGCCACTCATCTCCCCCCTTCCACACGTCGGCCATCCACAGCCCCTGGCCATGGATAAGAAGGCCGCGCCCTTCCCCTCTCCTCGAAACCCTAACCCTAGCCCTACTCTCTGTCTCTCTCCCGCAACCGAACCCTACCACCATGGCCGCCGCTCGATGCCCGCATTTGGAGCCGCTCTGGACAAATCGATGATGAGGAAAAGCTCTGCCATGACGCCGTCTACCTCCACGCGGAAGGAATCGTGCCGAGACATCCCGAGCAGCCCGCGCCGTCCTCGACTTCCCGCCGGCCATCCGAGCTCGCCGTCGTCATCTCCGACCTCCTCCTACCTCACCAAGCACACGGTCGGGCTCGTGGTGAGCTTCCCGTTCGATTCCGCTTGTTTCCCCGCTAGTTTGTGAACCGTAAAAGTCGGGCACGCCGGGTTCTGGTCGTCGCCGGCACTACTGCTTGCCGTTGTTCAACTTAAGCCGCGAACTAAATGTCTGAAAGATGCAGATCTGTTATTCAACACGAAAATAGGAATAGCCCAGTGGCTACAGTCTCTGTATCCCGCCCTGGAGAACTGGGGTTCGAATCCCACCAGAGGCAACGCCTTGAACCTTTTTTGTGTTTTAACCCCTCATTTTAATCCCTCACTGCGGTCCCACCTTTCACTGGCCCTGGAAACCACGGTGGCTTCTACCTCGCCGCGTGGAGGCCGACCCCACCTGTTAGTGGGCAAGGACACGCGGGTATAGCCCTGGATCTGTAGAAAAGCCCCGGACGTTTTTCTCTGTTAAAAGGGAAATGGATTAGTTTTGCAGATTCATACCATTACTCGTAAAATCAATAACTAATTCAAACATGCTCCAATTTTTTATTCAAATTTCTACAAACTCACAGTGAGGAGCACTTTCTGTTATTGTAAAAGTTGCAACATATTTCTGTAATAAATTTTGCACTAAATAATTAAATACAGAAATGGCTATTAAAATTTGAAACTTTGGAAATTCATAACTTGAGTTCTGTGAATCCAAATTGAGCAAAATTGGGCTCTAAAATTTTTTCTTAACAAACTCTACACCATGGTATTTTATTTGGGCAGATTTGGATAAACTTTGACCAAGAAAACAACCATTTCCTGTTCTGGTCAGAAAAGAAGAGGGAAAAGAAATTGGCATATCTAATAAAATAATTGTCCAAAAAATTATGTGTAATGGCTTAAAATGTTCAGTGAAACATTGTCCACAATTTTTCAAGGATTTCCCATACTTTTGTAACTGAAAGTACCTCTTTTTAAATTGTTTACCAAAAATGGCAAAAATGAAAACAATAAGGATTAATTCATATTTATTGTTTTCTTCACCCAAAAATTATGGAAACTATACCAAAATGAAAAGAACTTCAAGTAAAATAACAGAAAACATCATGCCATGCATGTGGGAATACTATTGATGTACTGGTCTTATTAGAATTAATAATAGGCCACTATGATAAATATGAGAGGATGCGAAATAATGCATAATTATTTGGGACACTCATTTAACTTGATGATCATGTCCATGATCTTTTAGTTACACTAAAATGTCATGTCATCATGAGTGTGCATTGCACGTGTTGTAATTGTTCTTTATGTTGTTTCCTTTTCGAGGTTGTTTGTGCGTTGGTAGATCGAGGAGTTGAAGTGCAACCAAAATTCTTCGACGATTCCTACCTCTGTCATTTCAACAAGGCAAGCGTAAATCTACTTCTTTGAGCATCTCTCTTGACCTATGTTTTCCCTCAAGTATTTTATCCACCATAATATTGCATTCGATTCAATGTTTTGGCTATACTATCCTAGTAGTTGCATTTTGTTTCGGACACCAATACCTGTTTCCTTCCTATTATCCATAGATTGTGATGTGGCCCGATATATTGCTATATGCTACTTAATTGCTTAGCCCTGCTTAGTTGAGTTCCTTGGGTTCGATGAATGGATCGTGGTTGGAAGATGGTATATCATGTCCGGATGTGTTGGAGACCGGTTGTCTCTAATTAAAATGTAATAGACATGGATGAGTTGCCATCGGTGAATGATGGTGTTTTGCCTCCCTCATGCCCCTAGGAGTGAGTTCTCTTCGACTTGAACCAAGACCGAGCGTGCTTCCATCGGTGGGACATATGGACTCCCTATCGACCAACTAACTTGTGAGGGTGTAGCCCGGGGTCCTTTAGTTTGAGCTTTCCATTTGCGTGTGCCTGAAGACGATGGACGAGCTGCGAACGAGGACGGTGGTGTTTAGGATGGTGGCCTCGGTCCAGGGTGTCGGAGGCACTGAACCTGGACTACGCTTCACCAATGATCCCGGGATAGATTCATGCAAGCCAAAGGTTGTAACCGCGCCCACTCTGCCGGCCTCCCAGGAAGAGGTTATGATCAGGCCTGATCAGGCAAGGAGCCGGACGGTACTGGTGGTTAAAATAGTACACCCCTGCAGGGTAAATCTTTTCGAAAAGCCGTGTCCATGGTTATGGACATCCTTGGGAACAGCAGTTGAGATCATAGAGAAATTAAACAATAAAACTTGAGGCGGCGTATTTGTGATGCTGGGTTGGCGGATGCCTTGTTCAGAAGCTGAACAAGATGAGAGTTACAATTTCTATCTCATTTCAAAAATCTTCTTATAGACGTTGCCAAGTTGGTCTTTTAAAAGAAAACTAGCTTTCCGCAAAACAGCTACCATAAAGCCTTGCTAAAGCCTCATTCGAGCTATAGCTCTAGTAACCTTGCGAGTGCCTCCTATGCTCACCGTTGCTTTGTTGAATTTTTATTGGATTCTAGCAGAGGACTTCCCGGAAGTCAAAGGTGGTTTCTTCGTGGACGTCGACGAGTAGTCTTGGTTTTCCAGGTGGCAGCCTGGGGTGGTTAGGAGCAAGCTGGCGCTGACTTGTTTATCTGCAGGCCTCTTAGGCCATATTTTGGTTCTTGTTGCTAGAACAACTATACCTGCTTCCGCTTGTTGTAATGTTGGTTCTGTGACCTCTGATTGTATTCTGCTATATTTTCTCTGCTAAGAGTTGAAATATATATGCTTTGTGTCGTAGAGATTGTGATGTGCCAGTTTGTTCCGAGTCATGATCTCTTTATTATGCAACTTGGTTGGGCCTGACGTTATGTCATGACTGAGGGGTTGTGGGCCGATGATCCATGACCGAGCCACGCCTGCTGATGTGATTCAGCCTGGGGGATGGTAACCCTGGTAACCTTCAGTCGGGTATCGTAACCGGTGACATCCAGCACTTTGCATAGTTCCGAGGTCGGGCCGTTACAATGCCGGAGTGCCAGAAATTTTCCGGAACGGAAGTGAATAAACGTTCCGGCAAAACAATGACACTCAATGTACCTGCATAAAACCCCAAAACACCAAACCCCCACATTCTGCCATGATAACAACAGTACCACAAAATGCCAGCAGTACTACAAAATAAAAGCAGCAGCTGACAACACCAATGTTTCAGTACCACAAAATAATATTTCAAAGGCCAAGAGTACCACAAAATGCCAGCAGTACTCCCTGGTACCACAAAATAATATTTCAAAGGCCAGCAGTACCACAAAATGCCAGCAGTACTCCCTACATATCTCAGCAGCACAAAAGAGCAAAAAACACATTGTACACTCACATTTAAACATATTGATATGGCCAGGAAGTAAATATCCCACCAACCGCTGCTCCCAGGTACCACCAGTTGCAGCAATGCTACTAGTACTCCCAGGTTCCTTCTACTTCTACGGCCACTCCTAGGTTTCTGCTACTGCTACTCCACTATACAACAGTAAGAGCATTCCATTGACAACTGCTATAGTACTCCCAAGTTTCTATACTGCCATAGCATTTCTTTGTTGGGTTTATAATCTCGAAAGGTTTGGATGTGTAAATTGATAAGAACGGATCCTTGCTTGTTTTCTTGGCCCGACCTATGATGCAAAGGCTGAGGCACTTGTTTTTTTATAAGAAAAGATACTATAAGCCTATAAACCGACATATGTGTAACTGACAATAGAGAAAGCAGTTGGGAGCCTATAAATTCTTCACTGTTGGGGAATGCTTGGGGAATAAATTCTTATATAACTTATAAACTACAAGGCCTAACTAGTGTAAAGTGAGATGGATTCTTCACTGTTGGGAGCCTATAAACTACAAGACTATAAATTATATAGTGCAATAACACATAGATTCAGAATTTCCAACTTGGAGTAATCCAACTGTACCAAATTCACCTCTTTGTATATTAGAAACTAAGTGGTTTGCACAAACAACTAAAATTCACAGGAACCTACAAGACAAATTAATAAACCCAACAGGTGCATTTGAAGCTTATGGAAATTTTCTTTGCAGGGCATCTTAATATCTAGTTCAGCAGACCAGTCCCATTCAAAGAGTGGAAATGGTAATATAAGATATTTCCACAGATAAATATCTAATCTTGATTTACAACATCAATTATTTACTTAATCATCACCATGGAAGTGTCCAACCAATACATGTCACATTCTATTAATTTTTATAAGAAATTACTATGTTGCCTTTTGTTACAGGGGCATTGGCTTTTGACATGAAATACACACGGTGGTTGGAAGAACACAATCAATAAGTTAATGAGCAAGTATATGTTTTCTTCGTACTGAGCTATCTAATGCGCCTTAAAGTATTTAATACTTCAATAATTTTAGAATTAAAGTATTCTTGAAATACTTAAAAAACATGGAGCTTCCAACAAGGCTTTAGTTGCTCTAATTCAAAGTTATTTTCATAATCTTCTGTTCACACGCTATATAGTCAATAATCTTGATCTTTCACATGAACTCGTACATGCTTTTTCTCAATAGAGGGAAGCTCCATCGACTTCACCCTGCCGGAACGGGGAAGTGCCCCCGGAAGCCATCTCCATCGACTCCACCGCCATCTCCATCGTCGTTGCTGTCTCCTATGATGAGGAGGGAGTAGTTATCCGCCAGAGCTGAGGGCTCTACCGATAGCTATGTGGTTCATCTCTCTCTCCCATGATGTGATCTATATGTGATCATGAGCTTTGTAATCTATTTGAATTCCTAAATGTTACTCTTCATCTTTTGCTACTCAAGTGCTTTATTAATATGAATTACGGAGACACCTTGTATCGCGGTGTGAATGTGACAGTATGCACATCGTGTGTGTCTCCTATGAATTGTGGTGTTTTTCTAGTACCTTCTGGGGCGCTCATAGTGACAGCGTGGGGTTAACTGGACATGGGAATGCTTACTTTAAGGAATGCTTTTTTGCAGCCCTACGAAATAATTAGTATTTGTTATCCAACCGAAGAGGGTTAAGAGTATCATAGTTAGAGAAGATTCTAGTTATTCATTTATGTGATCATTGTTGAGAGTGTCCTCTAGTGAAAGTAGGAGCCCTAGGCCTTATTTCCAAGCATTGGGACACCGTTTTCAGCCTGTTCTGCTAAATGTTTACTTGCTGCCATTTTTATTTCAGATTGCTATTATCAGTTATTATCATCCATATTACTTGCATTTTACTCTATCTTCGCCGAACTAGTGCACCTATATACCTGACAAGTATATTGGGTGTGTTGGGGACACATGAGACTTCTTGTATCTTGATTGCAGGGTTGCTTGAGAGGGATATCTTTGACCTCTACCTCCCTGAGTTCGATAAACCTTGGGTGATCCACTTAAGGGAAACTTGCTGCTGTTCTACAAACCTCTGCACTTGGGGGCCCAACACTGTCTACAAGAATAGAAGCGTGCGTAGACATCACAGTGCTCTTTTCTACTGTTTTTGGTTTCAGAAAAGTGGTTATGGAAATATTCTCGGAATTGGACGAAACTGTCGGGGGGTTACCCCCGAGTAGGGTAAAGACAGGTGGTAAAGGCCGCTTACAGAAGAGAGGTTTGGCCGAGTAGCCGACTACCGGGTACTCGCTACCCGGTCGACTGCTACCCGGTCTCACCTCAAGATGATCAGAAGGAGATATCAATCAGTTTCTACCATGTCGAGTAGAAGGTTTGGCCCGAGTACAATTGGCGGGAACCTTTGGCGGGAAACTACTCGGGCAGGAAGTCAAAGGAGCCGTTCTGACACAGGATCCCGCGTATCCTGGGTCCGTACTTGGCAGCATTCGAACTACTGTTCACGTGGGGACGGTCTGTCTGACAGTGACAGCATGGAAGCAGTCGGTGGCAGGATAAGGGGGACCTACTCTGTGACTAGGTACAGTGATACCAGTCTGTCCCCTAGTTTTGCCCAACGACTTTACAGAAGCAGCCAAGACCAACGACCAAAGCTGTCAGCGGGTACTCGGAGAAAGGACAGTGTGGACACTATGTCGACACTTGTCTAGGATTTGGACGTATCCGGCTGGGCACCATGTATATAAGGTGCCCCGCCGCCTCCTGCGAGAGGCAGAGGAATGCTCATATGCTCCCATAGTGCCTCACTAGAAACCCTAGAAACCCTAAGTCCTTGACCTAGCTCTACTCGGAGGGGGGCAAGGGGCTACTCGGTAGCGTTACCATTTGTACTGTGGCTACTCGGTGAGACATCGTAATACATAGGGAAAGGCAGGAGTAGGGGTTTTACCTCCTCACGAGGGCCCTGAACCTGGGTACATCGTGTTGTTTGTGTTGTGTGGATCTTACCTCACGCGGCTACTCGTCGCGTGATCCCTCCCCGGACACCTCCAGCGTCCATCGTCCCCACATCTTTAGCCATCCCATGGCATCTGCCGTGACACCACCACGACAGTTGGCGCCCACCGTGGGGCAACCAGCGGCGCTGGCTGGAGTTTCTGTTCGGACGGGATCTTCATCTGCAGAGCGCGTAGTTTGTGGCCTTGTCCACAGATTCGGCTCCTTCGACTTCGTCACCGACAACGCCGGCTGTTTTGGCGGCAAGGCCATGCCGGAGGGCGGCTCGGTGATCTCCTTCGGCTCGCATCTCGTCTACGTCGCCACCGTCGCCAACGACGCCTACCCCGAGCTGGTGCACGACGCGGAGGATCCTCCCGCGGTTGTTGCTGCTCGCGGAAGGCCTGCATGCAGTTCTGCGTGCTGCGCTGAGGTGATGGTGACGGGCGTGGCGGCCAACGTTGGCGCAGCTGCTACTGGCGCTGCGGCCGTCGTCGAGGAGGTTGACGACCCGCCCGCGGGTGGCAGGACTCACCGGCCCTACGAGAAGCGGAGCAACCTGCCGCCTTCCACGTCTACGGTCATCCCCGCGTCTGCAGCGCGAACCGGCATGCCCACTCCCACCGACGTCGAGCTCCTAGCCGTAAGGGAGCAGCTCGAGCGGCAACGCCAGGAGCTGCTCGCCGAGCAGGCGGAGTTGGAGAAGATCAGGCTTGAGCTGAGTCTAGACCAGCTCGAGTACAACAAGGCTCACGGCTTCACGCCGGTTGCCAGGAGGCCTAGCAGGGTAGGCGCTACCCGGCGCAACCTGGGCGCCGAGATGGCCACTGTTGCGGAGGAGCCCGCGCAGTCCGCCACCGCGAACACCTTCACAAGGCCAAGGTACAGCACGCCCGCCAAGACGCTGCGGGCTGCGGAGGCTGTGGCTGCCGAGTTGCCGCGCCTAGAGGGAGAGGCGCGTCGCAGGCAGCAGGAAAGGCTTGGCGAGTTGGTACTGGAGGCCGCCAGGCAGAACGAGGAGTTCCGGAAGGCCAACCCGGGAGCTGGAGCTTCGCAGGTGGTTCACTCGCACGCGGCAAGATCTAACGATCAAGCCTCATCTCCGCATCCTAGCCGCGAGAAGAGCCGCAGCGGGCGTTCGGGTAGAGACAGGCAAATGCAGGTGTATGACCCGGCTGCTGCCGCGAAACAGGTTGCTGTGCCGCAGCAGCCCGGGCAGGAACACAACGCTGCAAGAGCAGACTCTCAAGCCCATCAAGCTCAAAGCCGTGTCCGAGAAGCCGCACGCCCGGGTACTTCTCGGCAACCCGCAGCTCCGCCTACTCGGCAGAGGCAGCAGCCGCGCCCGGTGGCACCAGTCGCCAGCCCGGTGGAGCAGCCTGCTGCTATGCAGGTGGATAGGTATGATGATGGCTACTCGGCTATGGAGATGGCTGGTTATGACATCCATGACCGCGTGGGTGAGCGCGTGTTGGCGCCTGGAGATGCAAGGCACCAGCTGGACCGTATCAGCTTGTCGGCGCGGCTTGAGAGCACGGGTCCTCCTGGCCCCGAGTGCTTTGGCCCGCGCATCATGAACGAGCCGTCCGTGAAGGGCTTCCAGCTCGCGAGAGGCACCAAGAGCTACAATGGTAGCACCAAGCCTGAAGATTGGCTCAACGACTACGTCACCGCGGTCCATATCGCGAACGGCAACAGGAGATGGGCGGTGCGCTATGTGCCGCAGATGCTAGAGGGTCCAGCTCGCACTTGGCTCAACAACCTGCCCAAGAACAGCATTAACTGCTGGCTGGACTTCTCGGATGCCTTCATCAGCAACTTCACCAGCACCTACAAGAGGCCGAATAGGCCACAGCAGTTGTCGGCTTGCCGGCAGCGAGAAGACGAGACGGACCGCGAGTACCTTACTCGGTGGAGCACCTTGAGGAACACCTGTGAGGGTGTGAATGAAGCGCAGGCCATCACTTGGTTTGCGCAGGGTTGCCGACATGGCAGCATGCTGTGGCAGAGATTGCAGAGGGAAATGCCCAACACCCTGGCCGAGACCATCAAGATTGCGGATCAGTACGCACTCGGTGACCCTACTCAGCCACTGATGGATTCCTCTGAGCCGAGAAGAAACTTCAACAGCAACAAGCGCAACGAGTTCCGCAACAAGCGCCGAGTAGATACTCGGTATGATCCCGAGGAGGTGAATGCAGTGAATGTTGGAGGCGGTGGTGGCCAAAGGCAGAAACCTGCTGGAGCCTACGGGCAAAACCAGAACCAGGGCCAAGGCAACAAGAAACCGTTCCGCACTGCGCAGCCGAGTAGCGGGAACTCCGAGCAGCCGAAGAAGTTTGTCTTCGATGACATGAAGGATGGTCCATGCAGCTTCCACACTCATCACCCCTCAAGGCCTGCGAACCACACTACTCGGCAATGCGAATGGTGGGATGTGATCAAGAGTGATGGCTTGCCTCCTCCACCTCCTCTGCCAGCCGCGAATGCCACTGTTCAGCCTACTCGGGCACCCGCAGCTCGGCCGCCAGTCTATCCGAGAAGAGAGAACGTGAACCAGGTGGCTTTAGGAGCCAACCAGAACTTCAACAACGAGAGGTACCGCAACAACAACAACAACTACAACCGCAACAACAACAACAGAGGCAACAACAGCTATCAGGGCAACAACAATGGCAACAACGGCAACAATGGGGGCAATGGCCCTAACCAGTACCAAGAGCACCATGAGAGCTATATGATCTTCACTTCCGAGGCAGTCGACAAGCAGTCACAGCATAGGCGGGCCATGGAGGTCAATGCAGTGATTCCGGCTGTCCCTCACTACATGTACTGGTGCGACCAGGAGATCAGGTGGACTCGGGCGGATCACCCCAAGGTGATGCCCAATCCGGGTGCCTATGCCTTGGTGCTGGATCCCACCTTCTTGGGCCCCGAGAAGAACGTGAGGTTCAGCAAGGTGCTGATCGACAACGGCAGCAGCATCAACATTGTGTACAAGGACACACTCGAGAAGCTTGGCCTGGCCGAGAACATGATGCTGCCCAGCAAGACCACTTTCCATGGCATTGTACCCGGGATCTCATGCAACCCGATTGGCCGAGTGTGGATTGATGTGCTATTCGGTACTCGGGAGAACTGCCGCACAGAGCGCCTGCAGTTTGAGGTGGTGGATCATCAGAGTCCCTATCACGCTCTACTCGGCAGGCCTGCTCTGAGCAAGTTCATGGCCTCTACCCATGTAGCTTACCTGAAGATGAAGATCCCCGGGCCCAATGGCATCATCACCATCTCGGGAGATTACAAGAAGTCCATGGAGTGTGCCTCTGCTAGCTCTCAGCTGGCGGAATCGATGGTGATTGCTGCCGAGAAGAAAAAGATGTACGAGGTGGTGGCCATGGCTCAGTCCGCACAAGCTGGCGCACAAGGCGTGCCGAGTACTCAGCATGGTACTGCTTTCCAAGCTGCCAAGGAGACCAAGACAGTCCAGGTTGACCCCGAGTTCCCGGAGCGCGTGGCCATCATTGGTGCCGGGCTGGCCGAGAAATAGGAAAGCGCGCTCATCCACTTCCTCCGTGAGAATCGGGACGTGTTCGCCTGGACCAATGAAGATCTACCAGGAGTCCCGAGGGAGTTGGTTGAGCACTCTTTGCATGTGCGTCCTGACGCAAAGCCCGTGAAGCAGGCCTTGCGCCGTTTCGGGGACGAGAGAAGGAAGGCCATCGGTGATCAAATCACCAAGCTGCTGATCAGTAACTTCATCATGGAGGTGCTGCACCCGGACTGGTTAGCCAACCCGGTCATGGTCGAGAAGAAAAAGGAAGATCCCAAGGCTGCCATTGCATGGCGCATGTGCGTCGACTACACCGACTTGAACAAGGCATGCCCCAAGGATCCTTTCCCGCTACCTCGCATCGACCAGGTGATCGATTCCACTGCCGGCTGTGAACTGTTGTCTTTCATAGATGCCTACTCTGGTTTCCACCAGATTGCACTCAATCCTGCTGATCAAATAAAGACTGCTTTCATTACCCCGTACGGGGCTTATTGCTATCGTGTCATGTGTTTTGGCCTGAGGAATGCGGGTGCAACCTATCAGAGATGCATGCAGAAATGCTTGCACGACCAACTCGGCAAGAATGTGCAGGTGTACGTAGATGACATTGTCATCAAAACGAATAAAACACATACTCTGCTTGCCGACTTGGAGGAAACCTTTGCTAACCTACGCAGGTACAAAATGAAACTGAATCCGAGTAAGTGCACCTTTGGTGTACCAGCTGGAAAGCTACTCGGTTTCCTGGTTTCTAGTCGGGGCATTGAAGCCAATCCGTCTAAGATAAAAGCTATTGAAAGCATGTCTTTGCCGAGATCATTGAAGGATGTGCAGAAGTTCACGGGTTGTCTGGCATCACTGAGCCGTTTTCTGGGCCGAATGGGCGAGAAGGCTCTGCCTCTGTACCAGCTGATGAAGAAGAGCGACAAGTTTGTCTGGACTCCGCAAGCGGATGTAGCATTCAATGAGCTGAAAGTAATGTTGGCTAGCGCTCCTGTCTTGGCTAGTCCGCTACCCAAGGAGCCTATGCTGCTATACATTGCCGCGACTAACCGAGTAGTCAGCGTGGTGATAGTGGTGGAGCGAGAAGAAGAAGGCAAGAGTGTGCAGCGCCCTGTGTACTATTTGAGCGAGGTGTTGTCGAGCTCCAAGCAGAACTACCCGCATTACCAGAAAATGACCTATGGTGTGTACCTGGGCGCCAGGAAGCTGAAGCATTATTTCCAGGAGCATCCCATCACTGTCGTGAGCTCAGCTCCCATCTCGGACATCATGGGTAACAAGGAGGCGAGTGGCAGAGTAGCCAAGTGGGCGATCGAGCTAGCCGCGTACGCTCCCGCGTATACGAGAAGAGAAGCAATCAAGTCTCAGGTACTGGCGGAATTTCTTGTCGACTGGGCCGAGATGCAGTATGAACCTCCTGCTCCAGTTTCCAACTATTGGAAGATGCACTTTGATGGCTCAAAGGTGAAAGAAGGCCTTGGTGCTGGCGTTGTGCTTACATCACCCAAGCGGGATCAGCTCAAGTATGTGTTGCAGATCCATTTCAAGGCATCCAACAATGTAGCCGAGTACGAGGCAGTTGTGCATGGTTTGCGAGTAGCAAAGGAGGTTGGCGTGCAGCGCATTATCTGTTATGGCGACTCAGATCTGGTGGTGCAGCAAGTCTCGGGTACCTGGGATGCCTTGGATGCCAACATGGCGTCGTATCGCTTCCTGGTGCAGTCAATGACTGGGTTTTTCGAAGGCTGTGAGTTCCAGCACATTCACCAAGCAGAAAATGAAGCAGCAGATGAGCTGTCCAAGTTGGGATCTTCTCGGCAGTCCATCCCGGCAGGGATTTCCTTGGAGCATTTGAGGAAGCCATCCATCAAGCCTTCCCCCAACTCGGAATCCATCTTTGTCCCTTCTCTGCCAAGTGAGGAATCTGACCCAATGGAGATTGACTGGGAGAGTGCTGCAGGGAACCCGGGGACTGCCGTCCTATACTCGGGGACTGCCGCTCTCTACTCGGGGACTGCCGCTCCCTACTCGAGGACTGCCGTTCCCTACTCGGGGACTGCCGCTCCCTACCCGGGGACTGCCGTTCCCTACTCGGGGACTGCCGTTCCTTACCCGGGGACTGCCATTCCTTACTCGGGGACTGCCGCCCTCAACCCTGAAGCTGTTGCATTCATTGAAGAAGTTCTCGCCAATCGATCTGGGCTGCAGAGAAGCGCTCCTACTCCTCCTGTGCAACCACCAGAGCCTGTCCCAATGGAAATGGACGAACCAGTGTTTCCCGTGCGGGAGACACCGAGTTGGGCAATGCCCATATTATCCTTTCTAAGGGACGGCACTTTACCCGAAGATGAGGTGACTGCGAGGCAGATTCAGAGAAGATCCAAGGGCTACGCCTTAGTCCGAGACGTGCTGCACAAGAGAAGTGCCACTGGTGTGCTGCAACGCTGTGTGAGCCCAGAGGAAGGAGAAGAAATCCTGGTGGAGATACATCAAGGAGAATGTGGGCATCATGCCTCTTCTCGGGCTTTAGTCAAGAAGGCTTTTCGGCATGGCTTCTACTGGCTCACTGCATTGCAGCAAGCTGAGGACATTGTGAGGAAGTGCGCCGGCTGCCAGATGTTCGCAAGTAAGATTCACATGCCAGCATCCGAGTTGAAAACAATTCCTATCACATGGCCTTTTGCTGTCTGGTGCCTGGATATGGTTGGCCCTTTCAAGCCGGCTAAGGGCAATATGACACATATCTTGGTCATGGTGGACAAGTTCACCAAGTGGATCGAGGTGAAGCCTATTCGGAAGTGCGATGGAGTCACAGCTGTGAAGTTTGTGAAAGATGTGATCATGAGATATGGCTACCCGCACAGTATCATCACCGACAACGGCACCAACTTTGCAGAGGGGGCAATGGTGCGATTTTGCAGAGATAAGCATATCCGACTAGACGTTGCGTCAGTCGCGCACCCTGCCTCCAATGGGCAAGTTGAAAGAGCAAACGGGATGGTACTGGCAGGCATCAAGCCGAGGCTGATTGAGCCACTGCTGAAAACACCTGGGTGTTGGCTAGAAGAGTTGCCAGCGGTGTTGTGGAGTCTAAGGACTACCCCTAACCGGTCAACCGGCTACACGCCATTCTTCTTGGTATACGGGGCTGAGGCCGTGTTGCCAATAGACTTAGAGCATGACTCCCCCCGAGTAGCCCTCTACACTGAGGTGGAGGCGAGAGAAGCTCGAGAAGACGACGTTGACCTGCTTGAAGAAGCAAGAGAGCTGACTCTGTCACGTTCGGCTATCTACCAGCAAAACCTGCGGCGCAATCATAGCCGAAAGGTGAACCCAAGGGTTTTCCGAGAAGGAGACATGGTCCTTAGGCTTGTGCAGCGCACAGCCGGGATGCACAAGCTGTCTCCTCCATGGGAAGGGCCTTTCATTGTCAGCAAAGCGCTGCACAATGACGCGTACTATCTTGTAGATGTGCGCCCATCGCAGGCGAACAGGGCAGATAAAGCTGGAGAGGAAACCAAGCGTCCCTGGAATATAGCTCTACTTCGTCGTTTTCATTCGTAAGCAAAGATGTGTATGTACCCTTTCATCCGAGTTGAAATTCTACTCTGCAATCTAAAATTGTTCTCGGGGACTGCCCTCGTCCAAAATTGCTCTAAGTGTTTTTACTCGGCTCGTTCCTTTGTCTATTCGGTTGCTTCACTTCAGAACTCAAAAGTGCATTGAGTACTGTGTTTAAACCTATATGCCAACTCTTCGACTTTGCTGCTGTCCGAAACCCGGCTTCATGGCAAGCAAGAGAACAAGCAAAAGGTCAATGAGCACACGAAAATCACTAAGGAAGAAAAAGTGCAGGAACCGAATAGATTGTCGGTTACTTTTTGTTCCTCGTTTTCGTCTTCTCGGTTAAGTGGTGGGCTGCGTTATCATGATTGTTTTCTAGCGGCTAAGTATTTGCAGCCTTGTTCTTTGATTCTTGTGAAAGGCGAACTGCTCGGGCCTTGGCTATCGAGGGCGCAGAGGTAGACTCAAGACGAGGCCAAATCTCTGAAATAGCAAGTGGCAAGATCAAAAACCGAGAAAGAAAAGAGGAATCCGAGAAGGAATAGGACCGAGGAAGAAAAGAGGAAGCCGAGAAGGAATAGGACCGAGAAGAAAAGATGCAATGAAGAAAAGAACTTACCGATCAGTTGGCGGCGCAGCTGCTGCAGCTTGGCTCTCCAGGATTCCTCATTGTTAATCTGCTTTGATTGAACCTGGCGCAGGGTGTCCATCTGAGCGAAAAGATCAGCATTGGTTTTCTTCAGAGTCTCGCACTCAGCCTCGAGGGCCCTCTCCTTGGCCTTGAAAGTGGTTTCGGCCTTGGCTTTCTCGGCGATGGCCGCGTCCCTCTCGGCGCCAATCTTCACGGCGTCTTGGAGCGCGTTCTGAAGCTGGACCTGCAGTTTCTCCATCTCGCTGGTGTGGTCCTTAATCAGAGTAATGGCCTGATCGGACAGCTGCTTTTCCACCGCTGCTGGCTGGACGCAATCTTGGTGCGCCTCAGCAAATGACTTATAATCTTCTGCGAAAAGATAAGATAAGGTCAGCAGATATGCAGAGAAGAAACAAATTCGAGACAGAACCGAGTAAACAACAAGCTCACCTTCAAGTCTCTTTATGGTGGCCTCGGAGTCTGCCACAAAAGCACGGCACTTCTCGTGCTCGTCGACTAGGGCCTTCAGGTTAGCTGCAGAGAAGGAAACGTTAGTGCCAAAGAAAGCAGGAGCGGGCGTAAAAATAAAACGCAGAAACCGCGTAGCTAAAAGGCCTACCCTGCACTTCAGCCAGCTGCTGGCTGCTCTCATTGGCGTTTTTGCTTGCGGCCTCGGCATCTGCCTTCTCTTTCTCCAGTGCGGTGATGCGTCTCCTGGCGATGGAGTGGTTCCAGAGAAGGATGCGGTACAAGTTGGTCCGCTTGAGAACGCTATCCTGAAAACCGAGAAGAAAATGAGTTAGGCAAAGCAGAGAAGATTCGGCCCGAGTAGGAGGCTACTCGGAGAGTGTCCACCTACTCGACCCAAATCTCGGGGACTGGGAGTGATGGTGAGAAAGAAGGAAGGCGAGTAGAAGAGAAGAAAATTCAACTCGGAAAAGGCAAAAAGACTTACTGCGTAGCTCTGTTCGATATCCTCGGCGTTCTTGCGGTGCAAGAACATCTTGGCTGCGAGGGTGGCGGTGTCGGTGGAGACGGACATGGGCTGGTGTCCCAGGTCGATCTTGTTCCACTCCACGCGGTAGTGGTCGACGGAGCCAAGGGTCAAGCCATGCCACTTATCCTCTCCGAGAACCCCGCTGTCCCACTTAGCGCTGATATAGCCGACAGTATCCAGTACCTGCTCAAGACCCTTGGAGGTTATTGGCTTGTCTTGGGGTCCCCGAGAAGCAATATTGACGGGTTTATTCTGGGCTGGATCGAAGGGAGGAGTATTCCTGGCTACTGCCTTCCTCCCCTTCTGAACAGCTACAGCTTTATCTTGGGGAGGGAAGCCGATGCGAAGTTGGTGGCTAACCTCAATCATATATTCCGGGTAGCAGGGCTGGCCAGCAGCGCGAGCGCCCGCAGAGAGTGCAGCAGGAATCGGGCCGGAGTCGCGGATCACGAGTGCTCCGCCTGCGGATGCGCCTTGCTCCCTGGCCCTTTTCTTCGTCTGCTCCTTCTCGATCTTCTGCTTCTCGGGATCCTCGGGTTTCTTCCCCTCTGTCTTGGCTTTTGCCTTCTCGGCGACTGCTTCCTCGGCAGCTCGCCTCTCGGCTTTCTTCTGTTCAGCCCTGGCCTTCTTCTGCTCGGCCTTGGCTCTCTCAGCAGTTTCTTTCTCGGCTTTGGCCTTCTCGGCGGCTTCCTCCTTGGCCTTGGCCTCCTCGGCAGCCACCTTGTCGGCAGTCACCTTCTCAGAAGGGCCCTTCTCGGAGCAGTAATCCCTCAGAGCATCAAGGGCCCGTTGCCTGGTTACTCGCCCAGGAGGGCTGGATGTGTTCTTACTCTGTGGTGACAAGGAAGATGTCGGCGGTGTAGGGTCTTGCGCAGTTGGTGGCGCTACGGACCCATCGTCCAGTGCAGTCACTAGCTGGGCGCTACTCGGAGCGCCGCCCGGCAACGGATAAGCATCCGTGACGGTGGCGTCCGCAGCGGTGTTGTCTCCTACTTGCTGCTCGGCAGCAAGATTGTCTCGTGCACCAGCCTCTGTGCTGGTTTGCTCTTGTTCTACTTCAGGCCGCTCGGGGGCGGCAGTGTCTTGCAAATCCTGGTCTCGGACCTCCTCGGCATTGCTAGCCGGAGGAGAAGGTGGTCTTTCGAGGTGGACGGCAGCGTCCTGAGCTGCCGCTTCTGATCCTGCTCCCTGAGCGGAAGTGATCGGTGCTTTGGCGGCAGCAGCGTGGGCAGTGTTGTCCTCCTCGTCGTCATCGACATTGATCAGAGGAATTGGAGTTTCCTTGGCTTGGCCGGATGCACAAGCGGCGTTCACGTCCAGGGGAGCTCTGCGGAAAGAGGAGAAGGGAATCAGGAATTGGAAGAAAATGGGGAAAATAGCACTGCGCGAGAAGAAAGACGACCGGGAAGGAGGCTTACGCGGTAGTGGAAGAGAGCTGTTTCCTCTTTCTCTTCGTGGTGAGCTTGGTGAGTTTCTTCTTCTCGGAGGTCTCTCCCTCCTCGGCGGGCTTCTTCTTCTTCTTGGCAGGAGGCGCTTGTGCTTCGCCGCCTGTCCGTTTGCGAGTTTCGGGAGGGGCAACCGACAGAGGCTTGACGACAAGGGGCGCATCACCATCGTTCTCGTCCTCATCCTGGTCGTCCTTCTCCGCAGCGGCCTCATCTGAGAAATTCAAAGGAAAGAAGAAGTGAATAAGAAATAGCATTACAAGGAGTTGATGCTTCCCGGAAACAAGCAAGATGAGGATGCTATTACCGTCGGAGCCATCGTCCGCCCAAGTGATGAGGACGTCGCGCTTCTCGGGAACGGGGCTGCTCTGCTCCGCGTCATCAGAGGGGGGTACATCATCCTCCTCGCGATCCTTGGACCAGTTGTCCTCGAAGACCTCGCTGCTTTCAGTGAGCTGGCGAGTAAGAGTCTGAAAGGCAGAGAAGGATCACAAGTTAGCCGAGTACCAGAATAGAACTCTACTCGGGTAGGCGTGCACCCACAAAGCACACTAAGCCTAGGCCTTTTTCTAAAAATTCCTACTCGACGAGGCGTGCAGGCACAAAGCACACTAAGCCTAAGGCGATTTAGCTAAGTGTCCTACTCGGTGCACAAGGCGATTGCCAGTCGAGGCGAAAGGAGAAGCTATCTACTCGGAAGGCAGAGATGAAAACAGAGTAAGGGAGACGTACCCGCAAGATTGGAGTCCTACGGCTGAACGGGAGGAACCCGTACCGCCACTTCTCGTTGAGGCTGGTCTTCAGGATGTTCCTGGCAAGCCTGGGAACGTCAGCATCGTCGATCTCGACGGTGGTGGTCCTGGTGCAATCGCGAGGCCCTCCCATGTAACACATGAGGTGGCATCGCTCCTGCAGAGGAAGCACCCGGCGTTTGATCCAGCACGCTACTGGGTCGTCATTCCTGAGGCCATGCGTCTTCAGCCAGGCGAGTTGCGTCTCTATCTCGGTGGCGTTCTCGTCGTTGACGGGCTTCTCCTTCCAATTCGACCCGAGTGGAGCACGCTTGCTCCAAGGGGGCAGGTTGATCCGATCGTCGACGGGGCCTCCATCAGCGGCGGCAACGTTCCTCACGTAGAAGAACGTTTGCTGCCACATTCGGCAGGAATCCAGCCCCTGGATGCGGGGGTGGTTCGTCCCGTTGCGCTGCACCATCATGGCGCAGCCGACGTCGGTGGCGCGGGCAACGCCCGCGCTGTCCTTCTTCCCGACGGATTGTTGGCGGAGATGGAAGTAGTGGAGCCACGTCTCCACGGTGGGCCTGATGCCGAGGAAGGCCTCGCACACCACGACGTGGTATGCGAGGAAAACGACTGCATTGGGCGGCAGATGGTGCATCTGCAGCCCGAAGTGATTCAGGAACTTACGCATGAAGTCCGATGCTGGCAGCCCGAATCCGCGCTCGAAGTGGGACATGAACACCACGCGCTCTCCATCCCTGGGCTTGGGCACGACCTCGTCGTCGGGTGCCCGGCACTCCACGCCGGGGGGAACCCTTCTCTCGTTCACGAGCCAGGCGAGGTTGGCTTGGGTGATGGAAGAACCGGCCCAGCAGGACTTGGCCATAGTCACGAGTGGAAGAATCGGAAATCAGACGGGGTTGGTGGTGGAGCGAGTCCGCGGCGGCGCAGAGGCTAGTGCGGCGGCGGAGCGCTCGATGGCGGAGAAGAACGGGAGGAAGAAGAGGAAATGAGCAGGGAAGGGGAAAAGGAAGTTACCGCGGGGGTATTTATACCTCCTCGGCGAGATTACCGTTACCGCTACGGGAGTGGGATCGATTGTGGCGTGTGGTGGGTCCTGTGGCCGGCTAGAAACGCACACACGCGAGAACCGCGCGCGTAACGGCCGCATTGGATCCCACTACAAGATCGTGGCCAGTAAATGCGCGTGATGGGACATGACGGCCGGTGGGCCCACGGCGTGAAAACTGGACACGTGGCGTCGTGTCCTGGGCAACCAAACGACAAGGTCGTGGATGCTTGACACGTAGGCAGTGCCTGCGTGAAGGGCTGGATGTTGCTCTGCGCTGCAGAGGCTCAGTTTGCGAAATTTCGCTAAGTCTTTTTACTCGGATACAGAGTAGAAAGCAAGTGCTACTCGGAAAGAGGAGACTCAAGATACTTTCCGGATAACTACTCGGAGGACCTACTCGGCATCTTGAGGTTCGATGGCTGGGATGCAAAGGCTGGTTTTAAGCTGGCAGAGCCTAGTGAACAAGTTCGCAAGACTCAACCAGCTTCGGGGACTGCTGTCGGGGGGTTACCCCCGAGTAGGGTAAAGACAGGTGGTAAAGGCCGCTTACAGAAGAGAGGTTTGGCCGAGTAGCCGACTACCGGGTACTCGCTACCCGGTCGACTGCTACCCGGTCTCACCTCAAGATGATCAGAAGGAGATATCAATCAGTTTCTACCATGTCGAGTAGAAGGTTTGGCCCGAGTACAATTGGCGGGAACCTTTGGCGGGAAACTACTCGGGCAGGAAGTCAAAGGAGCCGTTCTGACACAGGATCCCGCGTATCCTGGGTCCGTACTTGGCAGCATTCGAACTACTGTTCACGTGGGGACGGTCTGTCTGACAGTGACAGCATGGAAGCAGTCGGTGGCAGGATAAGGGGGACCTACTCTGTGACTAGGTACAGTGATACCAGTCTGTCCCCTAGTTTTGCCCAACGACTTTACAGAAGCAGCCAAGACCAACGACCAAAGCTGTCAGCGGGTACTCGGAGAAAGGACAGTGTGGACACTATGTCGACACTTGTCTAGGATTTGGACGTATCCGGCTGGGCACCATGTATATAAGGTGCCCCGCCGCCTCCTGCGAGAGGCAGAGGAATGCTCATATGCTCCCATAGTGCCTCACTAGAAACCCTAGAAACCCTAAGTCCTTGACCTAGCTCTACTCGGAGGGGGGCAAGGGGCTACTCGGTAGCGTTACCATTTGTACTGTGGCTACTCGGTGAGACATCGTAATACATAGGGAAAGGCAGGAGTAGGGGTTTTACCTCCTCACGAGGGCCCTGAACCTGGGTACATCGTGTTGTTTGTGTTGTGTGGATCTTACCTCACGCGGCTACTCGTCGCGTGATCCCTCCCCGGACACCTCCAGCGTCCATCGTCCCCACATCTTTAGCCATCCCATGGCATCTGCCGTGACACCACCACGACAGAAACAAAATCCCAGGGTCCTATTTTTTTTCACGTACATGGAGTCCGGAGGAAATCCGGAGGGGGCACCGAGGCGGCCACACCAAAGGGTGGAGGCCCCCTTGGCCGCGCCACCACGTGGTGTGGGACCCTCGGGCTCGCATCGACATCGCCCTTTCTCCTATTTAAAGTCTTCCTCGGGAAAACCCTAACCACTCGAGCCTCCTTCCATGAAAAGTTCTGTAGCCGCTGTCATCGTCAACCCGAGTTTGGGAGGGTTCTGAAGCTCTCCCCGACACCTTGCCGGGAGGGGAAATCGTCACTAGAGGGCTCTACATCACCATGCCTGCCTCCGGAGTGATGCATGAGTAGTTCATATTTGGACTAGGGGTCCATAGTAGTAGCTAGATGGTTATCTTCTCCTCTTTTTTTGCCATCATGTTTACATCTTGTGATCTGCCTAAGATGATCAAGATCATCTTATTGTAATGCTACATGTTGTGTTTGCTGGGATCCGATGAATATTGAATGTTATGTCAAGTTGATTAAAGATCTATCTTTTATATGTTAACTGTGATCTTGCATGCTCTCCATTACTAATAATTGCTTTGGCTAAGTTGATACTTGTAACTCGAAGAGGGAGTATTTATGCTCGATAGTGGATTCATGCCTCCCTTTCATCCATGCTCGAGTAACAGAAACATGACCGATGGGGGATGTGATGTTGCCATTAGAGAGCAAAAAATAATGTTTTCATTGTTTACAGTACACACTTTACTTAAGGTAATAATTTGTTGCTTGGAACTTAATACCCGAGGTTTGATTGGACTATGCTCCGAGGGTGGATTATTAGCCATAGATGCAGTTGGATAACGGTCTATGAATTATGTTGTACTATGGTGCATATGCACTATGGTGCAGACTTTATATCTGTCATAGTAATCATCATATCATGCATATGCACTATGGTGCAGACTTTAATCTGTCAATTGCCTAGCTGGATATTTTTTGCCCAACATGTTATCTATCTTTTATGGAGAGACACCACTAGTGAACTGTGGACCCCGGTCCATTCTTTTACACTGATAATACAACCACTACAAACATTGTTTTCTTTTCATTCACTGCCATCATTGTTCTCTTTTTGGTTACTGCAAACAAGTACTGCTTTCCACATTATACATCTAATCCTTTGTGTTAGCAAAACCGGTGAGATTGACAACCTCACTTTTTCGTTGGCGCAAAGTAGCTTGGTTGTGTTGTGTGCAGATTCCACGTTGCTGCTGAGCCTGGTAGTGCTCCCTGCCAACATCAGCTGCCAACAACCTTCAGAAGTGATTTCTTTCTCCTACTGGTTGATTAAACATTGGTTTCTTTCTGAGGGAAAACTTGCTGCTGTGCTCTTCATACCTTCCTCTTGGGGTCTACCAACGAGCGTACATCTACTCGCATCAATCCTGTTTTCTGGCGCCGTTGCTGGGGAGGAAGAGGATTTCTGCAAGGGGAGTCTCTCACCTCCAATCTCTTTACTTTGTTATTGTTTTGCTTAGTTTATTTTTTTTTGACTTCTTTGCTTCTCTATATCAAAAAACACAATAAAATTAGTTCTGATTCTAGTTGTTATTTTTATCATGTTTCTAATCTTGCTAAAATGAGTATTCCTGAAGTTGAGGTTCGTTCTTTTTAGAACCAAGGGGGGAAGTTTGAAAGATACTTGGTATAGAATAAGTGATGTCCATCATAGATGTACTGAAAAATAGTCTACCTTTATCATTCTTAGGAATTTTTATGTTTGTATTACTAGCTGGTATAGGTATATTTAGACACTCTTACAGGTGGTAATTTTCTAGGAACTCCTGCTTTGGAAGCCTGTAATTTAATGGAAACTCAGTAGGAACACCACCTAGTAAGGTTGTTAAAACTGAGATCACTTTAGAAGATTTTATAAAAAGTTGAGCTCTATGGAGATTTTTTTTTCCAAATTTATTTGATAATGCTAGCAAAGTTAATGAATCAATAGTAAGTATAAATAAAAGAATCACTGGTTTAGAAGCTACCAAAACCCATGATAATCAAAACATCAGGATTGGTAAACTAGAGGAGGCTATGAAAACTTTAAGTTCAACTTTTTCTTCTCTTAAGTTTAAGAGGGAGATAGATTTTATGGGAAAAGAGCAAAAATTCAAGTATGTCCCCAAGATCTCTAAACCAAAAATCCCGTAATGTCCTTAAAAGTGATAAAAAAAATAGTGAAACTAAAAGTGATTGACATGTTGAATCATCTTCAGGGGTACCTAACGTACCAATTGCAACAAGATGTGTTTTAGAGGAAATTATTGATTTGGATGCTTGTTCACTTAAAAATACGTGATTCTTGTTTTCTGAGCCTAGCTGAAAGGCGTTAAAGAAAATCACTTCTTGGGAGATAACCCATGTTTTTATTTTTGCAATGTTTTCTTCTGTTTTCTTTGAGTCAAGTTGTTGTTTACTTCTGTAGCAACTCCTTTGTATCTTTATTTTCTTGTATTTCTTGTGCCAAGTAAAGTCTCTAGTGAAAAGTTGGTGTTAGATTTGGATTTCTGCTCAAAAACAGATTTTTGCTGTCCACCGTTAAATTCGTATAAAATTACAGGCAGATCAAAATGACCTAAAAATGTTTGTGCTTAATCCTTAGCTATTTCTGAAACTTTTTCTAGCTTTATGTTTTTGGATTTGAGCAATGTAAGTGCCTCGAAAAAATTCGTCTTTACAGATTGTTCTCGTTTTGGCAGATTCTGCCTTTTTTACTTTGCATTCTCTCTTTTACTATGTTGAGTGGATTTCTTTGCTCCATAAAAAATCAGTGGCTGTAGCTAATGTTTAAAAAGTATTAATAATGCTTGGTTCCATGCAGAACATGTGAGTTTTTGATTATGCACTAACCCTCTAATGAGAATTACTTCGAGTTTGGTGTGAAGGAAGTTTTCAAAGGTCAACAGAAGAGGATGATATAATGTGATCAAGAAGAGTGCAAATCGAAAGCTTGGGGATGCCCCCGTGGTTCATCCCAGCAAATTCCATGAAGACTCAAGTGTCTAAGCTTCAGGATGCCCAAGGCATCCCCTTCTTCATCAGCATCTTATCATGTCACTTCTAGTGAAACTATATTTTTATTCGGTCACATCATATGCACTTTACTTGGAGCGTCTGTTTGTTTTTGTTTTGTTCTCTTTTATTTTCCTTGCTGCAATAAACTTAGTTAGAACCAAACTTTATTTTGTAGGAGAGAGAAATGCTCCGCTTTTTCATGTGAATACTCGTATTCCACATTTATCATACTCATATTCTTCATTTTTCTTCTAGCTGCTGCAAATTCTTTTTAGCTCCTGTTTTTCATGCATCTCTTATTCAGAGATGTTAGTTCTTGTAGAGTAGTAGTACTCTATTGTTTCATTGATAAATTATTTGGATAGTTGTTGTTTAAATAAAGTGATGATGTTGGTAAGCAATAAATATTTCATGCTTATAACAGTGCAAAAAAGAAGGTTGTTTAGACTGTGGATAGACTTTATCATGTCATGTTGGGTATTATTTTAATTCTATGCTTAGTAGTTACTGATGTAGCATGACTTGTCTCAAATATCCGAGAGTGCTTAATTTGCCATTGAAAGAATGATGAGTTTATTTTATCAAATCAAAGCATAAAAGTGTGGTATTATCCTTCAAATGCTTTATTTGGTTGACTTGGCGCATGCTTACACCATGTTATGACTACAAACCAGTCACCTCTAGTCTCTATGATCATTGAGTTTTTCACTTGTAATACCATTTATGCTTTGATTAATAATGTTTTTGTCGCTATGCATGATTATGGCCATTATTACTCTCTTAGTTTGTCGCTCCCAGTCTTTTGCTAGCCTCCATCTGTACTGATTATGATCTCTACTCGTGCATCCAACTCCCAAAAGAAAAGTTTGCCAAATGTGTCGACCATACCTACCTATATGTGGTATTTAACTGCCACTCCAAAGTAAATTTCTCATGTGCTACCTTTAAGACCTTTAGAATTATAACTATTTTGTGCCCCTATTTTAGCTCATGAGGACGCAGCTAGACGAACTTTATCTCACTTGTTGATTGGACTTTATATACCTGGACTAGTGGCACATACACTTATCCAAATTGATAGGAGAGTTGGCAACAGGGTGTGCAGCCCCAAACTTGGTTACTATAAATTCTCTTCACTCTCCTGCGCCTGATTTATCAGTTAAAGCATAATTGTGTGAACAAAAGAGAAGACTGATTTTCTACTGAACCTAGTATAAGGAACGTCCTTCAATGGGAGCCGCTCTTGTAAAGTCTAGTTGTTTTGTGACGTACTGTATTGTCTGTTTGCCATTCGTTGACATAAGCATACACCTCTCTAAAAAATTGTTTTCGATACCTCTGTTTTAATAAAATAAAAATGCTCTAGCACATGAGTTAATCCCTACTTCCCTCTGCGAAGGGACTTTCTTTTACTGTTATGTTGAGTCTTCATCTTCTAACTTTATGCACAATTAAGAGAGCATAGTTGTCATTCTGAGTATAATGTGCATTAGTGAAAAAAATTATTATTGATTGATTCATGATATGTTATTATGTGTTCTCAATTTATTTATTTCTAGTCAGCACTTGAACTTTGAAGGTGTCCTGGCATTTGTGTTTTGCTATCACTTTTAAGGACAAGCAGAATACCACTTTGCTATGTTTTCTTTATGCTCGAAACAAACATATAACTTTCAAGTGCATTATTATTCATGATATTTTGTGTGTGTTACTTTTCATGTTGCAACATGGTTGCTAAGTTTCATTGTTAGAATTATATCTATCATGCCTATGTTTAGAGTACTATGATCTCTGCTTACAAATGCTTTTACAAATATGATTGTCGTGGGATAATCACGGCAGATGTTACCAGGGGTAACTGATCTTGGGGCAAGTCGACACAGGCGTTCGGGAGAGGGTTTTGCTCGAGGGAAGACATGGTACAACTTGATCTGACAGCCGGCAATCGAAGTCGCCGAATCTCTATTCTCGATATAATAACTCGATTAGGGTTTACACTGGATACTTGATACCACACGATATTGCTAGGGTTCTTAGATCTCTCTCTCGAACTATACCCGGGGGTCGGTTTATATAACACCCGTACCCCCTAGCTTTTTCTACAAGGCACACCCGGGTCCTACCCAGACACGGCGTGCTAACTCTAACTTTCCTTTACAACACCCCTAATCCGGGTCACTAGGCCCACGAACTTGGGCCTCCACAAACATCTTTATCATTAATCGGATCCTGCACACCATCCTTTGGGCCGGGTTACTTCCCGGAGCCTGGCATACCGGGTTAGTATCCCCCCGTCAGTAGTCCCCAGAATAGCTTGGGCTTCATGGATCTCCTTGAAGCGCTTGCTATTCCCTGCAAAGATACCGATCATACGGGCGTACGAAAACTGAGTTAAGATATCGCGATATTCAGCTAGGCCTCACTCCATGGTGGCCATACAATAACCCGGACCTTTCCTCCATATACTTGGGTCCAAATTCCTAAGTCCAAACCACAATAAGAAACGACAAGATCTCATGCTTGATAACCAGTCCTGTCATTACGGACGAACCCCTTCCTTCCTCTGTCACGATGCCTTGCCCAACACTTGACGCACATTTTGCGAAATCTTCGTGGATAACCATTACCCCGCGGTTCCCGGCTCCTAGCCGTTAAGATAAGCTCTCCCTTGCCTTATAAATAGCGCCTAGAGGGTAACCCTAAGCCCATCACCACGCCACAACTTCTCCTCTCCCTCATTGCTCCAAACACCTTCGCAGCACCATCGTGAAGAACTCACGCCTGTTACTGACGCAAGATTAACAGCGGCCGCGCCCGCCCTTGAATCGCCTCGCGCCGCCGTCAAGCGCCACCTTTGTACCTCCACTCCTCCCATTCGAGCCGCACCGCTCGTCGCCATCACATTAAGCCCCAATCTTCTCGGTAAGCTCTTCGCAACCAATTAATTCAGCCCCGCAGCTTTTAATCCATCCAAGATCAGATCTAGGTCATCCCGTGAGTTACTTGTCCGATTGCACCAGATTAGATCGATTCAATGCTCACCAACCCCTTTAATTGCCTGCCTGATAGTCACAAATGATCCTCCAACCATTACTGATCACCAATTTTACTTAAAAGCCATCCGCGAACCTTTCCATCTAGATCCGTTCCTCCGCTGTTTTCCGCTTATTGCATTAACACCCGGAAAAACCCTCCTTTTCCAGCTATTTCATTTGCGGTATAAATATGGGCAACCATCCGTCATCCCCAAATACCTTTTCCTACGTAAGTGACCAACAATTTCCACAAGTGTGCTCAATACCCGGACAGTTCTCAACTTCGTACCTTCTTGATACCTTATACTCGGATATTTCAACTTTCCCGGGTCTTATTTCATACGTCTTTTTCTTTTTGTGTTTCGCAGGCTGGCCCCATGGCTCCCAAGCGACAAGGAAAACATCCGGCTCAAGCAAGGACCACCCAAGCCATATCCGCCAATTGGGGGCGCTCCACAACCACTAAGGCCAAGTTGGACGAACTAACCGAGTTAGGCACCCTCCCCTCTCAGAAAGACATCCACTGGAGGGTGCCAGGTAACGAAACTCATCCCACTCCCGCAGAAGACGAGGTAATCTGCTTTGTAGAGCACGTGACCCGAGGATTTCGCCCTCCGGGTCACCCTTTCTTTAGGGAGGTCTTAGATCACTACGGACTCCGGGTGTTCGACATAGGGCCTAACTCTATGTTGAACATCACCCACTTCATAGTTCTATCTGAGTCGTATTTGTGCATGCCACCAAACCTGACTCTTTTCACTGAGTTATTCCAATGCAAACCGTGCCGCGAAAGCGGCGACGGGGCGCTTCTCACTTGCGGCGGGGTATCCATCCAACGCCGTAGGAATTCTTTAATGCCAACCCTCAACCTGCAATCCTGTGCCAAACATTGGCAGTTATCCTTTTTTTATTGCCGCGATACCTCCTCCGACAGCGAAAAGAAGCTGCCGGGTTACTCAGAGACCCCCCTCGAACCTTCCGAGTCTTTCAGTGCCTTTGCACCAGACTCGGACAGGGAGGCAATCCTTCCTGCACTAGCCAAAATAGCCATTCTCTCGGCCCAAGGCCTCCTAGGGCTCAATTTAATAAAGACATGGGTCGACTTCCGAATCCAACCTAACTCCATTCGCACCAAATTGATGTGCGAGTATTCGGGACACACCACAGATGCACTTCGCTATTCCACCAAAAGCTTTGCGACCGGTGATACTATCAAGACCATCAAGAGCTTCTCAACAGAAAAACTGGAGGTGATAAAGGGCATCGCCGGGTTACCCCCGTTTACACGGGAAAACCCTGCCCCAGCGGTAATATCCGGCTCTCATAATTTATTTCCGCATTTCAACTCGATACTGCTTCGAAGCCTTTAATCTTATCTTTTTACCTCAGGCTGATGACCCTTTCTGGAGAGTTGAACCACTCCCCCCCTCCAGAGACCCGGAAGAGGAGGACGAGGCGACTGACGACAGCGAAGGTACTCACCCAGGATCTGCATACTTTTGCTTGTATTACTTTCCTTTCGTCTGTCTTTTTCCCAATGAATATACATCTGGTTCGCAGGGCTGGAGGACGAAGGTGGAAACAACGAGGATGACCCGGAGAGAACCGAGTCTGACCCAGAGGCAACAGCCGGGGCCAAGAGGAAAAGCAGGGGGACAGTATCCAAGGTTCCTTTTTCCTCACTATCTTCTGAATCTTACTCCTTTGACGCCATGCGAAGACTTAACCATCAATTATCAAATTCGCCGTGCTTGAAGGAATCTTTCCCCGCCAAACGCAGGGTAACTCGGAGCTCCCCGGGTGAAGATCCCCTTAACCCGGGCATCTCCGCCCCTTTAGCCCCTCGTGGCAGTGCTCCTCCATCTCGTTCTTCCAACTCTCCTCAGCGCCACCCTTCTCCTAACCACCCGCGTGCCGGGCAATTCCGGGTTCCATTAGTGGTTCCTGCGAATACCTCATCTACTTCAAGTGGCGAGCTCCCATCGGATTACACCGTAAATGCCGGGTAAGTTTTTGCCTTACTATTTCTTTTTGCCTCTAGCGAACTTTCATCCGAGGCACCGTCATCATTAGTAACTGCCTTTTTTCATCTTTCTTTCAGTGCTCAGGTCACCGTCAGTGACCCGGAAAACACAGAAACGGGTAACCTTCAGGTGGAGAAGCCGACTGACGACGTAGACGCCGCAACTGGTGGTGATGCGGCCACTAACCGGAAACAAGGCCCTCTGAACAATCCGCTTTCCCAAACCGTCGGATCTCCTTCCTTATCGGAACCAGTAGACGAAGAAATAGAAATTCTAGATACGAAGATGAGCCCTCCCAACCCGGACACTCAGACTGTCCGGGTCTCCACTCCAAATGCAAGGAAAACCCCCCTGCCAGATGACCAAGCTGCCGGCTCTTCCCGGACTCATTCCGATGAGTTAACGTTTGCCCAGATGCTGGAAACCCTGCGCACCTTACGAGCCAACGAAGAAAACATTCTGGGAGCCTTAATAACCAAACATGAGGTGAGTTGAACTAATGTTGCTTGTACCTTTGTCCAGTCCCCAAGTTCCGAGTGAGTTCATTCATGACTTGCTCGGGACTTTATTATACCATTGACTGATAACCGTGCTCTTCTATCCGACTAACACTTTTTAACATCCATGCAGTCTTTCGTGACTCAATATGAGGAGAAACTTGCAGACGCCGCCAAGCTCATTGAAAAAGAGATATCTTTACGCGAAGCGGCCGAGACTGAAGCCAGAAGGAATAGGCAATTAATGAAGAAGTACCGAAGAAGGGCTCACCGAGCCGAAGACGACCTGACAAGCCTTTCTGTCAAAATTTCTGATACCTATCGTTCTTTGCTTGGTATGCTTCCTTCTCCGGGTTTATCCTTTTGACCAACAGCAAAAAATGCTTAGCTTATATATTCATTTTACTCCAGGCCCGGATGAAGCCATGCCGGATGAGGATGATATTGCCAAGCTGAAGACCATGAAGAATGTTATCCGGCAGCTGTGTGCCGGAACCAGATGGATCTTGGAAGAGTTACGGTGGCCAGGTAGAGGACATGTTGACCTGAAGAGGATGCTGGACGCCTTTTCCACGATTCCTGAGTGGATTTGGCACTGGAAGCGTTCGTCCTGCCGGGTTGGAATGACCCGGGGGCTATCACTCGCCAAGGCTTACTTCCCCAAGCTCGATCTGGCAAAGCTCATGGGTGGCTTCCCCGAATTCAAGCTTGATGGTTCAAAATTCTCGCGGGAGGATTTTCAGGCTGTGCAGAAAGAGGTCCGTCACCCGGCTAGCGTGATCGCTGATGAACTGGACGTCAATACTCTTGTCCCCGCTTATGATGCTGCTGGTGTGGCAATTAAGTCAGATCTTCCCGAACCATATGACATGATGGCTCGGTGGAAGGAGGAAGCTGCTGCGATAAGGGCGGAGGCTGCCAAGAAACAAGCTGAAGCCGGCTCTGCTCCCGCTGCCTCAACGTCAGTCGTTCCGCCCCCTGCAGGGGCTGGCGCCGCCGATCCGGGTGTTGCTGCTACCACCAATGATGGCAAGGGTAAGGCCAAGATGGGCGCCGAGTGATATATGGTTTCCAATGCCTCTTCTTAAGCGTCAGTCGGTCGACATACTTTTTGGAACAGTCATTTTTTAGGCGGTGCGTCTGTGCACCTTTGATATTTTTTCACCAGTATTTTGTAATGCACACTAAGGCCTTGATATACTCGATGCCTGTTCCGACCTTTTTAAGTTTAAGCTCATCTGTTCTCGATATCTGGTTTTATTTATTGCTCCTTTTGCGAAAACTCAATTTCCGGGTCTCATGGGTATTGACAAGCGGGTTCTGCTTCGAAGTCCCCAAGTCCCCAAGACTCGGATATCTGGATTTTTGCAACTACGCGAGTAAGCCAGTTCTTTTCAAGATTTCAAGCTACCAGACCCGGATTGCCGAGCCTAGGACACTTGATCCTGAAAAGGCAGCAAAATGCTTGTTGCTATTTTCACAAAGATCCATGAGTTGTTTCACATCGGTTTTGAAGTTATGCTTAATAGTTATTGAGTTTCCAGCTATTCAGCCTTGTACTCTGCATAACTTGTGGTTTAGATGACCCTTTTGACTGTCTTGTACTGTAAACCGGCTTTCGCGTGGATACCATGTTGTTACATCAATACGAAGACGTAGCCAGCCAATTCCCGTCGGGTTTCATGACTAACTGCCATCGTAAGCGAACAAATCATGCCACTTTAATGCGAGTCACATCGAGCTTAAGTAAGAGTAGCCAAGAAATTTGGACTTCTTTGTCCGGTTATAAGATTGCAGCCGTACTCGTTTGCAAGTAATCGGCCCTTATAACTCATAGGCATCATGGCCGGGTCTTTGAGTTTGTAACTGTGCTATTTAAGCGATCAGCCCCCAAGACCTAGATATACGCATTGTACTGATAACAACCATCTCTTTTCTTGATAACCATCTCTTTTCTTGATATGAAAAACTGATAACAACCATCTCTTTTCTTGATAACCATCTCTTTACTTGATATGAAAAATGTAGGTCAGCAAGCCGCCTCATTAAAAACCCGTCCAGTCCCCAAAGGTGCCCTGGATAGGAAAAGAGTACGTCAGAAAACCTGCTGCCTATTACATCGTGCAATTCCACTTGCCAATATAGTCTTTACTAAGTATAATACGGACGCAGCTGAGCCACGTTCCATGGTCTATCTCTTTCTTGCATAGATGAAGTGGTGTGTGCGGTGTCATTGACTGTAGCCGACTCTTCCCTTGCATCTATCAAATAATATGATCCGTTATGTAGGCTCCGGCTTATGATAAATGGTCCCTCCCATGGTGGTGATAATTTGTGTTTTCCTTCGTTTGACTGTACCAGACGCAGAACCAAATCTCCTTCCTGGAATACCCGGGTCTTCACACGCCGGCTGTGATATCTCCGTAGATCTTGCTGATATATGGCTGATCTTTCCAGGGCTTGTTCTCTTTGTTCTTCTAACATATCTACGGCGTCCTGCCGGGTTTTTTCGTTCTCTACTTCGACGTAAGCTGATACTCTGGGCGAATCGTGAATAATGTCGCTTGGTAACACTGCTTCCGCACCATATACCATGAAAAAGGGGGTCATCTGGGTAGACCTGTTAGGTGTAGTGTTGATACCCCAAACCACAGAAGGTAGTTCTTCGACCCATGAGCCAGCAGCCCTAACACAGGGGACTCGCAACCGTGGTTTTAACCCACGAAGCAATTCTTGGTTTGCTCTCTCCACTTGCCCATTTGCCTGCGGGTGAGCCACTGATGCAACATCAAGCCGGATGCCATTGTTGCCACAGAATTTCTCCATCTCGCCAAGAGACATGTTAGTTCCGTTGTCGGTGATTATGCTGTGGGGATACCCAAACCGGTAGATGATCCTTTTCAGGAACTTGACTGCTGTAGCCGCTTCGCAATTAGTAACTGGCATAACCTCAACCCACTTGGTAAACTTGTCAATAGCCACCAAAAGATGTGTCTTCTTGCATGGTGACATATGGAAGGGACCAACCATGTCCATACCCCAGACGGCGAACGGCCAAGTTAATGGGATGGTCCGTAATTCCATAGCCGGTACGTGTGTTTGGCGGGCGTACCTTTGACATCCGTCACATCTTGCTACCAAACGTTCTGCATCCGCTAGAGCCGTAAGCCAGAAAAATCCGTGTCGATAAGCTTTAGCCACCAGAGACCTTGTAGATGCATGATGCCCACAGTCGCCTTCGTGTATTTCCTTGAGAATCTGTCGGCCTTCTTCTGGCGCTACGCAGCGCAAGAAGACTCCTGTTGCGCTTCTCTTGTATAATTCTCCATTGATGATAGAATACCCCTTTGCTCGCCTCAGAATTTGTCTTGCTAATACCTCCTGTTCTGGTAACTCGCCCCGTGATAGGTAGGCCAGGTATGGCTCTGTCCACTCGGGGATGGCATGTACTGTGGCCACGTACTCCAAATCCGGGTCTTGATTTGCCAGTTCTTCCTCAGACTCGGTTTTAACTGATGGTCGCCACAACTCGTCCAAGAACACATTAGGTGGAACCGGCTCTCTACGCGAGCCGAGTCTGGCGAGTGCGTCTGCTGCCTCGTTTTTTCTCCTGTCTATGTGCTCCACCTCATACCCGGAAAAACATCCTGCTACCCTATCAACTTCCCTGCGGTATGCCGCCATAGTTGCGTCCTTTCTGTCCCACGTTCCCGACACCTGCTGTACCACAAGGTCCGAATCTCCGAAGCACCGTATCCTCTTGACGCTCATCTCCTTGGCTACCTTTAAGCCATGCAATAGGGCCTCATACTCGGCAACGTTGTTGGAACAGTCGAAGTGAATTTGTAGCACGTAACTCAATTTGTCCCCTTTGGGTGATGTTAGCACCACCCCAGCTCCTGATCCCTCGTACTGCTTTGATCCGTCGAAGTGCATGACCCATGACTCGGAATTTGGAACCGTTGCAGTCATGCCTGTATGTGTCCAATCGTTAACGAAATCAACTAAAGCTTGAGACTTGATTGCTGACCTGGGTTCGTAGTTGATATGATAATCCCCCATCTCTATCGCCCATTTGGCTATTCTTCCCGTCGCGTCCGAGTTTCTGATGATATCCGACATTGGTATTGAACTAACCACTGTTATCGGATGCTCTTGGAAATACGGCTTCAACTTCCGGCTAGCCATAAAGACCCCGAACACCAGCTTTTGCCAATGCGGATAGCGCTGCTTTGCTTCTGATAACACCTCACTAACGTAATAAACCGGCCTCTGAACCGGGTAACCTTTCCCGTCCTCTTTGCGTTCCACGACAACCACTGCGCTAACGGCTCGGGGGCCAGCTGCTACGTATAGCAACATAGGCTCTTTAGGACCCGGCGCCGCTAGTACTGGTGCTTCAGATAATTGCTTCTTTAGTGCTTCAAACGCTTCATCTGCCTCTTCGTCCCATACGAATTTATCCGATTTTCGCAAGAGCCGATACAAGGGTATTGCTTTTTCTCCGAGTCTAGATATGAACCGGCTCAAGGCTGCTACACAGCCCGTGAGCTTTTGAACATGCTTCAAGTTCTCCGGCTTTTTCAAATTCTGGATTGCCTTGATTTTATCTGGATTTGCCTCAATTCCTCTCTCGGAAACTATGAAGCCGAGTAATTTCCCAGCCGGAACTCCGAACACGCACTTCGTTGGATTAAGTTTCATCTGATACCTCCTCAGGTTTTTGAATGTCTCCTTTAGATCATCGATAAATGTCTCCGCCTTCCTGGTCTTGATGACCACGTCATCCACATAAGCATGGACGTTACGTCCGATTTGGTCCTCAAAGCACTTTTGAATACACCGTTGGTAAGTTGCGCCAGCGTTCTTCAACCCAAATGTCATAGTTTTATAACAAAAGGCCCCAAACGGGGTTATGAATGATGTTTTCTCCCAATCCTCCCTTTTGAGCTTAATCTGATGATACCCGGAATATGCATCCAGGAAGCATAACAGATCGCTTCCAGCTACTGCGTCTATAATCTGATCTATCCTTGGGAGCGCGAACGGATCCTTTGGGCAATGCTTGTTAAGACTAGTGAAGTCAATGCACATCCTCCACTCGTTGGTCTTTTTCATCACCAGAACCGGGTTAGCCAACCAATCCGGGTGAAATACTTCCATGATAAAGCCGGCTGCCAGTAGCCGAGCGATCTCTTCGCCTATAGCTTTCCTTCTTTCCTCATTCATTTTCCTCAAACCTTGTTTCACAGGCCTGGACTTGGGATCCACATGCAAACTGTGCTCAGCCAATTCTGTAGGGATACCCGGCATGTCGCTGGGTGTCCAGGCAAACACATCTGCATTCGAGCGAATGAACTCCACGAGCGCTCCCTCCTGCTCTTTTCCCAGGTTAGACCCTATGGTAAACTGCTTAGTAGAATCCCCTTCGACAAAATCTATCTTCTTGGTGTCTTGCGCTGCCTTGAATTTTGCTCTCTCATCCTCAGTATTCGGCTTTTTCAGGGCTGTTCTATCGTCCGGGTTTACTTGAGACCGGTAATATTCGAGCTCTTCCTTCCTGCATGCCTGCTCGGCCATAACTGAATCTCCTTCGTCGCACTCGGCCGCTACATCCCGGCTCCCATATATAGTGATGGTCCGTTTAGGACCCGGGATCTTCAGCTGCAAATACACGTAGCATGGCCTAGCCAGGAATTGGGCGTAAGCCGGCCTCCCCAACAGCGCGTGATAAGGACTGCGCAACTTGACCACCTCGAACGTGAGCCACTCCACTCGATAATTGTCCGTCGATTCGCCAAAAGCAACTTCCAAGGTGATCCTTCCCTCGGGGCTCGCCGAGTGACCCGGCACGATCCCGTGAAAGATTGTTGAACTTTTCTGCAGCTGGGACTCTTTGAGACTCATCTGTAAGAAGGTCTCCCAATAAAGGATGTTGATGCTACTTCCACCGTCCATCAGGACCTTCTTCAGCTCGTAACCATTAACCTGTGGAGCAACCACCAACGCCAAGACTCCTGGACGCTCCACCTTTTCCGGATGATCTCTTCTACTCCACGTTATCTCTTGTTCTGCCCATCTAAGATATCCCGGCGCGGCTGATGAAACCGAATTTGCCGCTTGCTTTGATGTCTCTTTGTTCCTGCTAGAAGTTCCTGTAGTATGCACATGATATTGTCCCTTTAAGTTAGTCGTTCGTACCGTGTCGACGAAGATATTGATCCGGCCGATCGTCAATATAAATCCGGACTCGAGGTGATCCGATTCTGGCCCCCAGCCGGGATCGTCCACCAACTTTTCTTCTTCGTGGTCGATGTAGGTTTCGCCAATGACAAGATCCTCCATGTCCTTCCGAGCTTCTCCCGTGATGTGAACACCTTTGGACGCAGGCCCCACGGTGGGCGCCAACTGTCGTGGGATAATCACGGCAGATGTTACCAGGGGTAACTGATCTTGGGGCAAGTCGACATAGGCGTTCGGGAGAGGGTTTTGCTCGAGGGAAGACATGGTACAACTTGATCTGACAGCCGGCAATCGAAGTCGCCGAATCTCTATTCTCGATATAATAACTCGATTAGGGTTTACACTGGATACTTGATACCACACGATATTGCTAGGGTTCTTAGATCTCTCTCTCGAACTATACCCGGGGGTCGGTTTATATAACACCCGTACCCCCTAGCTTTTTCTACAAGGCACACCCGGGTCCTACCCAGACACGGCGTGCTAACTCTAACTTTCCTTTACAACACCCCTAATCCGGGTCACTAGGCCCACGAACTTGGGCCTCCACAAACATCTTTATCATTAATCGGATCCTGCACACCATCCTTTGGGCCGGGTTACTTCCCGGAGCCTGGCATACCGGGTTAGTATCCCCCCGTCAATGATGGTCAAGATTATGTTGGTAGCATGTTACCTCAGAAATTATTTTGTTTTCATCGTTTTACCTGCTCGAGGACGAGTAGAACTAATCTTGGGGATGCTTGATATGTCTCAAACGTATCTATAATTTCTTATGGCCCATGTTGTTTTCATGAAATTTGCTACATGTTTCCTATACACTTTACATCATTTTTATGGATTTCCTGGGACTAACCTATTGACAAGATGCCACAGGGCCAGTTCTTGTTTTCTGTTGTTTTTGGTTTCAGAAAAGTTGTTATGGAAATATTCTTGGAATTGGACGAAACAAAAACCCAAGGTCTTACTTTTCTGTCAAGAACACGGAGTCCGGAGGAGACCCGGAGGGGGCCCTAGAGCCACCACACCATAGGGTGGCGCGACCCTCCCCTTGGCCGCACCACTAGGTGGTGTGGCACCCCGGCCACCCACCGACATCGCCCTTTCTCCTATTTATACTCCTTCTCAAGAAAACCCTAAATACCCGAGCCTCCATCCATGAAAAGTTCCATAGCCGCCGTCATCGTCAACCCTAGTTTGGGGGGGGGGGTTCTGAAGCTCATCACCATGCCTGCCTCCAGAGTGATGTGTGATTAGTTCATCCTTGGACTACGGGTCCATAGCAGTAGCTAGATGGTTGTCTTCCCTCTTTATGCCACCATGTTTAGATCTTGTGAGCTGCCTAACATGATCAATATCATCTGTTTGTAATGCTACATGTAGTGATTGCTGGGACCCGATAAATATTGAATGCTATGTCAAAGTGACTATCAATCTATCAGCTTATGTTATTTATGATCTTGCATGCTCTCCGTTACTAATAGATGCTTTGGCCAAGTTGATTCTTGTAACTCCAAGAGGAGTATTTATGCTCGATAGTGGGTTCATGCCTCCGTCTCATCCATGCTCGAGTGACAGAAACATGATGGATGGGGGGTAAGCTGTTTCCATTAGGGAGAAAACAACAATGTTTTCATTGTTTACATTAGACACTTTACTTAAGGCAATAATCTGTTGCTTGCAACTTAATACCCGAGGTTTGATTTTATTACGCCCCCGAGGGTGGATTATTAGTCATAGATGAAGTTGGATAACGATATGTGAATTATGTTGTAGTGCCCGCATGAATCTCATAGTAATCATCATTCCGTGCATATTCACTACGGTGCAACCTTTATATGTGTCAATTGCTCAACTGTAATTTGTTTACCCAACATGTTATCTATCTTTTATGGAGAGACACTGCTAGTGAACTGTGGACCCTGGTCCCTTCTTGTACACTGATAATACAACCATTGTAAACATTGTTTTTCTTTCATTTAATGCCATCATTGTTCTCTTTTCATTTGCTGAAAACAAGTATTGTTTTCCATATTATACATCTAATTCTTGGTGTTAGCAAAACCTGTGAGATTTATAACCTCACTATTTTGTTTGGGCAAAGTATCTTGGTTGTGTTGTGTGCAGATTCCACATTGCTGCTGAGCCTGGTAGTGCGCCCTGCCAACATCAGCTGCCAACAACCTCCATAAGTAATTTCTTTTTCCTACTGGTCGATTAAACATTGGTTTCTTTCTATGGGAAAACTTGCTGATGTGCTCTTAATACCTTCCTATTGGGGTCTCCCAACGAGCGTACATCTACGCGCGTCATGTCCTAACTCAAGTCAATGATTTCTTGTAGTACTATGCTTCCGGTGAGTCAAAATGGATTCTTGCTAATGGGTGTACAAGTCATATGATCGGAAGCAAGGCACTTATGACGAAAATGTGACCAAATAGAAATAAAGCAATCGTCACTTATGGAGATAAATCAAAATCTTAGGTAAAGGGTTTCGGCAAGGTGGTTGTTGCTCCTAATATCACCATTGAAAATGGCATGCTTATGGAATCCCTTGGTTTCAATTTAATTTCAGTTCGTTCATTAGGTAAGATGGGATTCTCCGTCTTCTTCGATCCTAATAAGGTGTTAATGATGTGGAGAAAGTCTCTCGATGTTTCTTACGTTGGTCATGTTGAAAATGAGTTGTATGTGGTAGACTTTTCGGAGTCAACCAACACACAAACGATGTGTCTCTTCGGTAAGGACTATGTGGGGTTGTTGTGGCATCACCGCTTATCCCATGTCAACATGAGAACTTTGCAAAGCCTTCACAAGGGTGTCTACATGCTCGGACTAATAGAAAATGTTTCATTTTCCAAAGGTCGTGTGTTGAAGGAAAGATGCATGATTTTTCATCGAAGAGGATTCTAGAGCTTCTCCATGTTGACCTCTTTTGTTTCGTGCCCGAGGAAAGTCTTGGAGACAAGAAGTATTTCTTGTTGACTGTGGATGACTATTCAAAATATACTTGGGCCTGTATCTTAAAATTTAAGAGTGAGACTCAACAAGTTGTCATCGACTGCTCCAATCAAGTTCAACGTCAACACAATATTACCATCATGGCTATTAGGAGTGACAATGGCTCCGAGTTGAAGAACTACGCCCTTAATGAGTTCCTTAATGAAGAGTATATTCATCATCAATATTCTGCTGCATATATCCCTCAACAAAATGGTGTAGCCGAAAGGAAGAATCGTACTCTCTTGGATATGGCAAACACCATGTTGGTGAATTTTAAGTCTCCCCAATATCTTCGGGCCTATGCCATCTCCACCGATTGTCACTCACTAACCGGATCTACATTCACAAGGCTTAATGAAGACTCCATATGAGATTCTCACCGGCAAAAAAACAAATATCTCCTACTTTCGTGTCTTCGGTTGTAAGTGTTTCTATTTTTAAAAGGAGTTCGTTTGTCTAAATTCCAAGCTAAAACTATTGAGGGTACATTTATTGGTTATGGTGTCGAATCCCACACATATAGAGTATCTAACAAGGCCTCACGGTGCAATTTCGTGTTTTCGATGTAGATGTTGAAATTCATCAAGAAGCTATAGGAAGAATGAACGTGGGATTTTTTCGCCCCATTGTGGGACACCTTGTGGTGAATCGAGAAGGACTCTGCTCTACTCAAGTGGAGCCCTCGTATACATTAGAAGACCATTCCAATGGATCAAGTGACACACCGGATATGTGCCAATTAGGGGTATATACGACACTGGCAAAAGGCCGGATTACCCAGGAGGCCCACATGCAATGGAGCGGAGTCCATTGGGAGGCCCAGTAAGATGAAGCGCAGGAAGCCGGATTCTAGACCATGGTCCAAACATGGTGCGACTTGGAGAAGAAGCCGGATTCCTTATTTTCCAAGATTAGATACTTTCCGTAGTCTTCTAGGTTTCCTCCCTATAAGCCCTAGTACGGCTATCTATATAAAGTTGGACGAGGGCAAGAGAACAACATGACAATATCTAGAAGCCAACTCGTCGAGAAGTTCAGCCTCGCCGAGTTAGCGAAACCATACTGACAATTGTACTCTGTATACTTCAGGGTTTAGCCCTGATTTTAGTTAGATTGCAGGAGTAGGAACGCCGCCATAGCTGCGACGTACCAAACCTGGGTAAATCGTGTCCTCACTTCTAGTTCTCCCACGGTTCTACCAGTAGGCTTATAGCACGCCCGTCCATGGTCCTAACTACGAAGTCTCGACACGCACCAACCCAAGAATAGTTCAAGACCCTCCTATTGTTGACCAAGTTGCTACGCAAGAACCAAGCACTCCTATCATTCAAGCTAGCCAAGTTTAAGTCCACGATCAACCTTCTTCATGTCAAGTTGAAGCAAGCCATAATGATGAAGGCTAACAAACCGGTCAAGACGAGGACCCAAATGATCAAGATGATCAAGTGAACCCTCCTCGAAATAATGAGGCGATCGAAGCCCATCGTGCAAAAAGTATTGCAAAGGCTATGAAGGAAATTAATTTCTCGTATGAAAAAGTGTTGGGAGACCTTAGAGGGAAGATAACTACAAGAGCTCAATTAGCAAGGTTTAGTGAGCATCAAGCTCACATATCCATGGTGGAACCAAATAATGTGTTTGAAGCTCTTGAGGATTCGGATTGGATGTAAGCTATGCATGAAGAACTCAATAACTTTGAGCACAACAAAGTGTCGAGGCTAGTTGAAAAGCCCAAAGAATGCCGCAATGTTATTGGAACCAAGTGGATTTTCAAGAACAATCAACATGAACATGGTATTGTTGTGAGGAACAAGGCAATATTGGTGGCTCAAGGGTTCTCTCAAGCGGAAGGCATTGACTCAGATGAAACCTATGCTCCCGTGGCCCACCTTGAGTCCATCCGTATCATTCTTCCATATGCATATTTGCATAACTTTAAATTGCAACAAATGGATGCCAAGAGCGCTTTTCTAAATGGTCCATTGAAATATGAGGTATATGTTAAGCACCCTCTGGGGTTTAAGGACCCCAACTTCCCTAACCATGTCTACAAGCTCGATAAGGCGCTCTATGGACATAAACAAGCACCACGTGCGTTGTATGAGCACCTTATAGAGCTGTTGCAACACCGTGGGTTTGAACTTTGGCAAATCCATCCCACCCTTTTCACCAAAAGGGTTAATGGAGAGATTTTCATATGCCAAATCTGCGTGGATGATATTATCTTTGGCTCAACTAACAAAGCTTTCAATGAGAGGAAATTGCATGAACCAGTAACTCTTGGGGGAATCGTTGCGCAAACCAGCGACTCGGTTTTATTTTTGCACAGACCAGCAACTCTACGCGTAATTCCTCACAAAGAGCTCAAATGAAAAGATTGCATGGTTTAACAAAGGTGGCCCACGTTTATGAGTTGACATGGCTGCCACCGTGGCTTTGGCTGTGCCCATAGCGTGGCCAAATAAAAAGACCCGTCCCAGGAAGGCACGAACAAGCCGAACGCACGGATGGCAATGTGCCCCAAAACCCGCAAAGCCGACGGGTACCCGCCTTAAATGGGGAGGGTTTGGTAAAATGTTCGACCCGCCATGTTTAATGGGGCGGGTATAGGGGTGGCAAACCCGTACCCGCATACCCGCAGACCCGCTCTAAGTCCTAGCCATATCCCTAATAATCATATGCCTAACCACACGTCCACGAGCTATGGACAACAAACCTCACACATCACATGGACGCGTTGGAATCTGGAGTCCCGGAGACAATACACGTACACACGTGTCTATTTCCACCAACCTCATCCCAATATTCCATTGTTTTATTCCCCACATGTGTCGATGTTGCTCCTTAAATGGGTACCTGTTGGGGCCCCGAATCCGGCCGGGTCGTGGGTCTGGTAAGAAATGAGACCCGACAAGTTAAATGGGGCGGGTATGGGGGGCGCCGACCCGGCCCCGAACCCGGTGGGTGCCATCCGGAGCCGAACGTGCGCTCCCTTTTCTCCTCCATCCTAGCAGGAGGCGGCAGCGTTGGAAGCCCGATGCGACCACCCGGAACCGACATGGATCATCCTGAAGACCATGTTTCAGACTTCTTCAAAAAGCCTTGCTATGAAAAGGCTTACCAGGGGATAATCTTCCCAGTGCCAGGGCAACATGACTGGACCAAAACTAATACTCCAGACATAGAGCCTCCAATTTTTACTAGGCAACCTGGAAGGAAAAAAGAAGAAAAGGAGACTAGGTCCTACCGAGAACACACATAATAGTAGTGGGTATGTGGCAGCCATACCATGCTCAAACTGCAAGCTCAAGGGTCATAGATACACCACTTGCACGATGCCATTGAAATCGCATCTTCTTGTGAGAAAACAACATCACAAGGTATGCTAATCCATTTCTTTCCTTTTCACGGTTTCCTTGTATACTTATATACTTTTCTTGCTTGCCTTACTTAATTTTCTTTTTTTTTCTTTGTGAAGAGCAATCGACGCTTTCCTAGTCCTTTTGTGCCTCCAAGTGCAAGTGCCCACTCAGCTTCATCTACAACACAAGCTACAGCAGCCCCAACTTCATCTACAACACAACCTACAAGTGCAGCCCCAACTTCATCTACTACAAATCAAGCTGAAACAATAAGAGCGTCTTCTGCAACTACAAGAACCTTTGCTGCAACTTCTACAAGGCAAACAAGTATCCATCCATCGCCGCATTCTCTAGCTCCACCACGCGCAGCGACATGGATTCCACCAAGACAGGCCGCTCCAACACATGCACGTCCACATGGACACCAAAGGGAAGGGGGGGTATCAAAACTCTAGAATATATAGCTACTTCACTCCAGGTCTTGATGCTCTCAATCAGCAAGAAGAATAATCATGTGTAATGTTAGGCATTATTATGGTGGAAAATCCCTTTTTGTGATGTGTGTGCGAGGAGGCACAAATTTTTGTATATGTTTGTATGTGCCGATAGACACATAACTCCATGATTGTAATCTGAATATGCACATGACATATATTTGATTGCAATAGGTATTGTTGCCTTATGTAAATTGAATGCATTCCTATGAATATGTTCGCAACATTTGGTTACATGTTGTGTTGCTGTCAATTTTATCTAAATGATCTTTGTCAATTTATATTATTGAAATATGATGCTATAATTCTCCAGTTTTGCTACACAAGCAAACCATATGTACTAGAATCATTATGCACATTTTTTTTCTCCCTTTCCAGATCATTTTTACAGCTAAAATATGGCAAATCTGGGGCAATGCCATGTCCCCATGGTGCAGTCACATGCACAAGTCACACGGTGGCTGCCAGATGTGTTGTTAGACAGTTCAATACGGTCATTAGAGCTCCTTGCAACGGATTAAAGGTAGAGTTTCTGGTTTGTGCAAAAACAAACTCGAGTCACTGGTTTGCGCAACGATTGCCCCAAGAGTTGCTGGTTCGTGCAATTTCCTCTTTCAATGATGAATTTTCAAACCTTATGTCTGACATGTTTGAGATGTCTATGATGGGAGAGCTCAAATTCTTACTTCATTTTGAGATCACGCAATTGGCTCGTGGGACTTTCGTTTCTCAAGCCAAGTATACCCATGACATACTTAAGAGGTTCAACTTCCAAGATGCTAAAGGCAGAGTCTCTCTAATGCAAACCAAGTGTCATCTCAAGCGCAATCCGGATGGTAAAGATGTGGACCAAAAGGTGTATCGTTCTATGATTGGTTCTTTTCTTTATCTTTGTGCTTCTAGACCCAATATTGTGTTGAGTGTAGGGGTGTGTGCAAGGTATCAAATGGCGCCTAAGGAAATACATTTGACGGAGGTCCATAGGATTTTTTGGTATTTTGTTCATACTCCAAGATTTGGATTGTGGTACCAAAAGGAGGCACATTTATCTCTCAGTGGGTACACAGACTAGGATTGGGCTGGTGATCAAGATGATAGGAAATCGACTTCAGAGGCTTGCCAATTTCATGGTAGGTCCTTGGTTAGTTCGTCTTCTAAGAAGAAAAAATGCATGTCTCTCTCCACCGCCGAAGCCGAGTAGGCGGCGTCTAGTGCTTGAACTCAATTACTATGGATGAGGAAAACCCTCAAAGAATGTGGTGTTCATTGTGACAAAGTACCTCTTCTATGTGATAATGAGAGTGCCATCAAGATTGCCTACAACCCCGTGAAACATACAAGAATGAGGCATATTGAGATTCGTCATCACTTCATTAGAGATCATGTTGCTCGCGGTGATATTGCTCTAGCCTATGTGCCAACCAAGGATAATCTTGCGGATATTTGCATGAAGCCACTTGATGATGCAAGATTTATGTTCTTGAGGAATGAGCTAATTATTGTTGATTCAAGAAGTTTGACTTGAGTATCTTGCACACACACACCTATAGTTGGCTGTGTGTTTGGGTTTAGGAGTAGGTATGGCCATAGGGGAGTGCTTTCCTAACATACTGGGCTCTCCCTCCCCCCATTATGCCCAAGTAAAAAAAATTACATCTCTCGTTTATAATGTTGAATTATGAGCTAAAATGTTGAGTAGTGGTAGTGCATCCAAGATATATCTTTGCAATCTCATGCCCAAATGCTCTTACATGGTGGCTTAGGCCACCAACCTCTTCTTTGCGGAGAGTTGGATCTTAGTTCGGATTTTATTTAGGTTTCATCATATTTCTTTTGATTTCCTAGCTAAGGGCTCATTTGATTCATAGGATAGGAAATTTGTAGGAATAGGAATATTATAGGATTGACATGGTATGTCTAATTGAATCCTATGGGAACAGAGATTTGTTTGATTGTGGTGAAGGAATTTTTCCATGAGCTTGGTCCTCATGTTATTTTTCTAGAGGATTTACACTACAAGATTCTTATGGGAATTATTCCTATAGGATACAACCTATGAATCAAACAAGTTATATAGGAAAATTTCCTATGGGAACCAATCCTACAAAATTCCTATGCTATTCCTTTGAATCAAAGGAGCCCTAAGTGTTTTCATGGGAAACTTCCTCTATCTTGGCATTTCCTTGTTTGATTCTTGCAAGAATGTGGGAGAAGTACATTTTTAGTTTGGCATTCTGATACTAAGCCTTCTTATCCAAATCCCAAATTCTATCTAGCACACAAGTCATTATTTTGAAACTAGGAAGTTCGGTTATGGAGTCGTCCGGAATATCTGGTTGAAATCTGAACCGGAATTTCCTGTTGGACTGGAATATCCGGTTCAAGTATGAACTTGAATATCCGGCTGGCAAAATCTCCATATACGGGAGTGCGGGCTGAGGTGCAGTTTTCTAGCTCTTCATTCACCCCAACCTCCCTCTCCTCCATTGTTGCCACCTCTACGAACCCTTGCCCTCCCAGCGACTTCCTCCACCGGATTCTTGAGGTTTTGGCCGGATCCAGTGCTCCTCCTCCCTAGGAACCTTCTCGTCCAAGCACTTTGCTTCATGGACACGGGTAACTCCCTCTCTTTTGAATCTTGGGTGTTCATCCATGTTCCTCAATGGAGATTGGTTTTTTTATTGTAAATGCTTGGTGGTAGAGGTTCCTAGGATGGTCCTATGCATGATAGAAACAGTATGTTATCCTCCAGTTGGATCGACCTAGTTTTAGACCTAGATTTTAAATCACCATAGTTCAGTCTTTGGAGAACTGGATTATCCGGTTCAATACTAAACCGGAAATTCCAACCTGCATGATTTTGCTAGGACTTCTCCGTGATCAATTTGTGGATGCTTCTATATTGTTCCTAATATGATTGCTTTGTCATGACTCGTGTGTACTCATCTACATGCTATCCTTCTATTATTTTGCTTTCACAGGTGAATCCAATGTTGACTCTCAGTCGGGTTCTCTTAAGAGGGTCAATTACCGTAAATAAAATGATGAAGATGTTGGTGATGCTAGGCCTCCAAGGAATACAATTGCTAAGAAATAGTCCGGGACTGTGAAGAAGTCTGCATCCATCAAGAAGGGGAAGGCCCCTAGGTAGAATTACAAGAATGATCCGACTGTTCCTGAGTACACTCTTATTCCTTAGAAGGAGTGGTACTCTCACCCAAGAGATGTTGAGATCGAGGATGACAAGTTCTAGTGCATGGAGCAGTCCTACATGTACTCAGACATCTATCTTGTAACACCTGGGGTGTTACCTGTTTGTTTTCTTTTTTGTTTGCATCATCTGCATCCCATAAGCATTGCATCATGTTTTCCAAACCACTCAAAACTTCAAAAACAATTTAAATTGTTCAAAACCCTAATGGTAAATTCAAATAACCAAATCCAAATCAAATCAATCCTTTTTCAATATGGGTTTAACAACTTAAAAATTGGCAAACAAACTAATTTCAATAATGTTTGTAATTGTTTGAACTTATTAAATAAAATTTGTTTATTCCCAAAAATTTCCAAATCACACTAATATTACCAATCTTGAAATCAATAACCAAACCTGCTTTTAATTATTGTGTTGCAAATTAAAAACTTTAAATATCAGCCAAACACCCTCACACCCTATTTGACAATTTTTTTTTTAACTAAACAACTTTAAAAATCAATTAATATGTCAACCTTGTGGAAAATATGTTAACATGGCTTAAGTGCCTGTTTTGAAAATTATCACAAATATTTATAAAAGAAAAACCCCAAGTCCTTTTCTCTCTCTCCCTCTTTGATCTCTTGCAAAAAAAAGAAAGGAAAAGAAAAAGGGAAAAGAAAACCCAAGAGAGAGAGGCAGCCCATGGCCCTTTTCTTCCCCAGCCCGTTACCTTCCTGGCCCACCCCCATTTTTTCCCTGTCGTCTTCTTCCTGCCGTACGGCTGCAACCAGAACCACTTGATCCTCTTCCCCCCCTCTGGATGGCCTGCCGTACTGGCATCCCCCTGCTTAAGTACCCCTACCCTCCTCTGCTCAGCTGCAAACCCTAGAACCCTAGCTAGTTCCTCCTCGCCGCCATCCCCTCCTTTCTGCTCGAGCTTTGCTCTGTTTTTCTGAAACCATCGACCGGAGACCACCGAAACCGCCACCTTCCTCCCCTCATCGCCGTTCCCCCCGTCCACCTCGAGGAGCACCGAGGCCGGGAATGGAACCGCGGCAGTGCGGTGCGCCTCCCCGTGCCCTCGCCTCACGCTGGGAGGGATCGAGGATCCCGCGCCGTCGCCGGAGTTTCCTCCGTTTCCGCTCCTGTTCTGAACGACGACGACGACCTTCAGCAGGTAACAGCCCTGCCTATTCCTCCCTTCCCTCGATCCTTCCCTGGATGCGCACCACGCGCACGACGCACGCTGCCGCTCCCCCCCACGCACGCGACGCGCTTCGAGCAGAGCAGCTCGAGTTCGCCGGTGGTGGATCCCCGTTCCTGTCTGTTTCAGAGATGGCGTTCGAGTTCAGTTAACACCTAAAAACGACGCCTTTTCTTCCGTCAGTTACCAGAACCAACGCAAGCGATGCAGTAGCGCAGCGGTAGAGCCCCTCGCGCGCGGGGGAAGGTCCTGTGTTCGATCCCCGGATGCGCACCTTTTCCCTCTTTTTTCCAATCGCTGACAGGCCTGGCCCAGCCGTCAGCCTCCCCTGTGGCCAAGCGTGCTGCTGCGTGGTCCACGCTGTCCAGGCCCACGGGCAGGGACAGTGGGTAGCGTGAGCCTGTGTAACAATTGGATTTCTGTGTATATCCCAAATTCCAATTCCTTTTTAATTAACAGAATTGAACCAAAACTTTGAAATTAAATATCTCTTATTTTATAAACCCAATAAACACAAACTTTATATCTATTCTGATCCAAATCTCCTAATCTTTCCAAATATCCAACTTGTGTTCTGTTTTGAACTTTCAAATTGCAATTCAAATTCAAATTTAAATCATTCAATTGTATTTTGCTAAATTCAATAACTATTTCATCCTTAATCCAATAAATGCAAATAAAATATGTTTTCAATACCATTTCATCTCACCTTTTCAAATATAATTTTTGTTTTCTGTTTTGAATAATTAAAATTGCTTAAACAATTTGAATCTTGTTTAATTCAATTAAAAATTGTTTAATATTGTTTAATTCCTAACTAAATAATCCAAAGTCCAATTTCCAAATGTAAAACATGTATTCCAACTAAAATTTGATAACCTTTTCAAATATCAACTTTGTTGTTTGGTTTGACCAACTTAACTTGATGATAACAACCACTACTTGCTTAACACCATTAAGTACCAATAATTTCCAAAAACTTATCAATGTTTTCTAAAATGGTTAACCATCCTTCCAATTGCATCTAATACTGTTACCTTCTTGTTCTTCATCATGCATGCATCATTCTAACTCACTTACACATGATGCTTAGTGTTAGAACAATTAATTCAACTATAAGGCATGGGTTTGCCATATGCAAATCTTTGCATATGGAATCCATTTAAACTTGTGTGTCATATCCACTAGTCTACTTTGGTGCATCTATTAAACATGACATGCATTCATATCTTGATCATGCTGGATCTTTGCCGTAGTAGTAATTGTTGCATCCGGTGTTTGTTCGAGGTTCGTTGCTTCTTCCCGGATAGGACGTTGAGATGACGTGAGCAACGACAAGTTCTGCTACCTTGCGGGATCTCAGGCAAGTATACTCACTTGCATGCCATATGGCTGCCTTTCATCACTTGTTACCGATTCTTTCCGTTGATTCTTTTCTGCTAGCCTTAGTGGTAGTTGTTTCTGTTACGAACCCATCACATGAATCCCTTAACCTTGATATTGCCCCACCTCCATACCTACAGCCTTTGTTTGTGCCTGTTCTTATCTAGCATGCTTAGGGGTGTTTTGCTCGAGTCTGTTACCCGTTACTTTCTGTTTTTACTCTATTACGTTCTGGGGGCCCGATGTTTAATCAATCAATCATGCTAATGTTATTGGTAAATAATAAATTTGATGATAAGGCACCGGCAGGAGGCCCTTTGTGGTTTTGAGGCCTGCTAGTGTCGACCCTAATAGGAAAAGGGTCTTGTCTACTGATCCATGATGAGCGCACTACCCGCATTTGGGGAGTATGGGCTCCCCCTCAGTTTGACCCGATTCGCATCTCGTCCAAATCGCCTCATTTAGTTCGGGTTTTCCATTTGCTGCATGCATGATCTTGCGAGCCCTTGGATCCCGGGTGGAACTTTCGTAGTCGGCATATAGGGGGACACGGTCTTAGAGTGCTATGAGGGTCCATTTTCTTCTGGGCCCGAGTAGCCGTGCGCCCAAGGTGCTTTGGGCTTGATGCGAAGAAGGGTTGGATTGTGTTGAGTGCCCCGCTTGGTGGAGTGGCCGCTCCATCTGGCGGGTTATTCATGAGTACGGCTAAATTGGTGCAACCCTGCAGGGATAATCTTCTCGAGAAGCCGTGTTTTCCGCGGTTATGGATTACTTGGTGAAAGTACTGGCTAACGAGTACTCAGGACAACTTCAACATAATGATTAACCATGTTACACCCAATGAATAACAACTTGTCTAGTAACAGGTTTATCCACACAATAACTTGTTTCATCTTAATACCACTGTGTGAGTTATCCTCGGATTGCTTCTTTGGCTAAAGGGGCGAGGTCCAGGATGGGTTTGTTTGGATTTACTTTCTGTTGGTTACTATTCCTCGATCTTATCCCCTTTCTGTTAGTTGGAAGTTGTAGTTTCTCCCTGTAGTTGGTTAGTGCAGCCTGCTGTCACATATTTGCAATACCCCCTTCCTTTCCGTTGATCCTAAAGTATTTGTATCTTGTGATGACTGGCTACGCCGGTAACTTGTGAGTATGGGTTTTATCCCCCTTGCCAGTACTTAACCGTACTGACCCACGAATCTCTTTCGTGGCTGCAAATTCCAAATTGCAGTCAACAGGTTGGAAGTCTGACGACGTTAGCTTGGGAATCCCTCCGGCTTGGCCTGGGCAGGGATTGGACGCCTTCGGTTATCTTCAGGACTCTTAGTCCAATTTGGATCTTGTCCGTAGCCGGACGCTATGTTGTTTTCTTCCGCTGTTATTTGGATCTTTGTAATGTATCAGTTGTAACCCTGGCTCGTTTGAGTCATCTTGTATCTATCTGTTTCTGTTGTAATTGTGGATTATTCGTGAATTATTGTAATGTTATCATAAATGGCAACCTGGAATCGGTTATTATGTGGATTTTGGCGGGAATGCTGAAATCTGCATAGTGCCCGATCTCGGGGCGCCACAAATGGTATCAGAGCCTTGGTTCCGATTCCCGAGATTGTTTCGATACGAATGGTTATCGAAGCAACGGGTCCGCAAAGCCTGTAGGTTAACCTCGCTAACGGTCGTTGTTTCTAGAGTGTCAAAAACTATTTCTGCTAAACTATTTTGGAAAAACATCTCAATAGGATTCTTGTTTTTCTCCTTATCCTCATTCTATTTCCCCTCCCATCTTATTTGTTTTGGAGTCTTCCCCTCTTGTCTATCTTTCAAAGTGTTAGGATCCTACGTGGGTGGCCGTTTTCTGAGCCCTTAACCTAATAGGTTCGATCATCGGAAGATTTCCTGGTGGAAGAACATCGTCATCAGCCCGAGCAAGAATCTCTTGTTAGTGGTGTCGAGGAGATCAACTGGAAGCACGAAGAATCGATAGTCGAACCTTTTTCCCCTCCCGGGTTAGCAGGTGGATTGCGAGGGCGCAATCCCTTGTTAGTGGTGTCGTCTGTAACACCTGGGGTGTTACCTGTTTGTTTTCTTTTTTGTTTGCATCATCTGCATCCCATAAGCATTCCATCATGTTTTCCAAACCACTCAAAACTTCAAAAACAATTTAAATTGTTCAAAACCATAATGGTAAATTCAAATAACCAAATCCAAATCAAATCAATCCTTTTTCAATATGGGTTTAACAACTTAAAAATTGGCAAACAAACTAATTTCAATAATGTTTGTAATTGTTTGAACTTATTAAATAAAATTTGTTTATTCCCAAAAATTTCCAAATCACACTAATATTACCAATCTTGAAATCAATAACCAAACCTGCTTTTAATTATTGTGTTGCAAATTAAAAACTTTAAATATCAGCCAAACACCCTCACACCCTATTTGACAATTTTTTTTTTTAACTAAACAACTTTAAAAATCAATTAATATGTCAACCTTGTGGAAAATATGTTAACATGGCTTAAGTGCCTGTTTTGAAAATTATCACAAATATTTATAAAAGAAAAACCCCAAGTCCTTTTCTCTCTCTCCCTCTTTGATCTCTTGCAAAAAAAAGAAAGGAAAAGAAAAAGGGAAAAGAAAACCCAAGAGAGAGAGGCAGCCCATGGCCCTTTTCTTCCCCAGCCCGTTACCTTCCTGGCCCACCCCCATTTTTTCCCTGTCGTCTTCTTCCTGCCGTACGGCTGCAACCAGAACCACTTGATCCTCTTCCCCACCTCTGGATGGCCTGCCGTACTGGCATCCCCCTGCTTAAGTACCCCTACCCTCCTCTGCTCAGCTGCAAACCCTAGAACCCTAGCTAGTTCCTCCTCGCCGCCATCCCCTCCTTTCTGCTCGAGCTTTGCTCTGTTTTTCTGAAACCATCGACCGGAGACCACCGAAACCGCCACCTTCCTCCCCTCATCGCCGTTCCCCCCGTCCACCTCGAGGAGCACCGAGGCCGGGAATGGAACCGCGGCAGTGCGGTGCGCCTCCCCGTGCCCTCGCCTCACGCTGGGAGGGATCGAGGATCCCGCGCCGTCGCCGGAGTTTCCTCCGTTTCCGCTCCTGTTCTGAACGACGACGACGACCTTCAGCAGGTAACAGCCCTGCCTATTCCTCCCTTCCCTCGATCCTTCCCTGGATGCGCACCACGCGCACGACGCACGCTGCCGCGCCCCCCCACGCACGCGACGCGCTTCGAGCAGAGCAGCTCGAGTTCGCCGGTGGTGGATCCCCGTTCCTGTCTGTTTCAGAGATGGCGTTCGAGTTCAGTTAACACCTAAAAACGACGCCTTTTCTTCCGTCAGTTACCAGAACCAACGCAAGCGATGCAGTAGCGCAGCGGTAGAGCCCCTCGCGCGCGGGGGAAGGTCCTGTGTTCGATCCCCGGATGCGCACCTTTTCCCTCTTTTTTCCAATCGCTGACAGGCCTGGCCCAGCCGTCAGCCTCCCCTGTGGCCACGCGTGCTGCTGCGTGGTCCACGCTGTCCAGGCCCACGGGCAGGGACAGTGGGTAGCGTGAGCCTGTGTAACAATTGGATTTCTGTGTATATCCCAAATTCCAATTCCTTTTTAATTAACAGAATTGAACCAAAACTTTGAAATTAAATATCTCTTATTTTATAAACCCAATAAACACAAACTTTATATCTATTCTGATCCAAATCTCCTAATCTTTCCAAATATCCAACTTGTGTTCTGTTTTGAACTTTCAAATTGCAATTCAAATTCAAATTTAAATCATTCAATTGTATTTTGCTAAATTCAATAACTATTTCATCCTTAATCCAATAAATGCAAATAAAATATGTTTTCAATACCATTTCATCTCACCTTTTCAAATATAATTTTTGTTTTCTGTTTTGAATAATTAAAATTGCTTAAACAATTTGAATCTTGTTTAATTCAATTAAAAATTGTTTAATATTGTTTAATTCCTAACTAAATAATCCAAAGTCCAATTTCCAAATGTAAAACATGTATTCCAACTAAAATTTGATAACCTTTTCAAATATCAACTTTGTTGTTTGGTTTGACCAACTTAACTTGATGATAACAACCACTACTTGCTTAACACCATTAAGTACCAATAATTTCCAAAAACTTATCAATGTTTTCTAAAATGGTTAACCATCCTTCCAATTGCATCTAATACTGTTACCTTCTTGTTCTTCATCATGCATGCATCATTCTAACTCACTTACACATGATGCTTAGTGTTAGAACAATTAATTCAACTATAAGGCATGGGTTTGCCATATGCAAATCTTTGCATATGGAATCCATTTAAACTTGTGTGTCATATCCACTAGTCTACTTTGGTGCATCTATTAAACATGACATGCATTCATATCTTGATCATGCTGGATCTTTGCCGTAGTAGTAATTGTTGCATCCGGTGTTTGTTCGAGGTTCGTTGCTTCTTCCCGGATAGGACGTTGAGATGACGTGAGCAACGACAAGTTCTGCTACCTTGCGGGATCTCAGGCAAGTATACTCACTTGCATGCCATATGGCTGCCTTTCATCACTTGTTACCGATTCTTTCCGTTGATTCTTTTCTGCTAGCCTTAGTGGTAGTTGTTTCTGTTACGAACCCATCACATGAATCCCTTAACCTTGATATTGCCCCACCTCCATACCTACAGCCTTTGTTTGTGCCTGTTCTTATCTAGCATGCTTAGGGGTGTTTTGCTCGAGTCTGTTACCCGTTACTTTCTGTTTTTACTCTATTACGTTCTGGGGGCTCGATGTTTAATCAATCAATCATGCTAATGTTATTGGTAAATAATAAATTTGATGATAAGGCACCGGCAGGAGGCCCTTTGTGGTTTTGAGGCCTGCTAGTGTCGACCCTAATAGGAAAAGGGTCTTGTCTACTGATCCATGATGAGCGCACTACCCGCATTTGGGGAGTATGGGCTCCCCCTCAGTTTGACCCGATTCGCATCTCGTCCAAATCGCCTCATTTAGTTCGGGTTTTCCATTTGCTGCATGCATGATCTTGCGAGCCCTTGGATCCCGGGTGGAACTTTCGTAGTCGGCATATAGGGGGACACGGTCTTAGAGTGCTATGAGGGTCCATTTTCTTCTGGGCCCGAGTAGCCGTGCGCCCAAGGTGCTTTGGGCTTGATGCGAAGAAGGGTTGGATTGTGTTGAGTGCCCCGCTTGGTGGAGTGGCCGCTCCATCTGGCGGGTTATTCATGAGTACGGCTAAATTGGTGCAACCCTGCAGGGATAATCTTCTCGAGAAGCCGTGTTTTCCGCGGTTATGGATTACTTGGTGAAAGTACTGGCTAACAAGTACTCAGGACAACTTCAACATAATGATTAACCATGTTACACCCAATGAATAACAACTTGTCTAGTAACAGGTTTATCCACACAATAACTTGTTTCATCTTAATACCACTGTGTGAGTTATCCTCGGATTGCTTCTTTGGCTAAAGGGGCGAGGTCCAGGATGGGTTTGTTTGGATTTACTTTCTGTTGGTTACTATTCCTCGATCTTATCCCCTTTCTGTTAGTTGGAAGTTGTAGTTTCTCCCTGTAGTTGGTTAGTGCAGCCTGCTGTCACATATTTGCAATACCCCCTTCCTTTCCGTTGATCCTAAAGTATTTGTATCTTGTGATGACTGGCTACGCCGGTAACTTGTGAGTATGGGTTTTATCCCCCTTGCCAGTACTTAACCGTACTGACCCACGAATCTCTTTCGTGGCTGCAAATTCCAAATTGCAGTCAACAGGTTGGAAGTCTGACGACGTTAGCTTGGGAATCCCTCCGGCTTGGCCTGGGCAGGGATTGGACGCCTTCGGTTATCTTCAGGACTCTTAGTCCAATTTGGATCTTGTCCGTAGCCGGACGCTATGTTGTTTTCTTCCGCTGTTATTTGGATCTTTGTAATGTATCAGTTGTAACCCTGGCTCGTTTGAGTCATCTTGTATCTATCTGTTTCTGTTGTAATTGTGGATTATTCGTGAATTATTGTAATGTTATCATAAATGGCAACCTGGAATCGGTTATTATGTGGATTTTGGCGGGAATGCTGAAATCTGCATAGTGCCCGATCTCGGGGCGCCACATATCTTGACTAAAAGTCTCCTATCCCTCCAATGAACCCAGCGAAGAGGCAGCAACTTAAGGACAAGGACGCATTTGCTCAATGTGCTACCATTGTAGAGAGGTTTGCTCTTAATGACCTCATGAAGACTCGATGTCAATACAATGTTCCCCTTCTGCTTCAGTTCATGTATACCTTAGTTGTTGGGAATGATAGGCATCATTCTTTAAAGTGGATGAATGGATCAACTTTTTGTGAGGTTCTGTTCCATAGGTTTGCACGTGTTCTTGGGTACAAGTGGAGGGAGAATCCTCGTATTGGTCACTGTATGCATGAGGAGAAGCCCAACAGGGATAAGAGGATGGTTGATATGTATCGCCCTAATGGTGCTATTGGCAATACAGAAGGGATCCTTCCCTTCTACAGTCAGCTTGTGCGCATCTTTAGGTCCTTGATTGCACCGAGTGGAGGTAGCAATGTTGCCCTCACTAGCCCTCTTTGCAACCTATTGATTCTTGCTAAGAAATGCATTGAGGATCCTGATACCGAGAAGGAGTATCATGTGGATGTCATGGACTTCATCTTCAACGAGCTATACAATGCCATGGTTGGTGGAAACACCATCCCATATGCTCCTTATATCATGTTTCTCATCAAGGACACTTTGAAGACTCAGGATTTCAGTAGGCTGGCTATGGAGGACCATCATTTCAGTAAGTTGTACATCAGTAGGGAGAAACATCCAGTGGCTCTTGCTTCTTCTTCTGACAGTGGGTTCATGAGAGATTCCCGCACTAGTTCCATTGCTCCCCCTCGTGCTCCGAATACTTCTTTTGTGCCTCAAGTCAGGAATCTCTCCTAGTTCCAGTGAAACATCTGGTGCATGAAGGTGGAAATCCACAAGGAGCAGTATCAAGCCTACCACAGAGATATTGTCATGCCTGCCTCACAATAGCAGACCCTTCACCACGTGAGTGGTGCTACAGGCACTCCTCCCACAGCTCATGTTCCATATACCTATGCTCACTGGTCCTCTCAGGATGTTACACCTTGGGCCAAGATGGAGTCTGTCAATCGTTTCTTCCCGTGCTCGTTATGCTGATGATGATGAGGAGGAAGATGATGAGGGTGGTCAGAACGAGGACTCGTCTGAGGAGTCCCTGGAGGAGTCTGACGACTAGTTCGTCATGGGATGCTAGCATCACTTATTGTCTCATTTTTGGTGTCTCGATGCCAAAGGGGGAGGAGTAGTCTTTTAGGTGTACGGGACTTGCATGGATTTCGGGCACAAGATTGTTCGTGTACCATTCTTTGAGAGCCTGTGTCCATTAATGTTCTATGTTGTGTTTGCTTTGAACTATGTGCTATTTTCGTGTGTGGAACTATGATTTTTTGTTATTGTGAGACTATGGTATCCTAGGATCATTATTGGTTATATATGCTAAGGATGATCTTATTGTGATTTGTTTATTATATTACCATCTATTATATGCACAAGGTATGATTTAAACTCTATCCCGCAACATAGTTGTTACCTTGGTATCAATTTTGTATCTTGTTGTTATCTTGGTGGAAATTGTTCCACTCTTAAGTGTGTAGTTGCATATCAAAGGAAAACCTGATCGAGTTATGTTTTTAGCTGCAAATCCTAGTATTGTGATCTAACACAAAAAGGGGAGGATTGAAAGAGCCTATCGTGATCCCTCGTGTTGTGTGTGTTAGTTAACAATACTAGCGATAGATTTTATCAGGTGTTAAGTGGTGCAGGACGTTGAATTTATCATTTGTATTGAACACCAAATTGTGTGAAGATAGATCAGCTGTTGCAAGTTTTAGAAGGTATCTGGAAATTCCCCGCAAACCGGATTATCCTGTTTTGGAAAGCACAGCGAAAGAGGCTAAGGAATTTTATCCCTCTGGCACTGGAGGTGGCTAGAAATTTCTTGGAAATTTCTAGCAAACATGATTATCCGGTTTCCTCCAGGACGTGGAGAAAATGTCTAAGAACAAGAGTTTTCGGGACAGAAGTCAGCCGGAAATTTCCAACCAAAAATTTCTAGGCAACCGGATTATCTGGTTTTGGATAAGTGCTCGAATTTTGGCTAAGTTCTAGAAGCATTTCGAGAACGAAGCCAGCCGGATATTTGGTACTGGATATTTCTAGGAATCGGAAATTCCGATTGGTCAACGGCACCCGGAATATCTAGTTCAAGTTTGAACTGGATAATCCGGCCGTTTCCTACACTCCAACGGTCACAATTCATTGAGGGGTATTTATACCCCTCCTTCTTCTCCAAGAGTTCAAGTTCGTCCAAACCTTCAAGATCCATTTCTAGAGCTCATCAAAATCAAGAATTCTCTCAATGACTCCTCCCAAACTTGTTGATCTTTGGAGGATTGAAGGAGAAGGCCTCGATCTACATATTCACCAAGCCGTTCTTTGAGAGATTTGAGTGTAGGGTTTCTTTGTAGAATACCCAGACTTCATTGATGATTACTTGTTTATTAAAGCAAGATTTTTGGTGATTGTTGGGATTCCCCAATTCGGTTATGGGTGTGTGCCTCAAGGTTATTGTAAAGGCACCGATTTCCGCTTCGAAGGGGATCAATAGTAGAAGATGAACTAGGCTTTTGTGGCGAGTTTCATCGGAGAATAGGGTGAGGCCTTTCTGGTGTTGAGTAGGCCTTTTGTGGTGAAACTCACATCCCTCCAACGAGACGTACTCCTCTCAAAAGGAGGAACTCGGGACTACATCCTTATCTCCGCGTGCTTTCGTTAACGGATACCTCGTTCCCTCTCATTTACTTTGTGTTTGTATCTTGTTTATTGTTGTGGTTGTCATATAGGAAAATTCACCGTAGTTGCATATCTAGAAAATTTATCTTCGTGTCAAGCCTAAATCGAAAAACAATTAAAATTAGTCGTAGCCCCTATGTACCCCCTCTAGGTGCCCATACTATCCGTTCACAAGTCATTCACTGTACAAACGTCATATGCATAGAAACGGTTTATGGTGATCCAATCTGTCGAAATTTTTACCACTTGATCATCTAATCAAATCTTTGGGTTTGTTGAAAGAATGACGGCCAACTGGACTCCCGCATGCCAATGCTCCAATTAATGTACAATTTTTTTAAAAAAATAGAGATTCAAAAAAGGTTAATTATCATAAAAAATGTAGGATTTTGCTAGATGCCTTCCATAATGTAATTGACTCCACTCCATATAGAGTTTCAATATTTTACTTTAACACATTTTTTATCATTATATTCTAAACAGATCACAGGAAAATAATTATATGTAAAAATTATGATTTTTGTACATGCTTTATAGGTTATTTAAACATAAAGCACACACCCCACCTGAATTTAAGTATTCAGTTGACCACTATCTCCATTCAACGAGCTTGCAAGCGACTAGCAAATAGTCAAAAGAGTAAGAGATGCTCAATTTATTCCTCCTCGCACAAATGAAAACAACAGTTCTAACTTTCCTGATAGTTCTCCCCAAAAAAACCTCTGTCAATGTTACGTGAGTGGCGAAGGAGCCACCATTGAAAAATCGCATTGTAGCCTGGGCTACATGTGGCCCGGATTTTTTTTTTTTTTAAACAACCATTACTAAGTTTCAAAAAGATTTGGGAAAGATTGTAGATGCTAACAATGACATGATCTACGGCTATGCAGATTTCGAACTCGAAATAGTTTGTATTTCGTCCTGCATGAAAATGATAAATTCCGACAATTTGGAAAGTTTTTGAATCTGTTACTGTTCACCATCCTAGATCTGGAATTTTGTTATTTTTACACAGCACAAAATACAGAACATTTCGCAATTCTGTTTTGCACAGTGGTATAACTCATCATTATCTACGTGTAGGATTTTTGCTAAAGATTATTCGAAAACTTAAATTTGTAGATTTTTGAATTTACAAAATACCGGGCTAGATGCCCGGGCTGGGCTACAAATCACTGTTCTCCGTTGCAACTGCTGTAGTGGAAGGATGATGGTAGGTAGCGCGGGGTGCGCTGTTGACTGCCGATATGTTTGAACCACCCATATAATATTAATTTTAGTCTTATATAAATTATTGTTGTGTTTGCAGGAGTTGGGTGGCTATAAAGAGGTGGAGTGACATACACAGCTAGAGTGCCTCAATCCATGACTAGCTAAAATTTTGGTGTGGAATTAGGCTGGTGCCAACGCGGTAGAGAAGGGAAGCGGTAGGGGGCCTTATCGCCTGGAGCGGGGCGACAGCGGGCGAGGAGGGAGGCGAGAGGGCCAGGCCGGGCGGCAGCAGGCTCGCCCGGCGAGAGGGGGCGAGAGCGCTGCTTGCCGCCCGCGCTGGCGGGGCGGTAGCGCGTGGGCCGGGCGAGAGTGAGGGGCGAGAGGCGAGAGGGGCGGGCGAGGCGCTAGCGGGCCGAGGAGAGAGGGCGGGGCGGTAGCGGGTAGCCGTTGGGGGGGCGTTGGGCAACGGCTAGCTGACGTGGCGCCCCCCCATTGGTCCACGTCAGCTAGCCGTTGGGGGGAGCGTGGCTGGCTGGAAAAAATCAAAAAAAAAATTCACCAAATTTTTCATCTCCAATCCTATAAATACCCCCCCCCCCATATCCATCCCTTCTCTTCACACCATTTCCCTCTTCTCTTTCTCTCTTCTCTCAAACCATCTCCGCCATGTCGGGTTGGACTCCAGATATCACCTCGTTCACGGAACTCTTGCAGTCCGACGGGTCACAACCTTCTCACATAGAAGATGTCTCTCCCACACATCGTCGCTCGAATGCCGGTTCTTCGCCGCATCCCTGAGTGTTGTACCCATCCAACACACCACCTCCGGGGCCATATGGTGCAGCTCCGGGTCCATATGGTCCGCTTCCTGTGGGATATGGTTCGTACCAGCATCCTCCGTATCCTTACCCCCCACCACCTCCACCTACAGGTAGCGGGAGTCCGATTCCTCAGTACCCACCACTTTCGTACGGTTCGTACGCTCCACCTCCGTATCCATACGGTTCATACGCTCCACCTCCACCTCCACCTCCTCCGTATCAGCAACCACCTCCATCGTCTGCTCCAGAAGGCAGTGCTCCAAGCGACGGGTCCGATGCCGCGGAAACAATGGTACCAAAGCGTCCAAAGAGGCTCGAGTGGAAATCTGCGGACGAGGAAAAACTGGTACTTTTCTTACCCGTCACATATTTATTTCGGAGTTGGTTTTTGTTTGGATTTTTCACTAAGACAATATCTATTTCGTTGTAGGTGAATGCTTGGATTTTTCACTCCAAGGACTCTCGCCAAGGCAATTGCAAGACCGGCGAAAGTTTTTGGGGTCAGATAGCGAAGACCTTCAACTCTACCTCCGATCCTGCACGCCAAAGGACCGGGAAGCAACTGAAGGATCACTGGAACGTCTACAGCCGTGAGGTGTCCTTGTTCAATTCATACCACATCCAAGAAGAAGCGGTACGTCAGAGTGGAGCTGACGATGCAATGGTCATGGACGCGGCACAGGCGAGGTACGCAAATGACAGTAGAGTGACTCAGCCTTTCAAACGCTTCAAGTGGTGGGAAGCTGTTCGCAAGGAAGCGAAGTGGAAAGCACAGCATGGTCCTGGTAGTGGGACTGATTCCAGTTCCAAGAGAACCCGTCTGGGGGTCGGAGGTGAGTACAGCTCTAGCGACGCGATGGAGGAGGAGCAGCGTCCTCCTGGCCGCGATAGGGCCAAGGCCGCGTTTCGCAAGGGAAAGAAGAATGAGAAGGAAGCGTCCAGTGAGGCATCAAGTGCAACCTTCGGAATGAAGAAAATGTGGAAAGGTTTATTGAAGGCTAAACTACTGAAGCAATATAACAAATTGCAAGACCGCTCAACCGCCGGCATGAACGAAGCAGAAAAGCGCAAACATGCCAAGGCCATCCAGATAGTGGAAAAAGAGCTAGGCCTGGAAGAGGATGACGACGACGAGGAGGAGGACGAGGATTAGATTTTTTTTTTATTCTTTATGTAATTTTTACAATTTATTATGCAATTTTATTAATTAGTATGTAATCGGTAAAAATTTTAGTTCAATAAAATTATTTCCTTGCATTATTTGTAATATTTTTGTCTCAAAAATATGTGTTGACGTGGAGGAGAGAGAAAAGCTGATGTGGCAGAGAGAGAAACTATAGCCCGGGCTATAGCCCGTGCACTGGCACCGTGCCGTGAGAGTGACGTGAGAGTGACGTGAGAGTGAGAAAAAAAAGTGACGTGGCGGGGCTATAGCCCGTGAGAGCCGGTGATGCATTGGCACCAGCCTTACCACATCGGCTCTCCTCGCCGCCCCGCACGCCACCGACAGCCAACCACCGACCAAGCAAGAACCAGGAAACGGCGGCTCGGTCGCGGGCGACGATGGCCTACAACGACCCCGAGCTGGAGCTGGAGCTGGCGCAGCTGCGTAGGGAGAAAGCCATGCTCATCAAGCGCGATCAGGAGCAACAAGTACGTACTTATGTCGTCATTAATTTGCAGATTTCATTTCGCACACCAACTTGAATCTGCCGGCCTCCAATGGAAATGTAGGCTCGTTTGGCGCTGGCTCGGGCTGATTTCCAATCGGAAAAAGCTGTTATTTTTATGGTGATCCAAATTCATATGAAGATAAAGGAAAGTTCGGCCTTCGCTACGCGGAGGCCCGTCGCCGGAGGCTTAGGGCCGAGTTGGAGTTGGATACACAGTTACCGATCTAGTTAGGTCAGGACCGCCTTTATATACCTCTTGTAAGCCGCCGCACGGGATAAACCACATATTGTAAATCCCGGCGCGATTGTAACCTACCCCGAAATAGTGAAGTATTGCTGGCTGGCGCCCGTGGTTTTTTCTCTTCCTCATTGGAAGGGTTTTCCACGTTAAAATCTCGTGTCCCCGTTGGTTTGATCTTGTTTAATTTCATCGTTGTTTTGCTATTGCGTGTAACAAGTGGTATCAGAGCCCTGTTTCAGATTAGGGATTCGCGATGGCATCGATGAAGTTTGATCTACCGTTGCTGGACTACAAGACGAGGTTTTCTCTGTGGCAAGTAAAGATGCGTGCGGTTCTGTCGCAAACATCGGATCTTGATGAGGCGCTGGATTCTTTCGGGAATAAGGAAGCCAAGGCTTGGACTGCCGAGGAGAAACGCAAAGATCGTAAGGCTTTGTCGTTGATTCAGCTTCATCTGTCTAATGATATATTGCAAGAGGTGCTGTTGGAGAAATCCGCGGCTGAGTTATGGGTCAAGCTGGAATCGATCTGCATGTCAAAAGATCTCACCAGCAAGATGCACGTAAAGATGAAGCTGTTCTCGCTCAAGATGCAGGATGGTGGTTCTGTCATGAGCCACTTGTCGATCTTTAAGGAGATCGTGTCCGACCTAGTGTCGATGGAGGTAAAATATGATGATGAAGATTTAGCTCTTCTGCTGCTATGTTCGCTGCCTAGTTCTTTTACAAACCTGCGTGATACCATACTGTTAAGCCGCGATGAACTAACTCTTGCGGAAGTTTGTGAGGCCCTGCAGACCAGGGAAAAGATGAAAGTTATGGTGCAGGCTAACACATCGTCCTCCAAAGGCGATGCATTGCAGGTACGAGGTAGACCTGAGCAGCGAGATAACAACTACAACAACAACAACAGAGATGAAAGCAGGGGCCGTTCAAAGTCCAAAGGACGAGACAAGTTCTGCAGGTACTGTAAGAAAACCAATCACACCATTGATGATTGCTGGAAGGTACAGAACAAGGAGAAAAGGAACGGCACATACCAACCGAAAAATAATTCTGACGGTAATGGTAATGGTACTGGTAAGGCTGCTGTTGTTGCTGGTGATAATAGTTCGGATGGTGAATGCTTAGCTGTTTTTACTGCATGTGTTACCCGTGATGATGAGTGGATTCTTGATACTGCTTGTTCGTTTCATATTTGCTGTAACAAAGAATGGTTCAGTTCTTATGAAGCTGTGCAGACTGGAGATTTTGTGCGTGTGGGGAACGACAACAAATGTCACATTGTTGGCGTTGGATCTGTTCAGATCAAGACCCATGGAGGGATGACACGTACATTGACGGGAGTGAAACACATACCATCCATGGCGAGAAATTTGATCTCGCTGAGTACCCTTGACTGTGACGGGTACAAATATGCCGGAGGGGATAAACGCCTGAAGGTATCAAAAGGTTCTCTCATTGTTATGATTGGTGATATGAATTCTGCCAAGTTATATATTCTTAGAGGTAGCACTTTGTCTGGTACTGCTGCTGTTATTACTAATGATGATGCAAGTACAACTAACCTCTGGCATAAGCGGCTTGGACACATGAGTGAACATGGTATGGCAGAATTGGTGAAGAGAGAACTGTTGAAGAACTGCAATATGAGTAAGTTGCCGTTCTGTGAACACTGCGTGTTTGGTAAGCATAAGAGAGTTAAGTTCAATGCTTCCGTTCATAGCACTAAAGGTACTTTGGATTATGTACATGCTGATTTATGGGGGCCTTCACGTAAGCCCTCTTATGGTGGTGCTCGTTATATGCTTACTATCATTGATGATTACTCTAGAAGAGTTTGGCCTTATTTTATGAAAACTAAGGATGATACTTGTGCTGCTTTTAAAGAGTGGAAAGTTATGATTGAAAAGCAAACTGAGAGAAAGGTGAAGGTGCTTCGTACTGACAATGGTGGCGAATTTTGTTCGCATGCTTTTGATGATTATTGTGTGCAGGAAGGCATTGTCAGGCACCACACCATCCCATACACACCTCAGCAGAATGGTGTAGCTGAGCGGATGAATAGGACGATCATCTCCAAAGCTCGCTGCATGTTGTCCAACGCCCGCATGAATAGGCGTTTTTGGGCTGAGGCTGCCAACACTGCCTGCTACTTGATCAACAGGTCACCATCCATCCCTCTTGACAAGAAAACTCCTATTGAGGTATGGTCTGGTGAGTCAGCTGATTATTCACAACTGAAAGTTTTTGGTTGCACTGCCTATGCTCATGTTGATAATGGAAAATTAGAGCCTAGAGCTATTAAGTGCTTATTTCTTGGTTATGGTTCTGGAGTAAAAGGATATAAGTTGTGGAACCCAGAAACCAAAAAGACTTTCTTTAGCAGAAGTGTTGTGTTTAATGAATCTGTGATGTATGAGGACAGTTTGTCAACTGATGTTATGCCTGATTCTTCTGATGAGGACGAACCACGAGTTCGTTTGCAGGTGGAGCTAGACCACCTGGATGAGGAGGAAACTGAAATTGATGAGGAGGATATTGTGCCGCCCTCACCTCCTATTGTGCAGCAAGAAAATTTGTCTATTGCAGAACGCAGAGAGAAGAGGAATAAAGGACCTCGTACTCGTTTAATTGAGGAATGTGATGTTGTTTATTTTGCTCTAAGTTGTGCAGAACAGGTGGAGAATGATGCTGAACCTGCTACATATAATGAAGCTATTGCTTCGGTTGATCGTGACAAGTGGATTGGTGCAATGCACGAAGAGATGCAATCACTTGAGAAGAATGGGATATTGTGCGCTTGCCTAAACAAAAGAAGGTCGTCCGCTGTAAGTGGATATTCAAAAGAAAGGAGGGCTTATCTCCCAGTGAGCCTCCAAGGTTTAAGGCAAGGTTAGTAGCAAAAGGTTTCAGTCAGATTCCAGGAGTGGATTATAATGATGTGTTCTCACCTGTTGTCAAGCATAGTTCTATTCGTACTTTCTTTAGTATTGTTGCTATGCATGATCTTGAGCTTGAGCAGTTAGATGTGAAGACTGCATTCTTGCATGGAGAACTAGAGGAGGAGATATACATGGACCAACCTGAAGGGTTCATAGTGCCTAGTAAAGAGGATTTCGTGTGCAAGCTAAAGAAGTCTCTTTACGGTTTGAAACAGTCTCCTCGACAATGGTATAAAAGGTTTGATTCTTTTATGATGGCACATGGTTTTAAGAGGTCTGAATATGATAGCTGTGTGTACATTAAATTTGTTGATGAATCACCTATATACTTGCTGCTATATGTTGATGATATGTTAATTGCTGCCAAGAGCATGAAAGAAATCACTACATTGAAGAAACAGTTGAGTAGTGAGTTTGAGATGAAGGATCTTGGTCCTGCTAAGAAAATTCTAGGTATGGAAATTTCTAGAGACAGAAAATCTAGATTGCTATTTCTTAGTCAGGAGAATTATATTAAGAAAGTACTTCATCGATTTAATATGCATGATGCAAAGTCTGTTAGTACTCCTATTGCTTCGCACTTCAAGTTGTCAGCATTGCAAAGTCCTACTACTGACAAAGATATTGAGTACATGTCACGAGTTCCCTATGCTAGTGCTGTTGGTTCCTTAATGTATGCCATGGTGTGTTCTAGGCCTGATTTATCATATGCTATGAGTTTGGTCAGTCGATACATGGCTAATCCTGGTAAAGAACATTGGAAAGCTGTTCAGTGGATTTTCAGGTACCTTCGCGGCACATCCAAAGCTTGCTTGAAGTTTGGCAAGACTGGTGAGGGACTCGCAGGCTATGTGGATTCAGATTATGCTGCTGACTTGGATAAGAGGAGATCCCTCACAGGTTATGTGTTTACTATTAGTGGATGTGCCGTTAGCTGGAAGGCTACCTTGCAGGGTGTTGTTGCACAATCTACTACTGAGGCTGAGTATATGGCTATTGCTGAAGCATGCAAGGAGTCAGTTTGGTTGAAAGGCCTGTTCGCTGAGCTTTGTGGAGATGATACTTGCATTAACCTATTTTGTGACAGTCAGAGTGCTATTTACCTTACTAAGGATCAGATGTTCCATGAGAGAACAAAGCACATTGATGTCAAGTACCATTATGTGCGTGATGTTGTTGCACAAGGTAAGCTGAAGGTATGCAAGATTAGTACTCATGATAATCCTGCTGATATGATGACAAAGCCAGTTACTATTACTAAGTTTGAGCTTTGCTCGAGCTTAGTTGGTATCACTGCTTAGCCCAAGAGGCTATGTGGCGCCGAAGGTGTTTTCTTTGTGTGTTTCAGGTGAAGGTTCTCATTTATGCTACAAGAGGGAATTTGTCTCAAGGTGGAGTGTTATTTTTATGGTGATCCAAATTCATATGAAGATAAAGGAAAGTTCGGCCTTCGCTACGCGGAGGCCCGTCGCCGGAGGCTTAGGGCCGAGTTGGAGTTGGATACACAGTTACCGACCTAGTTAGGTCAGGACCGCCTTTATATACCTCTTGTAAGCCGCCGCATGGGATAAGCCACATATTGTAAATCCCGGCGTGATTGTAACCTACCCCGAAATAGTGAAGTATTGCTGGCTGGCGCCCGTGGTTTTTTCTCTTCCTCATTGGAAGGGTTTTCCACGTTAAAATCTCGTGTCCCCGTTGGTTTGATCTTGTTTAATTTCATCGTTGTTTTGCTATTGCGTGTAACAAAAGCTAGGTTAAAGAAGATGTTCTTGGGGCAGATCCAGGCCAAGACAGCTACGTGTAATCCTTGCCCAGGCTCATCGTCTCCGCAGGTCCCCACCACAATCCAGAGGTGCCGCTCAGCCCCTCCATCATCAAGATACATCCATCCATCGTTCTAATGCGGCTGCTTGCTAGTACGTGTGCCAGTGCTAATGGCGAGTAGTGTCAAACAAGTTGGATTGGTAATTAGCTAGTATGTATGTTGTCGTGGACTATGTACGAAATCTGCCTAGCTAGCTTCCTTGAATAAAAACAAGTTGTATTGCATATCGTGCAGTATCTGTGCTAGCCGATGTTTGCAGGGACTGAGTTATTAGTAAATCGAAATTGGCAATGTAATTTATTTTTATTCTCGTGAAACGGGATGCAATATGCAAAATTGTATCGATAAGGCCGGTGACAGGTAAGGCTGATTTTCATTTGTGGAGCGTGAGCAAGACCAGACCGGCAGCGGGTTCGATCAATTTTCTTTTCAGCATCTTGGTTTTTTTTTTTTTGACTAGCAAAATATGCCCGTGTAATGAAAAAAAAACAGAGTTGCGGAGGGTCACAAACTAAATTCACGTTGCTACGGCCGAAACGTGTCACTAGAACAGGCACAAGTGCCCTAGCGCCGGGAGAGGCATGTGCCTCCATCGCCACCTCAGCCCACTGCCTCATTTGCTTACCGCTTCGGTCGGTGCACCCGTACACATGTGTCATCGCCACCTTAGTCCACTCGGTAGAGGAAAAATTTATGCAATGTGATCATTAAGGGCATGTACAATGGTTGATAAGCTTGTCTAATGTTAACTCCGTCACATGATATAAATATGATTAAAAAAACATGTTATACAATGGGCTATCTTTTAGTCCTATCACTAACAATCAGATATCCTAAATATGTGGTGAGGCAATTATGGTAAGAGGTGATCTCTTAACTAAGAGAAGGCAAACGTCTTGTTTCTGTTTCTCTCTACGCCAACTAAGCAATTATCATATTTGTCATTGTTAAGAGAGAACCATTGTACATGCCCTAAACATGTGAAAGTGTGTTCATTAAATATTTCGTATCTGACAAACAATTAAATCTTGCTAATTATCTACCTTTCTCATCTTCTGATATAATACATATTGACAAACTACAAAGTAGTACAGGAAAGAAGGAACATTGATAATCGTGCGTGTGATTGTGCATTTACCTGATTGGTTACAGGTTTTGCCAAATTAATTCCATTTATACCTCGTGGCGATTTAGAGGAAGTGGCGAAGATGGCCGGGGAACGGCGATTATATCGGATGCCAACGGGGCAGAGGACGCCAGGACTGATGTGACATCTCTGTGGTCTGGCGCTGCCAATCAGGCGAGACTGCAGAGGGTGCGATTCCACGCGGTCCGGCCACAGCCATCGAGCACATCGTCAGAGTACGACCTCCACATTCCAGCTACGGCGAGCGAGCGATGATACGTGCATACAATGTGATCACGCAAGGTCCATCATACCACTGATTGAAGCAGTCTGAGTGCTCATGTACCTGATCGATGAATAGAAGAGTACGCGTGTACTGCTGCATCCGAGCTGAGTTTAGAGTACCGATCGACGGCACGACGTCTGCCTCTGGCATTTGGCTAGAGGAGATCGTTTTTATCGAACATCTGAACGTATGTCGTCGCGGTCGCTACCATCTGCAGTGTGTTGCTTCGTATACCCGAAGCCATTGGCAGTGCGAGCATGGCTGCCCCATGTGACCGTAGAGCCATGCAGCTTGCGTTGGCTGAGAAGACAGGTGTGTTTGCCGCCGTAGCGTGTTCACTGGTAGAAAATAGGTCTTCCATACGCCCCCATTAGTTCCCAAAAGTTTCGACCCGCGACTATAGGGGTCTCTAGTCGCGGTTCGGAAGGACACCCGCGACCAACAGTCTGGGCCCAGCGCGCTCGGTCCACAGCTGGCGGACGGGAGGGGCTTTAGTCCCGGTTGGCCAGGCCAACCGGGACTAATAGGTCCCCAAGGCCTTTAGTCGCGGTTGTCCAGGCCAACCGGGACTAAAGGCCCATCCCTATATATAGGGCTCAGGTGGCTGCACTTAGCCACATTTAGTGTCACTTCTACTCACAATATTCACAAGGGGTGGTGGGTTTGCTTTTTTCTCCTCCTATGCACATAAGGTGTTTGATGAAATGCCCGAGAGCATGAAACACACATGATATGAAGTGTTCGAGCCGCACTTGAGCGTTTTCATTTATTTTACCTCCGCGATCGCGGTTAGCAACTTGAACCTTTCATTTATTATTTCCAGCTAGTTAGTTTAACAAATGCATGATGGTTAATTATATACTTTATATAATAATAATGCAGATGAATTGGCAGTGGATGTACGGTAACCGACTCTCCGGCGAGTTCACTACGGGTTTGAAAGATTTCCTCGTAGTGGCAAATGCGAACAAGCAGCGAGTTTTTATTATCTGTCCATGTGCTGAATGTAAGAATGAGAAGGGTCACTCCTCCTCAAAAGTCGTTCACATGCATCTGCTTCGGCACGGTTTCATGCCAAGCTATATTTGTTGGACCAAGCATGGAGAAAAAGGGGTTAGAATGGAAGAAGATGAAGAAGAGGATGATATCGATTTCAACTATCATGACGCTTTCGGTGATACTTTCATGGAGGATGATGCCGAAGGTGGGGAAGGGTTTGGTGAAGGTGAAGAAGAGGCACATGATGAGCCCGCTGATGATCTTGGTCGGACCATTGCTGATGCACGGAGACGCTGCGAAACTGACAAGGAGAGGGAGAATTTGGATCGCATGTTAGAGGATCACACGAAGTCGCTGTACCCAGGATGCGACAATAGTCTGAAAAAGCTGGGCTGCACACTGGATTTGCTGAAATGGAAGGCACGGGAAGGTGTAGCTGACTCATCATTTGAAAATTTGCTGAAAATGTTGAAAAATATGTTTCCGAAGAATAACGAGTTGCCCGCCAGTACGTACGAAGCAAAGAAGGTTGTCTGCCCTCTAGGTTTAGAGGTTCTGAAGATACATGCATGCATTAACGACTGCATCCTCTACCGCAGTGCATACGAAAATTTGGATGAATGCCCTGTATGCACTGCATTGCGTTATAAGATCAGAGGCGATGACCCTGGTGACGATGTTGAGGGCGAGAAACCCAGGAAGAGGGTTCCCGCCAAGGTGATGTGGTATGCTCCTATAATACCTCGGCTGAAACGCCTGTTCATGAACAAAGAGCATGCCAAGTTGTTGCGATGGCACAAAGAGGACCGTAAGTCCGACGGGGAGTTGAGACACCCCGCTGATGGAACGCAATGGAGAAAGATCGACAGAGAGTTCAAAGATTTTGCAGCTGACGCAAGGAACATAAGATTTGGTCTAAGTACTGATGGCATGAATCCTTTTGGCGAGCAGAGCTCCAGCCATAGCACCTGGCCCGTGACTCTATGCATCTACAACTTTCCTCCTTGGTTGTGCATGAAGCGGAAGTTCATTATGATGCCAGTGCTCATCCAAGGTCCGAAGCAACCCGGCAACGACATCGATGTGTACCTAAGGCCATTAGTTGATGAACTTTTACGGTTGTGGGGCAGACCTAGTGTACCTGTGTGGGATGAGTTTAAAGAAGAGGAATTTACCCTACGAGCGTTGCTTTTTGTAACCATCAACGATTGGCCTGCTCTCAGTAACCTTTCGGGACAGTCAAATAAGGGATACAAAGCATGCACGCACTGCTTACATGAGACTGAAAGTGTATTTTTGGATAATTGTAGGAAGAACGTGTACCTGGGTCATCGTCGATTTCTTCCCCGAAATCATAACGTAAGAAAGAAAGGCAAGCATTTCAACGGCAAGGCAGATCACCGGTCGAAGCCTGCGGAACGTACTGGAGCTGAGATATTTGATATGGTCAAGGATTTGAAAGTCATCTTTGGAAAGCGTCCTGGCGGGCAATCAGTTCCGCTGGGAGTTGACGGGCACGTACCCATGTGGAAAAAGAAATCGATATTTTGGGAGCTACAGTATTGGAAAGTCCTAGATGTTCGCTCTGCAATCGACGTGATGCATGTTACGAAAAATATTTGCGTGAACCTGCTAAGCTTCTTGGGCGTGTATGGGAAGACAAATGATACAAAGGAAGCACGGCAGGACCAGCAACTTTTGAAAGACCCAGATGACCGGCATCCGGAATGGTTTCGAGGTTGTGCCAGCTACGCTCTTACCAAAGAAGAGAAGGTCATTTTTTTTGAATGCCTGAGCAGTATGAAGATCCCGTCTGGCTTCTCGTCGAATTTAAAGGGAATAATAAACATGGCGGACAAAAAGTTCCAAAACCTGAAGTCTCACGACTGCCACGTGATTATGACGCAATTGCTTCCGATTGCTTTGAGGGGGCTCCTACCGGAAAATGTTCGAGTAGCCATTGTGAAGCTATGTGCATTCCTCAATGCAATCTCTCAGAAGGTAATCAGTCCAGAAGATCTGCCACGGTTACAGAACGATGTGGTCCAATGTCTTGTCAGTTTCGAGTTGGTGTTTCCACCATCCTTCTTCAATATCATGACGCACCTCCTGGTCCACCTAATCAAAGAGATTTCCATTCTCGGTCCTGTATTTCTACACAATATGTTCCCCTTCGAGAGGTTTATGGGAGTATTAAACAAATATGTTCGTAACCGTGCTAGGCCAGAAGGAAGCATCGTAAAGGGCTATGGAAATGAGGAGGTAATTGAGTTCTGCATTGACTATGTTCCTGACCTTAAGCCGATTGGTATTCCTCAATCGCGGCACGAGGGGAGACTAAGTGAAAAAGGCACGATCGGAAGGAAATCAAAGATATGTATGGACGGTCATTCTATGACTAAAGCACACCACACACTTCTGCAAAATTCGAGCTTGGTGGCTCCGTACTTCGAGCAACACAAGAATATTTTACGCTCGGACAACCCGGATAAGCCTTAATCATGGATAAGAAATGCCCACATGGACACTTTCGGCAGTTGGTTGCGAAAACATTTAATGAATGACAATGATGTTGGAGATCAGCTGTACATGTTCGCCAAGACACCATCTTCGACTATAACGACTTACCAAGGGTACGAGATTAATGGGAATACATTTTACACGATCTCCCAAGATAAAAAGAGCATCAACCAAAACAGTGGTGTCCGCTTTGATGCAGCAACCGAGATTGCGCAAAAGGTCACATATTATGGTTACATAGAGGAGATATGGGAACTTGACTATGGACCCTCCTTTAAGGTCCCTTTGTTCCGGTGCAAATGGTTCAAGCTAACAGGAGGTGGGGTAAAGGTGGACGAGCAATACGGAATGACAATGGTGGATTTCGACAATCTTGGTTACCTTGACGAACCATTCGTCCTAGCCAAAGATGTCGCTCAGGTTTTCTATTTGAAGGACATGAGTAGCAAACTGAGGAAACGGAAAGATAAGAAAACAGAAGGTTACTTAAATGTCTCAAAACCTTGTGAGATAAAATATCTGATTTCATAACTTTTATTAAAAACAGAAAACAGACGCGCTAGCGCGCCGCAGTGTCGCCGGAATACAAATTCTTTTATTAAAAAGAGAGAACATACGAACACTACTCCTCGTCGTCGTCGTCGGGGAACTCGTCGGTGACCTCCTCCGGGTCATCGTCGTCGGCGAACTCGTCGGTGACCTCCTCGTCATCGTCGGAGGTGCATGATGGTATGTCCGAGATAGGCCCCCACCTCGGATCGTCGGAGGCCCAGACTTCGCCGGCGCGGTCGGCCCGACGAAACTCTTGCAGCGCCCTCGTCCTCGCCTCCCGAGCGGCATCTGACGCGAGGTGGCGTTCGAGGCGGCGCTCCGCCCGCTCAGCCGCGCGGGTCTGCCAGAGCTCCTCGTCGGCGCTCTCCTCCCCCGGGTTGTTCCGGTAATACTCGCGGACGACGCGTTCTTCCCTGACGTCGACTAGGCCCTGAAACGCGTGGTGACGGAGGTGGAGGTGGTCGGCGGCAGTGACGATCTGCGGCTTCGGCGCCCTGGCCTCCGCTTCCCAGACGGTGTGGCAGTCGTTGAAGTTCATCAGCGACCGCGGGCGGTTGAGGCGCCAGGCCGCCGCGTCACAGGCGCGGGCGGCCTCCGCCGCCGTCGCAAAGGAGCCGAGGGGGATGCGGTCGTCCCCCCAGCGGATATCTGCGCTGAACATTCCGTTCTGCCGTGCTCGGACGCCGCGGAAGCCGGTGGTGCTGTTCCTCCTCGGAGGCATGGTGGAAGCGCGACGGTGCGTGGAGAGGAGAAGACTCGCTCGAGGCGCGACAGTTTATACCGCGCCCTCCTGGCCACGCGTCACAACTCCCGCGCCACGCGTCGCAACTCCCGCGCCACGCGCCACCCTAACACAACCAAGCAAATAGTTGCACATTACTACCCGAGCTCAAAGTGAACACTGACCCAAGCATGGATGGATGTGTTAAAGGGGGGGTGTAGAACAAAACAATCGGTATCACCATCATACAGCCCTACCGTGGCTACTCGGTGCAATATGCATACCAAATGCACGGTAGGACGTATGATGGTGAATCCGGATGTTTTGTATTTGCTCGATAAACTGAATATATGATGTATCAAACCTTAAAGGGGGATGTAGAACAAAACAATCGGTATCGCCATCATACAGCCCCACCGTGGCTACTGGGTGCAATATGCATACCAAATGCACGGCAGGACGTATGATGGCGAATCCGTATGTTTTGTATTTGCTCGATGAACTGACCGGTGTATGAAGGTGGGCTATATATAGGGTCCTCTAGCTCACAAAGTGTTGTGCTAGGGTTTTGATCCAACGGTTAAGAAACCACCTCATCCAACGGCTCACAACAGCTCGAAAGAAACACACCGTAGCCCTGATCGAACGGCTCACAACAGCTCGAAAGAAACACATCCCGGATCCAATGACTCACAAGCGCTTTAAAGAAACACACGGTCCGTGTGACTCTATCTGATTGGTCCAAACGAAACCCTAACCCATTTAGTCCCGGTTGGTGTCCCCAACCGGGACTAAAGGGATGTTTTCTTCTCGCTATATATATGTATGCATTGCCACACCATTGGCATAAACACATACAAACTCACCACTCTCTCATGGCTTCTACCGTACCCGCTCTAACATTCATCTAGGCGGAGGCACTTTCCGCCTCGAACTACCCCTGCCCGTGCGGCTACAACGTTCCCGCCGGTTGGATGCTGAGCGCCGGAGGAGTGCCGGTCCCTCCTCTTTCTCAAGGTGTGGCGCGTCGGCGGCCATCACGAACCACTACTATCACGAGCTCACGCCGGAGCAGCGGAGGAATCCCAGTTGGCATCCCGATAACCAGCATACTTGGGATGCCTTCTTCATCAATCGGCGTGAGAGGGCGCTCGCCAGGTATGAGGAGGACGGCCTGCCTCCTGGGAACTTTCACGATGCCGGTCCTCGGTTATGGTGGTCCGGCCGGACTCTACAGAGCATCATGGACTACATCAGGGCCGGCGATATCCCCCGCCTGCGCTACCCTCAGGCCCAGTCCTGGAGTCGTGATCCTTCGAGGGAGTGCAGAGCACCGTCAGACGATAGTGACGACGGCGGCGGCGACTACGACGACTACGAGTACATGTACTATAGGCCTAGGCAGGAGTATGACTAGCAGATATCAGATCATGCATCTATGCTCTCCGTTTAGGTTTAGATCCACTCTAGCCATTATGTACTGCCTTTTTTATCTATATATATATATTCAAGATGTGTGTGAATCTTTATGATTAGTTTTATTTTTCTGAATTTTCTGATATATTATTTGTATTTTTAAGATTTTAAAAAGAATTAGTTTTATTTTTCTAAATTTTCTGATATATTATTTGTATTTTTAAGTTTGGGAAAAGGAAAAGTATTTAAATAACCACCTTTAGTCGCGGTTCGTGTCACGAACCGGGACTAAAGGCTCGTTCTGCGCGGGAACAAAAACGCCGCGAAAAATTGCACCTTTAGTCCCGGTTCGTGACACCAACCGGGACTAAAGGCCCGCGGAGGGTACCCCGGGGGACCTTTAGTCCCGGTTGCTGTCACGAACCGGGACTAAAGGATGGACCTATATATGCGCGATGCCTTCCTGCCCCAAAATTCTAAGTCCCAAACCCTCGCGTCGGCGCCCGCTCGTCTTCTGCCTCGTCGCCGTCGCCGTCGCCCGCTCGTCTTCTGCCTCGTCGCCGTCGCCCGCGCAGAGGACCGCGCCGTCGCCGTCGCCGTCGCCGTCGGCGCGCCCTTCTCTCCACCGCCCCCACCCGGCTCCGCCCCCGCCCCGTCGCCGTCTCTCCGGTAGGTTCCCCGCGGGCCGTCACCGTCGCCCTCGAACCAACGCCATCGAACGACGCCATCGAACAGTGGTCGTGGCCTCCTCCCCATCTCCGTTCCCTTCCCCGTGGCCGGAATCGCCGGAGACCCGAGAGCCTAAACTGCAACCGCCGGCCACCGTGTGACGCCAGGGGTGACGTCATGATGACGTCACCTGGCCACTGTTGGCGAGATTTTTTTTTGATGACGTCATCGTGACACGTGGGGCCCACTTTATATGGAATTACAGAACATAATTAATCTTCTAAATAAAATAACTTTTAATTTATAATTCCAAAAATTATGGAAAAATATGCAAAATGTTCAGAAAAATGTAAGCTATCTGTTTATATCATTTTCAATCATGTTTGACAAAGTTCAAAATGAGACCATATTTGAATTTGTATTAAATTCATTAAAATAATGATGAAAATAAGTTTTAATTCAATAAATTCAGAATATTAAGTGTAATATACCAAAATGACCGGGAAAGCAAATGCATCCTAGCTATGGGGTTCTCCAAGTCATTTGAGAAACTAATCTTGGACACACCTCTAAAGTATGGACTTCCCCCTCCGGTGGTTATCGTTCTTCCACCCAAAACCCTACCAATCTGTTTTCCCTCCTTCTACGACAATATTTGCTAAGTCTCATATATACTTAATTAATTTTTACTACATGCATGTCTGCAGGAGTGACATATGGCGGACAATAGAGACCTGACGGCGGAACAGGAGGCTGAAGGTTATCTATTATATATCATAGCCGGAGAACATGATGTAATCTCTTCTTATCTGAACCTTGAGGATCAAGAAGGTGAAGGAGGAACAGACATTGTCGATGATCAAGGAGGTGAAGAAGGAACAGACATTGTGGATGATCAAGGAGGTGAAGGAATGGACATTGATGACGGAGGTCAACCGTCGGCAAACGACGATCTCCAATTGCAAAGAACAACCACCTCCGGCGAGGTATATATATATATATATATATATAGGACTCCTATTATATACTCCTGGGTGTACGTACTCTCATATTGAATATACCTCACATAAGAGCATATTATACCTATTTATTGTCTTTTATATACCTAGTTAATTATTCTAAGATACCTCGATACAACTTTTGAGAAAAAAAAAATATATATATATATATATATATATATATATATATATATATATATATACATTGAGACTTTCGTGATACAAACTTACTGAAATGTGAATACATATGCACTAACGCGCGCGACTCTCTTTCTTATTTTAGCCCTCGGCCGGATCGAGTACGACAACGCGTGGCAAATCCAAGGCGATGAATGATTCCGAAACATATACCATCGAATTAGTCGGTGTAACCGGCAAGCCCCTACAGCACACCACGAAGTTTATCAACCAATGCGGAGTCATTGTTAGAGACACTGTCCCGATCACCATCCAGGAATGGAAGGAGCCAAAGAAGGCACGTCTTGGTTTCAGTTATGTCCACAAGAGAACGAAAAAGGAGATGTTCAGAAAGCTTATGGTACATTTCATTCTACCTCCGGAATACCACAAAAAAGATGAATTCGGTGTGGAGGTTCCGGGTGGACGTCAGAGGAGGAGGCTAGTCAAAGAGTTCGCTCTTCAGAAGATGGCCGAAGCATTCCGGAACTTCAAGAACAAATTGTTCCGTGAATATGTCAGCAAGGGCAAGACTCCGCTTTTCACTGGACAATATGAGAAACTGAGAGATGATTGGACAGAATTTGTGACGCAGAAGAAATCGGAGCATTTCAAGGAAATGTCGAAAAAAAAATAAGGCTAATGCGGATAAGAAACAGTACCATCATGTTATGGGGCCAGGAGGATACCGCGTTTCGGCGCCTAAGTGGCAGGCGATGGAGGACGGCCTGAGGGCAAGAGGAATCCCTCTAGGTACAGAGGGATGAGACGAAAGAGCCAAAATGTGGTTGTACGGGCATGGGGGATCGCTAGACCCGGAGACAGGGGAGTGTGTTCATCGGCAGAAAACGTTTGCTCGCACAAAAAACCTTGTTGACGCAATGACCAAAGCTCAACAGGGCTGGATCACGTTCAACAGAGAGAGAGAGACCAACTGACCCATGCCCTCGGGAATCCTGAACACGGAGGACATATACGAGGCAAATGCAGATTGCCGTGGAAAGTAGGGTTTTCCCAGGAGGGTGACCCGTACTGTTACAGAAGCCGTAAGAGAAATATGGACCGGGCTGCTGTCGAAGCTGCAGATCTTATGTCGAAGCTTGCAACGGAAGTTAGTGAGTTGAAGCAGACCGTGGCGGGAATACTTGAGAAAGAAACAGCGGCGGCTGCAGGGCCGCATGAAGAACATGCATCGGATCAACGGAGAAGCAGCGTGGCTTCCATGGAGGCCCCGCCTGCAGGTGCTAATGCACCGATGACCGAAAGTCGTGCACCGGAGCCTCACTACCCCGTGGATGATGTAAAGGAGATGAAAGAATGTGATCTGCATTATCCCGTGGCGAACATTTCCATGAAGGTAGCTACAGGCAGTGCTTTACCCTATACACCTGGAGCACTCCATCACAACAACCCCATTCCATATGGCTATGCTCGTGTCACGGTGGAAGACATAGTCCAAGGGTTTGAGGACCTGGAGATTGACATAGCTACACCCGAAGGGGAGAGAAGACTTGGAGATGTCAAGCGCCAGTTCATTCTATGGAAAAAAAAGTACATAGTGTTTCCAGGCGAGACGCCAAGGCTAACAAGTCCACCCCCCCTCCGATGGTGCAGGTGCTGGTGGTGGCGCTGGTGCTGGTGCTGGTTCACCTACGCCTCCTTCACGCCATTCGACGCCGTCCCCCGATCCACAATCTCCGGCGGTTAAGCAGCCGTCGCCCCCCATTCCTCCTCCGGAGGATAAGCAGTTGTCGCCCCCCATTCCTCCTCCAGCGAAGAAATAGAAGCAGGCGGACAGCAAGGGAACCCGCTCTTGGACTATTAACCCGGAGGCTTATGTACCTAAGACCACACGGGTACCGGAGCCATCACTGAAGCCTATCCCCCCAAGGCCTTGGGAACTTAGTGATGCTGAAACCAAATTGGCCGTGAAGGCTGACGTTGAGAAATGGAAGGCCCGTCAGAAGGCGCTAAAGGAGTCTGAGCCCAAGGAAGTATTCCCTCCGAGTGTAGACAAGTGGGCTACGGGTTTTTTGTCGACACCGTCCCAAGCCGAGAAGAATTTTCCTAAAGACTATGATATTGAACTTCGTAAGCAAGCAAAAATATTGGAGGAGGAGAAAGCAAAAAGAAAAAAAAGCGGGAAACAAGTTGACCAGCTCGGGATGCAGAGTAAACAATCGATCCCCCCGCTCATAGTGAAAGCCGGTCCGGAACAGGACCCCGAGGTCATAAGAGCTGTGGCAGCAATGGGATTGACTGTAACTACTGCCATGGAAAATGCGTCCGAGGCCGGTATGTCTCTTCGTCTCTTTTTAGGCCTGGACGATGCGCCAATGGCTGAGGTAGCATTACAATATGAGAAGAAAGGGCCTCTCGTCGAGCCTACGCAGGAAAATGATCTACCACCACTAATGCAAAGTCTGCTACGTTGGTACAAACAATTCATATCATGGATCGATAAAGAATTTGTGTATGTGGATGTTACAGAGGAGCATCACACCAAAAAGTACACTGTACAAGTTGAGATGAGTGAATTGTTCCAGCAGTTCAATCTGCGCGAGCTCGACAAATCTATCCTGAGTTGTTACGTTCTGTAAGTGATTTATTTCTATCTCATCTCGTTCTTCATTGCCTACACTATATATATATATATATATATATATATATATATATATATATATATATATATATATATATATATATATATATATTGTCCTAACTATATTGTTGCGTACGCTATTATGCAGATTGAAGATTTGGGAATGCAAAATAAGACTCATCCATGATGTTGGGTTCATTGACCCACAAATCATTAATGGAACTATGTTAGAACGTCACCCCGAAGACGTGGAGAAAGACTTGTACAATTTTCTTAGAAAGCATGAACTCAAAAGTTATATTCTATTTCCTTACCATTTTGGGTGAGTGTTTCTCTCATGTTCTCATTCTCTTTTGTTTACTCCATTCATGGTATGTCTAATCGATAAGTTATGCATGACTGTGCATGTAACGTGTCCGCAGGTTTCACTGGATTCTGCTAAAAATTGAACTTGGCACCTCCACAGTTTTTATCATTGACTCTATGAATTCAGATACAAATCTTTGGGTCGACATGAGAAAAATGATGCAAAGGTAATTATTTTCAATCATTTCCGCTCTATATCGATCGGTCTCTTTTGTTCATTTCCTAATATGCAGTAGCTAATTACTCCCTTGTTCATTTAATTTTATTTGCAATGTAGAGTTTGGAGACGGTTCTCACATGAACATGTCGGTGGATTCAAACATCAGCTACAATTTAAAAATGTGGTCAAAGGTGTGGATAAGCAGCCACCGGGGACCGGTCTATGTGGATACTATGTCTGTGAGAACATACGGAAAGAAATCTCTGAGAGGAAGAAGGACGAGACCACGCGGAGGAGTCTCAATAACTTGCGGAGGGCGCTTACTCCAGAAGCTCGCTTCCGACCAATTCAAGAGGAAATAGCAGGATTTTTCCTTAGGCATGTCATCAATTCCAAAGGAGAACACCATACGTCCACCGACGATGACTATTATACGCATCTGCAGCCCCGAGTACTTTGAAACTTGTTCGAATTTGTGTATGGTCATCCATCTTAATTGTGTAATATGGAAACTTGTTCGAGGTTGTATATGGTCACCCGATATTGAATATATATTATATATTCCTATTGAATTATCCTTGTTTGAAATATATATATATATATATATATATATAGTAGCGTAAAATATATATATATGTGTACTGAAACTTCATCAAAATTAAAATAAAACACAAAATAAAATATAAAAGAAATAAAACAAAACAAATTAAAAAGAAACCAGGTTTAGGGGGCCTAAAACCCTAAACCTGCGCAGGTTTTCAGTCCCGGTTAGTCACAAGAACCGGGACTAAAAGTCCTCCGCCGCGACGGACTCCTGGCGCCCACGTGGACGGGCCTTTAGTCCCGGTCCGTAAGCGGCGGGACTATAGGGGGGGGTCTTTAGTCGCGCATAGCTAGTCCCGGTTGCGCGGCCGGGACTACGGCCCTGGCGAACCGGGACTATAGGCCTATTTTCTACCAGTGGTTGTACATGCCATGGAGCACCATCGTGTTGAGCTCGCCCGGAACAGCGTGTGCTTTGTAAGCGCGCTCACTAACTCGAGCAATGCCATCTCCCAAGTCCCAATACACCGACAATGCATTGTCCAACAGGTCGCATGCCGCCCATATCCGGACGGCAAGGCCCAGATGAGGCTGATGATAGCCTGGGCTCGGATTGGCGATGCTCGCATCGACAGAGTAGCCATAATAAATCATAGCCGGAACGAGGGATATGGCGAGGATTGTCCAGGTCATCCATGGCCTGGCGCAAAAAGTCACAAAGTCGATTATTCAGTCGCCGTTGCAACGCCGCCGTCGGACACGAAATTATGAGCGTGTGTGTGATCGATCGATCGATTCCTTTCATCCTATTTATGTCCTGTCAATTACGTGACTGCGCGTAGTTTGCCTACACAGCGTGGAGTCCTATTTTTCTTGAAAGCTGCAGCAGGCGGCTCCATGGAGAGGATGGATCGATGAAGCCGCCAGACAAAGGTTCGGCGGATTTCATGTTTCGGACGCGGGTGAATGTTGCAGCGACGGAGCGGGACGCCGTTTTCAACGCAATCCTCCTCGATGAGCTGATCAGCACGATCATACTACTCTTCTCGCCCATGATCTCATCATCGACTTTGCATTTGTCCGTTACGGTCACCGCCTCGTCGAATAGCTAGCTCGCATCCATCCGCTGCGGTAACCGCCTCGTCGAATACTAAGCTCCACTGCATGGCCATGCCTTGGAACACTCGATATGGAACGAAAGCCTTGATCGACTTGAGCGCTTCGCAATAGATCACTCCCCCATATTTAAAAGGTGATGAGAAGTCGAAGAGGAGGAATCGGATCAGGTTGGCCCTTTTGGTACTCAAGTTCGAAACGATCTCTTGCACAACACGCTCACAATCTTGTACGTTGGAAATACAAAACAAAACGGAAAATCAAACGCTAAGGAAACTACAAACGTGACATTGTGGGTAATTTTTGTCAACTTGGGTGGCCATTTCTATGATGGACTGACCAACCAATCAGGAAAGACTTAACGCTTTTATTATTAGGTAGAGATTGTCCTAGACTAGCGTCAGCAAGATGTGGAATCATATGTACACATACGTCCCCACTTCCGACCCACATGCAGCACATATCCACCCTACCTTTAACTCATCTGGTTAATGTTGTCAACTGTGTGTTGCAGTGTGCATTTTACATTGTTCCATTATAATGCATGCTACATTGCTAGCTATATATATATATATATATATATATATATATATATATATATATATATATATATATATATATATATATATATATATATATATATATATATATATATATCTCTCTCTCTCTTCTTGTCGCATGTTTCTATTTTTTTTATACGACCCCATAGGGAGTCAGGTTCCACTGTCAACTGATAACAGAAGAAGATTTGTTTGTGGACGAAAAGAAAAAGAAACGAAAAAAGACAGAGCAGGGGTAGCTACTAGCCTACTACCACCGCTAGAGCTAACCACACGACATCCCCGAAACCAAGTGAGATGCGTTGAGCAACTACAACACAAGTTTAGACCAACTTAATCTAACAGGAAAAAAGGAAATCACGCCCACCACAGAGACAGACCACTTACAGAGATATATACTCCCTCCGATCCACTTTTAAGTGTCGTAGAAAATAAGTGTACAAATCACAACACATCTAGCGACAGAAATTTGGGATCAGAGGGAGTCAAATTTTTAGGGAAAGTTCAAAAGAGATAGTTTTCCTTGAACACCAGAACATGGGCGGTCTATCATCCACTAGTGACTGTCGATCGCAACGTTTGTTCTTGCGTGGTATTTCCTGTTCCTAAATCCTAAATTCATGCATGGATGCACAAGACATAATTGGGCCCAACCCCAGGCAAGCAGTCACTTAGCTAAGATGTAGCAGCTTTGCCTATGCATCAAATCAAAACCCTGCAGCTAGCTGGATTTTTTTAACTAATTTGGTGTGCGGGACACACACAAATTAACATCTTCCTCCTAAGGGCATCTCCAGCCGTTGCGCCCCCCCGGGCCCAAAACGCCGCCGTTTTGGGGCCGCCGCGGCGCTAAACGGCGCTATTCTGGAACCTGGGGGGGCGCGTTTCCCAGTCGCGTCCCGAGCCCAAGAACCGGCCCAAACAAACGCAGTTGAAAAACTAGTCGAAATTTTATTGAAATTTGAAACTTCGTACATATTCGGCGCGAATTTAAACTTAGTACGAAAAATTTAAACTAAATCTAACTACTTCAATCCGAGGCTGGCGGCGATAAACTGGCTGTAGTCGCCGCCGTCGTCGTCGTCGTCGCTGGGGGGGTCGCCGGGGCGCCTGCTTCCACCCTGTCCCTCGTCGCCGCCGCCGCAATCCCACCTGCTCACCTCGAGCGCCTGCTGGATCACACCGTCGTTGTCGGAGTCCTCGTCGAGAATGATGTAGACATTCTCCTTCGGCGGCGGTGGGGGAGGGACGCGGAGGAGAGCCGCGGCGGCGGCGGCCTCACGCTCGCGCGCCGCCTTGCGCTGCTCGGCTTCAGCCAGCAGGCGGCGCTGAAGGGCGAGTTCAGCCTCGGTGTTGTCGCGGAGACTCCACCGGGCGGCGGTGTCGACGTCGAGCGGCTGCAGCGTGTCCAGAGACAGCTGCTCCGCGACCTTTTGGTCGGGCCACTCGTCCTCGTCGCCGGTGTCCTCCGCCTTCGGCCGAACCACGCGTTCGAAGCGTGGCTCGCCGCTACGCCTGCGGGCGGGCGCTCCGGCGTTCAGAAATGGGGGGGAGGTGGAGAGGGAGTGGCCGGCGGAGGAGCTCGACGTCGCAGACGAGGAGGACGCGCCGGCCCGCCGCGCCACCCACGGCTGGGTGGCCTCCGGCGGCGGCATCTCGAGACGCGGCTGGTTGCCGCGGTGGATGTGCTGGAGGACCTCGTCGAGGGTCCTGCCAGGGGCGCTCCACCAGCGGCGCCGCCCGTGCGAGTTGAAACGGCCCTCGACAGGGCCGTTGTCGTTCAGGGACTCCAGCTCCCGGGTGCGGCGCGTCGTCAGACGCTCCCACCAGAACTGATCCACGCCGGTGAGCGGATAGTTCTCTGGGTTCTGCATTCCGGCGCGCATCTCGTGGATGGCGCGGCGGAATTCTGGGTCGAAGTTGGGAAGGGGAGGGACGGGGACACCGCCGGCGCTGAGCGCCCAGCGGCTCGCCCCCGCGGCGGAGCTAGGGAGGCGCACGTCCGGCGGGCAAGGATAGCCCGCGCGGTACAGCGCCATCGCCTGGCCCCGGCGCAGGTTGTGGCGTGGGAACCCGTTCGCCGCCGCTCCGTCAGACATTGTCGTGGAAGAAGGGGAAGAAGGGGAGGGGAGAGCTCGCCGGTGTGAGAAGAATGGGGGGCGAGGCACGCGGCGGGGGGTTTTTATAGCGCGCCGAGCGGCTGGGCATTTACTGCGCGGGCCCGTCCCCTCGCTGCCGCCCGCCACGCCATTACGCCGGCAGCCTTTGGGCGGGCGCATGCACTGGGCGGCCGCCACGCCATAAACGCCGGCAGCCTTTGACCGCGCGGAAGCCGAGAAGACGATCACGGGCGTTTCTGTTCCCGCGCTTTCTCGTCCCGCGCTTTCTCCCGCGTCGCTGACCGAGCTGGCCCACGCGCGCAGCCGCGCAGTTTCGCCCCCCCAGTCCGAACCCAGCGGGCTGGGTTTGGCCTGGGTGCCGCGGCGCTATTTAGCGCCGAAACGGCGCTATTTGGTCTGCTGGGGGGGCCGAGTGGTGAAGAAGCGGCGCTTTTCGTCGCTTCCGCCGCGAAAAAACCCCCCTGGGGGCTCTGGGGGGACGGCTGAAGATGCTCTAATATTAAAAAATTAAGTTGAAGGTGACCCGGATATTTTTTCCACAACAGAGCTATTTGGTTTACTTTCTGTTGATATATTTATGATGCCCCAGATGGCCCACACGCAACGCCGCCTTTCCTTGTTCAGTTGTTCCCTTTCGCATCAACTATCTATCATCCGTGAACCTAGCTATAGAGCAAATGCACCACATGCATCTTTGCTTTTTTCCTTTCTTTTCATGTTTGGGCGTGCCGAATATTTTCTGCCTTTTTCAGGAGTTCAGAGTCCCTACGTCCATGTATGTATATGCACTTCCAATGTATAAAACCAAAGTATATACAAAGTGTAATAAATCAAAGAGAGCAGGGTATTCAATTGGTCAAACACAGATCAATTTCAAAACTGCTTGCTGCTCCAATAACATCTCATGCATAGTATATTTTTGATAAAGGGTCATGCATAGTATATGAACTCTCTTCCCTGAATGGACAATAAAACATCTAATGAGGAGCTGAGATCATGTCCACCGGCAGGCTCAAGATTTTCTACGGGACCTCCAAAAATATGCTCGCTTTAAAGTTTAAGAAAAAAATAAGATCGGATGTAAAACTAAAGGTTAGCTTTCATCCAAATTTGTTGAATTTTGAAATATTTCGACGAAATTTAGACCTTGAATTAAATTGCATCCATCTTCATTGAATCGCCGAGAGGAACAAAAAGATTTGTCTACACACAAACATATGCTTTCTATCAATCAAATTATGCAAAAAAACAAGAAATTTTCTCCACACAACACACACGATGGTGACCCTTAAAACAATAATGCAACACCTACGTAAATAAACCTACCTGAGAAGCGCATTGGGACACAAAAGCCGCTTGCGAGAAAATAGAAGGATGTCTGGGAAACTTTTGATTTCACGTTTTTGTGGACGTGAATGATCACCACAATATGTTAGTCTGGCGTCGTGAAAACTCACTCTTTTACTTTTATTGGCCTCTTTAGTGGCAATAGCACACCATATTTGTGTCTCGGGACAATGACAGGTTCCTTGGAATCTCGACAGGCAATTCCTAGGACGCAATGAAAATGTATCATGTTTTCAAGCTTTTTGATAATTTTAGTGAGCTAAGCATACCGTTCTAGGGTTTTGAATAGTTTGAAGGGCATTTTGTAAACCTTTTCGGTCACGTTGCGAAAACTTGTTATTTTCATGCATTCTAACCCCTGTTTATTGGCTATTGCACAACAATTCGGTAGGTCAAATGAATCACGGTAACTCACATTTTCACAATTCTTGACGTTTGAGTGGGTAATAAGTCAACATTTTGGGACCTCAAGTAAATTTTCAAATAAAACCATTATTACTCGTACATGGTAAGTTGTCTGTTTTATGGCCATTTTGTTTGTTATAGCACACTTTTTCTGTGGCTACAGCATGTTTTTTTTAGCTCTGAGATCCTTGTAAATTGCTAACCTGTTCGTTGTACCTTGTTTTAAAAAAATCACTTTTGCATTTCCTTGGCGTTCTCATGGGAAATAACAAACCGTTCGAACCTCGGACCTCCGGATTATATATTTTCTTTGTCTGGAAGGATGCACGTATAGATGGTTAGTGGTATGTCTCATGCATGCACAGCGTTAATTTTAGAGTCTAGAGGCGGTTTTCTGGTCCAACTCATCACTAAAGGCTCTTTTGATTCATAGGATAGGAAATATAAGGAAATAGGAAACCTATAAAATTGGTATGACATGTCTTATTGAATCATATGGAAACGGCAAGTGGCAAAGGAAATTTTCCATGCGGTTGAACCTCATATTATTTTCCTATAGGATTTGTACTAGAAGATTCTACTCAGTTCATTTTCAGATCTTGTCAATAGCTTCCCAAAACGTGTAAGGGAATACGAAAGCACGTGGATGTCAGCAAGACGGAGACCCGAGCGGATGGCGGTGAGACACAGCAGGTCGAGCAGCACTGTTGGAAGGTGGGCGGATCCATCGCAAGGTCGACACGTAGGCTCCCTGCTCTTCCCGTGGCAGGCACATGTCATCAGGGCAGTGATACGCTGAAAAGACTCCTGCCACGTCATGCTCAGTGCCTGCCTACTGACCCTCTCTTTGTCGCTATGCTGGTGTACGAACGACAAACGCGCACGTCCTTGCTACACCGCATGCTGGTTTGAGTCCGACCAACCGGAGCTGGCCCTCGTGCATATACTGGTGCGTTGCTCTGGAAAAAAAAATGAATAGACTCGTTATTACTGTAATTGTGCTCTATATATCTTATGGTGGTGCATGTTAGATTGGGTGTATGTATCCTAGTTACGTTGTCAATTTATTAGGATTGTAATAACGAGTTGCAATTTTAGTTATTTATTTCATAGTCACTAGTAGAGAACAGTAGCGGAGCTTGACAAGAAAATCTGGGCGGGCCAATAGGCCGTAAGAGAGTAAACTGATCTGTTAATGGGCCAAACTAGACAAATATATAGGCTAAAATCTTCTTGGCTGGGCGGGCCATGGCCCGGTTTTGCTTCAACTAAGCTCCGCCCTGTAGAGATTGTGCATCTAGTCCCGGATTGGAACTGGCTTTGGACTAGCTGATTGGGATTAGAGGTCCTCCCCCTTTAGTCCCGGTTTGCCACGAACCGGTACTCAGAGCATCTCTAGCCGGACCCCAGGAACCCCTCGGGCGTCTTTTTTTTGCGCCTATCGCCGTTTCCCGCCCACTTGCCCCACCCCCCCCCCCGAGTCCAAATAGCGCCGTGTTGGGCCTAATTATCGTCCGACGAATTCAGGCCAAACACAGCGCGCCGGGGCGCAGTTGGGGGCGCCGGATGAAGGGAAAAGGCGCGAAAGAGCTCCCGCGTCTTTTTTCCGCCGCGTAGACCCGCGCTATCGGCGAGAGAGAGCTTCTCCCTCCTCGGCTCCCACGCGCGTTAATGCCGCCACTGCGTGGACTGGCTGAGCGGAGCAGCCGAATCGCCTACGGCGAAGTAATGTCGGTGCGCCGGTAGCCGCGCCCGTTCGCCCAAATAAAAGCCCCCCACGTCGCCGTCCTTCTTGCCCCATCCCCACCTTCTCGCCCCACTCACCCCATCCCCACCTCCTCGCCCGAACCCACTCTTCCCCGGCGATGGCGGCACGCTTCCCCAGACACAGCACCACGGCCGACGTCTTCGGAAGGCGGTGGCTGCGCAAGGAGGAGGCAAGGCTCCTGTACGCGGCAGGCTACCCGGTGCCCCCAGACATGCGCCTGCCCGGCGATTGGAGGCCCAGCGCGGGCGGGCTGCCGGTGCCACCCGTCCCTGAAGGCGACGACTTCCTCGCCGCGATCCACGACGATCGCGCCCGCCTGACTCCGGCGCAGCGTGCCGAGCCTCGCTTCCACCCCGCCAACTACGGCGCATGGGTGGTCTACTTCCAGGAGCGGCGCGACGACGAACTCGCGGCCTACGAAGGGCTAGTTCCGCCGTCGTGCGACAACTCTCACGGTCCCGCCGCTGGTGGGGCGCCCAGGGCCGCACCTTCGACTCCGTTCTTGCGCACATCGAGAACGGCAACGTCCCTCGCCTGGAATACCCTCCACTCCCGCCGCGGGCGCCAAGCATCTCTCGGCGCCGTGCGAGTGGCCCGTGGGCGGCGAGAAGGATGGCGGCAGAGTCGTCGTCCTCCTCCTCGCATTCCTCGGCACCACGCGAACGCCGGAGCAGCGCCCGGTGAAAACCGAGCCCTCTGCTCCATGCCTGCTCGCGCCCGCGGAGTCGTCATCGGTGAACGCCGCGCCCAGTCGCCGCCAAGGGGAAACGTCTGGCTAGTCAAGCCGAAGAAGGAGGACGACGACGACGAGCTGGAGATCGACCTGGTGAAGCAGCGACACGCTCTGGAGGAGTTCGTCGCCCGGAGACGCGGCCGCGAGGAGAACGGCGTCATCGTGATGGACGACGACGACGCTGCACCAGGTGCGAGCAATGGCGACGACCCCGGCCAGGGCTGCATCTACGTCATCCCGAAGAAGGAGCCGAACGCCTAGTTTAGTATTTTTTTTAAGTCGTAGAATCGCCCCATGTAAATTCGCCCTATATTCGACGCTATTAATATAAATTTTCTAAATTTCGTCTAAATTTGTTCGAATTTGTTAAATTTTAGGCAAATCTCGCCGTGTCGTCTGGGTACGCGGCTGGAAACCCTCGCCCCCCCAGGGCGAGAATACCGCCGGACAGCCCCCAGGAGGCGCTATTTTACGCCGAAAATTGGCACTAGGGGGGCGAACGGCTGGAGATGCTCTAAAGGCACTCCACATAGCCGCGCCCAGCACTACAGACTGAAGTACCTTTAGTCCCAGTAGGTGTTACAAACCGAGACTAACGATATTGTAATTTTTTCATTTTAAGGTTTAAGGTTTGTGTTTCCCATTTTTGGGTTTGAGGTTTAGGTTTAGGATTTCCTTTAGTATAAATTATTTTTTTAACTCTAATTATTCTCCTTTAGTCTCAATTATTTTTAACTTTAATCATTCTAGTGACACTTCCCGGTCGGTCACCCATCCTCTCCACTCTCAGCACACTTAACTTCTTAGTTCCTTTCCTCTCAGTTTCAATTGAAACTAATATTGTTTTACTGACTATAGTATGCTCTCAATCATGTTAACCCTTGAACTATGATGCCACACGTCTTTATTTTATGAATCCGAACAATTATTTAGTTAAAAAAAAAAGTAATAATAATCTTGAATTTAAGTAATATTTATTTTCGATTTTTATCCTTTAATATTGAACAATTCATATCTACAAATCCGTAAATCAAAAATTGACAAATAATATGTCTAAATAGATTAGAAAAATGAGAGAAGTTCAAATATGACTTTCATATCGTATTTTGTATCATGTACGGGACTTTACTAAGTGCTGGTAATCATAGGGTCACCCTAGGAAAAGTTTCAAAACTAGGGTTTCTCGGGGAAACATGCCAAAATTGGGCACCAAATGATGAAACCATGTTAAATTATCCAAAGAGTCTTATGTTTGATATTTGATTATAAAATGTTCAGAAATTGATTTTGGACAACAGGCATTTATTATATTTAATAATTAAGGTAGTATTATTTAATTCCTAATTAGTTATTCTAAATTAAATTTCATATGTTTATAAACTAAAAGCACGTAAAAAAGTAGGGCTCTTGTCTCTATGGTCAAAGGTTGCCATTTGGAGCCATTTTTCTAATGGAAACATATTAAAAATATTTATAGAATTTACTGTATGTTAAATTACTCCAATCGGTATTATAATTCTTAATAAATTTAATGGGCTCAAAAATTAATGTGGGATAGTAGGTATGAGAGTACACCTATTTTACTGGTCAAATGTAAAATTAGACAGTGCTACACGCTATATATTCTACTGGTAAAGGGCTTCTCAACAAGTTAGGATATTGTTTAGGATAGTGAAAACTAGACAGTGCTGCAACCTCTTAAAATGGCAGTTACGAATTCCTAATGAACATTGAGAAATAAAAAAAGACAAAATGGACATTGTTTTGCTTTTGTCTTTTTGTGACACTATTCATGCATGTTTTGTCTTTTTCGTTTCCCTCATGTTTCTCAATGGTTTATCCATGTGTTCATTTGTTTGCACTTAGTTTTGAACTGCTTTCACATGTTTTCATCATGCTTCATCGTGTTTTCACTTGTTTCCCACACATTTGGCATCACCAACTTTCGGACATGAAACCGGACTGGAACATGATAAGTATACAAGTGAGTTTACTTACACCTAAAATAACACAAGCTTGCCATACAAACATGATAAACAAGCAATTATTCCAGAAACAGGAAATTAGCATAATATTGGACAGGTAGCATCACAATGCTTGCTGAAAGCAAGAAGCCCCATAATAGAATAACACAATACTAAAAATTTGGCACATACGTCACAATGCTTCAAAAAATCCTGCTCACATCATAATTAAATAGGGACATAATTAATAAAAATATAGTTCGGATATCCATTACATAATGTACTGCATAATTGAATAATAGTTCAGGAGACCCTCAAGCACTACATAATAATAGATATAATAGTGTTCACCATTGCAAACTCTACTCTTCTGGATCAGGAAAGACCCCAAGGAGTACATCGTAATAGAGATAGAAGTGCTCGCCATTGCAAACACTACTCGTCCTCCTGATCAGAATACCCCCAAGCAGGAGACCCATGAGGCACTGGTGGTGCCCATAGTTGAAGATTCCAATCCTGTCGTACAACTCGTATGCAACGTACACATATGTTACTGCATACTCAATGTTGATAGAGTCAAGTGGGGTCTTCTCCCACACTTTGTGCTGATCCTGGGGGAATTTTTTCTTCATATCTGCGTACTCCTCGTCGATCACGACGGCTGCCATAAGAGCCATTGAAGTCTTGTCATGCTCAAGCCTGAAATTGCCCTCGAGATCAATGTGGAAGGTGATGCGCGTGAAACACATGTTCGCTGGGAGACCCCAAGAGGAAGGTATGAAGAGCACAACAGTAAGTTTCCCCAGAAAGAAACCAAGGTTGAATCGACCAGTAGGAGAAAGAAGCAACTTCCGAAGGTTGAAGCGGCTAAGATGGCAAGGCGCACTACCAGTTCAGCATCAACGTGGAACCTACACAACACAGTCAATTCACTTTGCCCCAACAAAGCAGTGAGGTTGTCAATCTCACCGGTTTTGCTGAACACAAAGAGGTTAAACGTATGGTGTGGAAAATAGTATGAGAACAGTATGAAAACATCGGTAGCATTGTGAAAACAGTGGAAGTACTGGTGATGAGAGTGCAATTTTCTGGTGTTAGTACTGGTGATGCTGATGTCCATCTTAATGACTTTGTTGAACTATGTGAGATGCAAAAATATAAAGATGTAGATGGAGATATTATTAAACTAAAATGGTTTCTTTCTCTTTGAGAGGAAGAGCTAAAGAATGCTTGCTATCTTTTCCTAGAAATAGTATTGATTCTTGGACTAAGTGTAAAGATGCTTTCATTGGAAAATATTATCCTCCTGCTAAGATTATATCTTTAAGAAGTAGCATATGAATTTAAGCAACTTGATAATGAGCATATTGCTAAAGCTTGGGAAAGAATGAAATCTTTAGTAAAGAATTGTCTCACTCATGGACTGACTACTTGGATGATCATCAAAACCTTTTATGCAGGTCTGAATTTTTCTTCAAGAAACCTTCTGGATTCAGCTGCTAGAGGAATCTTTATGTCCATGACCTTTGGGGCAGCAACAAAGCTTCTTGATAATATGATGGTAAATTATTCTGAATGGCACACTAAGAGGGCTACAACTGGTAAGAAGGTAAATTATGTTGAAGAAACCTCCTCTTTGAATGATAGACTTGATGCTATTATGTCTATGCTTGTTAATTGCCATGCTCCTATTGATCAAAATAATGTTGCTTTAGCCTCTTTGGTTGCTCAAGAAGAGCATGTTGATGTGAACTTTATTAGAAATAATAATTTCAACACCAATGCTTATAGGAATAATTTTGGTAGCAACAATTATAGGCCATATCCTCCTAATAATAATGATGCTTATGGTAATTCTCATGGTAACTCCTACAACAGAAAAAAAGTCTACACTCTGATCTTCAGAACATACTTAATAATTTTATTAGTACACAAACTGCTTTCAATAAATCTGCCGAGGAAAAGTTTGGAAAAATTGATGTTCCTGCTTCTAAAGTTGATAGCCTTGCTCTTGATGTTGATTTTATGAAATTAAAGGTTATGCCTCATGATTTTAAAGAAAGAAAAACTCTAAATGTTATCCAAATTTGAATTGATGATAATGTTAGGATGTTAGCTGAATTGCATACTAGATGGGAAAAAGAAGATGAGATAGCTAGGAAGAATAATATAGCTAATGTTTGCACCATTACCACCACTAGTAAAACTTAAGCCTCTCATGCTAGTAAACCTTCTACTATCAATGGTAAAATAATTGGTGTTTGCAATACTCCCACTTCTTCTATAAAAAATGCAAAACTGCTAAAAATGTTCCTGATAAAAGTGCTGAAATTGTTAGAAACATGGGAGACAATGGTCCCATTACCTTTGATAAAAATGATCTTGACTTTTATGATTCAACAACTGAAGTGATTAAGTTCCTACAAAATCTTGTTAGTTGTCCTAATGCTAGTACTATGAATATGGCTTTCACAAAACATATTACAAATGCTCTCATGCAAATTAGAGAGGATGAATTAAGATGTGAATTGAAGCCTCTATCCCTAGAAAGCTAGATGATGGTTGGTAACCCATTATTAAAATGAAAGTAAATGATTTTGATTGCAATGCTCTATGTGATCTTGGTGCTAGTATCTCTGTTATGCCTAAGAAACTTTATGATATTCTTGATTTGCCACCTTTGGAGTACTGTTATTTGGATATTCGTCTTATTGATAATGTTAGAAAGAAACCTCTAGGGAGAGTTGATGATGTTCTTATCATGGTTAATAATAATCTTGTCCCCGTTGCTTTTTTTTCATGAATATTGAATGCAATGCTTCTTGTCCAATTGTTTTGGGAAGACCTTTTCTTAGAAATATTGGTGTTGTTATTGATATGAAAGAGGGGAATATTAAATTTCAATTCCCACTCAATAAAGGTATGCAACACTTTCCTAGAAAGAGAATGAGGTTGCCTTTTGATTCTATTATTCGAACAAATTATGATTTGAATTCTTCTTCACTTGAAAACACGTGAATCCACTTTTCTGGGCCTAGCTAAAAGGCGTTAAAGAAAAGCACTTCTTGGGAGATAACCTATGGTTTTGTTTTTTGCTTTGGTTTTCTCTGTTTTCTTTGCGTCAAGGGGTTGTATACTTCTCTAGAAACTCTTTTGTATCTTAATTTTCATGTTTTAGTTGTGCCAAGTAATGTTTCTGACGAGAGTTGGAGTTGGTTTTGGATTTCTGCGCAGGAAACAGATTTCTGCTGTACACCGTAAAAAATCGCATAATTCACAGAAAGATCAAAATGACCTGAAATGTTTTGTGCTAATTCCTCAACTTTTTTGTTCTTTAAGTTTTCCGATCTGAGCAACGTAAGTGCCCCGAAAAAATTCGTCTTTACAGACTGTTCTGGGTTTGGTAGATTCTGCCATTTTTCTTGCATTTGCTCTTTTACGATGCGAGTGGATTTCTTTACTTGACGAAACATCAGTGACTGTAGATAATGTTTAAAAGTATCAATAGCACTTTTTCCATACAGAACCCATGGATTTTTTATTGTTACACTAACTCTCTAATGCGAATTACTCTTTTAGTGTGCTGTGAAGGAAGTTTTCAAGGGTCAAGAGAAGAGGGTAATATAATGTGATCAAGAAGAGTGCAAAAGCGAAGCTTGGGGATGCCCCCGTGGTTCATCCCAGAAAATTCTAGGAAGACTCAAGCATCTAAGCTTGGGGATGCCCAAGGCATGCCCTTCTTCAACAACAATTTATCAGGTCACTTCTAGTGAAACTGTATTTTTAGTTGGTCACATCATATGAAGTTTACTTGGAGCGTATGTTTGTTTTTCTTTGTTTTCTTTTCTAAAATAATATAGTTGGAACCTAGCATTCCTTGTTTGGGAGAGAGAGACGCTCCACTTTTTCGTTTGAATACTCGTTATGCTCATATTCTTAGTTTTTCTTCTAGCTGCTGCAAAATTCCGGTTAGCTCTTGTTTTCATTGCATGTCTTATTCGGAGATGTTAGTTTTAGTAGTGTTATGTGAGTACTATCATGTTTGCTTGTTGTATCATTTAGAGAGTTTTTGTTAAAACATATTTTGTATGGTGCTTGTTGGGAAAAGAAACTGCCGCTTGTAGTAGAATTTATAACGGTGCAAATAGAAGCTTGTATAGACTATGCCTAAACTTTTTCATATCATGCTAGATGTTATTTTATTCTAAAGCCTAGTGGTTATTTAGTAGCATAATTTGTCTCAAATAGCTGAGAGTGTTTAATGTCCCATAGAAAGAATCATGAGTTGTTCTTGTCATTTTGAAGCATAAATTTTTGGTGTTCTCCTTTGAATTTTTTATTTGGCTGACTTGGCGCATGCCCACACCATGTTGATGACTATGCTTTGATTAATGATGTTTATGTTGCTATGCATGATTATGGCCTTTATTCTCTCTTGATTTGTCGCCCCTGTCTTTTGCTAGCCTCCACCTGTACTGAGTATGAGCTCTACTCGTGCATCCAACTCCCAAAAACCAAAGTTTGCCAAATGTGTCAACCATAGGTACCTACATGTGGTATTTAACTGCCACTCCAAAGTAAATTTATGATGTGTTACCTTTAAAACTTACAAAAATTATTCATGTTTTGTGCTCCTGTTTTAGCTTATGAGGACGTAAATAGAGAATCTTTATTCACTTGTTGATTGGACTTTCACACCCTCGACTAGTGGCTTCATCCGCTTATCCAATTGATAGAGGAGCTGGCAGCAGGGTGCCCATCCACAAAGTAATACAACAAATTATCTTCACTATTTCTGCCCCAGATTTATCAGTCAAAGAATAATTGTGTAAACAAAAGAGAAAGAGGGATGAACTTCTACCCAGATGAGTCCTTCTATGGGAGCCTCTCTTGTGAAGTCTAGTTGGCTTGTGACGTACTTTATTTTTTGTTTACCATTCGTTGACATAAGCATAAACATATCTTAAAAATGTTTTCAATACCTCTGTATAATAAAATAAAAAGCTCTAGCACATGAGTAGATCCGTGCTTCCCTCTGCGAAGGGCCTTTCTTTTACTGTTATGTTGAGTCTCCATCTTCTAACTTTATGCACAGTTGAGAGAGCATAGTTGCCATTCTTATTTTAATGTGCATTTGTCCCAGAAACATTATTAATTGATTCATGATATGTTATTGTTTGTTCTCTAATTAATTGTTCTAGTCTTCCTCATGAACTTTGAAGGTGTCCTGGCATTTATGTCTTTCGCCAGTCTTAAGGACAAGCGAAATATCACTTTGCCATGTTATCTCTATGCTTGAAACAAACGCACATCTTTCGGTGCATTATTATTCATGATCTTTTATTTGTGTTACTTCTCATGATGCAAGGTGATTGCTATGCTTTATTGTTAAAATTTTATTTATCATGCTTGTGTTGAAGTTCTATGATCTCAGCTTACATATGCTTTTACATTATCGATGATCAAGTTTATGTTGGTAGCGTGCCACCTCAGAAATTCTGAGTTTTATCGTTTACCTACTCGAGGACGAGTAGGTTGATACGTCATAAACGTATCCTTAAGTTCTGATGTTCCATGTTGTTTTCATGTTATTTCCTACATGTTTGCTATACACATTATGTCATTTTTATCGATTTCCTGGACTAACCTATTGACAAGATCCCACAGAGCCAGTTCCCTGTTATCTGTTGTTTTTAGTTTCAGAAAAGTTGTTCTGGAAATATTCTCGGAATTGGAAAATTCGAAGCCCGAAGTCTTAGAATTCCCTAAGGTTCCACGGAGTCCCGAAGAGGCCCGGAGGGGGGCCACACCATAGGGCGCCCCCCCCCCCCCCGCCGCGTCTGGGGGTGGTGTGGGCCCCTCGGGCGGCAACCGCCATCGCCCTTTCGCCTATTTATTCCCCCGATACGAAAACCCTAAAAATATACCACTTCGTCCCGAGAAACACCCGAGGCCGCCGTCATCGTCATCCCGAGATCGGGAGGGTCCTGGAGCTCTCCCCGGCACCCTGCTGGGAGGGGAATTCATCACCGGAGGGGTCTACACCACCATGCCCTTCTCCGAAGTGATGCGTGAGTAGTTCATCCCTGGACTATGGGTCCATAGCGGTAGCTAGATGGTTGTCTAGTCCACTTTGTACCTCATGTTTAGATCTCGTGAGCTGCCCTACATGATTGAGATCATCTTTATGTAATGCTACATGTTGTCTTTGCTGGGATCCGATGAATGTTGAATTCTATGTCTTCTGATTATCAATCTATCATGTTATCTTCAGGCATATGTTATTTATGATCTTGCATGCTCTCCGTTATTAGTAGATGCTCTGGCCAAGTAGATGCTAGTAACTCCAAGAGGGAGTATTTATGCTCGATAGTGGGTTCATGCCTCCTTTGCATCTGTGCTCGAGTAACAGAAACGTGACGGATGGAGGATGTGCTATTGCCATTAGGGAGAAAACAACGGTGTTTACTTAGTTTACATTGTTTACAATACACACTTGTCTTACTACGATAATCTGTTGCTTGGAACTTAATATCCAATGTTTGTTCAGATGATATTCGGAGGGTGGATTATTAGTCATAGATGTTGTTGGATGACGGTCTATGTATCTTGTTATAATGCCCGCATGAATCACATAGTAATCTTTATGTCTTGCATATGCACTATGGTGCAGCCTTAATTTGTGTCAATTGCCCAGCTGTAATTTGTTCACCACACATGTTATTTATCTTTTATGGAGAGAAACCTCTAATGAACTGTGGACCTCGGTCCATTTTCTCATTCTGATATAATACACACACTATTTAAACTGTTTTCACACTGCTGCTCCTGTTTTCATATTGTTCTCATACGGTTTTCCACACCATACATTTAACCTTTTTGTTATCAGCAAAACTGGTGAGATTGACAACCTCACTGCTTCGTTGGGGCAAAGTGAATTGTTTGTGTTGTGTAGGTTCCACGCTGCTGCTGAACCGGTAGTGCGCCTGCCATCTCAGCTGCATCAACCTTCTGAAGTCACTCCTTCCTCCTACTGGTCGATTCAACCTTGGTTTCTTTCTGAGGGAAAATTGCTGCTGTGCTCATCATACCTTCTTATTAGAATTTTCTAGGATGGACCACGGGGGCATCCCCAAGGTTTGCCTTTGCACTCTTCTTGATCACATTATATCACCCTCTTCTCTTGACCCTTGAAAACTTCCTTCACACCACACTCAAAGAGTAAATCGCATTAGAGGGTTAGTGCCATAATAAAAAATCCATGGGTTCTGTATAGGCACAAGTTCTATTGATACTTTTAAATATTAGCTACTACCACTGATGTTTCGTGAAGCAAAGAAATCCACTTGACATCGTAAAAGAGCAAATGCAATAAAAATGGCAGAATCTGCCAAAACCAGATCAGTCTGTAAAGACGAATTTGTTTGGGGCACTTACGTTGCTCAGATCGAAAAACTTAAAGAACAAAAAAGTTCTTGAATTAGCTGAGGAATAAGCACAAAATATTTCAGGACATTTTGATCTCTCTGTGAATTATGTGATTTTTTACGGTGATAGGAGAAATCTGTTTCCTGCGCAGAAATCAAAAACCAACTCCAACTCTCGTTAGAAACTTTACTTGGCATAACTGAAACATGAAAATAAATATACAAAGGAGTTTCTACATAAGTATACAACCCCTTGACTCAAATAAAACATAGAAAAACAAGGCAAAAATAAAACCATGGGTTATCTCCCAGGAAGTGCTTTTCTTTAACGCCTTTTATCTAGGCCCGGGAAAGTGGAATCAAGTGTTTTCAAGCGAAGAAGCATCCAAATTGTTACAAGGCTTATGTTTACCTTTTTTACCCTTATTCTTGCTTTTAGGGAACTTATGGTCTGCACATAGTTTTGGAGTAAAAGTCATGGTACCTCACCCCATATCAATAGTTGCTCCTAAGAGCTTCAGCAGAGATCTTCCAAGAGTAATTTGGCCCTCTCCTACACATTCAATAACAAGATAATCAGTGGATACCATTCTTCCTAGGATTTTTGTAAATATTCCCTCAACTATCCCAAAGGGAAATATAGTGGTGTTATTAGTGAGATGTATTTCTTCTCCTCCCTCAGAAAGTCTCCAGGTATTCAAAGATTCATAAATTTCTCTAGGCATAAAATAAAATTAAGACATAATATCACAACGAGCATGAAAAGTTTCACCTTTAATAGTAACCTTCAGAGTAGGGATTATATTTGAGGCTTCAGATTTTTTTGGGACATAATCAAGGTGTTCACGAATCTGACTATGACCCTCCTTTAAGCAAGAAACATTTGTCTCAAGAGTATTCAATCTAGCATAAATACTTGCAAAGGCTTTATCCGAGCTACTAGGTGAGTTGTAGGTGGAAATTAATTTTTTATGGCATTAAAATCTTGCTCTCCATCACAATTTAGCTAATCTCCTCCTACCACAGTATCCAAAGCACATCTATAGTAAAGAACAAGACCAAGATAAAAGCTACGCAAAAACAGGCTTAGAGTCATTTTAGGTTCAATTTTGCAATAGGAATGAAAGACTCTAGACCAAGCTTCCTTGAAACTCTCATCATTCCCTTGTTTGAAATTGAAGATCATTTCCACATGTGACATGGCAACAGCAACGGGAGTACTTATTTTAACAAGACTAAAAACGGGAATAAAACTACAACAAGAATAGGAACTAATTTTTTTGTATTTTTGATAAATAGAAGCAAACAAGACAAAAGAAAATAAACTAAGCAAAACAAAAACAAAGTAAATAGATTGGAAGTGAGAGACTCCCCTTGTAGAAATTCTCTTCCTCCCCGGCAGCGGCGCCAGAAAATCGCCTTGATGGTGTAGATCTTGCACTCGATGGCAAACCCAAAGAGGAAGGTTTGATGACCACAATAGGAGTTTTCCCTCAGAAAGAAACCAAGATTTAATCAACCAGTAGGAGGAAGGAGTAACTTTAGAAGGTTGATGCAACTCATGTGGCAGGGCGCACTACCGGTTCAGCAGAAACGTGGAACCTACACAACACAAACAATTCACTTTGCCCCAACGAAGCAGTGAGGTTGTCAATCTCACCGGTCTTGCTGATAACAAAGAGGTAAAATGTATGGTGTGGAAAACAGTATGAGAACAGTATGAAAAAAGGAGCAGCTGTGTGAAAACAGTGGAAGCAGTGTGAAAGCAGTGGAAACAGTGTGTGTATTATCAGAATGAGAAAATGGACCGGGGTCCACAGTTCACTAGAGGTGTCTCTCCATAAAGGATAAATAACATGTGTGGTGAACAAATTACAGCTGGGAAATTGACAGAAATTAAGGTTGCACCGTAGTGCATATGCAAGTCATAAAGATTACTATGTGATTCATGCGGGCATTATAACAAGATACATAGACCGTCATCCAACTACATCTATGACTAATAATCCACCCTCCGAATATCATCTGAACAAACATTGGGTATTAAGTTCCAAGCAACAGATTATCGCAGTAAGACAAGTGTGTAATGTAAACAATGTAAACTAAGTAAACACCGTTGTTTTGTCCCTAATGGCAATAGAACATCCTCCATCTGTCACGTTTCTGTTACTCGAGCACAGATGCAAAGGAGGCATGAACCCATTATCGAGCATAAATACTCCCTCTTGGAGTTACTAGCATCTACTTGGCCATATCATATATTAATAACAGAGAGCATGAAAGATCATAAATAACATATGCATGAAGATAACATGATAGATTGATAATCGGAAGACACAGAATTCAACATTGATCATATCCCCGCAAACAAAACATGTAGCATTACATAAAGATTATCTCGATCATGTAGGGCAGCTCATGAGATATAAACATGAGGTACAAACTGGACAAGAAAACCATCTAGCTACTGCGATGGACCCGTAGTCTAGAGATGACTACTCACGCATCACTTCGGAGGAGGGCATGGTGGTGTAGACCCCTCCAGTGATGAATTCCCCTCCCGACAGGTTGCCGGGGAGAGCTCGAGAACACTCTCGATCTCGGGATGACGATGACGGCGGCCTCGGCTGTTTCTCGCGACGAAGTGGTATATTTTTAGGGTTGACATATCGCGGGGTATAAATAGGCGAAAGTGCGATGGCAGTGGACGCCCGAGGGGCCCACACCACCCTCAGGCGCGTCCGGGGGGATCGCCACCCTATGGTGTGCCCCCCCGTGGCCCCCCTCCGGGCCTCCTCGGGACTCCGTGGAACGTCGGGAATTCTAAGACTCCCGGGCTTCAAATTTTCCAATTCCGAGAATATTTCCAGAACAACTATTCTGAAACTAAAAAAAGCAGAAAATAGGGAACTGGCACTGTGGCATCTCGTCAATAGGTTAGTCCGGAAAATTGATAAATATGATATAAAGTGTATAGCAAACATGTAGGAAACAACATGAAATAAACATGGAACATCAGAAATTAAGGATACATTTATGACGTATCAAGTAAAACCATCTAGCTACTGCTATGGACCCGTAGTCCAAGGATGAACTACTCACGCATCACGCCGGAGGCGGGCATGGTGGTGTAGACCCCTCCGGTGATGATTTTCCCTCCCGGCAGGGTGTCGGGGAGAACTCCAGAACCCTCCCGATCTCGGGTTGATGATGACAGCGGCCTCGGGTGTTTTTCATGGAAAAGTGGTCTCCTTTTAGAGTTCACGCATAGGGGGGGATAAATAGGCAAACGGGCGATGGCGGTGGACGTCCGAGGGGCCCACACTACCCCGAGGCGTGGCCAGGGGGCGCGCAGCCCTATGGTGTGGCCCCCTGTGGCCCTCCTCTGGGCCTCTCCGGGACTCCGTGGAACCTTAGGGAATTCTAAGACTTCCGGGTTTCAAATTTTCCAATTCCGAGAATATTTCCAAAACAACTATTCTGAAACTAAAAACAGCAGAAAACAGGAACTGGCTCTGTGGCATCTTGTCAATAGGTTAGTCCCGGGAACTCGATAAAAAGGCATAAAGTGTAAGGAAAACATGTAGCATATGGCAGGAAAACAACATGGAACATCAGAAATTAAGGATACATTTATGACCTATCAACATCCCCAAGCTTAGTTCCTACTCGTCCTCGAGTAGGTAAATGATAAAAACACATAATTTCTGAGGTGACATGCTACCAACATAAACTTGGTCATCTAAATTGTAAAAGCATAAGCATAGCTGCGATCATAGAACTTTAACACAAGCATGATGGATATGATTTTAACAATAAAACATAGCAATCAGCTTGCATCATGAAAAGTAACACAAATAAAAGATCATGAATAATAATGCACTCGAAAGCTATACGTTTGTTTCAAGCATAGAGATAACATATAAAAGTGATATTTAGCTTGTCCTTAAGAGTGGGGAAAACATAAATGCCAGGACACATTGAAAGTTTAAGAGGAAGGCTAAACCCAATTATTTGAGAACAAACAATAACACATCATGAATATATTAATAAAGTTTCTGGGACAAATGCACATAAAACTCAGAATGGCAACCATGCTCTCTCAACTGTGCATAAAGTTAGAAGATGGAGACTCAACATAAAAGTAATAGAAAGGCCCTTCGCAGAGGGAAGCAGGGATCACTCATGTGCTAGAGCTTTTTATTTTGTTAAACAGAGGTATTGAAAACATTTTTAAGAGAGGTGTATGATTATGTCAATGAATAGTAAAAAGAAAATACCGGACGTCACAAGCCAACTATACTTCACAAGAGGGGCTCCCATAGAAGGACGCATCTTGATAGAAGGTCATCCCTCTTTCTCTTTTGCTTACACATTATGCTTTGAGTGATAAATCAGGGGCAAAAATATTGAAGAGAATTTATTGTATTAATTTGGGGCTGGGAACCCCGCTGCCAGCTCTTCTATCAATTGGATAATCGGATGAAGCCACTAGTCCAGGGTGTGAAAGTCCAGTCAACAAGTGAGATAAAGATTCTCTATTTACGTCCTTATGAGCTAAAACAGGAGCACAAAACAGGAGTAATTTTGAAGGTTTTAAAGGTAACACATCAACAATTTACTTTGGAGTGGCAGTTAAATACCACATGTAGGTAGGTATGGTGGATACATTTGGCAAAATTTGGTTTTTGGAAGTTGGATACACGAGTAGAGCTCATACTCAGTACAGGTGGAGGCTAGCAAAAGACTGGGAGCGACAAATAAAGAGAGGAATAATGACCATAATAATGCACAACGACAAAAACATCTTTAATCAAAGCATAAGTGGTGCTACAAGTTCAAAAACTAAATGATCATAGAGGCTATAAGTGACTGGTTTGTAGTCATAAACATGGTGTGAGCATGCGCCAAGTCAACGAAATAAAACATTAAAAGGAGAACACCACAAATGTGACAAGAACAACTCATAATTCTTTCCAAGGCACGTTAAATACTCTCATCTATTTGAGACAAATCATGCTACAAAAATAACCACTAGGATTTAGAATTAAAATAACATCTAGCATGACATGAAAAAGTCTAGCCACAGTCTATACAAGCTTCTAATTGCACCGTTATAAGCACGAAAACTGTACTACTGATTTCCAACACCAAGAATTTCATAATAAACAAAAACTCTCCAAGAGATACAGCAATGAAACAAGATAGTACTAACACAACTCTACTAAAACTAACATATCTGAATAAGAGATGCAAGAAAAATAGGAGCAAATTAAGTGTTAACTATGCCCAGAAAAGTGGAATCAAGTGTTTTCAAGTGAAGAAGCATCCAAATCAATAATTTCCTCCAAAACACCACTTGTAGCAATTGGTATGTTAGAGACCCCTGAAGATGATTCAACATGCAAATCACTTTTAGTTTCACTAAAAGGTTTATTAATTTTAAGCATATTAGGAGATTTTGGTTTGGGCACCTTTGGGACATACATAATTTTTTCTCCTTTCCCATAGAAGGTTTCTCTCTCTTAAACTTAAGAGAAGAAAAAGTTGAGCTTAAAGTTTCCATATCCTCCTCTAACTTACCAATCCTCATGTTTTGACTATCATGGATATTGCTAGCTTCTAAACAGTAATTCTCTTGTTGATACTTACTATTGATTCATTAACTTTGCTAGCTTTATCGAGGAAGTTTGAAAAAAAATCTCCATAGAGTTTAGCTTTTTAATAACATCATCTATAATTATCTCAGTTTGAACAACCTTAGTAGGTGGTGTTCCAACTAAACTTTCAATCAAATTACAGACTTCTAAAGCAGGTGTTCCCAGAAAATTACCGCCTGTAAGAGTGTCTAGAACATACCTATACCAGCTAGTAATGCCAACATAAAAATTCCTAAGAAGGATTAAAGTGGAATATTTCTTAGTGCAACTATGATGAGCATCACTTATTCTATACCAAGCATCTTTCAAACTTTCTCCCCCTTGTTGTTAGAAAGAATGAACCTCAACTTCAAGAACAAACATTTTAGCAAGACAGGATAAAAGCAACAACTAGAATAAGAACTAATATTTCTTTTTTGTGTTTTTTATAAAGAGACGCAAACAAGACAAAATAAAATAAACTAAAAAAAACAAAACAAAGTAAAGAGATTGGATGTGAGAGACTCCCCTTTCAGAAATTCTCTTCCTCCCCGGCAACGGCGCCAGAAAAATAGCTTGATGCTCGTGAAACACACGTTCGTTAGGAGACCCCAAGAAGAAGGTATGAAGAGAACATCATTAAGTTTCCCTCAGAAAGAAACCAAGGTTGAATCAACCAGTAGGAGAAAGAAGAAACTTTCGAAGGTTGAAGCAGCTGAGATGGCAAGGCGCACTACCGGTTCAGCAGCAACGTGGAACCTACACAATACAATCAATTCGCTTTGCCTCAACGAAGCAGTGAGGTTGTCAACCTCACCTGTTTTGCTGAACACAAAGAGGTTAAACGTATGGTGTGGAAAATAGTATGAGAGCAGTATGAAAACAGCAGTAGCAGTGTGAAAACAGTGGAAGCAGTGGTTGTATTATCGGTATGAGAAAATGGATCGGGGTCCACAGTTCACTAGTGGTGTCTCTCCATAAAAGATAGCTAACATGCGTGGTGAACAAATTACAGTTGGGAAATTGATAGATAATGAAACATGCATGACATAAAGATTACTATGAGATTTATGTGGGCATTACAACAAAATACGTAGATCGTCATCCAACTGCATCTATGACTAATAATCCACCCTCCGAATATCATCGAAACAAATGTTGGGTATTAACTTGCAAGTAACAGATTATCGCAGTAAGCAAAGTGTGTAATGTAAACAATGTAAACTAAGTAAACACCGTTGTTTTCTTCCTAATGGGAACACCACATCATCCATCCATCACATTTCTGTCACTCGAGTACAAATGCAAAGGAGGCATGAACCCATTATCGAGCATGAATACTCCCTCTTGGAGTCACTAGGGTCTACTTGGATAGAGAATCTACTAACAACGGAGAGCATGCAAGATCATAAATAACATACACATAAATACAACATGATAGATTGATAATCAAGAGACATAGCATTCAATAATCATTGGATCCCAGCAAACACAACATGTAGCATTACAATAAGATGATCTCGATCATGTGAGGAAGCTCACGAAATCTAAACATGAGGCATTAAGAGGAGAGGACAACCATCTAGCTACTGCTATGGACCCGTAGTCCAAGGATGAACTACTCGTGCACACTCCGGAGGCGGGCATGGTGGTGTAGACCCCTCCGGTGATGATTTTCCCTCCCGGTAGGGTGCCGGGGAGAACTCCATAACCCTCCCGATCTCGGGTTGACGATGATAGCGGCCTCGGGTGTTTTTCGTGGAAAAGTGGTCTCCATTTAGGGTTCGCGCATCGTTGGGAATATATAGGCGAAAGGGCGATGACGGTGGACGCCCGAGGGGCCCACACCACCCCAGGCGCGGCCAGGGGGAGCCGCCCTATGGTGTGCCCCCCCCCAGTGGCCTCCCTCCGGGACTCTGTGGAACCTTCGGGAATTCTAAGACTTTCGGGCTTCGAATTTTCCAATTCCGAGAATATTTCCAGAACAAATTTTCTGAAACTAAAAACAGCACAAAACAGGAACTGGCTCTGTGGCGTCTTGTCAATAGGTTAGTCCCGGGAAATCGATAAAAAAATGCATAAAGTATAAGGAAAACATGTAGCGTATGGCATGAAAATAACATGGAACATCAGAAATTAAGGATACATTTATGACGTATCAGCAGGAAGCTGGTATCTGAATACTCTAGGTTTGCCTCATCTTGATCTAGTCATTCGTTATATCAATGCTAGAAAAATGTATACCGTTGTGAAGGAACTCCATGAGTATTGGACAATGCTTTTCACTACTTCAACAACAAAATGGAATAAATGTTAAATACTACTGCAACAAGTATATTTCGGCACAAGTATAATAAGAATCATAACAAGTATATTTCGGCACAAGTATAATAAGAATCATAACAATTTTATTGGCCAACATGAAACTACAAGAAAAACTATTTCACTACAATCAAAGAGGAATTGCTCTTCTCATAGGATTCAAATGGAAATGTTGCTATCCTATGCAACTTTCCTATCCTATGAATCGAAAGAAGCCCCTAAATTAACTATGACATGTTCTCCCATGATGGTGAAACTACAAGGAAAATTCTTTCACTACAATTGATAAGGAATTGCTCTTTCCCATAGGATTCAAATGGACATGTTGCTAACCTATGCTATTTTCCTATCCTATGAATTATCAAGGAAAATTCTTTCACTACAAGTTTCGTATTACCTTTTCCACTGAAGACCATGACATGTTTCTTGTAACAAATTTGGATGACGACAACATCTCGACAATCGGTCATGTACTCGAGAACAAGGCCCATGAAATTGTCTTTCTCTTCTTCAAGCCAATCCTTGAAATCGAAAAGAATATCCGGAACCTTAGCGATGTCGTTCGTGTATACGACATTGAGATAAGTCTGGCCATGTGCGGGCACCTTCCCATACCGAGTGATTGGATTCGTGGTGGAGGATGGCGAAGAAGAGACGAGAGATCGCGATGGAGAGAACAGATAAATGGCCGTGTACTGTAGCATTTCCCGTGTTTTGATCGCTCGGAGCAACTTCCAAAGCGCGGGAGGCGAATGGTTTGGCACCTTTAGTCCCAGGTTAAGCCATCAACTGGGACTAAAAGGGCTTGCGCCAGGTGAACGGTTGCCACCACCCCTCTAGTCTCGGTTCATATTACAAACTGGGACTAGATGTCCCGTTCGACCCGGGACTAGTCCAGTGCCTCGTAGCCGTTGAACCAGGACTAGTCCCCCCCTCTAGTCCTGGCCCAAAACCCAACAGGGACTTGACCCCAAGACCAAAGGCCCTATTACTACTAGTGTGTGGTTATTAGTTGTTTTAGAGTACTCTATTTTCATCATTGGTGAAATAATACCATATATATTGCATTTGTTTGTTAGTTAGGTAATACTAGATAGATTTAATCTGTCTTCGTGTATTGTTTTAGGATGGCGTCTCTTCTGAAAGATGTTTACAATAAGGCACATCATGGCTGTTCTACGTCGACTGATGTGGTCTTACCCACACTACACCTGAGGTCCACAAGGGTTGATGTGTTGGATATATGCCCAAGAGACAATAAAATACATAAGTTTCATGATTAATGTATAATATTTTTATGATATAAGTGTTATGGTCACTGAATATGAGATTCATATGAAAACTCATACGCAAGTGTAGAAACATAAACACACCTTTATAACCCTTTGTCATGTCTCACAGACAAACTCGTTAATATCAGATGACCATGTTTACCTGGTCATGGACATTTATTATGTCAATATTAATGGGAGCACAATGTTGTTTCAACATTGTGGAAGGGTAGACCCAAGTAGTGAGATACTACGAGATTTTAGTTCGGATAAATAGTCTCATCACAATACGGTTATTTTGTTTATTTCCTTAGATCATGAGAATATACGATGATGTTCACTGTAAAGATTATTTTGGTATAGTCAAGTATCACACCGTAAACTGGGTGATCGAAAAGCTAACACTGAGTGTTCTCGAGATTGTTCTTATCATCATGATAGTTTAAGACTAGGAATTACTCCTCTAGATAATAGAGAGATACATCCAGAATCCACTCGGTGAAATAGTATTGGTAAATAAGTATGTGCAGACAAAGACATGACACTAGTCATGGGTATACTATGACACGGTAATGAGTAAAAGGAATCATACCAGGTATCAAGAATAATGTGTTATGGTGATTAAAGAATTTAATCACGGTCTTATCATTCATCTCCTCTCGAGGTATTGATTGGTATCACGAAGTAATAGGAACTTACTTAACAACCAACAGGTTAATAAGTTTTCTTCGTATAACTTATAGGAATCAATAAGGACGTCCACGGTCCTGATGTTGATTACTGATTAGGAAAATGGTTTTCCAATCATGTCTACTAGTTATCGAACTTGTAGGGGTCACACACTTAAGGTGTCTGTTGTTTTCATTTGTTGGTCCGGAGGAGAGCGAGTATCACTTGAGTAATTCCGACGTGATAGAATTAATATTCAAGAGAGATTATGGAGGACATGGGATGTCCCGGGATGCCGTAAATATGTTTCTAACATCAATAAAAGAAATGGTCGATGTCATTACGATATCACAGAAACAAGTCGGTGTCAATCGGAGTCGTTTTGGAGAAGTTACCATGAGAGAGAAATATGTCGCACGCTTTGCAGAGCAAGTGTAGAGGGGGATGAGATGTCCAGGATATGTTATAATATATTTATAACATTGTTAGATAGAGTCGATGATTTTATTAGCAGGGATTATATGTTTCTGGAAGATTTTCGGAGGACTTTCCACACGGGTGGGGTAGTGCTGGAAAGGGACATTTTCCTCCTATTGTCGAACTCAATTTTCGGGGCAGTCAGATGGGCCCCTGATACGTCCAAAACGTATCTCCTTTTCCGAACACTTTTCTTATTGTTTTCCCCTAAACTTGTGTGTTTTGGATACAACTAACACAGACTAACGCTATTTTCAGCAGAATTACTTTGGTGTCTCGTTTTTATGCAGAAAAATCAACTTTCGGGAAAATGCCCAGAAAAGAGCCCATTGATGTTTTCACCCCGGAAGACCCCGGAAGCCAGGAGGGGGCCAGGAGAGGGGCCAGAGGGTGGCCACACACCCCTTGGCGCGGGTCCCCCTGGTCGCGTCATCATAGGGTGTGGGCCCCCCTGGACCCCCCTCAGACTCCCCTTTCGACTACAAGTAGCCTTCAACCCTAAAACCCGAGGGTGTACGCCATATTTCACAGAAACACAACAGAGCGCCGCCGCCGTCCCGAACCTCGATTCAGGGATCAGAAGTTCCTGTTCTGGCACCCTGCCGGGACGGCGTAGTGGAGGAGATCATCGCCATCGTCATCACCAACGTCTCTCCATCGACCATCCATGTTTCCCCCATCCATGTGTGAGTAATTCCCCGCTGTAGGCTGAAGGGGATGGTAGGGATTGGATGATATCGTTCATGTAATAATGCCGTGATTGTTAGGGCATAGTGCCTAGTATCCTCTATTAGTGCTATTGACATTGTTGCAACTTGTTATGCTTAATGCTTGCCACTTTGGGCCCGAGTGCCATGATCTCAGATCTGAACATGTTATTGAATCACGATGATAATTATTGTTTCTCGATCATACCTGCAATTTGTTTACACATATTTTTGTCCAGAACTCGAGGCCCCGAAGTGACAGAAATTGGGACAACCGGAGGGGATGGCTGCGATGTGAGGATCACATGTGTTCACGGAGTGTTAATGCTTTGCTCCGGTGTTCTATTAAAAGGAACACCTTAATTACCAGTAGTTCCCTTGAGGCCCCGCTGAAAACGGGCTGGTTGGACAAAAGATGTTGTGCAAGTTCTCATTGCGAGCACGTACGACTATTTACGGAACACGTGCCTATGGTTACTTAGTGCTTGGATGCTTTATCTTATTTATCTGCAATGCCCTTGACATGATAATTATTAGAACTTTCCTGTCCATGCAACGCTCGTTCATCCATCCCTATGCCTACAGTATTTAATCCGCTGTTTACTTCAAACACTACTACTTCTGTTGTTTTCATCTCACTGTTGTTATTATTTCACTATTGCTGCTACTATAAAACTGTTACTGCTGATAAACCACTGCGAACAAAAGTACTTTCTGGTGCAGGTGAATTGACAACTCACTTGTTAAGGCTCACAAATATTCTTTGGCTCCCCTTATGTCGAATCAATAAATTTGGGTTTTGTCGTGGGATAATCACGGCAGACGTTACCGGGGGTAACTTGTCTTGGGGCGAATCGACTCTGGTGTTTGGGAAAGGGTTTAGCTCATGGGAAACCATGGTGATATGCGATCTGGTAGCCGGCAATCAAGTCGCCGAGTCTCCGATCTGAATATAATATCTCCACTCTCGTGTTACAATGGATACTCGATATCTCGTAATCTCTATTTCGCAAGCTTGTCTAATCTAACCCTAGGGACTGGCTTATATAGTACCCGGATCCCCTGGCTTACTATTCAAGGCATGTTCGGAGTCCTACCCGGACACTACTTACAAACCCTAAACTTCCTTATCGGAACCCACAATCCGGGTTACAAGGCCTACACTCCTGGGCCTTCTAGAAGCTCCTTTTCCCTAAGCCGGGTCTTGTGCAGCGTCCTTTGGGCCGAATTACACCTTGGTGTTAGCATACCGGGTTATCGTCCCTCCATCAGTAGTCCCCAGAATAGCTTGGGCTTCACGGGATCCTCCTTGAAGCGCACGCTATTCCCTGCAAAAATAACAAACACACAAGTTCATAGAGGCCGGGTTAGGTTGCTTTAATAAACAGCTAGGCCTAACTCCATTGGTGGTTCATATAATAACCCGGTTTTCTCTGAATCCATCTTTACTTTTCTGGGTCAATATTCCGAAGAAGATACAGAAAACCCGGCTTGTTTCACTCATTAATTGGTCCGGATATCGCGGAAGGGATTTCCTTCCCATCCTTTCCGGATATCGCGCGCGGGCACTTAACGCATATCCCAAAATTCCTGGACGGGTATCTTTTCCGAAAATTTTGGCTCCCGCTCACCTTGACCTAGTTTCCCCACCCGCACCTATAAATAGGTGCCCTAGGGGGGTAACATACCCCAACGTTCCATTTCTTCCATCGTCTTCTTCCTCACCGGCGCTCTCTCACCCGAGCTTGCACAGCGCCACCACGGAGACCACGAACACGCCGCCGGAGTCGAGCCGCCGTCACCTGCGCTCGTCCACGAACCGTGCCACGCCGCCGTCCGTCTCTTCCGCCGCGCATCCGAGCTGCCCGCCGGGAGTCCCAGAGGGGCACCACAGCTGCGCCATTTGCCGCCGTCGTGCTCTCCTTCAATCTACCCCGGTAAGCTTCTTTTCCCCATTAATTTTGACTTCCAATTTCTCCGCCCGATCCAGATTGGATCTAGGCCTGTCCGCCGACTACTTTCTTGCGCCGATTTAGATCGCTTTGTACCATACTTACTTGTTCAATCGCTCAATGATAGACTCAATTTCAATCTCCCATAACTTGCGATCCTTAATCTCTTCGCGAATTTCTCTGGAAATTTTTCAATCTAGATGTAGTCTGTCAAAATTTCCGCAGCTGTTCTTCGATACCCGGACAATCCTCTATTTCCGGTTCTTTTATTCATACCCTAGATAAACAGGCAATCTACCTCTTTTCATAACTGCTCACTGATATTTGGATGACTCATAGCTTCCGTACTGCATATTGATACTCGGAAAACTCATGGATTCCATACTGTTTACTGATACTCGGATAACTCATAGTTTCCATGCCTCTTACTAATACTGGTTGTGAATACTCGGATAACTCATAATTCCCGAGTCCTAATGCTTCGCACTCTTTGCCTTGTATTTTGCAGACCGAACAAATGGCTCCAAAGCACAAGGGCAAACAGCCGGCAAAAACAAGGTCAACCCAATCCATCTCCGCCAACTGGGCGCGGTCTTCCGTGACCCAGGCCAAGTTAGAAGAACTCGCCGAGTCTGGCGTTCTCCCTCCTCAGAAGGAGATTCACTGGAGAGTACCGGGTGACGAGACCCGGCCTACCCCCAACCCCAACGAGGTAATATGCTTCGTTGAGCACGTGATCCGGGGGTTTCGCCCCCCGGGTCACTCTTTTTTCCGTGAGGTCCTCAGCCATTACGGCCTCCAGGTATTCGACATAGGGCCTAACTCTATGTTGAGTATAACCCATTTCATAGTCCTTTGCAAATCTTACTTGTGCATCCCACCCAATCTCGCTTTGTTTATCGAACTTTTCCAATGCAAACCGTGCCGCGAAAGCGGCGACAGGGCCCTCTTGGCCTGCGGCGGAGTTTCTATCCTACGCCGTAAGAATTCACCCATGCCGACTCTCAGTCTTAATTCTCACGTTAAGCATTGGCAGCAAACTTTCTTTTATTGCCGGGACACCTCCCCACCCGGCGAGAGGAAATTGCCGGGTTACTCGGAGGGTCTCTTAGATCTTTCCGACACTTTTAATGCTTTCCCCCCTGAATCGGATAGGGAAGCCATCCAGCCCCTTCTATCCAAAATAGCCGTTCTTTCTGCCCAAGGCCTCCTTGGGCTTAACTTGGTTAAGACATGGGTGGACTTCCGGATCCAGCCCAACTCCATTCGCGCAAAGCTGATGTGCGACTACTCGGGGCACGTCACGGACGCGCTCCGCTATTCCTCAAAGAATTAACCGGCCGGCGACACTAACAAGACCATCAAGGGTTTCTTGACGAAGAAGTTGGACGTGATCCGGAACATAGCCGGATTATATCCATATACACGCGAGAATCCGGCTCCCGCGGTAAGATCGGGCACTTATACTTTCACTTTCATTCTTGCACTTACACCTGATACAATCACTAACTCTTACTTTTACGCCTTCATCTCAGGCTGACAGCGCTTTCTGGAACGTTGAGACCTCCCCTTCCTTCGGAGACCCGGAAGAAGATGAAGAGGCAGCTGACTCGGAGGAAGGTACATTCCGGGTTTTACCCAACCCAATTTCTGCTAACTTGTTTCTCCACACTTCCTGCTTTTCCGACTGTATTCATTGGTGACTCTCAGGGCTGAAGGATAAGGAAGAAAAAGAAGACCCGGAAGACGGGGTGGAAACACAGAGTGATGAGAGTGAAGCTGAACCGGTCATCGAGGTCGGAGCTAAGAGAAAACCCCGAGGGGTTGTCTTTAAGGTCTCATATCGCTCCCTTGCCTCCAAACCATACTCCTTCACTAATATGTGCGAGCTAAACCGTAAATTATCCGACTGGTCATACTTGAAGGAACCACCCATGATCAAGCGCAGGGTGACCCGGAACACTCCGGGTGACGCCACGCTCCACCCGGGTTTCCCACCATCTCCGGCTCAGCGCGCCGGTACTTCTCAACCTCATCCCGAGTATCAGAGATTTCCTTCTCCCAATCACCCCTTAGCGGGACGACTCCGCGTCTCACTTTCTCAATCTTTATCAGCTTCTTCCGGATCTAGCAGCGAATTCCCCTTAGACTTCATGGTGAACTCCGGGTAAGGTTCTTCTCTTGCTGTTCTAATACTCATCCATAATTTTCTCTAGTTACATACTAACTGCTTACTCGTACCAATCTCAGGGCCAAGGTCACTACCAGTGGCCAGGATGACATGGAAACTGATGACCCGGGCAAAAAGAATCCGGTTGATGGCGCGATGGCTGCGGCTGGTGGCGAGGAAGAGCAATAAGTGCCACCGAAGAACCCGGCTGATCGAGAAGCCGAGTATCCGATAGCCTCGCACGCGCATGAGGACGAAGAGGTCACAACCCTTGGCACAGGGGGGGGGGGGCGAGCTGAACTCCGACACTCGAGCGACTCGGGTGCCTTCTCCTGCCAAGGCAAGAACTCGGTCTCCGAGTAACCAGGATCCCGGGTCTTCCAACCTGGGTAATCATTCCTTCGACCAGATGATGAGCGTCCTCCTCGCCCTGAAGGCCACAGAGAACAATATGTTGGAGCGCATGGCTGCTGAACATCAGGTAATACTGACTGGTATTTCATAATATCCATCTAGTCCCCAAGTTCTGAGTATAACTTGTCGAAGTTGTACTTGGTACTACCTCTTTAATACTTGGGTTATTATGATATCCGACTAACCTTTATCTTTCCGTCCCTTATAGGCACAAATGGCCCGGTCCGAGAAAATTTTGGCCAAGACCAATCAACTCCTGGAGACTGAGGTAAAGCTGCGAGAGGCGCTTGAGGCTGAGGTGGAAACGCTCAACAAGGATGTCGCGAAGTACAAGAAGAAGTACACCACTGTTCAGGCTGCGCTGAAGAAATTATCAGCCCAAGTTGCCGACACTTATCGTGTCCTACTTGGTGAGATATTGTTACTTGCTGGTTCGTGAATCGGTTTTTTCTTGATCCATGATACCCGGAATGTTTTGATGTAACCTTTGTTGTTTTATATTGCAGGCGCTAACCTTGCGCCCCCAGAAGAAGATGATATCCTGAAGGTAAAAAATTTAAGGACTGTGCTCCGGAGATTCTGCGCCGGCACTAAATGGATCCTAGACACCATACGGTGGCCGACTGAGGGATATCCGGGCATGGAAACCCTGATCCATGCGTGCTCTACTGTCCGCGCGTGGATGGAGCTCTGGAAACGCTCGGCATGCCGGGTTGGGATGACCCGGGGTCTTATGCTGGCTAAAGCTTATTTTCCAAAGCTTGAGCCGGCAAAGCTGGTGGCCGGGTTTCCAGAGTTCAAGGCTGATGGCTCCAGGTTCGCCGCCAAGGACTTCAAAGCTGTACAGACCGAGGTGCGTCACTTGGCAACTACTCTTGCCGATTCTCTGGACCTGAATAGATTTGTAACTCCATACGACGCCGAGGATAAACCTGTGAAGGAAGATATGCCTTTACCCTTCGATATCTTGGAGAAGTGGAATGCTGACTCGGCCAGGAGGAGGGAGGAAGCCGCGAAGAGGGAAGCCGAGTTTGAGTCAGCGCCCTCCTCCTCTACGCCGGCTGGCCGCCCGCCTGTTCGTCCTGATACTACCAATCCGGGTGACAATGCTAGGAAGGCCTCCGAGGAGCAAACCCAAGACCAAGACCCGGAAGACAAGGTCAAGGCTGTAGACCCAACCCAGGAGGCCGAGTAAACTCTTATCCGATGCCGTCTCAATACCCCATTCGACCGGTGATCCTGTAAAATAATTATTCTTTTGGTAGCGCGCTTGTGCGCTTTGTGATACTGCTATCATGGCTTGTAATACACTTTGATACCTTAATATATTTCGTGGCCCTTCTGGCCTTTTGCTTGAATTTGATATTCCTTGACTTTGGGCTTTTTCATCCCTGATTTTCCGACTTTCTGCTATGGTTCCTATTGTGAGACTCGGTTTCCGGGTCTCGTGGGTTTTTGAGCTGAATAGCTGGATAATTTGTTCCTGTTTTCAAATTCCCAAGTCCCCAAGTCCCCAAGTCTCGGATTTTTTGGGTTTTTGAGCTGAATAGCTGGATAATTTGTTCGTGTTTTCAAATTCCCAAGTCCCCAAGGCCCGAAATTCCGAGTCTGGGGTGTTGGGTCTTTCGAAAGGAACAAATTGTTACATGCTAAGCTCAAAACCTAGAGCCGTTCACATAGGTTTTGAAGTTATGCTTAATAAAAACTTTGAGTTTGCGGTTATTAACCTTGTACTCTGCATAACTTGTGGTTTAGATGACCCTTTTGACTCTCTTGTACTGTAAGCCGGCTTTCGCGTGGATAATCATGTTGCTACAGCTGTATGAAGACAGGGTCAGGCAAGTCCCATTGGGCATCATGACTGATTGTAACCATACGCTAGCAAAGCATGCCACTTTAGTGCGAGTCACATCGAGCTTAAGTAAGAAAAGTCAAGAAAGTTTGGCTCCTTTGTCCGGTTATAAGCTTGCAGCCGTACTTGTTTGCAAGTAATCGGCCCTTATAACTCATAGGCATCGTGGCCGGGTCTTTGAGTTTGTAACTGTGCTATTCAAGCAATCAGCCCCCAAGACCTAAATATATGCAATTTACTAAAGAAACTAATGTACTAAGAACAGTAAATAATACTTACCTGGAAGACAAATAAAAACATAACAGAAATAGAAAAACTTGATAAGAAACGCATGAAAAGGAAACAATATATTGTTTAACCATCTCTTTATTGATATGAGAAAAGTTAGGTCAGCAAGCCGCCTCATTAAAAACCCTCCAGTCCCCTTAGGTACCCTGGATAGGAAAAGAGTGCGTCTGAAACCTGCTGCCTGTTACATCGTGTAATTCCACTTGTAAATCTAGTCTAAACTAGGTATAGTAGGGACGTAGCTGAGCCACGTTCCATGGTCTTTCTCTTTCCTGCATAGATGAAGTGGTATGAGCGGTGTCATTAACAGTAGCCGACTCTTCCCTTGCATCTACCAAGTAATATGATCCGTTGTGCAGATTCCGGCTTATGATGAACGGTCCCTCCCATGGCGGGGATAACTTGTGTTTTCCTTCCTTTGACTGTACCAGGCGCAGAACCAGGTCTCCTTCCTGGAAGACCCGGGTTTTGACTCTCCGGCTGTGATATCTCCTCAGGTCCTGCTGGTATATGGCTGATCTCTCCAAAGCTTGTTCCCTGTGTTCTTCTAACATGTCCACGGCGTCCTGCCGGGTCTTCTCGTTCTCCACCTCAACGTAAGCCGATACTCGAGGCGAGTCATGGATGATATCACTCGGCAGCACCGCTTCTGCACCATAAACCATGAAAAACGGTGTCATCTGAGTAGATCTGTTAGGTGTAGTGTTGATACCCCAAACCACTGAGGGTAACTCTTCAACCCATGCTCCAGCAGCTCTGACACATGGGACTCGCAATCGTGGCTTTAATCCACGAAGTAGCTCCTGATTCGCCCTCTCCACTTGTCCATTGGCTTGTGGATGAGCTACGGAAGCTATGTCAAGCCGGATTCCGTTGTTGCCACAAAATTTCTCCATCTCGCCAAGGGACATGTTGGTTCCATTGTCAGTAATTATACTGTGAGGATACCCGAACCGGTAGATAATCCTTTTCAGGAACTTAACTGCCGTAATCGCTTCACAATTGGTAACTGGCATAACTTCAACCCACTTGGTAAATTTATCGATAGCCACCAGGAGATGTGTCTTTTTGCAAGGTGACATGTGAAAGGGGCCAACCATGTCCATACCCCAAACGGCAAAAGGCCAGGTCAAAGGAATTGTTTGCAACTCCATAGCCGGCACATGGATTTGGCGGGCGTACCTTTGGCATCCGTCGCACCTTGCCACCAAGCGTTCCGCATCTGCTAAGGCTGTGAGCCAGAAGAAACCGTGCCTGTATGCTTTGGCCACAAGGGACCTTGTGGATGCGTGATGCCCACAGTCGCCTTCGTGGATCTCTTTCAGGATTTGCCGGCCTTCTTCTGGTGCTACACAGCGCAAAAATACTCCTGCGGCACTCCTTTTATATAACTCCCCATTGATGATGGAATACCCTTTTGCTCGCCTCAGAATTTGCCTTGCTAGTACCTCTTGCTGTGGTAACTCGCCCCGTGATAGGTAAGCCAGAAACGGCTCTGTCCACTCGGGAACAGTGCGTATTGTGGCCACGAGCTCCAAATCCGGGTCTTTGTTAGCCAGTTCTTCCTCAGACTCGGTTTTAACTGACGGCCGCCATAGCTCGTCCAGGAACACATTGGGTGGAACCGGCTCTCTGCGCGAGCCGAGTCTAGCGAGGGCATCTGCTGCCTCGTTTTTTCTTCTATCTACATGCTCCACCTCATACCCGGAAAAACACCCGGCAACCCGGTCCACCTCTCTGCGGTATGCTGCCATAGTTGCATCTTTTCTATCCCAAGTTCCCGAGACCTGCTGTACCACAAGATCCGAGTCCCCATAGCATCGTATCCTCTTAATGTTCATCTCCTTGGCTATCTTCAATCCGTGCAATAATGCCTCATATTCGGCCACGTTGTTGGAACAATCAAAGTGAATCTGCAACACGTAGCTCAACTTGTCTCCTTTGGGTGATGTGAGCACCACTCCGGCTCCTGATCCCTCGTATTGCTTGGAACCATCAAAGTGCATTATCCATGACTCGGAACTTGGAGTCATTGTGGGCATGCCTGTGTGAGTCCAATCGTTAATGAAATCAACTAGAGCTTGAGATTTGATTGCTGACCTGGGCTCGTAGTTGATGTGATAATCTCCCATCTCGATCGCCCACTTGGCTATTCTACCTGTTGCGTCCGAGTTTCTGATGATATCCGACATTGGTATAGAGCTAACCACTGTTATGGGGTGTTCCTGAAAATACGGTTTCAATTTCCGGCTGGCCATGAAGACCCCGAAAACCAACTTCTGCCAATGTGGGTAGCGCTGCTTTGCTTCTGATAACACCTCGCTGACATAATAGACCGGCCTCTGACCGGGTGATCCTTTTCCATCCTCCTTGCGCTCAACGACAACCACTGCGCTAACCGCCCGGGGCCCCGCTGCAACGTATAGTAACATGGGCTCTTTAGGACCCGGGGCTGCTAGGACTGGTGCCTCAGATAGCTGCTTCTTTAGTGCCTCGAACGCCTCATCCGCCTCTTGGTCCCAAACGAATTTATCAGATTTCCTCAAGAGCCGGTACAAGGGTATTGCCTTCTCTCCGAGTCTTGATATAAACCGGCTCAGCGCTGCTACGCACCCCGTAAGCTTCTGAACATGCTTCAGGTTTTCCGGCTTTTTCAGACTCTGGATAGCTTTGATTTTATCCGGGTTTGCTTCAATCCCTCTCTCCGAAACAATAAAACCGAGTAACTTCCCTGCTGGGACTCCAAATACACACTTTGTCGGGTTAAGTTTCATCTGGTATCTTCTCAGGTTCTTGAATGTTTCCTTCAGATCATCAATAAATGTCTCCGCTTTCCTGGTCTTGATCACCACGTCATCCACGTAAGCATGAACGTTGCGTCCAATTTGGTCCTCAAAGCACTTCTGAATGCACCGCTGATAGGTTGCGCCGGCGTTCTTCAATCCAAAAGTCATGGTTTTGTAACAAAAGGCCCCAAAAGGGGTTATGAACGATGTTTTCTCCCAGTCTTCCTTCTTGAGCTTGATCTGATGATACCCGGAATATGCATCCAGGAAGCATAGTAGGTCACTTCCAGCCACTGCGTCTATGATCTGATCTATCCTTGGAAGTGCAAACGGATCCTTTGGGCAATGCTTGTTGAGACTCGTGTAATCAATGCACATCCTCCACTCATTGGTCTTTTTCATCACGAGAACCGGATTTGCCAACCACTCCGGGTGAAATACTTCCATGATAAAGCCGGCTGTCAACAGCCGAGCAATTTCTTCGCCGATAGCCCTTCTTCTTTCCTCATTCATCTTTCTCAGTCCCTGCTTCACGGGCCTGGACTTGGGATCAACGTGCAAACTGTGCTCTGCCAGCTCTGAAGGGATACCCGGCATATCGCTAGGCGTCCAAGCGAACACATCCTGATTTGAACGAATAAACTCCACAAGTGCTTTTTCCTGCTCATCGTCCAAGTTAGATCCTATGGCAAATTGCTTGGAGGGATCACCTTCGACGAAGGCCACCATCTTGGTATCTTGTGCTGCTTTGAATTTTGCTCTCTCATCCTCAGTGTTTGGCCTCTTCAGCGCTGTCCTGTCATCCGGGTCTACTTGAGACCGGTAGTACTTAAGCTCCTCCTTTCTACAGGCTTGTTCTGCCATTGCCGCATCTCCTTCGTCACACTCAGCCGCTATATCCCGGCTCCCATGTATGGTGATGGTCTGCTTAGGACCCGGGATTTTTAGCTGTAGGTACACGTAACACGGCCTGGCCATGAACTTGGCGTAAGCCGGCCTCCCAAATAGCGCGTGATAAGGACTGCGCAACTTCACCACTTCGAACGTGAGCCATTCAACCCGGAAATTGTCCTTCGATTCTCCAAAAGCAACCTCCAAAGTGATCTTTCCTTCAGGGCACGCTGAATGACCCGGCACGATCCCGTGAAAAACTGTTGAACTTTTCTGTAGCTGAGACTCCTTGAGACCCATGCGTAAGAAAGTTTCCCAATATAGGATGTTGATGCTGCTTCCACCGTCCATTAAGACTTTTTTCAGCTCATAACCATTAACCTGTGGCGCAACCACCAATGCTAGGACTCCTGGGTGTTCTATTCTTTCCGGGTGATCTCTTCTGCTCCACGTTACATCTTGCTCGGACCACCTCAGGTATCTCGGGACAGCCGAGGAAACCGAGTTTACTGCCTTCTTTAGTATCTTTCTATCCTTGTTAGAAATTCCTGTGGTGTGAACATGGTATTGGCCCAATTGCTTGGGGTTGGCTTGGAAGCCTCCAGCTCCTCCCTGGTTATTACCCGGATTCCCAACTCCCGGGTTGCCTGCTGGGGGTGGGCCGTTGCCCGGGTTTCCACCCGGACCCGGTCCTCCTCCCCGGCCTGCACCTCGCATAGCCTTGTTCACTTCCTCGTTCTTCCATCTCTGCAAATCCGCACATTGCTCCAATGAGTGGTTAGCTGGCCTTCCGTTCCTGCTGTGTTTCGGGCACGCCATTCTGAAGATATCCCAGTTGTTACCCGGCCTTGGTGGCCCTTGATAATTTCCTCCGTTATGATTTCCTGCGTTGAAATTTCCTTCTGCCCTGGGCCTTGAAGACCCGGCTTCTGTGCTGGCGACAAACTCGGAATTCCCCTCGAACGGGCGCTTGTTCTGGTTGTTCCCATTGTTACCTCCATGGTTACCCGGCGTAGATCCATTGCCGGTTCTTCCATTATTGCCTGTATTTGCTTTTGCTTTCTTGTCATCAACGTCCTCTTCCGTGGTATCCGTTGCAGCATGTTTGTTGCACGCATCCATTAGTTCTCCCATTGTAACCTCTGAAGCATTCCGACTGGATTTCATGCGAGTTAATTTCTGCACTAAAGGCGTATACTTGCATGTCTTGGCCATAGCTTGCAACGCGTCCTTCGGCTGAATATCTGTAGATGAATGCAATATCTCCATAACCCGGCGCACCCAGCTGCGCGCCGACTCTCCCTTCTTTTGCACACACCGTTCTAGATCGTCGATAGTAAATAGCTTCCTGCACGTTCCATGAAAGTGCTTGATAAACGCAGTTTTCAACTCACCCCACGACTTGATAGATCCTTCCGGTAAATTGTTGAACCACAGCTTTGCTGCTCCTTCCGACATCATTAAATACATGAACTTGGCTTGAAGGTTTTCAGACGCGTTGCGAATCGACATAGCCATCTCATAACTGCTCAACCATGTTTCTGGATCCATAGTCGGCTCATAGTTCACTACTTTACCCGGTTCCTTGAATTTATCCGGGTAAGGCTCAGCCCTGATGTTATCCGTCAGACACTTGGGCCCAGCGAGATTAGTCGGTACTGGCCTCACCCGGGAAACATGCGATCCTGCGGGGGGTACGGCTGGGCGCGGCGCTACTGCTGGTCCGTGCACCGCAGACCCGGCCGCGGCTCTCCTAGCTCTGGAACTATCCACAATAGCTTGTGCTGCTGATACTGCTGGCGCTGCTTGCACGCGGGGAGGAGGCGGCATTTGCTGCTGCTCTGCCCTCCGTCGCGCTGAACTTGTTTGCATATTGCCTGCGTTGCCATGTTGCTGGCTGATATAAGGTGTTCCATGCATTCCACTCCTATTATCCGGGTAATTAACCTGCTGAGCCACTGCCGTATGCAACAAATCGATCGCCCGCCGGGTCTGCTCCGCATGGGGTGACTCTCTTACGGGGATCTGATTCAATGCTAACGTTGCGGCATATACGTTATCCATGGGGTTATTGAAGTGACCTGGCGGCGTACGAAATCGTGATGGTGGTGGTGGTGGTGCTGTGTTGCCGACAGGGGCCCCAGTCTGCAGTGTGGGTAACCCGGCCTGCACGTTTGCCGGCTGTCCTGCTCCAGTTGCCGGTTGATGCACAGTTTCCTGATTCACAGCCGGAATCGGCTGATCCTGGGGTGTGATGAATAGTGCGTTAGGGTTTATGACTCCACCCATCGCCGGTAATCTTGTCTGGTATCTCTGATGCACCCTGCTTGTCTCAGCTCGGAGCCGGTTCTCCAGCGCGTCCAGTTCACGTTGGCGCGTGGCTACCCCTTGCTTTTCTGCTTCTACATCTCTTCTTTGTTGCTCTAGCGCGCGGCGTGCTACCTCCAAGTCCCTGGCACGTGCCGCGGCGTTTTCCGGGGTTATCACAGTAGCTAACACTGTTGGGTCCAAGACAATATTGTTACTGAACAGGGCCGGGTGCTGCGGATTCGAAGGACCCGCCCCTGGCGTCCTGTTAGCCAGGAACCCGAACATATTTGCCTGCAGCTCGCTATCCGCCGCTCGGCTGGTGACTGAAGCCGACTCTCCGTCAACCCGGGTCAGGACCGGATTTCCGTCAGCCGGATTTTGCTGCTGGGCCAATGCTTGCGCCGCTCCGACCGCGGCCGTAGTCACGTTCCCCTGATTGAGATTGGTTGCAGGGGCCGTGTAGACCGCGACCTGGCGCGCAATGCTTGGCGAAGACTCATATTCCTCCTCATCGCCGCTATCTTCCTCGTACCGGTCCTCCAGCAGGTGCAAGATAGACTCGGTATCATCCTCTCTTATGACCCGGCCACGCGGGGTCCATGCCGGCTCCTCCGGCTGTTCCTTCTTCGTGGTGGGCTCTTCTATCGGATCCACCGTTCCGACCGATTCTTCTCCGTCCGACTGAACGTGGGTGGCTTCTCCTGACACAGAATCAAGTCCAAAATCGTCAGGGATTGAACCGAACGCACGTACCATGCCGACGAAGACGTTGACCCGGCCGATCGTGACGACAGATCCGGATTCGAGCAGATCCGACTCTGGCCCCCAGCCAAAATCGTCCACCATCTTCTCTCCTTCAGGGTTGGTGTAGATCTCGCCGACGACGAGGTTCTTCATGTTCTCCCGAGCTTCTCCCGTGATGTAAACACCCTTGGACGTAGGCCCCACGGTGGGCGCCAACTGTCGTGGGATAATCACGGCAGACGTTACCGGGGGTAACTTGTCTTGGGGCGAATCGACTCTGGTGTTTGGGAGAGGGTTTAGCTCAAGGGAAACCATGGTGATATGCGATCTGGTAGCCGGCAATCAAGTCGCCGAGTCTCCGATCTGAATATAATATCTCCACTCTCGTGTTACAATGGATACTCGATATCTCGTAATCTCTATTTCGTAAGCTTGTCTAATCTAACCCTAGGGACCGGCTTATATAGTACCCGGATCCCCTGGCTTACTATCCAACGCGTGTTCGGAGTCCTACCCGGACACTACTTACAAACCCTAAACTTCCTTATCGGAACCCACAATCCGGGTTACGAGGCCTACACTTCTGGGCCTTCTAGAAGCTCCTTTTCCCTAAGCCGGGTCTTGTGCAGCGTCCTTTGGGCCGAATTACACCTTGGTGTTAGCATACGGGGTTATCATCCCTCCATCAGGTTTTACTTCCCTCGAAGACTGTTGCGATCCCCTATACTTGTGGGTCATCAAGACTATTTTCTGGCGCCGTTGCCGGGGAGCATAGCTTTATTTGTGAGCTCACCGGAGATTATTATTACCTACTGCCAATCATTCATCATGGGTAAGTCTCGTGATGGAAAGTTTCCTATATTACCATCCACTACAAGAAGAGGTACAACTCTGAACAACTCTGTTGCTCTTGATTCACCGTCTGTTATGAGTAAGCTGCTTACACCACCACATGCTACACATGCTACTTCTGCTGAATCTGAAAATGCTTCTGATAATTTTGATGATGCTTCTACTGTGATTGATGAGAGTGGTTCTCTCGGTCCTTTCTTAGATGCTACTATTGCTAAAGCTAAAAATATTGCAAACACTGAAATTCCTGCTAAAAATCCTGTTACTCCTGCTTTTTCACCTGAGTTTAGAGAGAACCCTAGTGATGATTTAGATGATGCCTATATTGAACTGAGTGATGAATTTATTGATGAAATACGTTCTTTGATGGATAAAGATGCTGCTATACGTATTATGGAAAGTCGTGTTTTTAGATATAAACTATCTCCTGATGCTAAGTTTGCCACTTCTCCTATTTATATTAGGGATAAGGATTATGATTTCTCTTTTGATTTATATTATATATCTATTATTGAGAAAGAACCTTTTTGTGGAACTGAAAATGAAAGTGCCGTGAAACATATGAATGAGCTCTCCTCATTGAGTAGTTTATTCTCTGACGATCTTAAGAAACGTAGCTACTTTGTTACTAAAATATTCCCTTTCTCATTAAAGGATGAAGCTAAAACTTGGTTTAACAATTTGTCTCCTGGATCTATTGATAGTCCTATTGGTTTGGTTAATGCTTTCTTTCAGAAATATTTTCCTGCTAGTGCTCAACATGCTGCTTTACGAAATATATTTAATTACAAGCAATTGGAAGAAGAGAAATTGCCTGTATCTTGGGAAAGGTTTGGTTCTTTAGTTAGAGCTGCACCTGGGCATAAGCTAGAAGATAATAAACTTCTTGATATATTTTGTAATGGACTAACTGTTGAATCTAGGACATACCTAGATAGTTGTGCTGGTTGTGTTTTCAGGCAAAGAACTCCAGAAGAAGCTGAGGAATTAATGGCTAAAATAAGCCAAAATCATGATTATTGGACTATGGTTGAGCCTCAGCCGACCCCTACTCTAGTACCAACACGAACACCCAAGAAGAGGGGAATGATTGAATTAAATGATGAGAGAAGCCAATAAATCTCTTAAAGAGAGGGGTATTAAATTTGAAGGTGTGAAGAATCTTCCACCCATACAAAAGAATTATGTAAGCCAATTCCTCACTCACCATCCATTGAGGTATACTCTCTCCAATATTTTGATAGTAGAGATATTCCCTATAGAAAACCTCCTGATCTATTCTTAGATGAATTTGATAATTATGTCATTAAGCAAGATAATTTTAAATAAGAGAGTGCAGAACCACCTTATGGAAAACTCTAGAGCTATTAATGATTTGCATGGTATTACAGAAAGAACCTCTAATGATGTTAAAATTCTTGTTAAACATTTTCAAATGGTTCAAACTCAAATTGATCAACTTGCTAAAGTGCAAAAAGATTTTCTAGTTAATGCTTCTAAATAAAAACATGCTTATGAAATAAGAACTAGAAGTGGTATTGCTACACAAGACCCATTATATCCTGAGGGACATCCTAAAAGAACTGAACAAGATTCCCAGCAAACTAATGATAATGGTATTCATACTAAAAAGAAAAAGAAGAAGAAACAAAAGTGTTGTAGAATCCTATGAACCTGCTAGAGATCCTAATAGTATATCTATCTCTGATGCTGAAACTGAAAGTGGTAATGAAAAGAATGATGCTTCTGATAAAGAAGAACCTGTAGCTGAAAAGCAAACTAAAACTGCAAAGTATACTAAGGAATATTTCATTGCTAATAAACATGGTAATGAGAGAGAACCTTGGGTACAAAAACCAATGCCTTTTCCTGGTAAGAAACACAAATCTAAGGAAGAAGAACATTATAACAAGTTTTGTGAATGGATGAAACCCTTGTTCTTGCAAATTCCTTTAACTGATGCTATTAAATTGCCTCCTTATGCAAAATATATGAAATATATTGTCTCTAACAAAAGGAAGATTCCTAACGAGGAAATTTCCACTATGCTTGCTAATTATTCTTTTAATGGCAAGGTTCCTGAGAAGCTTGGAGATCCTATTATACCTACTATTCCATGTTGTATTAAAAATAATTATGTTAGAACTGCTTTGTGTGATCTGGGAGATGGAGTTAGTGTCATGCCTTTTACTCTCTATAAAAGACTCCTCCTAGAAAAATTGATACCAACTCATATATCTTTGCAAATGGCTGATAAGTCTACTGTTATTCCTATGGGTATATGTGAGGATGTTCCTGTTCAAGTTACTAATAATTGTATGATATTAACTGACTTTGTTGTGTTGGAAATGCCTGAAGATGATAATATGTCTATTATTCTTGGAAGACATTTTCTTAATACTGCAGGGGCTGTTATTGATTGCAATCAAGGCAAAGTTACTTTTAATGTTAATGATAAAGAGCACACTGTTTATTTTCCCAGGAAGATTGATAGAAAATATGGTATATCCATTGAAAATATTGAGACCATCAAGATTGGAGAATTTTATTGTCCTATTCCAAAGCCACCAAAAGAATATGAAATTATTATGATTGGGACTATGCCTATGAAGGTTGAGGTAACATAATTATTTAGTGAGAAACAAAGTTCTGTTTCATATAAAATTGTTTTGGTAGCAAGATTTGATCACCCTTGTTAACAAAATGATTTTAAATGAAATGGGCAATGTTTTGACTACGTTTTCACCTTCCCCATTACGTTTTCACCATGTTTACTTCTTCTATCACATGGTTACTGAGGTTATGCATGTTTTCACCACCCATACTTTTATTTTCACCACTACCACCATTGTTTTCTTTGGTTATTCTTTCATTGGAGTGTCATAGAACCTCTGTAGTTCTGGTTTTGGTTTTGTTTTCCACGTTTTCACTTTCGTTTTCCCGATTTTTATTAATTATTAAAATTCTGGAAATACCACAAAAATAAAGTTTCTCGAAAAATTCCAGAAAAATTATAATAAATTTTCACATCAAAAAAGGACGCAGAAAGCCACCTGGGAGGCCCCAGGGGGACCCACCAGGAAGGCACACACTAGGGTGGCGCGGCCTGCCCCTGGTGGCGCCAGCCCATGGTTTGGGTCCCCCTGGCCCCCACTAACTCTCTCTCCTGCCAAAGTTCCTTCTCTCACCTCCCAAACTCAACACATTTCTTGGAACCCGAGTTCTTGCTCTTTTTCTTCAAAGAAATTCGATCTCTTGGCTCAGACCATCTTTTGTACTAAAATTTGGTGCATTTTCTCTCCGGTATGTGACTCCTCCGTTGATCCAAGTAGAATTTTGTTTAGTGAAGTATTTCTTGAGTATTTTGGTACTGTAGGTGACAGCTTATGTGAGTTTGCATGCTTGATTTGAGTAGAAATATTATAGTTTTGATGTATGTTTAGCTCTCATATAAGTCCCTATAGTAGTCTCCACCTTATAGTTGCTTGTAATTATTTTTTATGATGATTGTTGAAAAATTTCAGAGATGGAGCACAATTCTTATCAACTAAACCAGCATGAGTTGGAGGTGCATGAGGTCATGCTTGTGCACCGTGAAGAGAGGGTGTTCCCATCGATCTATCCTTGTCGGGAATTTATGCAAGTTGCCGGAATTCGGCAGGATTTTAACACTAATGCACAATGCAGGTTTAGAGCGTTTCATTGAGGATGAGCCCATCCAATATGTGAAACTTACTATGTCTGTGGTGCAGGATTTTTGTTTTAAATGGTCTCCAACTAACCCAATGGTACACTACAAGATTTATAATAAAGCTGTGAGCCTGCCTTTTAGTGTTTTCTATGCAGCTATTAAGGTACCTGAGTGGGGGTCTTGTGAGAGAATAAGTGGGCAGCCCAAACCACTATTGGATTTATATGGAGAAATTTGCCAAGGCAGAAGCTTCACGGGAGAAAGTGGTAAAATTCATGAAATTCAACTCCCTAGCATTCGATACTTTGCCTACTTCATTTCTAAATGTGTGTTAGCTAGAAAAACTACCAGCAAGTTATCTGTTTATGATTTCGCATTTATTGCTGCTGCTTTGAGACATGATAGGTCTTATAATTTTGGTGCTTTGATTGCTTACAGTCTCTCACATAACTGTGAGGAGGGCGGAGTTTGTGGAGGTCTTATTGCCTCACGCTTGTTAGCTTTGCATGGTTTCGAGGCTCACCATCTAGACTATCAGTTTGCTTTAGAGAGGCTTAATCTTGTTTCCATGGTTCAACATAAGTTTCTTTCCACTCATGCTCACTTACTTAATTTATCTTTTTAATTAACTTTCTCCAAACGATCCGGGTGGAGAGTTGTTAAAACTGTTAGAGAAGTACTTTTTCCTGCACCCCCTTTGTTTAATCTTAATAACAGGCAAGGATGGGAGCTTCCTGAGAGTGAGCTTGATACATACCTTGAGCATCTCACCCGGCAAGGGGAGGACGCCAGAGAGGGGGATGATGGTGATTTCGTCCAGCCCTATGACGCCACAGGGATTCCATATCAACACCCCGGTTATGACTATGCGCTGGTTGCTTCATCTTCTTCTTATGCGCCCGAGTACGACCACGCGAGGGATGACCCACCGCAGTGGGGATATTTCCCGCACTTTGATTGATCTCCACTTAGGCCAAAAGCCTAAGCTTGGGGGGAGGTATACCAACATCACACTCATTTACATATCATGTTCGGTCGGTTCTTTGTATATCCATGTTTTCTCTTTGTTTCTTTCGTTTTCTTTCGCTTCTCTTTGTTTTTATTATTTTGTTCTTGCTTTCCAAAACACAAAAGACCAAAAATATTTCTTTTGTTTCTCTTTGTTTGCTTCTTTAGTTTCTTTATTTGGTTTGCTTTATATTTTAGTTGTAGTTTAATATTCAAAAACCCAAAAATATTATAGTTTGTTTGTTGTTTGCTTTCTTTTGTTCTTGTCTCATTTTGAAAACAAAAAAAGATTTTGCTTTGTTTTCTTGTTCTCTTTTTGTTCGTGCTTTAATTGGAAAACCCAAAAAGATTTGTTGTTCTTCTTTGGTTCTGTAAAGTTTGTTGCAGAGTTCAACAGTCGTCCGTGATTCCATTGGAGTTTTGTTTTCATTATATATTATTCGAGGCACAAGTGAAGAGCAATAATGACGATATACGACAATTCAAGTTGTGGTGAGAGGCCGGTATGAACTCTATTTGTTTTTATTTTTGTACATATATCCATCTATGTGAGCATGCTTAGTTTGTTCGTATAACATATATGTGACTTAATGGCTACTTAAAAGTTCGTGCTCTCTCATGTTTTGTTCCAATTTATTAATAGTAAATGACTTGTCATATGAATATGTGTTCGCATTGTTTTATTCATAGAAGGGTATGATATTGTGGTAGCCTCCTCTTACTGTTTCATTTGAATCGACTTGGCACATTCTCACGCATGCTAAGACTGAAAACAAAAAGTCAATAAGCCTCGATGATTTATTTTGCCTCAAAGTTTTAGTATCAATTTTATGCCTCAATTAATTTTACTTTGTCGCAAACATGATTATGATAGTTATTGCTCTCTTGATTGTCGAAACCTCTCTATTTGCTAGCCTTCACCTGTACTGAGTATGAGCTCTACTCGTGCAGCCAAATCCCCGAAAACCAAAGTTTGCCAAATGTGTCCACCATATCTACCTATATGTGGTATTTAACCGCCACTCCAAGTAAATTGCTCATGTGATAACTTTAAAACCTACTAAAAATCATTCCTGTTTTGTGCCCCTGTTTTAGCTCATGAGGACACAAATAGAGAATCTTTATCTCACTTGTTGATTGGATTTCACACCCTGGACTAGTGGCTTCATCCGCTTATCCAAATGATAGAAGAGCTGGCAGCGGGGTGCCCAGCCCCAAATTAATACACACAAATTCTCTTCACTCTTTTTGCCCCTGATTTATCAGTCAAAGCATAATTGTGTAAGCAAAAGAGAAACAGGGATGACCTTCTACACAAGTTGCGTCCTTCACCATGGGAGTCGCTCTTGTGAATCTAGTTGACTTGTGACGTACTGCATTGTCTGTTTACCATTCGCTGACATAAGCATACACCTCTCTCAAAATGTTTTCAATACCTCTGTTTAATAAAATAAAAATCTCTAGCACATGAGTGATCCATGCTTCCCTCTGCGAAGGGCCATTCTTTTACTTTTATGTTGAGTCTTCGCCATATTCTTTGAGCACCTTCTTGAGAGCATATTTATCATTCTTAGTGTAATGTGTTTGTCCCAAAGCACGGTTGATTGCGGTATGTTTGATATCTTTATGTCTTCCGTTGAACTTCAGAGGTGCTCTGGCATTTATGTTTTGCCCCACATTTAAGGGCAAGCGAGATACCACTTTGTCAGATCCTATTATGAATACTTCAATCATGCAAATAGTTATGCTTCATGGTGTTTATTATTAATATGTTGTTATCTTCGCATGGTTTGCATAGCTATTAAGTGTCAGTATGTTGCATGTATCTTATCATGAGCATAATTAAGTAGTTGATCACATAGTGAGTATATTTACATCATATTAAACAAATGTGTTCGTAGAAGTCTTTTATCGCACTCAGTTGTCACTGAATTGCTTGAGGACAAGCAATAAGCTAAGCTTGGGGGAGTTGATACGTCAAAAACGTATCTCCTTTTTCGAACACTTTTCTTATTGTTTTCCTCTAAACTTGTGTGTTTTGGCTACAACTAACACGAACTAACGTTGTTTTCAGCAGAATTACTTTGGTGTCTCGTATTTATGAAGAAAAATCAACTTTCGGGAAAATGCCCAGAAAAGAGCCCATTGATGTTTTCACCCCGGAAGACCCCGGAAGCCAGAAGGGGGCCAGGAGAGGGGCCAGAGGATGGCCACACCCCCCCTGGCGCGGGTCCGCCTAGCCGCCCCAGCATAGCGTGTGGGCCCCCCAGGACCCCACTCAGACTCCCCTTTCGACTACAAGTAGCCTTCAACCCTAAAGCCCGAGGGGGTACGCCATATTCCACGGAATCACAATAGAGCGCCGCCGCCGTCCCGAACCTCGATTCGAGGATCAGAAGTTCCTGTTCTGGCACCCTGCCAGGACGGGGAAGTGGAGGAGATCATCGCCATCGTCATCACCAACGCCTCTCCATCGACCATCCATGTTTCCCCCATCCATGTGTGAGTAATTCCCCGCTGTAGGATGAAGGGGATGGTAGGGATTGGATGAGATCGTTCATGTAATAATGCCGTGATTGTTAGGGCATAGTGCCTAGTATCCTCTATTAGTGCTATTGACATTGTTGCAACTTGTTATGCTTAATGCTTGCCACTTTATGCCCGAATGCCATGATCTCAGATATGAACATGTTATTGAGTCACGATGATAATTATTGTTTCTTGATCATACCTGCACGTTATTTACACATATTGTTGTCCGGAACCCGAGGCCCCAAAGTGACAGAAATTGGGACAACCGGAGGGGATGGCTGCGATGTGAGGATCACATGTGTTCATGGAGTGTTAATGTTTTGCTCCGGTGTTCTATTAAAAGGAACACCTTAATTACCAGTAGTTCCCTTGTGGCCCCGCTGAAAACGGGCTGGTAGGACAAAAGATGTTGTGCAAGTTCTCATTGCGAGCACGTACGACTATTTACGGAACACATGCCTATGGTTACTTAGTTTTTGGATGCTTTATCTTATTTATCTACAATGCCCCTGACATGATCATTATTAAAACTTTCTTGTCCATGCAACGCCCGTTCATCCGTCCCTATGCCTACATTGTTTAATCCGATGTTTACTTCAAACACTACTACTGCTGCTGTTTTCATCTCACTGCTGTTATTATTTCACTACTTCTGCTACTATAAAACTGTTAGTGCTGATAAACCACTGCGAACAAAAGTACTTTCAGGTGCAGGTGAATTGACAACTCACTTGTTAAGGCTGACAAATATTCTTTGGCTTCCCTTGTGTCGAATCAATAAATTTGAGTTTTACTTCCCTCGAAGACTGTTGCGATCCGCTATACTTGTGGGTCATCAGCCCCATGGCCTTACATTGCGCACCACCATCCCTTGGGATTTTCTCTGATTTATTTGATAAATAAATGAGGTGGAAAAGGAGTAAAAGGAAAAAAAGGGAAAAGAGGGGGAGGGGGAGTTGTACTACATCTAGGAGTCCAATCCGAATCCCCCCAAGGGACTTGGTGCGGCCAAGGAGAGGGGAGTCCAAACCGACTTCTCCCTCAAGGAAAGTGCCATCCTTTGTCCCACTATGTAATCCCACCCCTTCCTCATTGCGAGGATATTTTTTTGGCTTTAAGGCCTCTCTCTCTCTCTCTCTCTCTCTCTCTCTCTCTCTCTCTCTCTGTGAGACCCTCTAATTAAATTGGAACCTCTAATTAGAACCTCCCTAATTGTATTAGTTTATCTAATTAGAACATCTCTAATTGGATTAGAGCTTCAGATTAGAGACCCTCTAATTAGTTTAGGGCTACTTCTAATTGGGAGAGGATGATCATCTCTCCATTAGACCTAACTCTAATCTCTCCCCCTCCCCATGTGGTGGGATCTCTCCATCTCAATTGTGAACCTATGGTGCCTAGTCCTGGATGGCAAAGCGCTGCAAGATTCTGATGGACGTATGCGTGCGAACTCTCAGAGGGGTAACATGTGATACCCTCACTCTGCTAGATCTAGAAGGTGGGATACGGGGAACCAGCAACATTCACACCAATAGGCTTAGCCCTGCGACTCTTCATTATGCTTCACCGACATCGCAATCGACACATCTTTCGTGCTTCCTGTCGGTAATGAATCAAATCTATCCCGACTTGTATCTTCATAGTAGATCATGTTTGTTACGTAGGACGATTTTTTTAAATTCTGCTATGTAACCCAATGTTGGTATCAAAGGGGTTTATGCATAGGTACAGGTACGATCTAGAGCACTGGTGTGTGCGAGTATTGCATAAGTTTGTTCAATTATATTATAAAGCTCTCTAATATTTAGATTGTTCATCATTTCTTCCTAATAAGTTGTGTCGTTTTGTGTTGAACGACAAAATGAGATTTTTACAAACTTCTAGTAATCCTAGAACATTGAAGTTGCCCCTATCATATCTCGTCTAGTCCGAAAAAGTGCTTCAATAGTTTTGGATCTTGCTATAGTTGGATTCATGGATGACATGATGGACAGAGCATGTGGATTGGATCCACACGGGGATTCATGGTTATGAATAAGTTTAGATTGAGGCTCTATACATCTCCATAATGTATGAGTTTCAATCAACCCGCTATGTCAATTTAGCAACGTGAACAATCATGTCAGATTTTGTTCGTAGGTAGTAGCGGTTCACTCCGTAGAACCTAGAACCACCTAAAAGTTGCAAACACAATGGTTAGATCCATCTAAATTTTTTTCGCAGAGCATGAGATGTGATGTGGTATAGTCCGTTATCATTTAAGAGTTGTATGAAATGTTATCCACTGTATTTATTTTGACATGCGAGAAACCATATGACTGCATTCTTTGGCCATCCTGCCCCATGCTTTCATTGAGTATATTAGAGATAGGAGAAGGACATGGAGATGGCGATCAAACTTCATACACTTCGGCAACGATCCATGGAGCAAAGAAAGAGTTCTCGGCCCCGAAGACAAAGTGGACTATACTGCATAAGATTAAATTGCATGTGATGGTTAATCCTTTTTATGAACCCTTTTGATTGCACAATATTTGTGATTATGATTGTTATTCCTCACTTAAAAATATCAAGGTTATTATGATCTTCCAAACCGTGTACCGTCAAACTGGTTCGGGTTCACGTCCATCACCCGGATACGCGGATCAGCGAGTTCTTAGAAAATTAAATGCGGTTATGGATTGAGCACTTGGTTAAGAGGACCAATACCATAAAATAAGGGACATTAGTTGGTTGTCTTAACGTTTAGGCATGAACGTCATGAGCTCGGAGCACATACGTCGAAAGATGAACGAGAGTCACATAAGATGTGATTGGCCTGTTGACTTGGCCTTTGGGATTATGATTAGTTGCATAGACGGATACGTCCGTATAATCATAACCCTAATATGGATCTTGAGTAACAGAATATTGATTTAGAGGAATATCAATTTCAGTGGGAGTGCACAAATGATTAAATATTTGGTTTTAACCAAGTACAATTAATCGTGATATCAACTAGTGTAATTTTCATAGATTGTTAGAGTTGGAATCTATATCTCACCTACATATTTAGTTAGTTGATTGAGTTAGATATCTAATTAAGGAGAACTTTACGTACTTGTTTCGTAATTTGAGGGTTTCTCTCAAAATGTCTAGGTAAATTCGTATTGCAATATTTCTGTAGAGTTGCTCAACGTATGTCAATGAATGAAATTCATGACATGCATGGATGTAATTCGAAGAGCATTGATTCCTATTAGTCTTTTCTCCATAAGGTTATCACAAGTGAAGCACCATGAAGTTGTCAATGTTTTGACCTGTGACACACACTTGTTGACATAAGCACGGGTGTGTATAGTATTATACACACATGCATGCAATTGACAAATATATGTCTATTAAGGGACAAGGAAGTGAAAAAGTTATTTTAGATACAAACAAGATAGGAGATATCTCAAAAAATATTTTGTATGCAAGAGAAGCAAAGATTAAATTTGGTGAAGAAAACATATGTGTACTAAGCTTGGTGCATAGAAGGATTGGAGACATTAGTTGTCCCAGTCTCCCAAAAATTGGGCATCAATCTTAATAGTTTTCTTTCCAGTAAAGTCTCTAGGAGCTTTGTAATTATTAATGTCTAAGGGGGAAGAAGTATTGTGAATGAATTTATTCATTACACTTTGGAATCTTAAAGAATACTTATCATAAGTTAATGGTGCGTAAAAGGTTCAACTTAAAAATGCAAGGGTGTCATGATTGACACACTGATAAAGTATCCCAGTAGCACTGGTGTCATTCTTAATGTTCAATGTTTATCACATATAGTCTGGTAAAATAACCTTGGGTATATGTTATTCATGTTCAGAATTGCTGGTTAGTGTGGTTCTTGGGTCTAGTGATTTAATCATAGGAATACCATATCAGTTGCTCTTATTTGCAACATTATACAAGAATTACTATGCTTATAAAGGACTAGCAAAGGAAAATGAAATAATGAGTGATGTAGTAAGATTACTACATTCCACATAATTTTCTTAGCGATTTATTGTGAGCAGTGACACTTTTCGCCTCGCTGGGGACATAAGTTTGACTTATGACCTTGTAGATAGTATACAATGAGTCCCGCAAGTAGACATCAATAACGCGCTAAAGGATAAATGATTAGTACCAATCATTTTGACAAGATATATTACTGGTCTTTGAATTGAGTTACAAAGCTTAGCGATCATCCGGAACGTTGTGGAATCATTCTGCAACTTTGATCACCAAGAACATCATAAGTTTATGGAGTGTCCAAATGTCACAAACCAATCTTATTCGATATGATAGATTAAGGATGTTAACATTGCACTACATCTTTCGTAAGTCATGCACATATGTACCACCTTATCCCAAAGAGATTGTGCGGATTCCTCCTTCAACACCTCTTGCAAAATCTCATTAGATAGATGAAGTTGAAGTAAAGACAAAGCCTTACGGTTTTTACGGTTGTCAGCGTATGTTCACTTCTTCAGATCCATTTCTTTGAATCCATCCAGCGCATCATCATGATCTCCGGATTGTTAGAGAATCGCTCTCATCTTGACTTTCCATAGCGAGAATTTTGTCTTATAGTCCAGCAACGGTAGATCAAGATTCATCCCAGCCATCGTAATACGCTAATATGGAAACCAGGGCTCTGAACAAAGAGACCGACACACAGGGACATGCGATTTTTTAAAGGAAACGTGAATAGGTTGTCCCGGTGTACCTCACCGGGTAGGGATCCTTTATTATATATGGGTAAAACACACGTACAAAATAAGTCCTATACGGATACGAATAGGTGTCGTATACCATATTCTAACACCCTCCCTCAATCTCAACTGATAACACGTTGAGATTGCGTTTACAATGATCGTATAACGGTAAAGGAAGAGGCTTAGTGAAAATGTCAGCTACTTGATCTTTGGACGAGATAAAGCGAATCTGCAATTGCTTCTGACTGACTCGTTTGCGAACAAAGTGGAAATCAACTTCAATGTGCTTGGTTCGTGCATGGAAAACTGGGTTAGACGACAGATATGTTGCACCAATGTTGTCACACCACAACACTGGAGGCTGAGCTTGAGTAACACCGAGCTCATGCAACAATGACTGCACCCAAACAAGCTCTGTTGTAGCATTGGCGAGAGCTTTGTATTCAGACTCTGTACTGGACCTGGACACTGTGGATTGTTTACGAGCACTCCAGGCGATCAAATTACCACCATAGAATATAGCATACCCCCCCGTGGATCGCCTGTCATCCATGGTGCCAGCCCAGTCTGCATCAGAAAATGCCGAGAGCAAAGTGGAGGTGGAGGACCGAAACTGAAGACCACTGTTAATGCTAAACCGCACATATCTGAGTATGCGCTTAACTGCCGACCAATGTGAAGTCCGAGGGGCATGAAGATACTGACATACCTTGTTGACAACAAACGACAGATCATGACGAGTCACAGTGAGATATTGAAGACCACCAACAATGCTACGATACTGAGTTTCCTCATCAGCAGAGAGAGCATCACCATCAGTACTGCAAAGACGCTCAGAAGGTGACATGGGAGTAGTTTTTTTTTCGAGGGTATGCAATTGCATACCTGATTTTTATAGAAGAAAAGAGATAGCGGTACAAGTAGAAACGACAGCAGCGGTTACAGGCAACCTAGCTGTCGAAACACACTCCACTCCACACCCAAGAGACTACTCGCGAAGCAAAACTCCTACTCCCGCTCCAGCTCGGTCCCAGCTCTTCAACTCCTCAAAAACCCTCATAACTAGGGTTTCCTCATTGCAGATTTGCCGATCGTTATGGAACACTCTTGCGTTTCGTTGCTTCCAAATCAACCAGGAGATCAGGGTTATGACGGTGTCCACCTGCTTCCTTTGTTTGTCTCTAAACTTCGCCCTGACTGACAGCCACCAATTTTCTAACGTATCTGTCACAGAAGGTATGGGGATCTGGATGGTCAGACGGGAAACACATCTCCACCAGACCTGCCTTGTGAACACGCATTGCACAAGGATATCGTCCGTAGTCTCACTCTCTTGGAGGCACAGCGTGCAAACGTCCGGTCGATCCTGCAGACCATGCCTAGCTCTCCGATCCGAAGTCCAAATTCTATACTGGAGGGCAAGCCATAAGAAGATTTTGCACTTAGCCGGCGCCCAGCATTTCCAGACTCCGATAGCAAGGGGGAAGCGGATTTGCCCTTGCATCAACGCATCGTATGTGGATCTCGCAGTGTACTTTCCAGACGCCGCAACAGTCCACCAAAACTCATCCTCCCTCGTGTTATCTCGTGGCACCTCCTGGATTGACAGGCACAGCCTGACGCACTCCGCAACCATGTCTGCTGACCAGACTCCCCTGATGTCTGAAATCCAATGATTCTCCCTTAGACCCTCTTCTACCGACCTTCTGTTCGCAGTCCTAGCATTGACCGCCGCTCGAAGGAGGGGGGCGATCTCTCGAACTACCAAGCCTCCAATCCATCTGTCCTTCCAGAAAAAGGTCCTCTTTCCATCCCCAATGCTAATGCGAGCCAAACTATTGAACACCTCAGCAGCCAGTGTGTCCTTCATCATCGGCAACCCGGACCAAGGCCTGGTAGCATCCGTCCTTCTAAGCCACTCCCATCTAACCCGAAGGGCCAGACCCTGCGTCTCTAAATTTTTGATGCCAAGGCCTCCAAAACAATAAGGCTTGCACACATTTTCCCAGGCCACCAGACACTGACCCCCATGTGCATGTTCTGACCCAGCCCACAGGAGCCCTCTCATCCATTTATTAATCTCCTCAAGAAGCCAGCAAGGGGCCTCTGCAACCAGCAGCTGATGCACAGGCCTAGCTGCCACAACAGACTTAACCAGCGTCAGTCTTCCTGCCCTTGCGATCATACCACTCTGCCAAGAAGGGACACATCTAAGAACCTGATCCAGCAGGGGTTGCCACTCGCTCTTGGTCAGGGTGACATGGGAGTAGTGACAGGACTACACTTAAGCATACCAGCACGAGCAAGTAGCTCAAGAGCATACTTGCGCTATCGAAGAACCAATCTTCCTGTAGATGGTGAGGAGACCTCAATTCCCAAGAAGTAATGAAGAATACCAAGGTCTTTAATGGAGAAGTCAGACCGAAGCTCATGAATTAACTTGGGAATAGCAGAGGGAAGTGAACTGAGCACAATAATGTCATCAACGTATACCAGCAAGTACATAGTCAAATCTGATCGCTGAAGGATGAATAATGATGTGTCAGCAACAGACGGAGAAAAAACCAGCGAACCGAGGACAGAACTGAGGCGAGCATGCCAGGCCCTAGGTGCATGTTTCAAACCATACAGGGACTTGACAAGCTGACAGTAGTGACCAGGATGAGCAGAATCAGTAAAGCCCGGAGGTTGTCTCATATAAACCTGCTCATCAAGAAAACCATTGAGGAATGCATTTTGAATATCCAACCGCCGAAACGACCACCCATGTGAGAGAGCCATAGAGAGTAATAAACGAACGGTGGCTGGTTTGACGACAGGACTAAATGTCTCATCATAGTCGAGGCCAAAACGCTGCTTGAACCCCTTAGCAACGAGTCGCGCCTTGTATCGCTCAATGGTTCCATCAGCACGTAACTTAACTTTGAAAATCCAACAAGAATCAATTAAGTTAACACCAGGAACAGGAGGTACCAGTTTCCACGTACCATTAGACTGAAGTGCGGAGAACTCATCCTCCATCGCAGCTCTCCAATGAGGAATACGAAGGGCCTCGTGATAATCTCTCGGTTCAGCTGTGCATTTGGATGCTGTATAGGCTGCGAGAATACTAGACCAAGCCACTGTACCATCTTTACGATCTTTGGGCTTGCGAATGCCTCGGGACAGACGTGTAACCGGACGAGACAGAACTGGTAGCTGTCGAACAGGTGGCGGAGACGGTGACGCAGCCAGCTCAGGTGACGCAGTAATATCCGCAGCAGGCGATGTCGGAGCGGAGGGGACTGTCGGAGATCCGGGGACAGGCGAGCTGGGCGCAGACGGGGACCGAGGCGAGGCCAGCTCGTCCTCCCAGGCGGATCCTGTCGCGGTCCCGGGAGCAGAAGGCGACGCGAGCCCAGCAGGAGCCAAGGGCGCTGCAGTCGAGGCAGGGGGCGGGTCGGACCGGGGCGCTGCAGCCGAGGCAGGGGGCGGGTCGGACCGTAGGCGAATCTGCGGGACGGCGGGGTGGGCAGGAACCTGCACGACCACCGAGGCAGGAGCAGCAGCTGTAGGCACTGATTCCGAGGCGGAACAGTGCTGTGTACCCGAATTTTCAGCAAGAATTTCCAAACGCGCGCCACGGCCGGTACCTGCACCATGATTAGCAAGCAAAAACGGTGCATTTGCAGTATCCATAAAGTGGTCAGCTGATAATAACTTGGACTCGGTGAGAGGTGATGAAGAGTGATTATCGGGCATTTTTGCAAACGGAAACACATGCTCATCGAAAATGACATCCCTAGAGATATAGACTCGATTTGAAGGAACATGAAGGCATTTGTATCCTTTATGTAAGGAACTATAGCCAAGAAAAACACACTTCTTAGATCGAAATTCGAGTTTGTGATTGTTATAAGACCGTAGATGAGGCCAACAAGCACAACCAAAAACCTTGAAAAAGGTATAATCCGGAGATTCATGAAGTAATTTTTCAAGAGGAGTGGACATATCAATGGTACGACTAGGAAGCCTATTAATAAGAAAACAGGCGGTGGAGAACGCGTCACTCCAGTAACATAGAGGAACAGAAGCATGTGCAAGCAAAGTGAGACCAGTCTCAACAATGTGACGGTGTTTCCGTTCAGTAGTGCCATTTTGTTGATGGGTGTGTGGACAAGATACACGATGAGATATGCCTAGGTTATGAAAGAAGGGATGAAGTTTCTCATATTCCCCCCCCCCCCAATCAGTTTGAACATGAATGATTTTCCTATTTAGCAAGCGTTCAACATGTTTTTGAAATTGGAGGAACACATCATAGACATCAGATTTTTGTTTGAGTAAGTAGAGCCAAGTGAAGCGACTATAACCATCAACAAAACTTACATAGAAACGATGTCCACTAATAGATGTTTGGGCAGGACCCCACACATCAGAATAAATAATCTCCAAAGGAAACTTAAGTACACGAGTAGACAAAGAGAAAGGTAATTGATGACTTTTCCCTTGTTGACAAGCATCACACACTGCTTTATTTTTACTAGACTCTATGGTGGAAGGTAACTCATGACTACGAAGAACATGTTGAACTATTTGGAATGCTGGATGACCTAGGCGATTGTGCCACACATGATGTGACACCTTGACACTGCTGAGTGCTTACTTGATGACATGGGCTTTAATATCGTAGAGACCTCCACGGCAACGACCTCTAAGAATGGGTGCTCTCGTGCCCCGATCCTTAACAAAAAGATCATTAGGGTGGAGTTTAATGAAAACATTATTGTCATGCGAAAGTTTACTCATGGACAAAAGATTGCGAGATGCATGAGGGACATGAAGAACATTGTGTAGAGCTAACGTTCGAGACGATGGAGTAGGAATAACAACATGACCTACATTATGAATATGCATACCTGCTCCGTTTGCCGTGTGAACTTGCTCGGTGCCGTGGTAGGGCTCATGCGTAGTAAGTTTCTCCAGATCATGAGTGATGTGATGAGTAGCCCCGGAGTCTACATACCACGCCGGGTCAACCACCTGTTGTCCACTGTGAGGAGTAGTAGTCATAGCCATAGCAATTTGACGCTCAGTGTTGCTCCCATCATTACCAATGCCCAGATAATTACGGTTAAACCTTTTATAACACTTTGCGGATGTGTGGCGTGGAATCACGCAAAGTTGGCACACAATAGTGCCTTTGCCCGTGCTAGTCCGTGGCGCAGAGCCGGTGCTGGGCTTCTGCTGCGGCTGCAGCTGGGCCGGTGGGCGGTACATAGGTCGCGGTCCACCGCGGGCAGCACCGTAGGCAGTAGCGCCTGAGGCCGGGTTGGCAGCATGGGCCGCCGGGTAGTGGGCCGATGCGGCTGCTGATCGGCGCGCGAGCATCCGCTGCTCCGTAGCGATGATGTGCGAGAAAAGGTCCTGGACAGGCATAGGCGTAGTACGAGCCGTTACCACGCCGTGAAGGGAGTCGTAATCTCCATCGAGACCCGCAAGTACATATGAGATGAATTCTTCGGGACGTAGAGGTTGCCCAATGCCTGTGAGAGTGTCCGAAAATGCCTTCATCTTGTGAAAGAAAACCGTCGCCGTCATGTTCTCCTTCTTCAATTCTGCCATCTGTTGACGAATACCCGTGGAGCGCGCGATAGAAGTGGAAGCAAAATCACCACTTAGGGTTTCCCACGCCTCTCATGCGGTAGCTGCGAACATCACCATCCCAACTACATCGGGCATCATGGAGGAGACAAAGGCAGACAGAACAGCTTGATCTTGTTGAACCCAGAGATGATATGCGGGGTTTGGTTGCGGAACCATAGCACCTCCATGGTTGGCAACAATCTGAGCAGCAGGGCATGGAATTGATCCATCTACGTAACCCATAAGAAGCTGACTGTGAAGGAGAGGACCAACTTGTGCCCTCCAGACAAGATAATTGTCGCTAGTCAGTTTAATGGTGATTGAGGGACCTATGTTGATGACGCCACCCGGGATCATGTGACCTCCAGGCATCATGTGATTATAGAACACACTGCCCTGGTTGTAGACCGGGCCAAACATGGCCGAACCAGGGTTTTGCTCGACGGGGAAGTCCATCGCAGACATGGAAGGCATCGATGCTCGTGGAGGCGTGTACGCCATCATCGGCAGCGTGCCATACGGGGACATGGTGGAGTAGAGGTGCGCCCCCGTGGTGGAGTAGAGGGGCGCCGAGGCCGTCACCGTTGGGGGCGACGTCACGAAGGTTGGAGCCAACACATTGGTCGCGGCCGTAGACGAGCCGGAGGAGGTTGGCGCAGAAGTTATCGCGGCCGGTGGCGAAGAAGTGCTTGTCGCGGCCGTGGTTGTCGAAGCCGGCTCGGTTGCCATCGCTGCGATCGAACGATCGGAAGACGGCGTCGAGGTCGTGGCTCGGGCGGAAGCGATCTAGGTCAGATCGAAAGCTCTCATACCATAAAGGAAACGTGAATAGGCTGTCCCGGTGTACCTCACCGGGTAGGGATCCTTTATTATATATGGGTAAAACACACGTACAAAAGAAGTCCTATACGGATACGAATAGGTGTCGTATACCGTATTCTAACATTTTTAACTTGGAAAACCCTTCAAATGAGGAAGATAAAAAACCACGGGTGCCAGCGAGCAGAAATTGACTATATCGCGAGTGTGGTTACAAACACCGGAGATTTACAACTTGCGATTTATCCCAACCGGTGGCTTATATGGGATATATTAAGGGGTAAAGTCCTAGACAAGGTAGAATTCGGATCCAACTCGGCCACAATTCGTACCTTACTCCAGTGACAGGCCTTGCTTTGCTCCGTCCAAAATTTTCTTTTTCTTTATATGAACTAGAAAATGTGCCCGTGCGTTGCTACGGAGACAAAGAAAAACATATAAAATCAATTTGTTAGAAAATATTAGGTGAAATATGATTTGACTCGTTGCTAGTGATTCACTCTATTAAATTGACATATATTTGACTACCTCTCATAACCCCCGGCGACGGATGACACTACCTTATCTCCGGCGACTAATATTGTCTTCATGGTAGGAGTTGGCACCATTGTCTCCCGTGGCAACTACTGACCAGCAGCGGCTCCATCATGGATGCAATCGGTGTCTATACCCGACATGTCCACTACCGACCGACGGTGGCTCCTTCACGTGTGTATAGTTTTCACCCATTGGCGACGTAGCCACTTCCGACTGTCAACATTGCATATATAAGTAAACGATCTATGAATAAAAAACATACTAATTAAATATATAGCATTCATAGACGTCCAAGTGCACTCTTCATCGCGTCGTCGACCGGCTTATCCTTGACAAACCGGTAGTCGTCGACACGTTCGACATCATCCATTGGATAATCCTCGACACGCGATGGTGGTCAACCCGGTCGTCATCGTCGAGGATGTCGATCAGGACATGGGTGTTGCCGCAAGTATTGTATTGCGTGAGCACCTCCTCGCGCTCAAATTTCCCCAGCGCGAGAACCGGTACGGTATGGAGTCTTCAACAATTTCTACCTCCTGCTTACCGGAGACCTAGCTTCAATGCACTGAATTTGCTTGAGAGTTTCTACTCCGACTGTTGATTTGCATATAATCACACTCTGATCATAACACAGAGAAACTTCCGCACAATATTCCTATAGAAATCATTTGTTTTATGCGGGGTTTTAATCCGTGCCACACATAGCCTGAGAAATCGCAGTGCATACAAACTTACAAAGTAGTACCAACAGAAATCAAATACATCTCTGAATCTCTCTCTCGATGCTACCGTTTTCTCTCCCTCGTCACAAATGTTGTCTCGTTGTCCAATTTGAGCAATGCAAGCCACCGTCGGCGGGTAATCCAATGACCAACCTTGCTTCCAGCAACTTTGAGGAATGGAGCTAGATCCATTGTCTCCACGACTGTGTTCATTGGAACCAACTACGCCTCATTTTGTTTCTCTTGCTTGCCTTTTCTTCTCTCGGGCACTGTCTGTTCTTGTTCCCCATGCCTCCAAATTTCTTTCTAAACTAACGGTTTCCATACTTCTCGGGAGAAATAGCCCCAAATTTTCCCCAAACCGACGAAGAGTTGTCTCCTTCCCCCAACCTGTCGCTAAGGAGTTCCATTCGCCAAAAATCACGGCGCAAGTGATCTCAATCTGGTTGTCAGATTGCTCGATCTGTCAATCTGCGGTGTGCTGAGCTATACAGAGCGCCCAGGCCAGGAAGACGTGTCGCGGTCCTGAGGTCTGTAGTTGATGCCCGAGCTAGGAACCTGGGCCATTGTCGTGCTTGTTAGTCGAACTCGTCCAGTCCGTCGCGGCCCCGCCCACATCTGGCCTCCGTCCTCATTCCGCCGAGCATTATTGTTCTGCTCTTGCTCCACCTAGCTCGACCCCATCCATAGTTTGATGATAGGTTTAGGGTTTCCGTGGGGTCTAGCCTCCACCTCTCCTCTATTTATATATACATCAACAGGAACATACAAATACAATTGTGGTACGGGTCCAGGACCTTACGTACGTATCCTAGACGGTTTCTAACATACCCCCTCAATCTAAACTATTACATACAAGATTTAGATTGGACTTGAAACGGTCTAGCATCTGTCGAGTGGCTGGCTTAGTGAACACATCAGCCAGCTGATCATTGGAGGAGATAAACCGAACCTCAAGTGCACCTGCAGCAACCCGCTCTCGCACGAAGTGGAAGTCGATCTCAATGTGCTTAGTACGAGCATGGAAGACAGGATTCGCCGTAAGGTAAGTAGCCCCTAGATTATCACACCAAAGAATGGGTGTACGCTGCTGAGTAACTCCAAGCTCCTTGAGTAATGAGTCTACCCAGATTGCTTCAGCAGCGCCGTTTGCCAATGCCTTATACTCAGCCTCGGTACTCGATCTCGAGACTGTAGGTTGCTTCTTTGAACTCCAAGAAATCAGGTTGGGTCCAACAAACACAGCAAAACCACTAGTAGAACGACGATCATCTATGCAGCCAGCCCAGTCAGCATCGGTAAATATGCTAATGCCAGTAGAAGAAGACTTGCTGAAACGCAAGCCTGTATGTAGCGTTCCCTTGACATATCGCAGAATACGCTTCACTGCTTCCCAGTGGACATCAGTGGGTTGTGAGAGGAACTGGCATACCTTGTTCACAGCAAATGAAATATCTGGCCGTGTAAGTGTCAAGTACTGTAAACCACCCACAATGCTGCGGTACCTGAAAGAATCCTCGGCTCCAAGCAATGTACCAATACCCTTGGATAAATTCTCAGACAATGGAGTGGGAGTGGACTTACAATTCTCCATATTAACTCGATGAAGAAGATCTAACGCATACTTCCGTTGAGTAATAGTCATCCCCCCTGAATGGTAGGACGCTTCCAATCCAAGAAAATACTCCAACTGGCCCATGTCCTTAATGGGAAAGGTAGCAGCAAGTGACTGGACAAGACGATCAACTGCAACAGTCGTCGATCCAGCAATGACAATATCATCTACATAAACCAGCATATAAATCTGAACCCCATCCCGGGAGAAGATGAACAAGGATGTGTCAGCTTTAGAGGCCTCAAAACCAAGATGAATAAGGAGCTGACTTAGACGCGCGTACCAAGCGCGAGGGGACTGCTTCAGACCGTACAAGGACCGCTGAAGCTTACACACATGAGATGGATACCGTTCGTCCTCAAAACCAGGTGGTTGCTGCATGTAGACGTCTTCTGACAAGAACCCATGGAGAAAAGCATTACTCACGTCTATCTGACGAAGACACCAATCTCGAGATACTGCAAGAGAGAGGACCAGACGCACAGTGGCGGGCTTCACCACGGGGCTGAATGTATCGCCATAGTCAATGCCGTGCTGCTGGGTAAAACCACGAGCAACCAAACGAGCTTTGTGCTTGTCGATGCTACCATCAGGGCGATGCTTAGTCTTAAAAATCCATTTGCTGCCAACGATATTTACTCCAGGGGGACGCGGCACAAGGGTCCATGTCTGAGTCGCACGAAGAGCGGCAATCTCATCAGCCATGGCCGCGCGCCACGCGGGCTCGTGCATGGCGTCACGATGAGATGAGGGTGCCGCGAAGAAAGCTCGTCGACGAGGATCGTAACGAACGGTGCCATCCGTCCACTGCTTCTCTCGTCGCGTGGCATCGCGGTGACGCGTGACCATCGGGTGCCCAGCCGGAGGTGCCGCGGCCGGGAAATTCACGGCAATAGGCGACACGGGCTGAGCCAAATCTGCGAGCGACGAAGGCGAGACCTCCGCTGTGGGCGACGCGAAGGTAGGATCCTCCGTGGGCCGGCTCGGCGCGGGCGACGCAGCCACCGAAGGCGACGCGGAAGTGGAAGGCGCCGTGGGCCGGCCCGTCTCGGGCGATGCAGGAGCCTCCGTGCCATGCACGTCGATCGGCCGGTCGTCGGGGAAGCTGGACGGCCGCACGCTGGCCACGCCGGGGGCGCTATTCTCCTGCACAGTAAGAACCTCACCTAACACAGGCGGATCAGCGGACAGGTAAGTTAAGTCATAATTTCGCATAGAGACACTCGTAACCGGTTCATTAGAGGGAAAAGTGATGGACTCAGCGAGAGTGTTCACGTCAACGGAAACTCCGGGTGTGGCATAGGGGAATACGGACTCGTCGAAAACGACGTCACGGGAGATGTAGATTCTTCCGGTAGTGCGATCTAAACACTTGTACCCCTTATGTAGTGGACTATAGCCAAGGAAAACACACATCTTAGAACGAAAATCTAATTTGTGAGAGTTATATTTGCGGAGACTTGGCCAACACGCGCATCCAAAGACACGAAGGAACTCGTAGTTCGGCTGAATGCCAAGCAAGCGGAAGATCGGTGTTTCCTTCTTGAGAACCGGAGTGGGCATGCGATTGATCAAATAACAAGCTGTTAGGAACGCTTCGTCCCAATAGTGCAGGGGAAGCGAGGAGTGTGCAAGCAGAGCAAGGCCTGTCTCTACCAGATGACGGTGTTTACGCTCAGCAACACCATTCTGCTGAGACGTATGAGGGCAAGAAACACGGTGAACTATACCCGTGCGCTGGAAGTAGCTATGGAGACGATGATACTCACCTCCCCAGTCAGACTGAACAGCCTTGATTTTAGTGTCTAAAAGGCGTTCAACATAAGCCTGGAAAGCATAGAACACTTGTTCAACATCAGACTTATTCTTTAGAAGATAAATCCAGCTGAAACGAGAATAATCATCGATGAAGCTAACATAATATTGATACCCCCCAGATGATGTACGAGCTTTACCCCAAACATCAGAATGAACAAGTTCAAGAGGAGCAGTTGACACACGGGAAGAAGCACTATAGGGTAGTTGACGACTCTTAGCACGCTGACAAGCATCACAAACTAAAGACAAATTATCTGAAATACTAGGAAGCTCATGAGTTTTAACTATGGACTGGACGACATTATTTGTAGGATGACCAAGACGCTGATGCCACCGAGAAGATGTAACAGCACTAGCGGAGACATGACGAGATGACGACGATGCGCGAGCAAACGGGATGGGGTAAAGGCCTCCTCGACTTCTACCGACCAGCAGGGTTCTCCTCGTGACCTTGTCCTTAACACAGAAAAAATGACGGTGAAACTCAACAAACACGTCATTATCACAGACAAGACGATAAACAGAGAGGAGATTTTTGCTGAGGTTAGGGACATGAAGGATATTGTTCAATTTTAGAGATGAACCGGATAATAACGAGTGACCAATATGCGAAATAGACAAACCTGCACCATTGGCCACCTGAACCTGGTCTTTTCCTCCATACCGCTCGTGAACGTGGAGACGCTCGAGGTCGCTCGTCAAGTGATCTGTAGCCCCAGAGTCCATGTACCAGGGAGGGGTCGCGTGAGTGGTTGTAGTAGCAGCATTACCCGCACGCTGGTTGCCGGGGCGGTAGTCTGTGTCGAAGCGGCTTCGACAGTCGTAGGCCTCATGGCCCCAATTGTTACAAATCTGACAGCGCGGCCTCCACTTACGGCCGTTTCCTCCACCATTGTTACGGCCATTGCCACCATTGTTGCGACCGTTGCCGCCATTGTTGCGGTTGTCACCGCGGTTCCCACCGCCGTTGCCTTCATAGCCGCCATTAGGGCGGCCCTGCCCCTGCTGGCCTCCATTGCCTTGGGGACGATTCCCCCCACCTTGATACGGTGGAGGATACTCCGGCGCGCGAGGACGGCTGGGATTGCCGTACGGATTCCCATATGGGCGCGTCACAACGTTGGCCGAAGAAGACCACCCTTCGGCCTGTGCCTGCTGCGCTTGGAGAGACTCGTACGAGAGGATCGCCGAGTAGAAGTCTTCATAGGAGATTGATTTATTGCCGACGGTGAGCGAGGCGGCAATGGAATTAAACGCAGAACCAAGCCCGATGACGATGTGATCAATCAGCTCGTCATTGGAGACGGGGGATCCAGCGGCGGCCATGGCATCTGCAAAGGACTTCATCTTGTGCATATACGCGGCGGCGGAGAGATCTTCCTTGCGCGTAGATGATAACAGGCGGCGGATGTGACGGACATTGGCGCGGCTCTGCGCGCCGTACATGGCGTGGATGCTGCTCCACACCGCTGCCGCCGATGTGCAACCGATCAACTGGTTGGCGATGTCAGGCTCCATCGAGCCGAGGAGGTAGCCGATGACCTTCTGGTCAGAGGACCACCAGTGCGCGTACTCCGGATTTGGTACGGTGACAGCCTTGTCTCCTTCTCCCTGGGTGCGGGTCTTCTCGGGCGCGGCAATGGTGGCGTCGAGGTGATGGTGAAGACCAGCGCCGGCGAGGTTCGGGAGAAGAAGCCCTTTCCAAAGGGCAAAGTTGCCCGCCTCCAGGCGGACAGACATCGCCGGGAACACGACTCCGGCGGACACGGACGCAGCCGACGACGAAGCGATAGCTCCGACGGACTGGGAGAGAGAGAGGGCGGACGATGTCATTGCAGCGGTGGCGGAGATGACTCGTCGGCGGATCGCACGGCTGCGGCGGACGGGACTCGCGGCGGCCGGGAGTTTAGGCTCTGATACCAAGTTTGATGATAGGTTTAGGGTTTCCGTGGGGTCTAGCCTCCACCTCTCCTCTATTTATATATACATCAACAGGAACATACAAATACAATTGTGGTACGGGTCCAGGACATTACGTACGTATCCTAGACGGTTTCTAACATCCATGACGCTTGACTTCGTCCAGCGGCTGGAGAATCCAAGGATCGGTCCACCGGCGGATCAGGAGGCGACGTCTATTGCGGCTGTGCAGAACCGTTCCAGGGTGTCCATGCCTCCATGGTGGTTGCAGCAATACGGGACCTGGTCTTTGATTCAGCATGGGGCTTGTCCGGGCGGAGTTGACGGCAGCAATTTTCCGGCCGCGACGAAGGCGGGTTCCATTTCCATACGATGGCTAGTACGACAACTGCGGGTAGGACGACGACACCAAGGTCGAAGGCCGAGAAACGTAGGGGGATCGTTGAGGCCAGGACAGGACCGCGGGACTCGGGAGCTGGTGTAGCTGGTCCCGAGAGGCGCGAGAGAGTCCGTGTGGGTATGCGTACGCGCGACGCGTGAAAGTCAGCTCGATGGCAATTGTGGTGTAATTAACATGAACTATAGAGGCAAATCGGGTGACCTACCATCAGCAACAATCACCTTAGCTCACATTATATAGTAGAGATTTGGATCACACCAAAATAATAGATCTAACCCTAATCCTTGAACTATTAGGATAACTGTCCACAGAGGCATCATCGACGCTTCTCATCCGCTATCTCCGGCCGGCAACACCACCGGGAGAGGCTCGGGATCAGCCCAATTTATCACCGCGACTCTCAAGTTACTGTAGCACCGGGGGGGTGGGGGGTGGGGGGGTGTTTGGTGGTTCTATAAAGAGCTGGTGCGGAGTGACATACACATCTGAGCGTTAAGCGTGTCCGTCGCTCCCTGTCTAGCTAAATTGACTTGCTCCCGTCGTTGCATCGTGTGAGTTGAGTTCCTTACCAGCTACTAGGATGGAGGAGCTGTGGAAGGACATGTCCCTGCCCTACACGCCGGTGGCACTCCAATACCACATCAGCTCCCCTCCTGCCGCCAACCTCCGCCACGACTCCCACCTCGACGCTCATCAGCCTCCCCGCACGCCGCCGCACATGGCGACGGCCCTCGTCCACAGCCCCTGCCTCGCGTTCACCCACCTCGGCCACGCTGCTGCTGCTTCGTCCAACTCCACCAGCTCCGAGGACCACTCCCTCCACCACATGTCCGACCCCTTCGGCACCGACATCTTCTCCTCCTTGGCCGCCACCGGAGGTAGGAGGGTCGCCGTGCAGGTGGCGGGGAGTGACCGGCGGCAGAGGCGGATGATCAAGAACCGGGAGTCAGCGGCGCGGTCGCGGGCGAAAAAGCATGCCTACGCCAATGAGCTGGAGCTGAAGCAGGCGCGGCTAAGGAGGGAGAACGCCATGCTCATCAAGTGCGAGCAGGACCACCATGTACGTGTTATCGTATACACAAATTGTCATTTGCAGATTTAATTAGTTAGTACTACTTCATTGCACATGCATGCACCTAACTGAATCTGCCGGCCTCGAAAAATGTAGGCTTGTTTGGCGCTGGCCAGCACCGGAGCTACAGCTGGTGATTTCCAATCAAAAATAGCTAGCATAAAGATGTTCTTGGGGCAAATCCTGGCCCAGACAGCTGCATGTAAACTGGCTTGCCCAGGCTCAGCGCCCCTCCAGAGGTGCCGCTCAGCCCCTCCGCCATCCGTGTAGTGCAGCGGCTGCTTGCTATGTGCTAGGCTGCTATCTACTTAGCTAGTGCTATTTATAATTATGAAACTAGCTAGATGTATGGCTTAACATTGGATTGATAGTTAGCTAGTATGTTACTGTGGACTATGTACGAAAGCAAGTTGTACTACTATCCCGAAATATTATGTCTACTAGCCGATCGACGTCTCCTTAATACTTTTCAGGGAATGGATTAGCGGATCGAGCTAGCTAGGGATGGCGTTTTTAGAGCATCTCCACCGGCACCCATAAAAAACGTGTCCGGTACCCTCCAATTGTCCCCCTTTGGAGGGTGACCGGATCTGTATCCGCCGATTTAATGGGCGTGCTCCACAGCGGCGCCCCGAACCGGCGAAACCCTAAACGGCGACCCGATCAAACACTTGGCGAAATTCAGTTTTACCAAAAAATAACAGCGATCAAATGAAAGTCTCGACCAACACAGGGCCGATCATAAATCGCCTCGGCCAACACAGGGCCGTTCAAAAGGGCACCATCGTCGGTGCATGGGCGTTCAGTTTTCTTGGATCTAGGCGTCCGCTATAGCTGCCGCCTCGGCCTCGGCAGCTCGAGCAGCCGCTTCGGCCTCGGCAGCTAGAGCAGCCGCTTCGGCCTGCAACCTCGCCGCTCTTGCCGCCGTGATGCGCAGCCTTTTCTCCCTGAAGTACGCCTTCTGATCAGGGTTCAGGTCAGCCGTGTTGGTTGGCATGATCGAGCGCTCATCGGCCTTCTCTTGGGCTTTGGCTTTTGTTGTCGGCCATGGCAAGAAAAATGTTCCACCTCTCCTTGATGTCGTCCTGCAGCTTCTGTTTCTTCGCCGCCGATGCGGCCACCTCTTGCACGTACGCGGGAATCCTCTCTTGCACGCCGCTTGCCGACGCCGCATGCCTTGCCTTTGCCTTCTTCTCCCCAGTCGGCCGTTCGGCACTCCTGCCCGGCAACTTGGTTTCATCGACGTCGGCCCCCTCCTCCCCTTTGCCGGCCGCACTGAGACGCCAAGCCTTCCACTTCGGCGTGCTTTGAATCTTGGTCCAAACATCCATGAATTTGAACGGCTTCTTGTTATCCATGCTCAGCGCCACGTACATCTTCTGGGCGTCCTTCATCTTGAGGGCGTCGGTCTTTCCACTCTCGTTCCTCATCCACACTTGATCACGGCAGCCATGAAATTTGTTGCAAACCTTTTAATCATGGCCCACCGGTTCTCACATCCATTGGAATTGCGTTCCGGGAGGTCGCCGCGTTGGTGGAATGTCTTCGTTTCGTTGAAGTCATCTGTAATGCGCTTCCAGTACGCATCACGTGTTTGTTGTGAGCCTTTGCGTTCGTCCAACGAAACGAACATCCATGACCCGGCCAACAATAGATCCTCATCTCCACACCATGTCTTGCCTCGGCTACCCGCTTCTTGACGATCTCATTGGTCTCCAGGTCGTGCACGTCCTCGTCTTGGCCAAATTGATCGGCGTCGGCCTCGGTCTCGGCGTCGGCGAGAGCTTGACCAAATCGATCGGCCTCGGCCTAGGCGTCGGCGTCGGCGTGCACAAAGTTGGCGGTGGAGGCGCGGATAATTTCCTGCATTGCCCCCTACATCGGCAGATTGACAGTCACTACACAATTCACCTGGCCAATCGGCCGGTCAGCACAATAAATTGTAACGGAAGCAATGAAATACCTCCGACTACTGCATGTTGGCGCCTACTTGGGCGAAGAGGTCGCACCAGGATGCCGTCTGGTCGCCGCTTGGGAACCCTGCCCGACACAGCGCCGGCGAGTACTCGAAATTGGCCTCCTTGTTCAGGTCGATGCCGGTTGACTTAGTCGGGTCGTCGGGCGAGATGGAGAAGCGGGATTGCTGCGAGGCATGTACCTGACTAGGCTCGGCGAAGAAGCGCAGGGAAGACGGCGACGAGCTGCACAGGGGGGCAGCAGATGTGTCAGTTTGGCTCAGCGCCACGAGCATGTCGGCGGTCTGATTTGCCTCCAACATCGCCGCAGTTCTCGCCCGTTCGCGCCGCACTTGTCGGAGGTTAGAAGCGATTGTACGCTTCTGCTGTGCCGACAGCTCCGCCTCCATATCTGTCGGCTCCGGCTTCATCTGCAGCCTCTTCGGCGCCAAACCCGTCGCCGCCGCACATTGTGGGACGCCGAGTTTCTTTGAACCTTTTGGCGGCATGGTGCAAGAATGCGAGGAGGCGGCGACGGTGGTGGGGAAGGTGGGGCAAATGGAGGGAAGAATCGCCGTTTCGGCGTTCTGCGCGCCAAAGTAGAGGAATTGGGCGGGTTTTTCTCCATGACGGGTGGGGTCCGCCTGTCGGGAGGGGTGAGCGGATGATGTCCGGTGCCCCCAGCCAGGCCTCCAAGTATGGCGGGTGGGCTGTAGGGCCCGGACACAAAATTGGCTGGTGGACACCTTTGGAGGGTGCCGCTGCGGCGAATTTTATTGGTCCGGACCCATTGACCCTTTGGGGGGCCATTTGAAGGGTGCCGGTGGAGATACTCTTATCTGGTGAAATTTACAATGGTATGGATAAGGCCGCCGGTGACAAATTCATAGCAAGATTGATTTCATTTTAGGAGCGAGACAGCACAACCAGACCAGGACGGCTGCGGATTCCATCAATGGCGTTACCATCTTGTTTGATTTGATTGTCCTAGGCTAGCGGCAGCAAGATATGCGATAGAATCCTATGTAGATATATGTCCCCACTCCCCAATCACATGCGACACTTATCGACCTTACCTTTAGGTCCGGCTAATGTTGTCAACTGTGTGCTACATTGTGTTCCATAATAATGCATGCCACTCCTCTGCCGGTCGGTGGCAGCCTTCTTACCTCGCATGTTTCTGTTGGGCAACATTTATGGACAGACATGCGTGCTGTATCATCCACCGTCGACGGCAATGTTTGTTCTTGTGTGGTATATATATATTTCTGGGATACTTATTTCCTTTTCCTAAATTCATGCATGCATGATGCGCACAGGAAATAATTGGGCCCATCTCCATGCAGGTGGTCACCTACTCCCTCTGATCCCAAATATGACTAGTTAATTTCCACCGACACATATTCCGGATCAGAGGGGTAGCTAAAATACGAGCAACTTTGCTTCGAGTATCTCCACTCAGGACTCCAATATGTCATCCTAATGGTCGCTGGCCGGATTCTACCGGAGCTATCCGGACGAGATGGTATGCAGAAGCGCCACTTCGCAATCGCGGCTCCAATAGAAATTGTTGAAACTATACTTGAATTTGAAATAAGATAAATTTCATTGAAATTTGACTCGAACGGTACATAATTCACTCAAACTTAACATAATACACTCAAGCTAAACCCTAAAAAAGAGGGATACACACTACATTGCGTGCGGGTTCAGGTGACCGGCGGCAGTTAGCGCAACAACAACCAAGGAACACAAACGTCGGTGGTACAGTTGGTGGTGGAGGTGGTGATGCCAAGGACGCCTCGATGGCAAACTGCATCTCCTGTGCCGACCATTGTGGTGGATGAGGTGGTGGTAGTGCCACTAGCCTCCACGGGTTGATCTCCCCAGCAGTTGGTCATCTCTTTCAGGAGGCACGGGTACATCTTGTTGTTGTTCTGCGGTGTTGGAGTCAGACGAGAGGAAGTCTTCTTCGGAGAAAAACTCCGAAGGCGTCGACATGGCCTCGGAGGTAGGGAAGAAGCTGTTGAGCCGCCCTAGTACTACAACTCCCATGACCCAGTGGCGGCGGCGCCGCGCCGCCCCAGGAGTCTCTCCCCGTCTGCCGCCTCCCTCCTCCCCCAACCTCCTCTCCTCCCCATTCCGCCGTCGGTGATCTCCTCTCCCCTTCGCGAGGGGTACGACAACGGCAGGGTTCCTGCTGGTCGCGCTAAGGGATCTTGAAGGCGACGCCATCGAGATCCTTCGGTTGCGGTGCTGGACTGCGTGTGTGGTGGCCGGCGGCCTTGAGGCGTTGGCCTGCATGGCGGCGGCCGACTGCTGCTCCTCTGCGTGACGACGGCAACCGACTTACAACTCTGTCTGCAGCACTTGGGAGTCGGGGTTGCGGCCCCGAGTGTCAGTGGTGACTCATTTTGCCGGAGGTGTTCGGCCGGTTCAGATTGGTGTGGGGGATCTTAGGATCCCACACCATGTCCCGGCGGTGTCTTTGCAGGGGCGAGGGTTTGATGACGGCAAGGGGCAGCCGGGGTTCTCAGATATCCTTCGCGGCGGATCTTGGGAGGATCTGGTGTTCGACCGGCGAAAGCAGAGCTCCGAGCAGGAGCCGCCGACGATGGCGCTCACTGGCGTCGTTACCTTCCTGAAGGCGTTGTTGTTGTGACTTTGAGCCTCCCGCCCCGGTACTCCGGGGGAAACCCTAGATCTGGATCTTCCCGGCCCGGACGTTGACAGAGCTATCTGTGTCGTTCTCCCTCTTCAGGGCATCATTTTGGAGTACACTCTTCCGGAGCGGTCTGGTGGTGGAGCGGTGTTTGGTCTACTGCATCGACGATGGCGATTTTTGGTGGCGTGGCGCCGCGGAGTCTCGGCGATGGACGCGATGGACACGCGCAGGAAGGTGGTGCTGATTGGCGCCATGGCGGCGTGATTGGCAGGCCTGGCAAGGTTTCTGCATTGACCTCTCCAGAAGATGGTTTGACGGATGTCGGCGGCAACAGATTCCGACTGTGCACGTCGGTGTATACCGCGGGACTGCTGAAACGGTTATGTGCTCCCAGTTCGTCATCGGATGGATTGATGGAAGCAACCGAATTAGATAATGCGTGTTGGTGTGTTAGGTCAGGTTATGGGCTCTGACTTTGACCACCCCCTTCATCAAGAGTTTGTAGGTGTGACCGTGGCTTTTGGTTGATTATTGTAACTCTTTGTAAAGATTCGTGGATCGCTTTTATTATTAATAAAAACCAGCTGTGTGCATCATTTTGATGTAAAGGCTGGGGGTAGAATCTCCATTTTGAAAAAATAGCACTACGTACAACTCCACCTACTCGTCCCAGTACGTCGATGTGTAGGTATACCGGGGGCCACCCTGCATCTCGAGCCAGCCGTTCATGATGTGCTCGATGTAGTCAAGACGTGCCTAGCCGGCGATGCAAGACGCCTCCGGGATGTTGGTCAATGTTCCTCGTCCATCCCTCGGCAAGGATGCAGGACACCCGTACCTACGTGTTGGTGCAGCGTATGCATGCGTCCCTCCGCTTCCACGAGTTGGTTTGCCAGTTGTCGTGGAAGCGCTCGCGGCGACACTGGAGGGTTGTGGCGGACCGCCCATCTGGAGCAGACCCCAAGGATAGGGCGCGATGGCGGCAAGAGAGGATTTCCCTGCACCGGCCATCTAGAGGAACCCGCCTCGTGGTCGTTGCGTGCGGGGTGCTTGGTGCGGTGCGGCACGGTTGGACACTCCTCCTGCTGCATCTCCCTCACAAGCTCCACGACGTTGCGGCATGCCCCGTCGGTCTAGCAACAATCCATGGTAGCGTAGACGGTGGGAGAGGCGACGGGAGGAATGTAGTGACGAACGGAGATGGACCTGTTCATAGAGTTGTCGGGGAGCCAGGGAAAGACGCGACCTCGCATTTACATCGCTATGGGAAAGACACGACCTCGCCAAAGGTGTATAGACGGCTCGTTGCGCTCGGCTGGGAAACTGAGACGATGGCATGAACAACTGACCGACTCTGTGTTATATTTAAGTTTCTCTCAATGAAATGGGAGGCCCGACCGTCAGTTTCACACGCACAGCTTCTTCCGACGCGCCCAAGCGGCTCCCAACACGAGGGGCGTGGGCTTTGCGTCCCGGACAAAATATTGGGCAGCGCCGGCCGAAATCGGGCTATTGGTGTCGCCACACCTGTAGCCTCCCGGACAAAATATTGGGACCCGTCGGTCAAAATCAGGTTGTTGGCACGACGATTGGACGGCATATTTTGCCCGGCGCACCAATACGACCATTGGAATTGTACAAAAAAACTACGACCATTGGGAGTCTTATTGACGCTCTCACTGTAGATGTTTTTACACATCAAAATCAAAACCCTGTAGCTAGCTGGATTTTTTAGATTAATTTGGTAAACACGTTCCTCCTAAAAAGGAGACGATGGTAACCCCGATTATTTTTCTAAAGCAGTGATGTTTAGTTTACTTTCGGTTGACAGATCTCAGATGGATATATGATGCCCCGGATGGGTTTTTTTCTTTTTCTTGATGCAATTAGCCAGCTTGTGCGGTTGCACGGATAGTCGACACGCAACGCCGGCTTTCCTCGTTCCCTTTCGTATCAACCACCTATCCATCCGTACGGCTAGCTATATAGAGCCAGTACACCACATGCATCTTTGCTTTCTCCTTTCTTTTGCTGTTTATGCGTGCAGAATATCTTCTGCTTTCAGATTCCCTAGATCAATCTATGTATATACCCTAACATTTCACTTGGTCAAACACAAACCAATTCCAAAAACTACTCATTATTCCATTGACATATGATGCCTCACGGCGTATATATAAACTCTTCTCTCCACTCAACGGACCAGGATTCAGGAATGTAGTCGTTTCAGACATTACCAATGTCAGTCAGACTCAATATTGATCTTGAGTAATTGCTCCTAATAAAGAACTAAATGATACGACAAATCCCCATTTGCGTTTGCACGGGAAATTCAACAATGATAACGGTAAAAATATTCAAACTAACATGCAAAAAACTCCCAAATTTTTTTGGAGCTTGCAAAAAAGGCTACCCTTGTCTGAGCATCTGGTATTATTATTTTTCCGACCAAAAATATAATAACAACTAACATACTTTTTTACAAGAAGACATCATATTTTAGCAAACCAACATGTGGTTGGATGGTTAGAAGAGTGGTTGTATCCCCCCATCTCACCAGAGTTTAAACCCCAGGTTTGACACCTATGTTTTGCATTTAGGCGGAATATTCTTTCAGAGGGAGGCGGCGTTCCCGTCGACAGCGAGGCGTCTGTGGTAACTTCGTCAATCTCAAGACCCGCTGGCTCAGTCTATCGGAGGTGCTCATAGGGGTAGGGTGTGTGTGCGCGCGTTCATAGGAGTGAGTGTATGCGCGTGCGTGTATATGAGCGCTTGCGTTTGTACCGTGTCTCTCAAAAAACAAAAATCATATTTTAATAAACATTTTGCCAGTTTTTTCAAGATTTCTCACGAGGTTATTCAAAAAAATAAACTTTGGGATTTTTCGAAAGAAATTAGCAGGTTATTTATTTGGGTTCTCTAACAAAGCTACCGGATTATTCAGAAAGTAAATATCGGTGTTTTCGAAACAGCTGCGGCTCATAAGTAGATATCAAGCTATCAGAGTTTCTGACACATTTGCCAGTTTTTTCAAAATCTATCATGATATTGTTAGAAAATCAACAATCAGATTTTTTTAAAAGTATTTATCAGATTTTTGATGCGGCTATAAGGTTATTCTTAGCTGACTACCGAGTTTTCTGAAAATAATTATTGGGCTATTTCAACGAGTTCTCTAATGAAGCTACCGGATTATTCAATAATAAATATCGATGTTTTCAAAACAACAACTCCTTCTATGTCGATTGAAATAGATGTATATAGTTTAGAAATATATCTAGATACATCTATTTGACCGACACATATTTTGAGAAATATATCTAGACACATATGTATCAAATATTTTCATAAGTAGGTATAATCTTTTCAAAATCTATCATGAGATTATTGAAAAATAAACAACCAGATTGTTCGAAAGTTCTCGGTTATTTGTATACGACTACCTGGTTATGGCCATCAAAGCGAAAACAAGGTTCTTTAGGGAGCAGTTACCATATTGTCTACAAATAATCATCTAAGTGTTTTATATTGTTTGACAATCGGTCTCTCTATTTTCTGTAATATATGTGCGCAAGCTCAAATATATATAAAAAAACTGTTACGGCTATCGATCGCCTATTTGGTTGTCTCGTGATAGCTGCCCGATTTGTATTATACAGTTAAGAAACAATTAATATTTCTTGCGCCTAAGAGCATCTCTAACGGCGCCCTCCAACCGGCCCTCGAAAGGCCCAATGGGGGTCCGCACAAAAAAATCCGCCGCAGTGGCACCCCCAAATGTCCACCCGTCAAATTTATGTCCGACACCCCCAGCCCACCGGCCAAACTTATTGGCTGATGACCCACAAGTATAGGGGGTGTATCATAATACTTTCGATAAATTAGAATGTCGATCCCAACAAGGAGCAGAAAGTGTTGACAAGCAGTTTGGATTTTTTTTTTTGAAATGGGAGCCTAGGCCCAGCCTCTGCATCACGAGGATGCAAACAGCTGATGCTTTTATATTAAAAAGATAAAAAGTACAATCCAACAGTTTACAACTCACGCATCATCCAAAATAGATACAAGATCAACCGCAAGAATTGTATCAAAATCATAAAAAAACTCATTGAATCCTTCTTGTATGCGGCCAACCACCCTCGATGTAGATAGACTGAACGACCGCCATCAAGCGAGTACATCCAGAATCCATAAGAACCCGTTGCTCCAACGGCAGAAGGAAGGACCACATGTGAATCCAGTATGTGGCCTGGTGAGTAACCTGCAAAAAGTGAGCACCTCTTGATTTGTTAAAAACAATAACGTTCCTACAATTCCAAAGAGCCCACACAAAAGCACAGGTTCCAATTTGAATTTGTGCTTTAGTTTTGTTATCTATTCCATGAAGCCAATCCTTAAACATATGATCAATACTAACTGGTTGAGCTATGCTAAACGTAAAATGAAGCAACATCCAAATATGCTTAACAAAGTTACAATGTATAAACAAGTGATCCACTGATTCATCATTATCACAAAATATACATTTTTTTTGACCCAACCCATTTTATTTTAATTAAATTATCCTTACTTAAGATCACTTTGCAATGCAAAAACCACATGAACACCTTAATTTTCAGTGGAACTTTCAATTTCCACAAGTCTTTATGTAGATATGGTGTATTACCATGCATATAATCCAGATACATGGACTTAACAGAGAATTTACCAGAAACGGAAATACCCCAAACAAATTCATCATTATCATTGTTTAGATGAATTCCCATCACACTACGTACTAAACGCAACCATGTTTCCCACCTCTCTCCAACCAAGTTGCTACGAAATTGAATATTGAGAGGAGTATGCGATAACACATCTGACACCAACACATTCTTACTCCTCACAATGTTGTAAAGCCCAGGGTATTGATCCGCCAAAGGAGTATTCCCTAACCAAGTATCTTCCCAAAATCGATTTGATAAGCCATTTCCTATCTTAAAATACCCTCTTTTGAAGAAATCCTTTTTTACTGACATAATCCTCTTCCAAAAGGGAGAATCCGTAGGTTTTATTTCCACTTGAGACAAAGATTTGTCAAACAAATATTTGTTGCATAGTAATTCTTGCCAAACCCCATTTTCATGAAGTAATTTAAAAATCCATTTAGACAACAAGCTTTTGTTGTTAACTTCAAGCACCTCAATACCTAAACCTTCTTGGTCCTTAGGTCTACACATAATATTCCACTTGGATAAGCGATATTTTATTTTATGTGGATCACTCTGCCAAAAGAACCCACTACGGAAGAAATCTAACCGCTTCCGAACCCCAACAGGTATTGGAAAGAACGATAATAAAAACATAGGTAGGCTAGTTAGGATAGAGTTAATTATAACCAGTCTATCCCCGTACGAAAGAATCTTTCCGGCCCAAGACCCTAACTTATTCTCAAAACGATCTTCCACCGGTTTCCATTCTTTATTGAGAAGCTTACGATAATGAATCGGTATACCAAGGTATTTAAACGGCAAGGACCCAATCTCACAACCGAATAAGGTCCTGTATTCATCCTCCCTATCAGCATCTTTCCCAAAACAATATAGTTCACTCTTATGAAAATTAATTTTTAACCCCGACAATTGTTCAAAGAGAGCTAGAATTAATTTCATATTAACTGCCTTATCTAGATCATCTTCTAGAAACAATATTGTATCATCTGCATATTGCAAATAGAAATCCCCCCATCCACCAAATGAGGTATCAAAGATCCTATTTGTCCATCATCTCTGGCTCGTGTTATTAGGATGGCCAACATGTCAGCCACAATATTAAACAAAATAGGCGAAAGCGGGTCCCCTTGGCGAAGTCCCTTGAGTGTCTTGATGAAAACCAATGTCATCATTCACTCGGACCCCCACACTCCCTCCCTGAACAAATTGACTAACCCAATCACACCATTTTGGATCAAACCCCTTCATCCTTAGGGCCTACTGCAAGAACCCCCATTTCACTTTATCATATGCCTCTTCAAAATCAATTTTTAAAATGACACCATCTAACTTCTTAGTTTTCAGCTCATGAATAGTTTCATGAAGGATAACAACCCCTTCTAAAATATTACGCCCCGGAATAAACGCAGATTGAGAAGGCCTAATTACGTTGTGAGCAATAGACGAAACACGATTCGCCCCCACTTTGGTAAATATCTTAAAGCTCACATTAAGTAAACAAATTGGCCTGTATTGTTCAATTCGACTCGCATCCTCCTTCTTAGGCAACAGAGTAATGACCCCGAAGTTCAACTTAAACAGGGGTAGCTCACCATTTTGTAGTTGTGAGAACATAGCCATCAAGTCAATCTTGATAACCTCCCAAAAAGTCTGATAGAACTCAGCAGGGAAACCATCAGGACCTGGAGCCTTATTATGTTCCATCTGGAAGATCGCTTCTGACACCTCCTTTTCATTAAAATTCAATGTCAAAGCTACATTTTCTTGCAACGAAACTTGGGGCATATCCCAGTTAAATGTTTTAGTCATACTAAATGAATTCGTATCTCGATGTCCAAACAGTTTTTTATAATATTCGGAGATGTAAAGGATTCACTGTAACTATTAGCAAACAGGTTTTTAGGGGTGTTTTATATAGCAGATAAATAAAGTACGAGTAAATAATAGACAGTAATGATAATTGTAGCAAGTGGGCCAATCCTTTTTAGAGCAAAGGACAAACCGGTTGGCTTACTTATGATGACCAAATGTTCTTGATGACACACGGGAATTTCGTCAAGTGATTTCGCTTCATACATCTTATTAATCTTTATTGTTTTCATAGGTGTTGTATGGGTGAACGTATGCTAAGGCACTTCTCTAACTTTGACTAATTTATACTTGTGATTATACCCCTTGCAAGAATCCGTAACTACAAGAAACTAATTAAGTGAAATCTAACCATAGCCTTCAACTCTGGCATCCTACACTCCCTTATGCATCGGTTTCCTAAAGGGGGTTTAGGTTTCTGTCACTCCGGCAACCACACAATTAGTAGCCGAATACACAGTGCATCCCCTAGGCCCATAAATTTGAAGTTTCATGTAGTCGACGTTCACATGACACCACTAGAAGAATAGCACCACAACTTAAATATCAAACCATTAATCTTACTCAACATAATTCCAGTACTAACATCTTGACTTGTCTCATGTCCTCAACAACTAAACGAACTACTCACAAGACATCATATGGATCATGATTAGAGGTGATATAATTATGAATAACAATATGGTCATAAAGTACAAACACCAATAAATCTCATAAGCATCAACTACAAACAAGTAATTCACACAGGAGAGAAATCTAGTGGAAAACAACGATATAGAACCCTAATTGTTACATCGGGACGGAGGTGGATGGTGGTGATGACGATGATGATCTTGATGATGCCCGATGCGATGACAATGACGATGGCCATGAATTTCCCCCTCCTGGAAAGAATTTCCCCGGAAGATTTCTCCCTGCCGGAGAGCTTTTCTCTCTTTGTTATTTTCCGCCTCGTGGAGGCGGCGGAATATTTCCTCGATGGTTCTTTTTTACTTAGGGTTTTGGGGGGATAAAGTACGCAAAGGGGGACTATTAGTGGTGGGGCAGGGCCTCAACACCACGTGGCCGCACGGCCAGGGGGAGCGCCACCACATGGTGTGGGCCTTTTGTGGCCCCTCTAGCTCCCCTCATGTCTAGCTCCGTCATTTGGAAAAATAGGAACTCCCCGATCTTTTTCCTAACTTTAGGATGTTCAGAAATATGGTATCTTGACGTTCTTTTTTCGAGCAGAATTCTGGTCCTAGCAGTTAATTCTCCAGTAGTCGTCAAACATGCAAAATAGATGAAATAACATAAGTATCATCTTTAAATATGAAATATATCAATGAATAGCAGTAAATTATGACATAAAATACTCATGCAAAATGGACGTATCAACTCCCCCCAAGCTTAGACCTCGCTTGTCCCAAGAAAAACTGAACTCAGCAAACAAGACCACAGGTTATGGAATGAAGTGCCGATAAATAAAATACGGACAAGAAGCATCACATTATCAATACACAACTCATTCTAGAAAACAACTACCTTTCATATAATTTAACTTGAAACGAGTAGAGGGAGTCACAATAAACGTGCAAAGAGAAAATCAAAATTGGTGATGGCAAACTTTGCTCTTGGTCAGAGAACAATTAACAGACTGTACTTATCTTTCGAATAGAGTATTTATACTAGAGCTTATATTGCAGAAATTACATGCTCAATCATAATAGTCTCCTTACAGTCATTGATAACTTTCAAAGTTATATGCATTCAGATAAAAACGTAGTGCTAAACAAGGAAGGATAGAAGACATGATTGAATAAATCAACATATAGATGGTTGGATCAGAACTACGCAAATGCTTGCTTGAGATAAAAACGTAGTGCTAAACAAGGAAGGATAGAAGACATGATTGAATAAATCAACACATAGATGGCTGGATCACAACTACGCAAATGCTTGATTGAGATAGAAGGGAGTAGGTTTACTGACTCAACATAGAAGTAAAAGATAGGCCCTTCGCAGAGGGAAGCAGGGATCACTCATATGCTAGAGATTTTTATTTTAAATAAATCAGAGGTATTGAAAATATAATTTTGAGAATGGTGTATGTCTGTATCAACGAATGGTAATGACAAAAATTATCATAACTCAAGCAAGGTTTTTAGACTTTTGAGAGCGGTTTCCATTGGCAATTTCCTCTTTTCCTTATTATTGGCACTTTCCCCCACCATGCCTTTCACAAACCAGGGCTAGACGTATCCATGAGTACCCACCAATTTTCATCAAACCATGGGGAATTTCCTATTATTCATTGTTTAAGTTCATATTATTTGGCACCATTTCTCGGTTATATTAAGATGAGCAATGATTCCATTCACATCGGTTGAAAGAGGGGGAAGAACTTTGCTTGACATAAGACATAATAAACTTTAAACTACTTCCTCGTGAGCTAAAACAGGAGCACATAACATGTTTAATAGTTTTGAAGGTTTTAAAGGTAGAACGCAAGCAATTTACTTGGAGTGGCGGTGAAATACCACATATAGGTAGATATGGTGGACACAATTGGCATGGGTTGTGGTTCAAGGTTTAGATGTACGAGAAGCATTCCCTCTCAGTACAGGTTTTTAGCTAGCAAGGCTGGGTAGCAAGCATAAGAGTTGAGGGAAACAAAGAAACATACATGTGATAGAAAACAATCATGCAATCTTCCTTGGAAGTACAAACGATCTTAACTTAAGAATACTAAGCTTATGAGCCAACAAGAAAGAAACATAATGGACTAATGTATCTACATCATCTCCCTATTTTCTACTTAAGCCTGAAAGTATTGTTGCTACTGACCAATGCTAAATTTGCCAAAACCAAATACATTAACTAGATGCTCCCAAAGTGACACCAATACTGACAACAATATCAATCATATAACAGAAATTCCAAACTAAAATAAGGTGTACAGAATGTAAATGATAAAACTTCTCATTAATATTCCATAACGTTAACTCACACTAAGGGATACATAGATAACCAACTAAAGGAGAGATACTTCCACACTACAAACCATCCTATATGGTAACTTCTCTACTTATGATATGACTCTACTAAAAAGTAAAAAGGTGAAAGATAATGGTGTGATATCGCAGCACTCCCCCAAGCTTGGATCAATCCAATGGGATTCCAATACCAATGACAAATTACTCCTTCGGTGGTGGTGGTGAATCCTCAATAAGCCTATCAACCAACTCCTTCAATTCATCATTCTTGTGGTGAGAATACGAATCAACTCCGTATTGTGCTCAATACGGTTAATAAACCTGTCCGACTGTGATTCCCAGCTCTTGGAATTACTCCCCCACACTTCTTTAAATTGAGAGCTTCCTTCCCCTGCATTGTTAGAACGACCCATATCCCAAGTAGAGGGAAAATCTTCCTCAGGTACCCTTTGAAATTGATGCTTATGGATTAAAATATGGAAGGGGTTTTTATTGCGTGAAGGTGGTGTCCTTGAGGCTAAGAAGTGACATGGAACGTTCCCTCCAGTGCTCATCTGCGCGCCTCTCTTGAGTTTGAAGGGGTTTGCCACCACTCCAATGCTTGCAATGGTGGCGCGAGGGTACACACGCGGGTCTTCTTCAACTTCCCCTTCAGATTCACTCTCGACCTCCTCCTCCAGCTTAGGACCTTGGAGATCATCCTCCAAAGGCTCATTCGGTTGTCATTGTTGGCGGAGGCCATGGTGCCTCGAAAACGGAGAACAATTCCTCACAGAAACAGATCGAAATGGAAACACGACAACAAAACAATATACGGACCTCGGGGGATCCAGGGGATTATATAGCAAAAATTTTAATAACAAAAGGAAGGTATAGGGTGAAAACGGGTCGGAGACGGGCTCCGAGGCGCCCACACCATGTGGTGGCGCGGCCAGGGGTGGTCCCACGCTGTGGCATGGTGTGGTGCCCTCGGGCACCGTTTCCTACTTTTTTTCGTCTCGTAATTTTCCTTATTTAATAAAACAACAAAAAGATGTGTTGGAGGGTCAAACGGGAACTTTTTCTTACTGAAACTGTTACCTATTCAAAAACAACACTTTAGGTTCTTGAATTTGCTCTTTAATATAAAAAATCCGGAGTCACCACTTGAATAATATCAACCTCTTCATTATAAGAATCTTGAGAAATATAATGTTTGAGTCTTTACCGATTCACCACTTGTGTAGTGTTATCTTTAAGTGAAACAATTTTGATTGCACTCGACTGATACACCTCTTCAATAACAAAAGGTCCTTCCCATCTCAAGAGTAATTTTCCTGCAAAAAAATCTGAGACGAGACCTATACAATAGAACTTTCTCACTAATATGGAACTCTATATTAAGAATCCTCCTATCATGCCATTTTTTAACTTTCTCTTTAACGAGTCTAGAATTTTCATAAGCTTCACTTCTCCATTCATCCAAAGAACTCAAGTCAAGCAACCTATTCTTATCAGAAAGTTTAAAATCTCTATTTAGTTCTTTCACTGACCAATAAGCCTTATGTTCTAATTCTAAAGGCCAGTGACAAGCTTTTCCATAAACCATTTTGTAAGGAGATATACCCATAGGATTTTTATATGCAGTTCTATAAGCCCATAAAGCATCATTTATTAGCCCAATTTTTCCTAGATTTATTAACAGTCTTTTGCAAGATAGATTTAATTTATCTATTTGATAATTCTAGTTGCCCACTTATTTGGGGATGATAAGTTTAGGCAATTCTATGATTAACATCATATTAAGCAAGGGGTTTTCTAAAACCACCATGAATAAAGTGAGAACCTCCATCAGTCATAAGATATCTAAGCAAATCAAACCTAGGAAAATAACATATTTAAGCATTTTTAATGTGGTTTCACCATCAATACTCTTTGTAGGTATAGCCCCTACCCACTTGGTAACATAATCAAAAACAAAAAAGTATACGAGTATAATCATTCAAAGGAGGAAACATACCCATAAAGTCAAATCCCCAACAGTCAAATGGTTCAATAATAAGAGAATAATTCATAGGCATTTCATTGCGTCTAGAAATATTACCAACTCTTTGACATTCATCACAAGATAAAATAAACTTTCGTGCATCTTTAAAAAGAGTAGACCAATAGAAACTTGATTGTAGAACCTTTTGTGCAGTTCCATCTCCAGCGTGATGTCCTCCATAAGCACTGAAAGCTCATGATCCCTCTAATGGTTTTGGTGATGATAAAAACACGGGTATCCCCTCTAGTAACAATGTTGTTTAAGTGTCTACAGCTGGTCACTCATATGATCAACGATAATATCCTCGGATAATTTCACAAAGGATTTCTGAAGAAGGAGAAAATTGCATCCGGATTATTCAGCCTCTGGCACCGGAATATCCGAGGGATATAGGCCCGAATATCCGGCCGCAGCACCGGAATATTCTGGCCCTCTCAGCTCTTCAAACGACTAAGTACTGGCCTCCATCTGCCCGCGCATAGAAGCTGGGCCGGAAATTTTCCCGGAAATTTCCGGCCCCCTTGGTCCTTAGCAGAATTTGGAGGAGTAGCTGGTGCCCGCGCACAGAAGATGGGGCGGAAATTTGCCTGGAATATTCCGGGGCAAATATCCGCCCCCTGGTCCTTTGAGAAAATCCAGTGGATCGCTACTGCCCGCTTGTAGAGATGGGGGCGGATTATTGGCCGAAAAATTCCGGCCCCGGAATATTCAAAAATCCGCCCCCCCGGATATTTCAAATATCTGGCCTGACTGCCCCGGAAATTTCCGGTCCTAACACCGGAATATTCCGGCCCTAGAGTGATGCAACAGTCAGAATTTGGAGGAGCCTATAAATAGTTGTCTTCTTTTCTAGACAACTAGTTCATCCATTCCTCTCTCCTCCATTGTTCGAAAGCTCAAAACGCCCCGATCTCCCTCCTCCTCCAATCAGACTCAATGCCCTTCAAGGATCTCATGGAGGAGGCCTAGATCTACCTTTCTACCAAGCCAAAAAGTGTTTTCCCATACCATACCCCTTGGGATCTTGTAATCTCTTGGTTGCTTTGTCATCCTAGAGAAACCCTAGAGCTTTTAGCTTCCACCTTGTAGAAAGAAGCTTCAGATAGTTGAGAGCCTCCATCTCACTTGTGGAGTAGCCTCAACCCCCTTGGAAAGGTTTGGTCAACGCCTTCAAGTCGACCTCATAGTGGAAACGAGAATCTCCCTCACCGGAGAAGCTCAAGGAGAACAAGGTGTGCACAACCGTGCTATTGAGGAGGGCCTAGGTGACTCCCCACCTCTCCAACATAGACGTACTTCTTTTAAGAAGGAACTACGGGAAACATATCCTTGTCTCCGTGTTTTTCACTTGTGGTTATCTTGTGCCTTGCATTTACTTCCGTTGCATACTTGTTGCTAATCACATAGGGTGTCTACCTAGTTGCACATCTAGATAACCTAGTTGTTTTCTTGCTAAAGCCCATCTAAATGTGAAAAAGGATTAAAATTTGTAGGTCACATATTCACCCCCCTCTAGTTGACCATTGTGTACTTTCAATTGGTATCAGAGCCTTGGCTCTTATATCTGGCTTAACCGCCTAAGAGTATCATGGCCAACAGAGATGATCCCGAATCTTCTAAGGAGGATCTCTCCAAAATGGCCGAGACTATAGCTAACCTAGAGACAACGGTTGTGACCATTCAAACCAAATTGTCCAAGGTTAGCTCTAGTGTTGGCTTGGAGGTTTCCTCCATCAAGAAGATGTTGGAGAACATGATGGGTAAACCTAAGGGGCGCACGGATTCTCCCCATGTCTTCGACGCGGAGAGTTCGAAAGAGGAAACTCTTCTGGACGATACCGAGATCGAAGACAACATTGCCAAAGCTAAGGCAAAGGAGAATACCGGAGGCTCCAAGTCTCAAACGGCTAATGGTTCGGGGTCCAACTCAAAAGTCCCACCACCTCAAAATTATGACTCCATCCATCCAATAGTTTCAATGCCACACATTCTTAATGTTGGACTTCCTCCCATGCTTAACACTAATGAATTCTCTTCATGGAAGTTTGAAATGGATTCACATATTTCCGGCTCTTGCACCGCCTTGTGGAGGAGTGTGATTCATGGGTTTCATCCCCATGACCCAAGCAACTTGACTCCTAGGGAATATGTGGAATCTCAACTCAACAAGACGGCCCTTGTCATCATTCAAAAGGATCTTCCAAGGGAGCATCTCACTCACATTCGAGGTTGCAAGACCGCCAAGGAAGCATGGGACAAGCTTGATACTTTGTTTCAAGGCAATGCTAGCATCCAATCATCCAAGTATGATGTGGCCATTGACAAGTCCGAGAACTTTGTTATGCAAGAGGATGAGTCCCCCGGGGAGATATATAGGAGAGTTGTCACCCTTGCCAATCAATTGAGGGACTTTGGAAAAAAAGAGATCTCTGATGAGTGGATAAAGAGGAAGTTCATCAAATCTATTACACCCTTAAAGAAGAACCTCTCCACTAGCATTCGGACAAGAGAGGACTACAATTCCCTCAACTCCATTGGTGTTCTTAGTGAATTCATCGCCATATCCCTATCACACAAGAGTGCGGATGATGCTCTCGCTTGCTCAAGAGGAATGGGAAAGTCACCCAATCTTGCATTGGAGTCAAAGGCAATGGACCGAGTTGAAGAAGTTGAAGAAGAGGATGATGATGAGGAATACTATGAGAACACTTACACTGGAGCTCATAAGTGCATTGCCCTTGCTATGCACGGATATTGGAAGAGATGGGAAGCTCACAAGGCCGGCTCTCCAAGACCTCCACGAAACAATAACTACAAGAAGAAGGGGGAGTGACCAAGGACATGCTACAATTGTGGAAGTGAAATCACTTCGTAAAGGAGTGCCCTTTTGAGCCAAGAGAAGAAAATGAAGGCAAGCTAGTCCGAAAGAACAAGGCCAAGGCTCCACAAAACAAGAACTTCGCTAGAAGAGTGCCAAGGGCTCTTTATGTTCAAGAAGGGGCGATGTTGGAAACCTATATCTCCGGAGATGAAGGAGAAGATGAAGTTGTAGGTGTGGCCCATGTTTCCATAGCTTCCGCCTCATCTTCATCGGTCTCTCTATTTGAATCCCCCAATGAGATTGCGGCTATCCGACCTACATGTCTTATGGAAAAAGCCACTTCGGGAAGTGCTTCCGGGTCGAGCAAATGGACGATGGATAGTGGTGCATCCCAACATATGACCTGAAGCAAAGATGCAATGAGTGAACTTAATCCTCCATTACCTCATCTCAATTGCGTCACTATTGGTGATAACTCCGAGCTAAAGGTATTGGGACGAGGCAAGGTGGCTATCTCAAATGATTTATCATTTGTGAATTGTCTCCTAGTCGAGTCCCTTGGTTATAATCTCATCTCGGTCCATCAACTTGCAAAAAGTGGTTTTACCTCATTCTTTAATAAAGAGAATGTGATTGTCACTTGGGAGACGACTCTTAAAGTAGCCTTTGTTGGGCATGTAGAGTACGGCATGTATGTACTGGACTTCTCTAAAGGAGACATGTGTGTCGTGACATGCCTAATGGCTTTAGTTGATGTCGGTTGGCTATGGCATCGCCGGTTAGCCCACACCAATATGAGGACGTTGCATGACCTTCAAAGTGGAAATCATGTTCTAGGACTAACGAATGCTAAGTTTGCCAAAGATCGTGTGTGTAGGTCTTCCGTTCTTGGAAAGCAACATGGAGAAGCCCACCCCACCAAGACCAACATCACCACCTCAAGAATCCTCGAGCTAATTCATTTGGACCTCTTTGGTCCCCTATCATATGATAGTCTTGGAGGCAAGAAGTATTGCTTGGTGATTGTGGATGAATATTCAAGATATTGTTGGGTGTACTTCTTCAAGAGGAAGAGTGAGACTCAAAAGAGGTTCATCGAGTTCATCACTTTGGTGGAACGCCAACACAATGCGAGCATTATGGCGATCCAGAGTGATAATGGCTACGAGTTCCGGAACTACACCGTGGAGAGATTTCTTAGAGAGGAGGGGATTGCTCATCAATATTCTACTCCCTATACCCCTCAACAAAATGGTGTGTCAGAGAGAAAGAACCGGACACTAATGGACGCAACAAGGACCATGATTGCGTAATTCTCATCTCCATACAACTTTTGGGCCGAGGCCGTCTCTACCGCTTGCCATGCTAGCAACCGGTTGTATCTCCGCAAGATCTTGAACAAGACCCCTTATGAGATTCTCACGGGCAAGAAGCCGGATGTTTCATACTTCAAGGTCTTTGGTTGCAAGTGCTTCATTCGTAAGAGAGGTAAACTCTTGTCAAAATTCGAGACCAGGTCATATAAGGGTATCTTTGTTGGTTATGCCACAAATGCTCACATCTATAGAGTCTACAACAAGTCCACTGGACAAGTTGAAGAAGCTATAGACGTGGTGTTTGATGAGGATAATGGGTCCCAATGGGGCCATATAGATTATGGTGTTGTAGGAGATGCAATTCCTCCCATCGTGATAAGAAGAATGGGGATTGGTGAAATAATCTCCATTGAGGGTTACCGGATGACGGAGGGAACAAGTGGAGCCATTTACTACACCCATTGATACCCAAGCTACCCAACAAGATGCACCGATCCCTCAACCTAAAAATCAAGGCCAAGCTAATGATCAAGATCATTCCATCGATCAAGGCCAAGCTAACACTCAAGTCCAAGATCACACACAAGGCCAAGCTCATAATCAAGGCCAAGCTCACAATGAAGGACAAGGACAAGACACTCATGTTGGTGATAAAACCCAACACATAAGAGATCCATCTCCCATTGAGGATCAAGATCAAGGAAGAGCTCCGATGATGAAGGTGATGATCAAGCTATATCCAAGGAGTGTTTGGAAGAGTTACTAGCTCGTAGGGCGAAGAGAACGCTAGAAAATCTTGCTCGTGCTGGCCACACGGAGGACATGATTCTTGGACAAGTTCGTGGAAGGGTAGTCACAAGAAGACAATTGGCGGATTTTAGTAAGGCTCGTGCTTTCATCTCTCACATTGAGCCCAAGAAGGTCTATGAAGCGCTTGAAGATCAAGATTGGCTTGAAGCTATGCACGATGAGCTCAACAATTTCGAGCGCAATAAGGTGTGGAAGTTAGTGCCAAAACGTAAGGATTGCAAGAACGTCATCGGCACCAAGTGGATCTTCAAGAACAAACAAGATAAAGATGACATCCTCATTCGCAACAAGGCGAGATTGGTGGCTCAAGGCTTTTCTCATGTCGAAGGTGTCGATTTCGGTGAAACTTTCGCTCCCGTAGCTCGTCTTGAATCAATTAATATCTTGCTTACATATGCTTCTCATCCTAATTTCAAACTACAACAAATGGATGTTAAAAGTGCATTCTTAAATGGTCTTATCCATGAGTTGGTATATGTCAATCAACCTCCGGGTTTCGAGGATCCCAACTACCCCGATTATGTCTACAAACTCGATAATGCGCTCTATGGACTTAAACAAGCACCACGTGCGTGGTACGAGCATATTAAGGAGTTTCTAGTGGATCGTGGGTTCAATGTTGGTATAATCGATCCCACCCTTTTCACCAAAAAGGTTGGAGGTGACTTGTTCATATGCCAACTCTATGTGGATGATATCATTTTTGGTTCTACTAACACCGCATTAAATGATGAGTTTTGCAAGATTATGATGGATAAATTCGAGATGTCTATGATGGGCGAGTTGGAGTATTTCCTTGGCTTTGAGATCAAGCAACACCCCGAAGGCACCTTCATCAAGCAAGCCAAGAATACTCACGGCATGCTCAAGCGATTCAACTTGCATGATGCCAAGCCTATGAAAACTCCCATGTCCACGACTATTGACTTAAAACCCGACCCGAATGGTAAAGAGGTAGATCAAAAGGTATACCGCTCCATGATTGGCTGTTTTCTCTAACTTTGTGCATCTATACCCGATATCATGTATAGCGTAGGTAAATGTACAAGGTTTCAAGCCTCTCTGAGGCGAAGTCATTTTGAAGCGGTTAAGCGCATCTTTCGCTATTTGGTTCATACCCCAAACTTTGGTCTTTGGTATCCCAAGGGTTCAAGATTTCAGCTCATTGGATACTTGGATGCGGACTATGTGGGCGAGAAGACGGATAGGAAGTCTACATCCGGTGGTTGTCAATTTCTTGGTCGCTCATTGGTTTGTTGGTCTTCCAAGAAGAAAAATTGCATCACCCTCTCCACCACCGAGGCCGAGTACATCTCCGCGGCTAGTTGTTGTGCTCAATTTCTATGGATGCGGCAAACTTTGCGAGATTATGGTATCGAATTTGCCAAGGTCCCCCTCTTGTGCGACAATGAGAGTGTTATCAAGATCGCCTACAACCCTGTTCTTCACTCTTAGACGAAGCACATTGAAATTCGACATCACTTCATCCGGGATCATGTTGAGAAGGGCGATATTGATCTCTCCTATGTGCTGACCAAGGAACAACTTGCGGATATCTTCACGAAGGCCCTTGATGAACCAAGTTTTCGGGGTTTGAGGAATGAACTAAATGTGATCGATGCGTCTAACTTCACTTGAACCCTTGCATATGTACCCCCACTACACATGTTATCTAAGTTTCAATGTAGGCATGGACATAGGGGGTGTATTTCAACTCATGAACCAACACTCCTCCTATCGTGCGCAAAACCATCAAAATTTCATGCATATCTAGTCATTATGTAACTTATTGTGCTTTAACGTGAGTCATGCTTTTGGGCCCAAGATATATCTTCGCAGCTCCTTGGTATACACTCAAACACGGTGGCTCCGGCCACAACCATTTCCTTCTTCGCTGTGTGATGTGTCTCTTTTGTTCTCTTTTTCGTTTTTGTGCTTACTGTTGTTGTTGTTGATTTTCTCGTTTTTGGAGGTTCATATTTTATCTCTTGTCTTGCCAAATCTCTGTGTGTGGGAACCCCGGAAATTGCCTAAGGCCCGGAAATTTCCGGCCCCATGATACTTGTCCTGAAAATTTCCCTCATTTCCTTGTGGCACCTCACAGATGGCACTCCGGAAATTTGGCGGAAATTTCCGGGGCAAATATCCGGGGGGCGGAATATTCCGTGTCTTGCCCGGAAATTTCCGGGTTTCGAAATTTCCCGTGGAAACTCATCCCCAATCCGCTGTGCCCCCTCGCAGAAGGCACCCCGGATATTTGGGGCGGAATTTCCGGGTGAAATTTCCGGCCCGCAGAATTTCCAGTCCTTACACCGGAATATTCCGGGGCAAGTGGCTGGGGCCTATAAATAGGCGACGGGAGGGGCTCTCCCAGATCCATTTCCCCCTGTCGCCTCCACTTCCTGCCCAGCCGCTGCCGCCGCCTCAGAGCTCTCCGGGAGGCCCCCTCGCCTCCCTTCTTCGTCTCCGGCATCCCCTTGCGGATCAAGAGACCGCACATCCGTGACCATCCATGGATCGCGGTATGTGCCATGTTTTGTCCGCAATGTAGGGTTCCTCGGTTGACTAGATCTTGGTAGATTGGATCCCTCACGAGATTAGGGTTGGAACTCCCCGTTATCAGTCCATATTACTCTTACTGTTCCTCCCTTTTGCACTCCCACTCCGTTGTAGATTCATTACAGGCCAGGATTCATTGCCCTAAAATGATTTTTCCAGGGGCGGAAATTTCCGCCCCCAGGAATTTCGTCCAAGGCCAGAATTTCCGGCCTGTTCTGAATCTGTTACAGAGATCCTTGTTTTCCATTCCCTAAAATATGAGCCCTCATTTTGATGTTTTGTTGCTTTTTCTTTGCGTTTTTCTTTCGCTTTTCTCGCATATGGTCAAGCTCTAAGTCCACCAAGGTGACTAGCTGTCGCAAGAGGTGGCGGAATTTAAGGGAGGATGATGAGGGAGTGTTTATTGACGAGGCTGAGACTCGTCGCCGCCAGCGTGATGAGGAGCAAGCCTATGAGAGGGAGCGCAACACTGACAAGGCAGCTCGTAGGGCCAACATGCAACAAGGCAAGATTGTTCTCAACATGGCCAACATGTCTGTAGCTGAGTTCAAGGCATGGCGCGCCAAGGGCTGGTACACAGAGGGTCCTCAAGACCCAACCATTGATTCTTGCTTCTGGAATGCTGAGCAGGACACTCTATTCAAGCAAGTCTACACTGTGATGAGCAAGCCTGTCTGCCCAATGAAATACATCAACTTTGCCCACATGGCTTGATGGAGGGATAATAACCCGGTAGGCCAACTCCAGGGAATAACCCGGCCTAAAGGACGCTGCGCAGGATCCGGCTAAGGATAAAGAAACTTTCGGAAGGCCCAAGTTTGTAGGCCCAGTAACCCGGATTGTGGGTTACGGTGAAGGAAAGTTAGGGTTTGTGCGCCGTGTCCGGGTAGGATCCAGGGTGCGCTTGGGAGGGTAAGCCAGGGGGTGCGGGTGCTTTATAAACCGACCCCTAGGAGTAGTTGATTAAGATCCAAGAACCCTAGTAGTACCGTTTGATATCGAGCATCCAGTGTAACCCCAGAGTTGAGTTATTATATCAAGATCGGAGACTCGGCGACTTTGATTGCCGGCTACCAGATCGATTTCCACCATGTTTTCCTCTGAGCTAAACCCTCTCCCAAACGCCTGTGTCGTCTTGCCCCAAGATCAGTTACCCCCGGTAACGTCTGCCGTGATTATCCCATGACAGTTGGCGCCCACCGTGGGGCCTGCGTCCAAAGGTGTTTACATCACGGGAGAAGCTCGGAAGAACATGGAGAATCTTGTCGTCGGTGAGATCTACATCGACCATAAAGGAGAAAATACGGTGGATGATTCCGGCTGGGGGCCAGAATCGGATCACCTCGAATCCGGATCCGTCGTGACAATCGGCCGGATCAGCGTCTTCATTGGTATGGTATGTACTTCCGGTTCAATCCCTGACAATTTTGGATCTGATTCTGTGTCAGGGGAAGCCGCTTCTATCCAATCAGAAGATGAAGAATCAATTGGAACGACATATCCGGTGGAAGAACCCATCGCGAAGTGGGAACAGCCGGAGGAACCGGCATGGACCCCGCGCGACCGGGTCGAAAGAGAGGATGATACCGAGTCCATCCTGGATCTGCTGGAGAACCGGTATGAGGAGAATAACGGCGAAGGAGAACAACGTGAATTTACACCAAGTATCGTACGCCGAGTTGCGGTCTACACGGCTCCCGCAGCCAATCTCAACCAAGAGAACGCAACCATGGCAGCAGTCGGGGCGGCTCAGGCGTTGGCCCAGCAGCAGGGCGCGGCTAACGGAGACCCGGTTCTGGCCCGGGTCGATGGAGAATCGGCGTCAGTAACCAGCCGCGCAGCAGACGAGGAGTTGCACACGAATACGTTCGGATTCCTGGGAAACCGGACACCGGGGGCGGGTCCTTCGAACCCGCGTCACCCGGCCTTATTCGATAACAATCTGATCCTAGACCCCACGGTTCTTGCTACGGTTATCACTCCAGAAAACACAGCGGAACGTGTCAGGGATCTGGATGTGGCTCGTCGTGCGTTGGAACAGCAAAGAAGGCAAGTAGAGGCAGAAAGGCAAGGGATGGCCACGCGGCAACGTGAGCTGGATGCGCTGGAAACTCGGCTCCGAGAGGAAACATCTAGAGTACATCAAAGGCATCAAACTAGGTTACCAGCAACGGGCGGGGTTATTAATCCGGCTGCTTTATTTATCACACCTCAGGATCAGCCGATACCAGTGGTGAACCAGGGGACCGCACCCCAACCGGCAACAGCGGGGGCACATCCGGCAAATGAGCGGGCCGGGTTACCCTTACCACAGACTAGAGTCACAACCGGCAACGATCTACCACCACCGCCACCATCACGGTTTCGCACACCAGCAGGTCACTACAATAATCCCATGGACAATGTGTATGCAGCGACACTCGCATTAAATCAAATCCCCGTGGGAGAGTCACCCCATGCAGAGAAGACCCGGCAAGCAATCGATCTGTTGCACACTGCGGTGGCGCAGCAAGCCAATTATCCGGATCATAGAAGTGGGATGCACGGGACGCCATACGCCAGTCAACAGCAAGGGAATATCCAAACAAGTTCAGCACGGCGGAGGGAAGAGCAGCAGCAAATGCCGCCTCCTCCCCGTGTTCAGGCGGCATCAGCAGCACAGGCTGTTGTGGACAGTTCCAGGGCTCGTAGGGCCGCAGCCGGGTCTGCAGCGCATGGACTACCCGCAGCGCCGCGCCCAGCCGCGCCCCCCGCTGTATCACACGTTTCTCGAGCAAGGCCGGCCTCGACCGTTCTTGCAGGACCCAAGTGTCTCTCGGACAATATCAGAGCTGAACCTTACCCGGAAAAATTCAAAGAGCCAGGAAAAGTAGTGAATTACGAGCCAACTATGGATCCGGAAACATGGCTAAGCAGTTATGAGATGGCAATGTCGATTCGCAACGCATCCGAGAATATCCAAGCCAAGTTCATGTACTTGATGATGTCAGAAGGAGCAGCAAAGTTGTGGTTCACCAATTTGCCGGAAGGATCAATCAAGTCCTGGGAGGAATTGAATACCGCGTTTGTCAAGCACTTTCATGGGACGTGCAGAAAATTGTTCACTATTGATGATCTAGAGCGATGCGTCCAGAAGAAGGGAGAGTCGGCACGCAGTTGGGTACGCCGGGTTATGGAAATACTTCACTCGTCCACAGATATTCAGCCCAAGGATGCACTACAAGCTATGGCAAAAACATGCAAGTATATACCTTTAGTGCAAAAGTTAACTCGCATGAAATCAAGTCGGAATGCGTCGGAGGTTACAATGGGAGAATTGATGGATGCGTGCAACAAACACGCGGCGACGGATACTACAGAGGAGGAAGTTGATGACAAGAAGGTAAAAGCAAACACAAGTAATAACGGAAGAACCGGCAATGGATCAGCACCGGGTAATAACGGAAATAGCCAGAACAAGCGCCCGTTTGAAGGAGGCTCCGAGTTTGTCGCCAATACAGAGGCCGGGTCTTCGAGACCCAGAGCAGAAGGAAATTTCAACGGAGGTAATCAGAATGGAGGAAACTATCAAGGACCACCAAGGCCTAGTAACAATTGGGACATATTCAGAATGGCATGCCCGAAGCACAGCAGGAATGGCAGGCCAGCTAACCACTCCTTGGAGCAGTGCGCCGACTTACAAAGATGGAAAAATGAGGAAGTGAACAGAGCTATGCGAGGTGCAGGACGGGGAGGAGGACCGGGTCCAGGGGGAAACCCGGGCAACGGCCCACCCCCAGCCGGTAACCCGGCGGCTGGAAATCAAGGTAATAACCAAGGAGGGGCAGGAGGTTTCCAGGCTAACCCCAAACAATTGGGTCAATATCATGTGCATACCACAGGAGGTTCTAACAAGGACAAAAAGATACTGAAGCAAGCGGTCAACTCAGTTTCGTCGGCTGTCCCGAGATATCTGAGATGGTCAGAACAGGATGTAACATGGAGCAGAAGGGATCACCCAGAAAGAGTAGAACACCCGGGAGTCTTGGCATTAGTAGTCGCACCACAGGTCAATGGGTATGAGCTGAAAAAGGTTTTGATGGATGGTGGAAGTAGCATCAATATACTGTATTGGGAATCCTTCCTACGCATGGGCCTCAAGGAGTCCCAGCTACAGAAAAGCTCAACAATTTTTCATGGGATAGTGTCGGGTCATTCAGCGTGCCCCGAGGGAAAAATCGCATTGGAGGTAGCTTTTGGGGAGTCAAAGGATAACTATCGAGTTGAGTGGCTCACCTTTGAGGTAGTCAAATTGCGCAGTCCTTATCACGCGTTATTCGGAAGGCCGGCTTATGCCAAAATTCATGGCTAGGCCGTGTTACGTGTATCTACAGCTAAAAATCCCGGGTCCCAAGAAGACCATTACCATACATGGAAATCGAGACATAGCAGTTGAATGCGATGAAGGAGACGCAGCAATGGCCGAGCAAGCCTGTAGAAAAGAAGAACTCAAGCACTATCGGTCTCAAGCAGACCCGGAGGACAGAACCACATCAAAAAGGCCGAGTACTGAAGGCGAGAGAGCAAAGTCCAAGGTAGCACAAGATACTAAAATGGTAGCTTTTATCAAGGATGACTCCCCCAAACAATCTGCTATATGAGAAGAAACGGCACGGCCGCTCACAACCAGCCACGTTATGGAAACACCTCACCCGGGTTGGCTAGTAAACCCGGTACTCATCATGAAAAAGTCCAACATGTGGAGAATGTGTATCAGTCACACCAACCCGGGACCGGTGCCCAAGAAGAACTAAACAATGTAAAGGGCAGCAGGTTTCAGACGCGCTCTTTTCCTACCCAGGGTACCTAAGGGGACTGGAAGGTTTTTAATGAGGCGGCCTGCTGATCCAAACTTTCTCGCATCAATAAAGAGATGGTTATCAAGTCCTATCTTGTTACAGCCTTTACTCCGATTACAAGTAAGTAACATCCATGTGACATCAATACATCAGTATCATTAAGAATGTTGAGTATACATAGGTCGCGGGGGCTGGTTGCTCAAGTAGCACAGCCACAAACCCAAAGACCCGGCCTTGATGACTATAAGTTATAGGGGCCGATTATTCACAAACGAGTACGGCTGCAATCTTATAACTGGACAAAGGAGCCAAATTTTCTTGACTTTTCTTACTTAAGCTCGATGTGACTCGCACCAAAGTGGCATGATTTGCTCGCTTACGATTACAATCAGCCATGAAGCCCAATGGGACTTGTCTGACCCTGTTTTCGTATAGATGTAACAACATGGTATCCACGCAAAAGCCGGCTTACAGTACAAGATAGTCAAAAGGGTCATCTAAACCACAAGTTATGCAGAGTACAAGGCTAATAGCTGGAAACTCAACGCCTATCAAGCATAACTTCATTATCCATATGAAACAATTCCGGGTTTCGGCTCAGCGACAACAAGTTTGTTCTCTTCGAAAAAACCACACACCACAGACTCGGAGATTCGGGCCTTGGGGACTGCGGGTTTCGAAACAGAATCAAGTTGTTTCATCGCTAAGATCGAAAGACCCCAACGTCCGAGTCGTGGGGACTTGGGGACTTAAAGAAAAGTCCACCTGTCAAAACCCACGGTACTCGGAAATAAAGAAGGAAATAAAAAGAAAGTCGGATATCAAGAATAAGTCCAAAAATAGGCAAGTATCAAGTTCATCAAAAGGCCTAGAAAGGCACGAGGTGTAGCACAGAATTAAAGTGCGTTACAAGTTGCGACACTAGTATCAAGGGTGCACAGGCGCACCGTCAAAAGAATACTTTTTTTGAGTAAAAACATCAAAGGATTGAAGTATTTTTATGGCGTTTTGCTCATTCGGCTTCCTGAGTAGAGTCCACATTTTTGCCCTTACCCTCCGGGTCTTGCTCCTGGACTTGCTTTTTTCCGGCATCATCACTCGGATTCCTTGCGGCAGGACGGGCTGGTGGAGGAACAGCTGGGGTAGAGGTGGCTGGCCCTGATAACTCGGCCTCTCTCTTCGCAGTTGCTTCCCTCTTCTTAGCCGAATCAGCAGCCCATTTCTCCAAAATATCAAAAGGCGGGGGTGCTTCCTCTGTAACAATTTTGCCTTCAGCGTCGTATGAACTCATAATCGTGTTCAGATCCATACTATCGGCCAAAGTAGTGGCCGAATGACGCACTGCAGAATGTACGGCCTTGAAGTCCTTGGGTGTAAACTTGGAGCCATCCGCTTTAAATTCTGGAAACCCGGATATCATCTTTGCCGGGTCAAGCTTTGGAAAGTAAGCCTTAGCCAGGGTAAAGGCCCGGGTCATACCAATCCGGCATGACGAGCGTTTCCATATTTCAATCCAGCCAGGCACGGTGGAGCAGGCTTTGATGAGATTTTCCTCACCCGGGTATACTTCAGTAGGCCACTTCACGGCGTCCAATATAAATTTTGTGCCGGCAAAGAACGTCCGGAGCACAGTCTTTAAAGATTTAGCCTTTGCAAGGGCATCCTCCTCTGGGGCCACAAGGTTGGCACCTGCAGTTGAAGCAAAGCAAGGACGTATTAGTGATCCCGAGTATCATGTAATAAAGTAAAGGCACGAAGACAGTCGGCAGCAAAAACTTACTAAGCAAGATCTGATAGGTATCGGTGACCTGGTCCGATAGTTTCTTCAGCGCGGTTTGAGCAGTATTGCACTTCTTCTGGTATTTAGAAACATCCTTCTTCAAGTTTTCCACGTCATCCTCGAGGGTTTCTCTCCGCTTTACCTCGGCAAGAAGAAGTTGCTCGGTCTTGAGCAAAATTTCATCAGACCGAGTAATCTGCGCCTGTAAGTAGCAAGGAGCACAAGTATCAGTCGGATATTATGGCAAGCTGAGTATTGCGTAAAGTACCAAGCACAACTTCAGCAAGTCATGCTCGGAACTTGGGGACTAGGCGTGCACTACGAGATATCAAGTATTATTACCTGGTGCTCTGCGGCCATGCGCTCCAGAATACTGCTCTCTGAAGTCTTCATAGTGAGGAGAGTGTCCATCAGTTGATCAAAAGTGTCATTACCCGTATCAGAGGACCCGGGGCCTTGGAAATTCCGAGAAGGAGTTTTCTTCTTAGTGGGAGGCGGCACCCGGGTCATTCGAATATCGGAATCCGATGCTCCCTCCCCTGCACCCAAGGTTGCAGATCTTCTTTTCTTGCTCGTGTGGGAGGCGATCGGATACTCGGCTTCTTGTAAGCCCGGGTTTAGTGGTGACACTTGTTCTTCGCCGCTAGATGCGGCTGTCGCCTTATCAGCCGGGTTCCCTTTACCCGGGTCATCGGTTGCCATCTCCTCTTGGTCACTAATAACGACAGTGGCCCTATGGACAGTATGAGTGAGCAGTTAGGGTGCAATCAGGAAAGAGTGATGAAAATGTGACAGACCGTCAGAAAAGGAAATTTACCCAGGATTCACCGCAAAGTCCGAAGGGAAGTCGCTGCTGGATATGGGCGAAACTGAAAAATATCAAGCGAGATTTTGTAAGGGAAAGGTTCAGGAAGATTGTTTTCCCCGAGAAAGGATAAGGTAAATACCAGTGCGCCGAGCCGGAGACAATGGAATATCCGGGTTATGAGCGTCATCACCCGGGTAATTCTGAGTCACTCTGCGCTTGGTCATGGGCGACTCCTTTAAACACGGCCAGTGGAATAATATCAAGATAGCTCATGAATATCATCAAAGGAATACGAATTGAATATGAGGAGGCGATATGAAACCTTGAAGACAACCCCTCGGGGTTTTCTCTTAGATCCGACTTTAATTGTCGGCTCCACTTCGTCTGCATCACTGGCGGACTCCACTTTACCGTCAGTTTCTTCTTCTTCGTCATCTTCTTGTTCTGGATATCATCAAAGTTATAGTTGGAAAATGAAGGGGTTATGATGAGCTTAAAGGAATCAAATAAAATCCGGAGAGCACCTTCGTCCGAGTTAACGGCCTCTTCTTGCTCCTCTGGATTCTCGGAGCTAGGAGAAGTGTTGATCTTCCAAAAATCATCGTCATCCTGAAAATAAAGGTATGAGTACAAAGGTTATCAACTGTATCAAGTGGAAAAAGCAAGGGAAAAGACGTCAAAATTGGATCTTCACCTTGGGGGCTGGGTTCTCGAGTGTGAAGGGCTCTAATCCGGCTATGTTCCGGATGACCTCAAGCTTTTCTGTCAGAAAACCCTTGATAGTTTTATGGGTGTCACCAGCCGCGAAGCTGTTGTCAGAGTACCGGAGCGGGTCTGTGGTTTGCCCCGAATACTCGCACATTAATTTTGTGCGGATGGAGTTGGGTTGAATCCGGAAATCGACCCAAGTTTTCATCAGGTTGAGCCCGATGAGACCTTGGGCCGCGGAAATGGTGATTTTGGCTAGCAGAGGCTGAATTGCCTCCCTGTCCGAGTCAGGGGCAAAGGCACTAAATTTCTCAGAGATATCAAGAAGACCCTCTGAGTAAACCGGCAGTTTCTTTTGGCCGGGTGGGGAAGTGTCTTGGCAGTAAAAGTACGAGAGCTGCCAGTGCTTGACGTGGGAGTTAAGGGTAAGGGGTGGCATCAGAGAATTCTTGCGGCGCTGGATAGAAACCCCGCCGCAAGCGAGAAGTGCTCCGTCACCGCTTTCGCGGCACGGTTTGCACTGGAAAAGCTCAACGAAAAGAGCCAGACTTGGCGGAGTGCACAAGTATGACTCGGAAAGGACGATAAAATTGGAGATATTTAACACAGAATTAGGACCTATGTCAAAAACACGAAGGCCATAGTGGCTCAGGACGTCGCGGAAGAAGGGGTGACCCGGAGGACGAAAGCCCCGGGTCACGTGCTCTACAAAGCATATTACCTCATCTTTTGCCGGTGTAGGCCGGGTCTCCTTGCCCAGGCACCCTCCACTGGATATCCTCTTGAGGAGGAAGAACTCCCAGCTCGACCAGTTCCTCCAACTTGGCCTTGGTGACCGTAGATCGCGCCCAGTTGGCGGATATGGAGTTGGTGGTTTTGGCTTTAGTCGGAGTTTTTCCCTGCTTCTTGGGAGCCATGTGGTTGACCTGCAAAGCACAAGGTAGAAGGATAAAAGGAATAAGACACGGAAGCTGTGAGCCGGCCAAGTATCGGCAAAGTAATATCAAAACACGAAAATTGCGTATCATCCGGGTGTCAGTCTGCAGAGTGAGGTTCGAATTATCCGGGTATCAAGTATTATAGTAAAAATTATGGGGATCTAAGCGTTGAAAGAGCTTTGAGGACGATGGAAGGCTGCGCAGGCACTTAGTGCAAATAAAAGGAACTGGAAAGGGGAGGATTGGCCGGGTGACTGAGACAAAGGCAGAAGTTTTGAGTGGTTCGAGCCCAGATTGGAGGTTCCGTTTCTAGGTTTATGGTAAAATTAATGAATGAGGGCGATAGGAAAACGCAACAAAGTCTATATCCCACGTATTGGATGGGTTAGAATGAATACAAGCGATCTAATGCGGCATGACCAGGAAAATGACCGGCGGGTTGACCTAGATCTAGTTTGAAGAAAATCAAGAAATTGCAGAGGTTAATTAACGGGAATGGGAATCTTACTGGAGGAGGTTGAAGCGAAGCTCGACGAAGGCAAATCACGCAAGATTGGTGTCCCTTTGCAGTTCCCGACGGGCCGGTTGGATATTTGCCGGTGGATCTTGGCGGCGGCGCGGAGTGAGCCGTGGTGGAACGCAGCCTCCGGCCAATGGGCTCCGGTGATGCGCGCGGGATTTCCGTGGTGGCGCTCGGTGAGGATGAGCACGGAAGGAAAAAGGAAGAGGAATGGGGGAAGTGAGCCGTTGGGGTTAGGGTTACCCCTACGAGTATATTTATAATGGCTTGTGCGGATAAGTTTGGTTCCGCAAGCGGGAGCCGGGGATTACGGAGTAACGGCTATGTGTTTGAATTTTGCGAAATATGCTTTAAGTGTTGAACGCGATATCTGGGCGGAAATAGGAAGGGGATATTCCTCATAATATCAGGAGCAATTATCGAGTAAAGTGCAGGATTTTGACACTTCTATCAGGGTTTAGACCCGGAAAGCTAAGCCGGGTATTTGGGGAAGAGCCGGGTTACCATATGGCCACCATGGAGTTGGGCCTAGCTATTTATCAAAGCATCTTAACCTGGCCTCCATATATTTGTGAGATTGGTATTTTTGCAGGGAATAGCGAGCACTTCAAGGAAGAATCCGTGAAGCCCAAGCTATTCTGGGGACTACTGATGGAGGGATAATAACCCGGTAGGCCAACTCCAGGGAATAACCCGGCCTAAAGGACGCTGCGCAGGATCCGGCTAAGGATAAAGAAACTTTCGGAAGGCCCAAGTTTGTAGGCCCAGTAACCCGGATTGTGGGTTACGGTGAAGGAAAGTTAGGGTTTGTGCGCCGTGTCCGGGTAGGATCCAGGGTGCGCCTGGGAGGGTAAGCCAGGGGGTGCGGGTGCTTTATAAACCGACCCCTAGGAGTAGTTGATTAAGATCCAAGAACCCTAGTAGTACCGTTTGATATCGAGCATCCAGTGTAACCCCAGAGTTGAGTTATTATATCAAGATCGGAGACTCGGCGACTTTGATTGCCGGCTACCAGATCGATTTCCACCATGTTTTCCTCTGAGCTAAACCCTCTCCCAAACGCCTGTGTCGTCTTGCCCCAAGATCAGTTACCCCCGGTAATGTCTGCCGTGATTATCCCACGACATGGCTACCAACCCTACGTATTTCAACAACTTTGTCAATGTTGCCGAGCTTCTGGGACTGCGCCATCTCATGGTGACCCAATGCTCCTACAATACCACCTTCATCCAGCAGTTCTTTGCCACCCTGGTATTTGATGAGTTTGAGGAGATTGGTATGTACTGGATGTCTGGCCCGTACTTGCTCACCGCCACATTCCATGACTTTGCTGCTGAGCTTGGATACCCATTTGCTGGTCTCAATGGTCCTCATGGTACTCGCATGCACATTCACGGGATGGAGTATGAGAAGAACAAGTTGATTGAGATGTATGGTCCTCGTGGCACTATGGGATCAGCAAAGGGTCTCTATCCTATCTATGACATCCTTCTGCATATGTTCCGGGAGACCATTGCCCCTAGTGGTGGCAACAATGATGAGATCCGTGGCGGCTTGGTGAACCTCATGCACCATGCCTTCCTGACATTCACTGAGGGTGATCTTGAGAACACTGAGCGCCACAAGATTGATGTGATGGATTTCATCTTAAACGAGATCCACATTGCTCTCTTCCACCGCAAAGTGCCTCCGTATGCTCCCTACATCATGAAGCTCATCAAGTCCCGGTACCCTGCTGAACTTCGTGAGGATCTTGAGATGGACTGTGAGTCGCGCAAGGATGTGAAGCTGTACAAGAAGAGTGCTCACACTCAGCAGGCTGCTCATGATGTCGGTGCTACCGGTCAGGGCCACAGTAATCCTAGCATGCGTCCTGCTCCTCCTGGTACCAAGAAGCGCTCCTGGATAGTTCGTGCAATTGAGAAGGTGATGTGCATGAATGTGTGCATCCACAAGGAGAACTACAATGTCTATGTCTAGCGCCGCAACATTCATGAGAATCAGCGTGCCATCATGAATGCACTCAACATTCCCAATATTCCTTCTGCTCTTCCTGACAGGATTCCTTACCGCAACTGGAACAACCGTGACGTGAACTGGGATCTAGATGTTGCTGATGATGAGTACATTGCCACTGCTAGAACGGAGGAGGAAGACACCCAGGCTTAGAGCTTGTTCCTTGGGGCTTAGTGCATTCTTCTTTATTTTTGGTATCCTGATGCCAAAGGGGGAGAAGATCTAGAGATCGCGGGGATTTGCTAGGGTGGGTTTCCTCGTTTTATCGTTTTTTATCTCTTTGTGCGTTTTTCGAACTTCGTTTCACTCGTGCTCGTTATTCGTGGATTCGTATGTGTGAACTCATATTATTGGGAGGCATGTCTCCTATATATGCCTATCTGTGATGTTTACTTCCTATCGCATTGTTAGATTATCTCTATGAAAATACCCGAGTTGTCATCACTCACGAAAAAGGGGGAGATTGAAATCTCGTGATCCCTCTAATGGTTTTGGTGATGATAACAACACGGGTATCCCCTCTACTAACAATGTTGTTTAAGTGTTTACAGCTGGTCTCTCATATGATCAACGATAATATCCTCGGAGAATTTCACAAAGGATTTCTGAAGAAGGAGAAAATTGCAGCCGGATTATTCAGCCTCTGGCAGAGGAATATCCGGGGGATATAGGCCGGAATATCCGGCCCCAGCACCGGAATATTCCGGCCCTCTCAACTCTTAAAATGACTAAGTACTGGCCGACATCTGCCCGTGCATAGAAGCTGGGCCGGAAATTTTCCTGGAAATTTTCGGGGGAAATTTCCGCCCCCCTTGTCCTCAGAAGAATTTGGAGTAGCTGGTGCCCACGCACCGAAGATAGGGCGGAAATTTGCCCGGAATATTCCGGGGCAAATATCCGGCCCCTGGTCCTTAGAGAAAATCCAGTGCATCGCTACTGCCCGCTTGCAGAGATGGGGGCGGATTATTGGCCGGAAAATTCCGGCCCAGGAATATTCAAAAATCCGCCCTACTGACTGCCCCGGAAATTTCCGGTCCTAACACCAGAATATTCCGGCCCTGGAGTGATGCAACAGTCAGAATTTGGAGGAGCCTATAAATAGTTGTCTTCTTCCTCTAGACAGCTAGTTCGTCCATTCCTGCCTTTCCTCCATTGTTCAAGATCTCAAAAAGCCCCGATCTCCCTCCTCCTCCAACCAAACTCGATGCCCTTCAAGGATCTCATGGAGGAGGCCTAGATCTACCTTTCTACCAAGCCAAAAGGTGTTTTCCATAACATACCTCTTGGGATCTTCTAATCTATTGGTTGCTTTTTCATCCTAAAGAAACCCTAGAGCTTGTAGCTTCCACCTTGTAGCAAGAAGCTTCGGATAGTTGAGAGCCTCTATCTCACTTGTGGAGTAGCCTCAACCTCCTTGTAAAGGTTTGGTCAACGCCTTCAAGTCGACCTCATAGTGGAAACGAGAATCTCCCTCACCGGAGAAGCTTAAGGAGAACAAGGTGTGCACAACCGTGCTATTGAGGAGTGCCTAGGTGGCTCCCCACCTCTCCAACGTAGACATACTTCTTTCAAGAAGGAACTACGGGAAACATATCCTTGTCTCCGTATTTTTCACTTGTGGTTATCTTGTGCCTTGCGTTTACTTCCGTTGCATACTTGTTGCTAATCACATAGGGTGTCTACCTAGTTGCACATCTAGATAACCAAGTTGCTTTCTTGCTAAAGCCCATAAAAGTGAAAAAGGATTAAAATTTGTAGGTCACCTATTCACCCCCCCTCTAGTTGACCATTGTGTACTTTCAAGCTCTACTATGAAATTTTCTCAATTTCTCTCGTTGTTCATGTTCTGGAATAAATCTTCGCATAATACCATCTCCTCCTTCTTTATATAATTTTGGGTCATCCCAAAAATAATTCCTCAAGTCATAAAAGAATTTCCTTATTTGTTGAGTTGTAAAGGTTGGAGGCAAGTACTTGGAAATAATAAAGTTAGCATAATATGCATAACAAGGACTATCTCGCGAGCTTACTTTTATTGCAGCCAACTGTTCATTTGGAAAACTATCATTAACAGGAATATGGTCCTAAGAAATGTTTTCCAATCTAGACAAATTATCAGCAACGGGATTTTCAGCACCCTTCCTATCTAGAATATGCAAATCAATCTCTTGTAAAACCAGCACCCATCTAATAAGCCTAGGCTTAGTATGTTTCTTTTCCATAAGGTACTTAATAGCAGCATGATCAATATGAATAGTAACTTTTTTTGAATCAACTATATAAGGCCTAAACTTATCACAAGAAAAAACTACAGCTAGGAATTCTTTTTCAGTGGTAGCATAATTCTTTTGAGCAGAATCAAGAGTCGTACTAGCATAATGAATAACATTCAGCTTCTTATCTATTGGTTGTCCTAGAACAACACCTACAACAAAATCACTAGCTTCACACATAATTTCAAATGGTAAATTCCAATCAGGTGGTTGAACAATAGGAGCGGAAATTAAAGCCTTCTTTAGAATTTCAAAAGCTTCTTTACAATCATCATCAAAAAAGAAAGGTACATATTTTTGGAGAAGATTAGTAAGAGGCTTTGATATTTTAGAGAAATCTTTAATAAACCTCCTATGGAAACCAGCATGACCAAGAATACTACGAATACCTTTGACATCCCTGGGACAGGGCATTTTCTCAATTGCTTCAACTTTAGCTCTGTCAACTTAAATACCACTTTAAGAAATTTATGTCCCATAACAATTCCTTCATTAACCATAAAGTGCCATTTCTCCCAATTAAGAACAAGATTAGTTTCCCGACATCTATATGACTAGAGAAACGCATTGGTCTGCTAACCCAAGCCATGCTTTATCATGGTGGAAATTTACTTATAGCTTGAGTGACTCTACAACACATCCTATAATAAAATAAGAAGCTATGCATAATAGTGAATGAAAATAAAAAGGATGATGAGTCTACTCCGTTTGTTCATCTTGTCATTGTAACATGGGCTTGTTTCCATGTCATGGGGCAAGAGGTACCTCTTTGCGGTTCTCTATGATGTCATTAATATTTATTATGATTGTACAAAGCTTATTAGGAATCATAAGTTGAGTAATCATGGAGTAGGTTTTCACACTCACGGGACATGAGGCTTTCAACCACCTTGTCATTATCATTACTTCAATAATCACAATTTTAAGATGCTAGTGATAAAGGGGCAATGAGAGTCCTAGATCAATGGATACCACATTTCAATTAGTAATTTTAGTTGAATAATTTAGAGGCTAAATAAGACTTGATCATGTTTTACCTCTACTCAATTTTCTCCAAAGTGTCCACCATATTTTCTATTCTCCATTATGCTATTCTTTGACCAATATAGGATTTTATTTTTCATTTTGTGTATGCATTTGGTCCATAGTGCTTTTATTTTATTATACACTTTGTGAACTTTCATGAAGCATCTTTGCTTGCATATTTGATATTTCTTACAACATGAATTGTATATTGCTACTCATTTCTAGTATTAATCATTTGATTATATGTAGCATGAATAATCCTCCTTGATATCCCATGATTGTTTCAATATGCAAAACCCATCTTAGTTTTATCACCTTCATACTCGAGGACGAGCATGGGTTAAGCTTGGGGATGTTGATGCATGTAAAATGCATAGATGAATTTTGCATATTTTCACATGGTTTTCTATTACATATTGCATCATATAAGGGTATAATTCAATGTTTTATAGTATTTTGGGGTTAAATTACAAAGTCCCCCAACCTTTATGGAATTAACCCTGCCTGTCAGAAACCCCGTTTTCTATATTTTTGACGTTTCAGGGGGCAAACTTCCGCGAAATCACCTGAAAATCTGCGGGGGTCATTTTTTTGGAAGGAGAAGACTTGCGGGTGAAGGATCCACGAGAATTGGGCAAGGAGGCCCAAAAGAGGACCCTCCACGCGGCCAGATTCCTTGGCCGCGTGAGAGGCCCCCTTTTGGCCCCTGTGGCCCCAATTCCTTCCATCTTCGACTTACCGACTCCGTCTTGACCTAAAACCGACTATAAAAAGGGTCCCCCGTACCCTTACGGAGAAGAGCGCCGTCGAAACACCGAAACAGAGACCTGGAGTTCCAGATTGGAGGGGGAAAACTCCGGCGGGGAGCCGCCGGTGTGATCTCCTACCCCTCCAACGTCATCTCCATCGACATCTCCATGAAGAGGGAGTAGTCCACCCCAGGGCTATGGGTTTGTGGAAGTAGCACTTGTATCTCTCTCTCTATGTGCTTCACTAATTAGATCCGTATGAGCTGCCTCACATGATTACGGGCACCGTTGTAATTCCTATGTGGTGGATCTTTTCTATGAGTTATTGAATCTGAAATTGCAATTGTTTCTCTTGAGTTATTTGAGTAGATGTATCTTATGTACCCTGTTCTTATTTGCTAGCTTTGATCAATCTAGTTCTTGAGAGCGGGTGTGGGGTGATGGGTGCATTCCTTGGAGTAACGGGGGGTGGCTAGTGCTGTGAAAGTGACAGAAGTTCAGCGATCCACTTAGGTTTTGTTAAACCTTTCTTAGTTACCTCACTAGGGATAAAAAGGAGTACCTTGTTACAGGGTATTTGAAGTGACACTAATCAATCTCCATGACTAGATCTAGCAAGTTCTTACTTCAACTTCATGTCACATTGCTTAAAGCTATACTCTGGTTTTTCCTTAATTATCGAGGTGTTATGATTTATTTCGCATCTTGGTGGAGTATAAGAGGGATCAATATGACCATAGAGATCTCTATGCTAGGACGTGATGCCCATATGAAAGTACTCAATGTTAAACATGTTATTGTAATCTCACATGTAATTCTTTATGTCCACCGTCTACTACTTTATTTGAGAGAATGCAAGTGTGAAACCATGAAATTCGGTCCTATTTTAATTATAAGAAAACACTCTAGTTACTTTGCTGTAATTTACTTTACTTGCACTTTACTTTACTTGCATCTCCAATTCGAATTTACATTATCTCCATCACCACTTGCATCACAAAAATACAAAAACAATCCATTGCATATTTATTTTCTCATTTGCATTTAGTAGTAGATTTAATTATTGCACATTTATTTTCAGTTTTGCATTGCAATTTAGAAGTCTCACACCTTGTGCTTGACAACCACTTGGTGAGGTTGAGGGCACAAAATTCTCTACTTGTTTGCAGGATCCTGGAGGAAGCTTGGAAGACAACTGCTGAAATACTGGCTCCCCAAGAGTTCTATATAAACCCTCGAGTCACCCTCGTGGGGAAGAAGGCTTGCCACTAGCTACACACTCTGCACTTGGAGTGTCAACCTAGCCATCAACATTACACAAACGAAAAGGCATACGTCCATGAGCATAAGTTCCATACGGACAAATAAACGTCGTTTTCTCTTGATCTTGCTTTTTAACAGCAATTTGAGAAAACCCAGAATAACCATCAAGAAAGCAAAAATGAGTCTTCTTAGACAACATTTCTAACATTTGATTAATAAAAGGTAAAGGATAATGATCTTTATTAGTAACTCTGTTAACTTTTCTAAAATCAATGCACATTCTATAACCAACTACTACTCTTTGAGGAATAAGCTCATCATTTTCATTTGGCACAACAATAATTTCTTTTTTCTCAGGAACACAATGCATAGGACTCACCCATCTACTATCAGCAATAGGATAAATAATACTAGAATCAAGTAGTTTCAATACCTCATTTCTTACCACTTCCTTCATCTTAGGAATTAAACGGCGTTGATGTTCAACAATTCGCTTTGCATCAGGTTCCATGTTAATAGCATGCTGGCATATAGAAGGGGAAATCCCTTTCAAGTCATCAAGAGTATATCCAATAGCTCCTCGGTGTTTCTTCAATACTTCCAATAACCTTTCCTCTTCCTTACCTCAATGTTTAGAACTAATAATAACATGATATGTTCTCTTATCACCAATATGAGCATATTTAAGACTATCAGGTAAAGGTTTTAGATAAAGAACGGAATCCTCCTTGGGTGGTAACGTGGTACCCAATCTTCCACCGGTAAATTGTGTTTCAGCATCTCTGGTTGACGCAGAAGAATCTCGTCAATCTCATTTCTTTATTCCATAAAGACCTCACTTTCGTGGTCCTCCATGTATCCCTGCAAAGCATTGTTAGGAGCAAGAGAAATAGAGGCAAGTTGTTCCACTTTAAAATCTTCATTAGGCAATTCAGTTTCATAAGGATCTTTAGCAAATTTAGAAAAATTAAACTCATACAATTCTCCATCAAAGTTAGTTAATATATTCTCCTTCTTACAATCTATAACAGCACCACAAGTGTTCAAGAGAGGTCTACCAAAAATCATAGGTCAAGTTTTACTAGCAGCTGCACCAAGTACTAGAAAATCAGTAGGATGTTTAGTTTTACCACATAAAACTTCCACATCTCTAACAATACAAATTGGAGAGATAGTTTCTCTATTAGCAAGCTGAATAACCGCATCAATTTCTTCAAGTTCACAAGAACCAGTTTCATGCATGATTTCTGCATAAATCTCATAAGGAATAGCACTTGAACTTGCACCAATATCATATAAACCATAATAGTAATGATCAACTATCCTGACAGAAAGCACATGGACACTAGTTTTCGTAGATCTACTAGGATGGGAAACAATATTAGAAGCATGTTCACATAAGATAATGTGTCCATCTTCTACCCTTTCAGTGACAATGTATTTTACTATTGCTATTGTAGGTTCAACAGTTATTTGTTTATCAGGTTCTATAGATTTCTTTGTACTTTTGTTAATCACACTAGTTATAATAGAATGTTCCTTTACCTTAACAAGGAAAGGAATTTTCTCAACATAACATTCAGTCACAGCAGGATTAACATTATGAACTTCTATATTTCTAGCAGGAACACAATTAACAATATATTTATACGGTTCATGGTACTTGTTCCACTCCTTTTTGGGAATATCAAGATAAGAGGCAAAAGCCTTAAAAAAATTTGCGAGAATTTGAGAGTCAAGATCATAAACAACACTAACATTAAAATCACCGGTTCCCATAAAAGATTTGATGCATTGATAATCATAATTTATACCTAACTTTCTACCTTTGTCATTCTCCCATCCTTCAGTATTTTCCTGAATACGGTCAAGAAGATCCCATTTAGCTTCTCCTTTCATACATATAAATTATCCAAAACAAGAAGCATGCAATAAATCCTTATCATGATGAGAAAGCCTTGCTCAGAAATTATTAATAACAATATTACTGGGAAGCTCATGAATGGCATATTTGAGCATTAGTAAATTCAATCTCCCCCACGCTTGGGCAATACTCTCTCCATCATGAGGCCAGAAATTATATATTTGATTATGATCCTTATGAATCTCACTGGGAGGATAGAATTTAGAATAAAAGAGAGGTACAATTTCCTCACGTCCAATAGATCGGCCATTCTTCGGCATCTTATACCATTCCGCAGCTCTGCCCTTCAGTGATAAAGAGAATAGCTTCCTCTTAACTTTTTCCATTCAAATACCTGCACACCTGAACAACTCGCATAATTCATGTATAAAGAGTAAATGATCACCAGGATGGACAGTTCCATCTCCAAAATAGCAGTTATCCATAACACGTTCAAAAAAATTCATGGCTATTTTAAAAGTATCCAATTGAGTAGACGGAGGGTCATCTACTATCTTAGAAGTGGCAGCAGTACTCCCAAATAGGGAATCGAATGGAGATCTCTCCATAATTAAAGAAAGCAACATCCATAAATAAAAACAGCACTCACAGTAAAAGTTTCCGTTACCAATTCTACTTACCAATAGCGCTTCACTCGCCAACAACGGCGCCAGAAAATAGTCTTGATGACCCACAAGTATAGGGGTGTATCATAGTACTTTCGATAAATAAGAATGTCAATCCCAATGAGGAGCAGAAGGTGTTGACAAGCAGTTTGGATAAAGCATTCACTTTAACTACACCAGACAAGTTTTTAGGGGTTTTTGATATAGCAGATAAATAAAGTATGATTAAATGAAAGACAATAATAATAATTGTAGCAAGTGGGCCAATCCTATCTAGATCAAAGGACAAGCCGGTTGGTTTACTTATGATGACCAAACGTTCTTGAGACAGACGGGAATTTCGTCAAGCGCTTTCGCTTCATACAACTGATTCATCTTTATTGTTTTGATAGGTGTTATGTGGGTGAACCTATGTTAATGCACTTCCCTAACTTGGACTAATACATACTTGTGATTATACCCCTTGCAAGCATATGCAACTACAAGAAACTAATTAAGATAAATCTAACCACATCCTTCAACTGTGGGATCGTACACTCCCTCATGCATCGGTTTCCTAACGGGAGTTTAGGTTTCTATCACTCCGGCAACCCCACAATTAGTGGCCAAATACACAGTGCATTCCCCTAGGCCCATAAAGGTGAACTGTCATGCAGTCGACGTTCACATGACACCACTAGAAGAATAGCACCACAAATTAAATATCAAACCATTAAATATTACTAAACATAATCCCAGTTCTAACATCTTGACTTCTCCCATGTCCTCAAGAACTAAACGAACTACTCACAAGACATTATATGGATCATGATCAGAGGTGATATAATCATGAATAACAATATTGTCATAAAGTGCAAACACCGATAGATCTCATAAGCATCAACTACAAACAAGTAATTCAAACCGGGATATAAATCTAGTGTAAAACAATGATATATAACCCAAATTGTTACATCGGGGCGGAGGTGGATGGTGAGGATGATGGTGCTAGTGGTGATGGTGATGATTTCCTGTAACATCCCTGATTTTTGGAAAGTGCAAAAATCACAAAAATTTGAAACTTTTTGTTTTCTATTAAAGCAATCCACCAAAAAACAAATAAAACCAAAACACAAGGGAAATAATATTGTTATTCCAATGTTATAGAAATTAAAAATCCATTAATGCCCCTGTTTTCCATAATCCCAAAACCTCCTTCAACTAAGTCTCCATAATTAAAAGTGATAGTTTCTCCTTAGCAAAATCTATTCTATAAAATGTTTCCAACTCAAATATTACTCTGAAAATAGTTTATGGCAACAAAAATCAAAGATTTAAACCCTTAATAAAGTTCTAAGCCTCAAAAATATTTGATGAGAATAAAATATTTTAATAATAACTTTTAGTTGTTATTCCAAGTTTTAAACATAAAGGTGTGAAAATAAATGTATTGCTTTGAAAATAACATAAGATAAGACTTCGAAAACAATATTATAACTTGTGGGATTTTTCCAAATTTTATTAAGCCACTTTTGTATTTATTTATTTTTCTATTTTAAAATGGCAATAATTGCTATTAGTAAATCACTCACATCTTAATAACTTAAAATATGAAAATGATGTGAAATGACTTTCAAAAATTGTATTTGACATGTATTTTTTTCTGAAATTTTATTTAGTCAAAACTTCATTTTATTATTTTTCTAATTTAAATATATACATTAAGTACTATTAGTAATTAATTATATTTTTCAAAAATATAAAACATGAAATGTGTTCAAATGTTTATAACAATGTTCTAAACAGAAAGATTTTTTTTCTTCAAATGTTTAGAAATTAATTTGAGGTCAAAGAGATTATTAAAACTAAAGATATCAAAAACAGAAAAAAAGAAGAAAAAGAAAAAAAAAGGATGACGTCATGATGACGTCATCACCGTCATCAACCTCCCTCCCTTCCGTTTCTTCCAAATAATGGAGGATTTAATCCTCTTGATTCCGGGCATTACAAGCCATCCCTCTCCGAGCCGTTTGCTTCTCCTTAAAGACCTCCTCTGCCTCCCTCTTTCCCCTCCCTTATACCTCTGTTTCACGCCCCGAGGCTCGAGAAATTCCTCACCGGATTTGGCATTGCCCGCCGCCGTCTTCATTGTTGTGGAAGATTACAGGAGGTCATCGGCCCCGTTTTCCCACTCCTCTGCTTTCCCTTGTCCCCACGAACCTCCTCATATATTTCTCTCGATTTTTGTTTCGCAGGGAATCAATGAACCGAGCTCGCCGGAGTTCCCTTTCCATCCGTCTCGGGATCCACATGGCGCCTCTGTTACCGGCACCGTGGAAGGCCACCGTCAACGCCATTGGATTCCCCACGTCGAGAAGCCCCTCTCGGTGATATCTCCGAGCCCGGGGGTGCCTCCTAGCCTCGACGCCGTTGAAAACCGAGACGCAGCGCCGCCACGCGGCCATTTTCCGGCGAGATTCCGGCAGCCATCCGCGCCGCCTGGTGAGTCCTTATATCCCCACCATCCGATCTAGATCCGATGCGTAGAAATAGATCACTTACGGAAGAGGTATTGGCGAATCACAGAGCGCCACGTCGGGCGAGCGTTAAGTTCCTTAGCTGTCGCTCGAGCAACGCCTAACTGGCCCAGGCCCACCCCTTATCTGTTGCCCTGCGCGGCAAATAGCAAAATTTGAGCCCAACTCTCTGGGATTTATTCCCGAATAAAAATAGAATATCAATTTTGCAGAAAAGCCCCTAGAAACTAGAATCAGCATAACTTTTCATCCATAAGCCCAAATTTAGCAAACTTGGACTTTCTGGAATCAACACAACATGTAGGAACTTTTGGCACCGGCCAAATTTAAAATTGACCATTTAACAATTGTTCAAATTCAAATATGTTTGTTGGATAAAATTTGACATAATTCAAATTCTGTAAATCCAATTTAAGCAAACCAAATTTCTTTGGGTTCCTTAGAATATGTACTAACAGTACCCACTGCCCAAAATCCTATTTGAACTATTTTTGAAGTGCTTTAGATTTTAGATGGCCATTTGAGTATTTTGGACATATATTTAATTCTCTAAATGATTAGAAATTGTTTTCTTAGGCAAAGTTGATCCATTTGATAACCCTGAACCAGAGACATTAGTGACTAACCATCTTTGGACACCATTGGACTATGAACATGTGTTTTGGACCAAAAATCCATCATAGTGAACCACTAGTTTATCATGCCTTAGGTTTTGTTTCTATTCTTTCTACCATTGTTTGTTGTGGCCATTTTTGGAGCCAAGACCAAGTCCCTAGTATATGTAAACCATATTAGTGAACCTCAAACACTAGTACAATAGTTTTCTATCTACTTTTCCATTCCCCTATTCTTGCTTCAAGAATCCATCAAGTTAGCAAAATGGAAGACAAGACTCAACCACAAGAAGGAACTCCATCTTCAACTTGGTGGCAACATGAAGAGCTACAAGGAAGATCAATGAAGAAGTTTTGAAGAGAAGACTTAGACTCCACAACAACTAGAAGCAACTCAAGAAGTACAAGTGTGAAGAAATTCAGAAGAAAACATCTCCCTCTCTCTTTCTATCTTTCTTCCTATTTTCATTCTATTTGACTTAGTGATATTTGTGCCCATCCCATACCCAAACCAATTACTGAAGTGAAAACCATGAAGAATTTATCAAGACCAAGAGAAGAATCCATCCAAGGAACAAGACTACAATAGAAGTATGAAGATGATCTTCAAGAGGACAAGCATGTGAAGACTTGGAGCAATCCATACAAGTTGAAGATTTATAAAGTTGTTTCTGTCCAACCATTGGCCCAAATGAAAAATCCCAATACTTTGTCTCGTTATCTATATGGCTATGAAGTTAGTTGAACCTAGACCCACCTTAACCAAAATGGAAATACTAAACTTAGATCACTCAAAAGTCTTGATAAAAACAACTAAGTGTTACACATTGTTATGTGTTACAATAGTTGAGATAGTTAGATCACCTTGGTGAACTCTTGGAACTTCTTAGATAAATATGTTTTCAATAAAGTTTGATTACTACAAACTCAAGCTAAACCAATCCTTAGTGAACTCTTGGAAACCTTGACCTTGTCCTAGCCAACTTGGTTAAACCTCCTTTCCCATGATTGTTGCTTTGTATGTTTTCTTCACTTGCTTGTTTGTTTGATAGTATGCTTGTTATTGTGTTTTCAATGAATAGATTGTACGGAGAGCAACGATCTTTTGTGAAGAGAGTGTGATTTATTCACAAACTTCAACCAGGCAAGTAACACACCATCAACTACCCATTATTTTCTATATGCATTAGTTGATTTTGAGTAGTATGAATGATAGGAAATTTTACTAAGTTATACTATGCTATGCTATTATCCTCGTAGTGTGTAGCCATCCCTTTTACCTTGTTATTTTTATAGCCTTAGAATTTATTAGATGCTATGCAATGTTACAAATTGTTTTACTAGATGTTGAGGAAAGATCCTAAGTATAACTAATGAATGAACCACCTGGGTGGAAGTGGTAAGACTGGATTATGTTGAGTGTTTCCTTAGGGCCCTTGTTTAAGGGTTATTTCACTTGAGGTTGTCACTTGTGGATGGCCACCCAGGAACAAAGAGATTAATAAGTCCCTCTAAGTATAATAGCTTACCGTGCAGCCCTTTTGACATATGGGCTCTGTCTTGATCAACTAAGTTTTGAGAGTTCAGCCCAGGCTTGACTAGCAGATGTAGCAAAATTATAGGTGGAACGGTCTTGCCGGTGGGTTTGGACTTCTTATTCTGAAAGATCTCGTCTCAATTCTCTCCTTTCCATGATGCACTCCGGGTGTATAGGATGTTTGGGCTAATTGAAGACAAAGGGTGAAAGTGCACAAGCTCTGCAGAGTCAACAAACTAAGATCTTAGCCGTGTCCCCGGTTATGGACAACTATGAGCAGCTGGACAAGGAATGACGGAAGAATCTCATCACCAATTTCAATAAGTAAAATTTTGACCAAGTGAACAGTATTGTGGTGCTTGGATCTTAATCCAATGTTGCCACCCTTTTGAAAAGAAAAGTTTGTTTTACAAAAGTGATAGGAGAAAACTGGCTTTATGCAAACTTAGCCTAAACTCCACTCAGCGAAATAAGCATGTAGTATTAGTCTTGCCATTTATATCCACCATAGTGTTACTTGCCAATACATTAAATTGTATTAACTCCCTTGTGGCTGCATATTCCATATTGCAGATATTTCTGAAGACGAGTAAGGATTTCGTTTAGGATCTCGAGACGAAAGTTTGTTTATGCAGATCTTTTGTGAAGAGAGTGTGATTTTAGTAACACACAATCAACTACCCATTATTTTCTATATGCATTAGATGATTTTGAGTAGTATGAATGATAGGAAATTTTACTAAGTTATACTATGCTATGCTATTATCCTCGTAGTGTGTAGCCATCCCTTTTACCTTGTTATTTTTATAGCCTTAGAATTTATTAGATGCTATGCAATGTTACAAATTGTTTTACTAGATGTTGAGGAAAGATCCTAAGTATAACTAATGAATGAACCACCTGGGTGGAAGTGGTAAGACTGGATTATGTTGAGTGTTTCCTTAGGGCCCTTGTTTAAGGGTTATTTCACTTGAGGTTGTCACTTGTGGATGGCCACCCAGGAACAAAGAGATTAATAAGTCCCTCTAAGTCTAATAGCTTACCGTGCAGCCCTTTTGACATATGGGCTCTGTCTTGATCAACTAAGTTTTGAGAGTTCAGCCCAGGCTTGACTAGCAGATGTAGCAAAATTATAGGTGGAACGGTCTTGCCGGTGGGTTTGGACTTCTTATTCTGAAATATCTCGTCTCAATTCTCTCCTTTCCATGATGCACTCCGGGTGTATAGGATGTTTGGGCTAATTGAAGACAAAGGGTGAAAGTGCACAAGCTCTTCAGATTCAACAAACTAAGATCTTAGCCGTGTCCCCGGTTATGGACAACTATGAGCAGCTAGACAAGGAATGACGGAAGAATCTCATCACCAATTTCAATAAGTAAAATTTTGACCAAGTGAACAGTATTGTGGTGCTTGGATCTTAATCCAATGTTGCCACCCTTTTGAAAAGAAAAGTTTGTTTTACAAAAGTGATAGGAGAAAACTGGCTTTATGCAAACTTAGCCTAAACTCCACTCAGCGAAATAAGCATGTAGTATTAGTCTTGCCATTTATATCCACCATAGTGTTACTTGCCAATACATTAAATTGTATTAACTCCCTTGTGGCTGCATATTCCATATTGTAGATGTTTCTGAAGACGAGTAAGGATTTCGTTTAGGATCTCGAGACTATCGCCAACATGTTTTTCCTGTGGCACATGAAGAAGATGGGCTCAATGTTGTACTATGTCTTCCGTTGTATATCTTTGTTTTCTGCTAGTCTTCTAAGACTATGCAAGTTGTAATACTATTTTGTAAAGACTGGATCTTGCGATGTAATAGAATTTGATGCATTTGCATGATATTTCAATTTGTACTGTGGTGCTAGCAATTGATCCAGGGACTAGCACAATAACACAGGTGTCCTTACATTTTTTAAATGTGGGAACGCTACATTTCCCCCCTCAGGGAAGGAATTTCCCCGGCAGATTTCTCCCTGCTGGAGAGCTTTTCTCTCTCTATTGTTTTCCTCCTCGTGGAGGCGGCGGAATATTGCCTTGACGGTTCCTTTTTTCTTAGGGTTTCGGGGGGATGAAGTACGCGAAGGGGGACTACCAATGGTGGGCCAGGGCCACCACACCACGTGGCCGCACGGCCAGGGGGCGCTCCACCACATGGTGTGCCCCCGTGGATCCCCTCTTGGCTGGCTCCGTCATCTGGCAAAATAGGACCTCCCAGATGTTTTTCCTGACTCCGTGATCTTCAGAAATATGGTATCTTGACGGTCCTTTTTCCAGCAGAATTCTGGTTTCGACAGTTAATTCTCCAATAATCATCAAACATGCAAACTAGATGAAATAACATTAGTATCATCTCTAAATATAAAATATATCCACGAATAATAGTAAATTATGATATAAAATAGTGATGCAAAATGGACGTTTCAGGGGCCTGCCTAGGGCTAGGGGCGTCGTACATCGTCCGCTCGCCCATACCAACAGGCGGCCCCACCTGTCATAGAGAAAAGCACGCACCGGCCGATAGTCATTTGCCCCATCTTTCTTTTGTTTCCTCCCGCCGCTGATTAGCACCATCTGAAAGAGTATGGTTCCCCCATGTATTGTTTTGGTAATTAATGTCAATCCTTATGGACTAATGTTTGCATTGAGACATTCTTATAGGTTTGTCCATTGGCACCACTTGAACTCCATGTGTTGGATTCAAGGTTGGATGCTATCCAGATCATCACTTAATGAATATATCTATATGATCAATAGAAGAATTTTCATGCTACTATTGACCATATTACAAGCATGTCTTGAAGAAGGAGATTATGTGAACATTCATGTTTACCTTAAAGTCATCATCATCATGAATAAAGAGAAGATACTTGGTTGATCAAGTAGGTATGCAAACCTTGCCACCCATATGGAGATTATGGTCAAGTGAAGATGGTCATGTGAGAATCTCTCTAATATTATCTTATGGTGGAGCAATTTACAAGTCTTCACGAAGCGAAGCGCAATCAAGAAAGGTGGTCCAACTTGAGGTGATTAAGATCGTCATCATATAGCTCAATTGGATTGCGCAAGGCAAAGGTATGACTTAGATAGGTTTTCTGTTTTACCGGTCTCATTATGCTAGTTGGGATACTGGATTATAGGATAGATAACCGTAATATCAAGAGGGGCTCTTGAATGCATATCTTGATCATATCTATCGTAGAGAGCTCAAACCTTTGCATACTTGGCATCATCCTTCTTGGTTCTTATTCGGTTTCTCTCCATGTGAGTTTTTATATCTTGTCATATTCTTCATGTCAAGCTCAATTTCATCAAAAATGCATTTCGTATGAAAAACTTATCACATTTTTGTTGTTGGATGTTTCTATCGGTTGTCCTTTATTGAAAGTTAAACCTTTTATCATTTGGTTTCATATTACCATTTTGGACTATGATGTTTCTCTGCATATTCTTGTAGTTCTCATCATTGCGATTTCAACGAGCCTAAGAACATCAAAAATGGAGTCCGGATGCAAAAGTTACGACCGTTTTCGTACCCGGTGTTCTACAGTTTTTTCCAGCACCGGAAGTTTCGGTAGTGGTTCCGCCGGAAACCCTTTCAGGATGCCAGTGGCGGTACCTCCGGTGAAACCACCACATGTTCCGCTGCCTACCACCACCGGAAACCCTTTCAGGATGCCAGTGGTGGTACCTCCGGTGAAACCACCACATGTTCCGCTGCCTGGGGCAGTTTTCCAGCCCTTTTGGTGTTCTAACTCATCCGGGGGGCGGTAGTTCCAGTGGTTTCACCGGAGGTACCGCCCCTGCGCGATTTTGCCCCCAACGGTTGGATACTTGGGTGACCTATTTAAGGGGCCTTCTTCCCCAATGGTTCCCTAACTTTTTTGGAAAGTTTGACCTTCATTGTTGACCTCCAAAAGCTTTCTATCTCTCAATCCCTCCAATAATTATTTCTTCCACTTGAGGGAAAAGAGAGAGGAGATATAGATCTACCACTTCACCAATCAATCCCTCCTTGTTGTGAGGGGAACCTATTGGATCTAGATCTAGGGATTCATTTGTTGTCTTCCTTGTTCTTCCTCCTTCCTTCCTCCATAGCATTAGTTGCTTTGGTGGGATTTGGGAGAGAAGTTTTTGACCACTTTGTGTGTCCTTTCCATTACATTTGGTGCATCGGTTTGAGTTCCCCACGAGATCCGTGAAAGAGAAGTTCGTGAGCTTGTTACTCTTGGTTGCTTGGTCACCGGAGAGATTGTTCCTCTTGGGTGTATTGAGCACCATAGATGGTTAGTGCTTGGGGATTCCACCTTGTTGCAAGAAGCTTCGTTGAGAGCCTCCAATTAAGTTATGGAGATAGCCTCAACCCCGTGTAAGGTTTGGTCAACGCCTTCAAGTCGACCTCATAGTGGAAACGAGCATTTCCCTCACCGGAGAAGCTCAAGGAGAATAAGGTGTGCACATTTGTGTTATTGAGGAGCACCTAGGTGGCTCCCCACCTCTCTAATGAAGATTTACTTCCCTTGGGAAGGAACTTCGGTAATCACATCGATGTCTCCTTGTGCTTCGGTTATTTCTATACTCTAGCTCGATACTTATGCATTTACCTTTGTGATAGCCATCGTGCTTGAAGTCATCTATCTTGCTATCACATAGTTGTATATATTGCCTAGCATAAGTTGTTGGTGCACATGGGTAAACCTAGCTTGTATAGGTTTTGTGCTTGATAAATTAAACGGTAGTTTTATTCCGCATTTACTCAAGCCTAAACCATAATTATTTTAAAGCGCCTATTCACCCTCCTCTAGGCGGCGTCATTGTACTTTCAATTTGTATTAGAGCAAGGGCTCTCATTGTTAGGCTTCACCGCCTTGAGATTAATGATGTCGCTTAGTGAATTAGTGCACGATCCGACATTTAATTTCAATGGCACAAACTATGATGTTTGGAAATTTCGCATGCTTATTTATTTTTTGGTCATGGACCCACATATGGAGCAAATTGTAGAGATAGGTTTTTCTCCTCGAAAGGATCCTCAAAATCCAACTTTAGAGGAAGATAAAAACTTACATCTCGATGCTCTTGCTATTAATGTGCTTTTCCTTCTTGTGAGCCTTGTAGTTATTAAACCACTCTTTCCTATCCGGAATGCTCATGATTTATGGACAAAGCTTCAAGATAAATATGGTGTGTTCAATGTTGAAGAGGATGATTGTTATCCCTCCACTTCCGGTTGTGATGTGTTCTCAACTTCTTCTACTTCACCAACATGTGGTAAGCCACAAACTAATGAGATGGTGAGTAGTGATAGGCTTTGCAATAATGATAGTTAGCTTATTATTGATGATCCTTCATCTCTATCTTATTTTCATGCCTCGTCTTTGGACTTAAACACAACTAGAACAAAAAATGTTTTACATGCTTGTGTTGACAGTCTTTGCATATCATGTCGACATTGCTTGACTAAATCTCATGATTATATGCTTGCTTTATATTGTTCCCATGATAAAAATAATTGTGTTTCCTCTAGTATTTGTATGGCTAACAATTTAAAGGAAACCCAACTCTCTATGGAACAAGATGTGGACTTGAGTGGTGCCTCAAGTAATGATCTATCATCATCTACCACCTTTTGCTTCATGGCCAAGGATTCATAGGTATCTTCTACTTTGAACCCCAATATATCTCATGATGATAGAGATGAGTGGTTAGCTTTGTGGTTAGCTAGGCTTGATGGTGAGACCAAGAAAAATGTGAATGCTCTCCTAGAACAACTTGATAAAGCTAACTCTCTTATAGATGAAAAGGAGGATATCATCGTGACTTTGGAAAGTCATAGTGGTAGTCATTCTATCGAGGACAAAGAGCTTGAAAAGGCCTTTGAGAAAGAGCGGTTCCTTAGATCTTATCTTGAAGAGAAACTATATAGTCTAGAAGAAACCTATGCTATTAGCGTTTCTAAGCTTAGATGGGACAATGAATTATCTCTTGCTCTTGCTAATGGCCTCAAAGCTAAAACTGATTATGCTTGTTCTACTAACTCTATTTCTTGTGAAGCATCCATATTAAAGGAGAATGTTGAGCTACGGGCTCAACTTGAGTTGCTAATTAGTAATTTTAAGAAATTGGAAAAAAAAACTCATGAAAATATGTCAAGCTCTCATGAGGATCTTCTAGTCTCCCATGAGAGGCTAAAATTAGCTCATGAGGCTATTTTAACTAAGGTAACACATTGTGAGCCTCATGTGGACAAAGGCACAATCTCTACTCTAAATGCTATATTGCCTTGTGCTAGTCCTAGTAATTCATCCTCTCATATGTTTCCACATCTTATGAGGAATTGCTTTCCTTACCTTCTTGCTCTAATAATGATGCATCTACTTCCTCTAGCTCTTGTGTTGATACTAACCATGTAGAGGGAATCAAAGAACTCAAGGTCCAAGTCACTTCATTGAAGAAAGACTTGGAGAAGTGTCATTGTTGGGGGGATAATAACCCGACAGGCCCATGTAGAGGAACAAAGACCCGGCTAGAGTAAGTTTACGCGGGACCTGGTAATATGGTAATGGGCCGGGTGTCATTGATGGGCCAGCAGTCGTAGTGGTAACTCGGCTTGTGGAAAGGAAGGCTCTAGAAGACCCGAAAGACGGTGCGAGCCATGGAGTCCAAGACTTGGGGGTCACGGAGAGTAATTTAGGGTTACGTGTAGAACACAAGTAGGACTCTAGATGTATCTTGTAAGGAAAGCCAGGAAACAGGGTATTGTATATAAACCGGCTTCTAGGGCATAGAAAAAGGGAGGAAGGGTTCGAGTTATTCGAGAGGTGCGAGAGCAAGTATTTGTAACCCTAGATTTGGAGTATCGGCGTCATTGCAGTCCGGGCCTCTAGATCGATAGTCAATAAGATCCTAGCTGGAAGTAAGCTATTATCTCCAATGGAGAGGATGAACCAGGATAAACCTCGTGTCCGATCTGAGCTAAACCCTCTCCCAAACACTAGAGTCGATTTGCCCCAACCTAAGTTACCTCCGGTAACGTCTGCCGTGACTTTCCCACGACAGTTGGCGCCTACCGCGGGGCCTACGTCCAAAGGTGTTTACATTATGGGAGAAGCTCTGGAAAGCATGAAGAACCTTGTTGTCAGTGAGATCATCACCAACCCCAAAGGAGAGAAGATCGTCGACGATTCTGGCTGGGGGCCAGAGTCGGATCAGCTGGAAACTGGATCTGTCGTCACGATCGGTCGGGTCAACGTCTTCGTGGGTATGGTACGTACGTCTGGTTTGATTTTTGACAATAATGAGTATGATTCTGTGTCAGGAGCCGCCACCTGCGTTCAATCAGATGGGGAAGAGTCGGTAGGCACGGCAGAACTGGAGAGAGAACCCACCACGAAGAGGGAACAGCCGAAGGAGCCGGCATGGACCCCACGTGACTGGGTCAATGTGGATGATGACACCGAATCTATGTTGCACCTGATGGAAGATCGGTATGAAGAAGATAGCTGCGAGGAAGAAGAATATGAATCTTCACCAGGAATTGCGCGCCGAGTTGCGGTCTGCACAGCCCCTGCGGTAAATCTCAATCAGGGTGATGTGTCAGTAGCCGCGGCTGGTGCGGCGCAACCACTGGCCCAACAACAGACGCCGATTAATGGAAACCCGGCTGGAGCCCAGGTCCATGGTGAGCAAACGTCCGTCACCAGCGAAACTGCTCATCACAGGAACATGTTCGGATTTGGGACGAACTGAACAGCCGGTGCGGGAACGTCACACCCACCAAATCCGGCTCTATTCAGCAACAACTTGATCTTGGATCCCACAGTGTTAGCAACGGTGATAACCCCGGAGAATGCGGCGGCCCGGGCCAGAGACCTGGATGTGGCCCGCCGAGCGTTGGAACAACAGAGGAGAGATGTAGAGGCCGAGAAATTACAGATGGCCGTGCGTCAACGTCAGTTGGATGAGTTCGAGGATCGTATACAGACACAAACAACTAGAGCATATAATCAGAGGCATCATACGAGACTGCCTGCGATAGGCAGAGCCCTACAGCCGGCCGCGCTGTTCGTTACGCCTCAAGACCAGCTGATCCCGATCGTGAATCAAGAAACCGGGTATGCAGGAGAAACGCTTGGGGGACAAACGACTAATATGCCAGTCGGGTCACCTGCGTTACCCGCTGGAGCGGCTGGGGGCAATATCGCGCAACCACCACCATCACGATTTCATACCCCGACGGGTCACTTCAATAACCCTATGGACAACGTGTATGCCACAACTTTAGCGCTCGACCGTATTCCACTAGGAGAGTCGCCTCAAGCAATAGAAACCCGGCGGGCTATAGAGATGTTACGCACCGTGGTGGCTCAGCAAGTAAATTACCCGGATAACAGGAGTGGCATGCACGGGCCACCGTATATCAGTCGGCAGGGTGGCAATACGAGGAACATTCAGTCGAATTCAGCACGACGGAGGGCAGAGCAGCAGCAAATGCCGCCTCCTCCACTTAGGCCAGCAGTTCCCGCGGTCTCAGCGACATAGGCTATTGTGGATAGTTCTCGGGCAAGGCGTGCGGGCGGGTCAGCAGTGCGAGGGCCAGCAGGTGGCGCGCCTCCCGCCGCAGCAGCCGAGGTTTCACACGTTTCAAGAGTAAGGCCGGTGTTGACAAACTTACCCGGACCCAAATGCTTATCAGACGCTATCAGGGCCGAGCCTTATCCGGACAAGTTCAAAGAGCCTGGTAAAGTTGTCAACTATGAGCCAACCATGGATCCTGAGACCTGGTTAGGCAGTTATGAGATGGCCATGTCTATTCGCAACGCTTCAGAAAAGCTCCAAGACAAATTTATGTATCTCATGATGTCCGAAGGAGAAGCTAAACTATGGTTCAATAACCTGCCTGAGAGGTCTCTCAATTCGTGGAGTGACCTTAAGTCGGCTTTTGTCAAGCATTTTCATGGAACTTGCAGGAAACTATACACGATTGATGACTTGGATCGGTGTGTGCAGAGAAAGGGAGAGTCGGCACGCAGCTGGGTGCGCCAAGTCATGGTGATATTCCACTCTTCCACCGATATCCAGCCCAAGGATGCGATACAAGCTATGGCGAAAACATGCAGATATACGCCCTTGGTGCAAAAATTGGTACATATGAAATCCAGCAGGCATGTTTCAGAAATTACTATGGGGGAGTTGATGGATGCATGCAACATGCATGCCTCCACTGACACCACAGAAGAGGATATCGATGACAAGAAGGGAAAAGCTAATGTGAATGGTAATGGAAGAACCGGTAATGGGGTTGCACCGAATAACAATGGAGGTAACAATAGTGGCAATGGAAACAATCAGCATAAACATCCGTATGAGGGGGGCTCCGAGTTAGTCGCCAGTACTGAAGCCGGGTTTGCAAGACCCAGAGCGGACGGAAACTTTAACAGAGGAAACTTCAACGGAGAAAACAACTATCAAGGGCCACCACAGCCGACTAACCACATAGAAGCCTTCAAGATGCCTTGCCCGCGCCATAGTAGGAACGGCAGGCCGGCTAATCATTCATTGGAGCAGTGTGTGGATCTACAAAGGTGAAAAAATGAAGAAATACAGAAGGCCCTGCAAGGCGCAGGCCGGGGAGGAGGGCCGGGTCTGGGTGGAAACTCGGGCAACGGACCACCCCCCGCAGGCAATGCAGGAGCTGGTAACGCAGGTAATGACCAGGGTGGTGCAGGGGGTTTTCAGAGTAACCCAAAGCAGCTAGGACAGTATCATGTTCACACCACTGGGACCTCCAAGAGGGAGAGGAAGATACTCAAAAGAGCTGTAAACTCGGTTTCTTCGGGTGTTCCAAGATACCTGAGATGGTCAGATCAGGAAGTAACATGGAGTAGGAGGGATCACCCGGAAGCAATAGAACATCCGGGTGTGCTAGCTTTGGTGGTAGTGTCGTGGGAAAGTCATGTCAGACGTTACCGGTGGTAACTTAGGTTGGGGTGAATCGACTCTGGTGTTTGTGAGAGGGTTTAGCTCAGATCGGACGCAAGATTTACCCTGGTTCAGCCTCTCCATTGGAGATAATAACTTACTTCCAGCTAGGATCTTATTAACTATCGATCTAGAGGCTCAGACTGCAATATCGCCGATACTCCAAATCTAGGGTTACAAGTAATTGTTCTCGTATATCTCGAATAACTCGAATCTAGGGTTCTCTCTCGAAATCTCTATCTGATCCCCATCTATGCCACAGAAGCCGGTTTATATATAATACCCGGTTTCCTGGCTTTCCTTACAAGATACATCTGGAGTCTTACTCGGGGTCTACACGTAACCCTAAAATACTCTCCGTGTCCCCCCAGTCTTGGACTCCATGGTTCACACCGTCTTTCGGGTCTTCTAGAGCCTCCCTTTCCTTGAGCCGAGTTACCACTACGATTGTTGGCCCATCAATGACACCCGGCCCATTACCATATTACCAAGTCTCGTGTAAACTTACTCCAGCCAGGTCTTTGTTCCTCTATATGGGCCTACCGGGTTATTATCCCCCAGCAGTAGTCCCCAGAATAGCTTGGGCATCTTGGTTGGTGCGCCTCTCTTGTGAATTCAAACTTTGAGCCAACCGCGAAGCGCATGCTATTCCCTGCAAAACAACAAACATTTGCATACAAAATAGCGTTATAGGTTAGATTGCTTTAACTATAGCCAGGCCGGCTCTTTCGGCGGTCCATATAATAACCCGACTTTCATATTCCTCATAGGCTAGACCGGCTCTTTTGGTGGTCACTTATAACTCGACTGCATGACAATAACTCCCAAGATTTTGTTTTCGTAATCGACGGGCCAAGTATCATACCCCGTGATTTGCTTCATTTTACCGTTGGCATTCTAGGGTTTTCACCGTGCCTATAAATACTGGGCCCCGTGGGAAACCCTAATCACAAAACGCCACCCGCACTCCACTTCATCTTCAAGCTCGAGTCGCGCCATTGGAGCTCAAGACCGCGACCCGGAGCTCCGCCACCGAGCTTCACGCACGCCGTCGCCGCTCACCTGAGTCGGCCCGTCGGTCCGAGCCGCCGTGCCGCATTCAACGAACCCCGTTTCCACCGCCGATTCCTGGTACATACTCCTAGATCTAAAGATCCATTTCTAGATCTTGAGCTTGCGTTCTTCACGTTCATCGCCTTCATCTTTTTCCTCATTTTGTTTTTCTGTTTCAGTTTTCGCGAGATCTTTTCCGATGGATCCCAAGGCCGATCCTAAGTCTAAGGCCAAGGCCACGGCTCTGAAGCAAAAGCCGGGTCAAACCATTACTGCCAACTGGGCAAAATCGACTGTCACGCAAACCAAGCTGGAGGAGCTGTCCGAGTCTGGAGTCCTTCCTCCTCAGCCAGAGATCTCATGGAGGGCCCCCGAGGAGGAGAGTCGGCCTTCTCCTAGAGCAGTTGAAGTTGTAGTTTTCCTCGAACACGTGACTTGGGGTTTCCGCCCCCCGGGTCACCATTTCTTTTGTGAAGTTCTTCATCACTACAAGCTCAGGGTCTTTGACATAGGCCCGAACTCGATTCTTAACATTTTCCATTTCATCGTTCTTTGTGAAGCTTATCTTTGCATTGCCCCCAATCTTTCTCTATTCCTCGAACTTTTTCAATGCAAACCTTGCCGCGAAACTACGGATGGTCCCCTCCTTGTCTGTGGAGGTGCGGCCATCCAAACTAATCCAAAGACGCAAGAAATCTCTGATGCCGACTCTCAACCTTCACTCCCACATGAAGCATTAGCAGCAAACCTTCTTTTACTGCAAAGATACTTCCACACTGGGCGAGAAGCCTCTGCCGGGTTTCTCTGTTGAAACCCTCTCTCTTAGCGACAATCTGAGTGCCTTTGCTCCGGAGGCCGATAGGTGGGCCATCCCACCTCTCCTTCACAAACTTTCTATCTTAGCAGCCCATGGTCTTTGTGGGTTGAATATGATCAAGACCTGGATCAGCTGTAGGATCCAACCCAATAGTATTCGCAAGAAACTTCTCTGCGAATACTCGGGCCACTTGACCGACTCTCTCCGATACTCGGAGAAGTCATACCCGGCTGCTGATGTCAACAAGGTCATGAAGAACTTTCTGGCTGAGAAGGTGGATGTTATCAAGAACATTTATGGGATCTCCCCCTTCTCCCGCTCAAACCCGGCTCCACCAGTAAGAACCGACTAATCTCCTCTATACCGGTTAATTTTTCAAACACGCATATACTAACTTTTATCTTTGCTGTTCTTTACTCAGGATTCTGACGAATGGTGGAAGATTGTAACCCCTCCTCCCTATGAAAACTCGGAAGATTAAGAGCCGAGTGACAGCGAAGAAGGTGATTCCGAGTTACTGAAAAAATACTTTGTCGACTTACTAGATCAAGATTCTCCTCCCACATTTATTCCTGACAATACGCCACGATCACCAGCACCGGCTGACAAGGTCGATTCTGAATCTGAAGAGAGTGAACCCGAGCAAACTAAAGCCGGGTTAAGCAAGAAAAAGAAACCCAGGGGGGTCACATTCAAGGTTCCATACTCCTCCATGACCACAGAGCCGTACTCATATGCTGATATGTGCAAACTTAATGAATATATAACCACTGTATCGTCTCTGAATTCCGCATCTCCTCCACCCAAGCGACGGGCAACCCGGTCTTCACCAGGTGACGAGCCCCTCAACCCCGGGATTTCTCTTCAGTCGCCCGCACGCCGAGACGGTACTCCTTAATCTTATCACAATTATATTCCTCGAAAATATCCAACTCTGAGTCACCCTTTAGCCGGAAAACTCCGAGTCTCAATCTCCAATTCTCTATCAGTGCCTTCCTGGTCAAGCAACGATCTCCCGAGCGATTTCGTCGTGAATACTGGGTAATTTTCATAACTTGCTTGACTATATCCCTATACTTTGCACGTTTCAATTTTATCAACCACTAAACACTTTGTTTTTCTTCCTTCAGAGCTAAGGTCACACTCAGGGATCCGGTTGAGACCCCCGTTGATGACCCGATGGCGGAAGACCCGGAAAGTATCGCTACCCCCCCTCCCCCGCCCATGGAAGAGCAAGAGCCGGCTAATGCGGACGACCCAAGAATAGAGTCTTCTCCTCCCGCGCCCCAGCCGACTGATCCCGAGGTTGAGTACCTTGGGACACAAAGCGCAGCCGCTGCTCCAAAGACCGCCGCTGCCAGATTCGACGCGGGGAAACAGGAGGCAACACCACCACCGGCTGACCGGGACGCTAGCTCCTCTAGGCCGACTCTCCGTGACCCGGAGTTTGAAAAGCTGCTGAAGGAGTATCGCTCCCTGAAGACAACTGAAGAGGAGATTGTCGAGTCTCTGGCGGCTGAGCACCAGGTAAGTTTAACTGATGTTATCTCTATATCCTTATCCTAGTCCCCAAGTGCCGAGTAAACTGTCCACATTCACTCGGTACTTACAAATATATCCCTTTTAAGATCATTACCGACTGATATTTCTTTGTCCTTTTCAGGCTTATGTTACCCGGACTGATGAAATACTGGCAAAAACCAATGAACTCCTGCAAGCTGAAGTAAAGCTCCGCGAACAACTCGAGGCCAATCTCAAGGATCTCTCCAAGCAATGCAAGAAGCAGAAGAAGAGACTCCGGACCGCTGAGGAGCTTGTCAAGAAACTCTCGACTTTCATAGCCGAGACATATGACTCCATCATAGGTGAGGCACATCTAAGTTTCCGACTGTCGCTTTGTGTTACTCGGATTTCCCTATTTTACAAGGTTTTTGACCCGGATCTTACTATCTTACTTCCCTTTTTGTACTGCAGGTCCGGGTGAAGTTGATGGCAAACATGATGACCTCAAAAAGCTTAGAATACTCAAGACTATCATCCGGCAATTTTCGGCAGGGACGAAATGGACACTCGAAGCTGTGAAGTTAACCGGTGACTACACCGGTGTAACACACATGCTTGAGGCATACTCGACAGTCCCTGCCTGGATAGATATCTGGAAGCGCTCAACATGCCAGGTTGGAGTGATACGCGGACTTGCACTGGCTAAGGCCTACTACCCCAAGATTGAGCCAGCAATGCTTGTGAACGGGTTTCCCGAGTTTAAGACCGATGGTTCTAAATTCACGGGAAAAGACTTCAAGGCCATCAACTCCCAGATTCGTCACTCGGCCAGCTTGATCGCAGAAAACCTCGATGTGAACAAGCTTACCGCCCCTTATGATGTTGAGGATAAGCATGTGCCCTCCGAAGATCCTGCTCCTTTTGACATACTATCCCGCTTCAAGGCGGAGCTCGCCAAGAAAAGAGCCGAGGCCGGTTTTGTACCAACTTCATAAACTCCAGTTGTTCCTCCTCCAGCTTGTGCTGCCTCCGTGGATGACCCGGAGGCAACAGAGGAGAATACCGAAGACCCGGCCACCAAGACCACTCATGATGACTCGGCTGCAGCAGCCGAGTAATGTACTCCTTTTTATCAGCAAACAATCATTCGGCCAATAGGCATTGTAATATGCCTTTTACACACTGTTATTTGATAGTGCATCTGTGCACTTTTTGATATTATTCCTAAGGTTTGTAACACATTAAACTTCTGTGGTTTCGATGACCCTTCTGGTTGTCGCTTTGCTATGCGCTTTACAAACTCATTTTGGCACAACTTTACTTGTTATATGCTTTGTGATAAAGATGCCGAGTCTTGGTCTTAGGATTGTGAAGAATTTCTCACAAGTCCCCAAGACCCGGATTCTAGGTCTGAGGATTCTTGGCTTGAGAAATTTTGTTTCTCAAGTCCCCAAGTCCCAACCCTTACTGTTATAGATTTATACATTTTGAAGTTATGCGCAATATGTAATGAGCTTCCGGCTGTTGCCTTTGCTCTGCACAACTTGTGGTTTACATGACCCTTTTGACCGTTCTGGTTATAAGACGTTTTCGCATGGATTTTCAATGTTGCTATAGCTCTAGTAAAAACAAGGTCAGGCAAGTCCCAATTGGCATCATGACTGATTGGATTTATATGTTAGCAAACACGCCATTTTGATGCGAGTGACATCAAGCTTAAACAAAAGAGGTCAAGAAATAAATTTTGGCTCTATTGTCCGGGTTACGAGATTGTAACTGTACATATTGCAAGTAATCAGTCCTCACAACCGATTGGCATCGTGGCCGGGTCTGAGTGTGCAACTGTGCTATTCAAGCAATCAGCCCCCAAGACCTAGATATATGTACTATGCAACAGTAGGCTTTCTGCTCTACCGGCTTACAGATTGTTTGAATACTAAAAAAAGGAAAAGATGCCAAATTTAAACCCACTAAATCATACGCCTTACTGTTGGAGAACATATTTAACTGAAATAACTCACTAGTAAATACAAGGCATGATCAACTACAGAAAAATATGCGAGAAATTGACGAAATTTAAAGAACATAATGAATATCATGATTTAACCATTTCTTTATTGATATGAAAAGGTATGGTCAGCAGGCCGCTTCATTAAAAACCTTTCAGGCCCCGTAGGTACCCTGGGTAGGAAAAGAGCACGTCTGAAACCTGCTGCCTGTTACATCGTGTAATACAATTTGCAAACTAAGTCTATGCTAAGTGTAGTAAGGACGCAGCTGGGCCACGTTCCATGGTCGTTCACGCTCTTGCATGGAGGAGATGGAGTGAGCAGTATCGTTCACATAGTCCGACTCTTCCCTTGCGTCTACCAGATAATACGATCCATTGTGTAGATTCCGGCTTATAATGAACGGACCCTCCCATGGGGGAGATAACTTGTGTTTTCCCTCCTTGGATTGCACTAAACGCAATACCACGTCTCCTTCTTGAAAAACACGCGTCTTGACCCGGCGTCTATGATATCGCTGTAAATCCTGCTGATATATTGCGGACCGCTCCAAGGCTTGTTCCCTGTGCTCTTCTAACATGTCCACAGCATCCTGCCGGGTCTTCTCGTTCTCTACCTCAATATAAGCCGATACTCGTGGCGAGTCATGGATAATATCGATTGGGAGAACCGCCTCTGCACCATAAACCATAAAAAACGGGGTCATCTGAGTAGACCTTGTTAGGTGTAGTATTGATTCCCCAAACCACAGAGGGTAACTCCTCAACCCATGCTCCAGCAGCTCTGAGACACGAGACTCGTAATCGTGGTTTTAACCCACGAAGTAGCTCTTGGTTTGCTCTCTCCACCTGACCATTAGCCTGTGGATGGGCCACCGAGGCTACATCAAGTCGAATGCCATTGTTTCTGCAGAACTTCTCCATCTCTCCTAAGGACATATTGGTTCCATTTTCTGTGATTATGTTGTGGAGGTATCCAAACCGATATATGATCTTCTTCAAGAATTTCACAGCTGTGGCCGCTTCACAGTTCGTAAGTGGCATGACCTCAACCCACTTTCTGAACTTATCGACGGCCACCAGTAAATGAGTCTTTTTGCATGGGGACATGTGGAAAGGGCCTACCATTTCCATACCCCAAACAGCGAACGGCCAAGTCAATGGAATCATCTGCAGCTCCATAGCCGGCACATGGGTTTGCCGATCATACCTCTGACATCCATCACACCTTTCCACCAAGAGTTCTGCATCTGCTAAAGTCGTACGCCAAAAGAAACCGTGCCGATACGCCTTGGCCACAAGGGACCTTGTGGAGGCATGGTGCCCACAATCACCTTCGTGAATTTTCTTCAGTATTTGTCGGCCTTCTTCTGGAGCTACGCAGCGTAAAAAGACACCTGTAGCACTTCTCTTGTAAATCTCACCACCAATGATAGAGTAACCTTTTGCTCGTCTCTGGATTTTCCGGGCTACGACTTCCTAATGTGGTAACTTGCCCCGTAATAGAAACGCCAGGAACGGCTCAGTCCACTCTGGAATAGCGCGCACCGCGGCCACAAATTCCGAGTCTGTGTCTCGGTTGACTGTTTCTTCTTCTGACCCGGTTTTAACGGAAGGCAGCCACAATTTATCCAAGAAAACATTAGGCGGGACCGGCTCTCGATGAGAACCGAGTCTCGACAGTGCATCTGCAGCCTCGTTCTTACGCCGGTCAATGTACTCCACCTGATACACCGAGAAAGACCCGGCTACTTTGTCCACCTCTCTGCGATATGCTGCCATTGTTGCATCCTTCCTGTCCCACGTTCCTGAGACCTGCTGTACCACAAGATCCGAGTCTCTGTAGCACATTATACGCTTAATGCTCATCTCCTTTGCTACACGCAATCCATGCAACAAGGCCTCGTACTCAGCTACATTGTTAGAGCAATCAAAATGAATCTGCAAAACGTAACGTAACTTATCTCCTTTTGGCGATGTGAGCATAACACCAGCTCCTGATCCTTTATACTGTTTGGATTCATTGAAATGCATAACCCAAGATTCTGAACTTGGCACCAGCAAGGGTACGCTTGTCTGAGTCCAATCATGAACAAAATCAACCAGCGCCTGAGACTTGATCGCAGATCGGGGCTCATAATTGATATGATAATCGCCCATCTCGATGGCCCACTTTGCTACCATACCTGTAGCATCTGAATTTCTTATGATATCTGCCGTGGGTATAGAACTTACCACCGTTATGGGGTGTTCTTGAAAATACGGCTTCAATTTCCGACTGGCCATGAATACCCCAAAAACTAGTTTCTGCAAATGCGGATATCACTGCTTTGCTTCTGATAAGACCTCGCTCACATAATAAACCGGCCGTTGTACCGGGTAATTCTTTCCATCCTCTTTACGCTCAACCACGACTACTGCACTAACTGCCCGAGGCCCGGTCGCAACATACAGCAACATGTGCTCTTTGGGACCCGGCGCTGCCAAAACCGGTGCTTCAGATAGCTGCTTCTTCAGAGCTTCAAACGCCTCATCCGCCTCTTGATCCCATACGAACTTGTCTGTTTTCTTCAATAGTCGGTATAGGGGTATTGCTTTTTCTCCGAGCCGAGATATGAACCGGCTCAGTGCTGCTACGCATCCTGTAAGTTTCTGCACATGTTTCAATTCCTCTGGCTTTTTCAGGCTCTGAATAGCTTTGATCTTTTCCGGGTTAGCCTCGATTCCTCGCTCAGAAACGATAAAACCAAGTAATTTCCCCGCAGGAACTCCGAACACACATTTTGTTGGGTTGAGCTTCATTTGATATCTCCTCAGGTTTTTGAAGGTCACTTTTAGGTCATCAATGAATGTTGTTGCATTCCTTGTTTTGATCACCACATCATCAAAATAAGCATGGACATTGCGCCCAATCTGATCCTCAAAACACTTCTGAATGCACCGTTGATATGTTGCGCCGGAATTTTTCAATCCAAAGGTCATGGTTTTGTAACAAAAAGCTCCAAAGGGGGTTATGAATGACGTCTTCTCCCAATCCTCCTCTTTGAGCTTTATCTGATGATACCCGGAATAGGCATCCAGAAAACATAACAAGTCACTTCCCGCCACTGCATCTATGATCTGGTCTATCCTTGGAAGGGCGAACGGATATTTTGGACAATGCTTGCTGAGACTCGTGTAATCTATGCACATTCTCCACTCGTTATTATTTTTTAACACCAAAATCGGGTTTGCCAACCACTGGGGACGGAAAACCTCCATGATAAAGCCGGCTGCTAATAGCCTAGCTACCTCTGCTCCTATAGCTTTTCTTCTTTCCTCATTCATTTTCCTCAAGCTCTGCTTCACTGGCCGGGACATGGGGTAAACGTGTAAGTTGTGCTCAGCAAGTTCAGTCGGGATACCCGGCATGTCGCTAGGCGTCCAAGAAAAAACATCCTGATTCTCGCGGATAAACTCGATGAGCGCGCCTTCCTCCTTGCTATCCAGGTTTGACCCTATGACAAACTGCTTGGAAGAGTCGCCCTCAATGAAAGCCACCATCTTTGTGTCTTGGGCTGCTTTAAATTTAGCTCTCTCATCAACAGTATTTGGTTTTTTCAAAGCGGTTCAATCTTCCGGGTCTACCTGAGACTTGTAATATCTACGCTCTTCCATCGCACAAGCTTGTTCTGCAAGTGCCGCATCTCCCTCGTCGCACTCTGCTGCCGCAACTCTGTTCCCATGTATAGTGATGGTCCGTTTAGGACCCGGAATCTTCAACTATACGTAGACGTAACATGGCCTTGCCATGAACTTGGCGTAAGACGGCCTTCCGAACAATGCGTGATAAGGACTACGCAACTTCACCACCTCGAACGTGAGCCACTCTACTTTGTAATTATCCTTGGATTCTCCAAAAGCAACCTCCAGTGATATTTTTCCCTCAGGGCAGGCCGAATGTCCTGGTACAATTCCGTAAAAAACCGTGGAACTTTTCTGCAGCTGAGACTCCTTGAGCCCCATACGTAAAAAGGTCTCCCAGTATAAGATATTGATACTGCTCCCGCCATCCATCAGAACCTTCTTTAGCTCATAGCCATTGACCTGCGGTGCTACCTGTTGGGGGGATAATAACCCGGTAGGCCCATGCAGAGGAACAAAGACCCTGCTGGAGTCTCCACGGTTTCTTTTGTCTTACGGCTTTAGCAGATGCAGAACGCTTGGTGGCAAGGTGTGATGGATGTCAGAGGTATGCTCGGCAAACCCATGTGCCGGCTATGGAGCTGCGGCGATTCCATTGACTTGGTTGTTCGCTGTTTGGGGTATGGATATGGTAGGCCCTTTCCACATGTCCCCGTGCAAAAAGACTCATTTACGGGTGGCCGTCGATAAGTTCACAAAGTGGGTTGAGGTCATGCCAGTTACAAACTGTGAAGCGGCCACTGCTGTGAAATTCTTGAAGAAGATCATTTATCGGTTTGGATACCCCCACAGCATAATCATAGATAATGGAACCAATATGTCCGTAGGCGAGGTGGAAAAGTTCTGTGGAAACAATGGATTTCGACTTGATGTAGCCTCGGTGGCCTATCCACAAGCCAATGGTCAGGTGGAGAGAGCAAACCAAGAGCTACTTCGTGGGTTAAAACCACGATTACGAGTCCCGTGTCTTAGAGCTGTTGGAGCATGGGTTGAGGAGTTACCATCTGTGGTTTGGGGAATCAATACTACACCTAACAGGTCTACTCAGATGATCCCGTTTTTTATGGTTTATGGTGCAGAGGCGGTTCTCCCAAGCAATATTATCCATGACTCGCCACGAGTGTCGGCTTATGTTGAGGTAGAGAACGAGAAGACCCGGCAATACGCTGTGGACATGTTAGAGGAGCACAGGGAACAAGCCTTGGAGCGGTCCGCGATATATCAGCAGGATTTACAGTGATATCATAGCCGCCGGGTCAAGACGCGTGTTTTTCAAGAATGAGACCTGGTGCTACGTTTGGTGCAATCCAAAGAGGGAAAACACAAGTTATCTCCCCCATGGGAGGATCCGTTCATTATAAGCCGGAATCTACACAATGGATCGTATGATATGGTAGACGCAAGGGAAGAGTCGGACTATGTGAATGATACTGCTCACTCCACCTCCTCCATGCAAGAGCGTGAACGACCATGGAACATGCTGCGTCCTTACTACACTTAGCATAGACTCAGTTTGCAAATTGTATTACACGATGTAACAGGCAGCAGGTTCCAGACGCACTCTTTTCCTATCCATGGTACCTAAGGGGACTGGAGGGTTTTTAATGAGGCGGCCTGCTGACCTAACCTTTTCATATCAATAAAGAAATGGTTAAATCATGATAGTCATTATGTTCTTTAAATTTTGTCAATTTCTCGCATATTTTTCTGTAGTTAATCATGCCTTGTATTTACTAGTGAGTTATTTCAGTTAAATATGATTTAGTGGGTTTAAATTGGCACATCTTTTCCGTTTTAGTATTCAAACTATCTGTAAGCCGGTAGAGCAAAAAGCCTACTGTTGCATAGCACATATATCTAGGTCTTGGGGGCTGATTGCTTGAATAGCATAGTTGCACACTCAGACCCGGCCACGATGCCAATCTGTTGTGAGGACTGATTACTTGCAATAAGTACAGTTACAATCTCGTAACCCGGACAATAGAGCCAAAAAAATTCTTGACCTCTTTGATTTAAGCTTCATGTGACTCGCAACAAAATGGCATGTTTGCCAACCTATAAATCCAATCGGTCATGATGCCCATTGGGACTTTCCTGACCCTGTTTTTACTAGAGCTATAGCAACATTGAAAATCCATGCGAAAACCGACTTATAACCAGAAGGGTCAAAAGGGTCATCTAAACCATAAGTTGTGTAGAGCAAAGGCAACAACCGGAAGCTCATTACGTATTGCGCATAACTTCAAAATGTATGTGTATAACAGTAAAGTTTGGGACTTGGGGACTTGAGAAACAAAATTTCTCAAGCCAAGAATCCTCAGACCTAGAATCCGGATCTTGGGGACTTGTGAGAAATTCTTCACAATCCTAAGACCAAGACTCGGCATCTTTCTCACAAAGCATATAACAAGTAAAGTTATACCAAAATGAGTTTGTAAAGCGCATATCAAAGCGACAACCAGAAGAGTCATCGAAAACACAGAAGTTTAATGTGTTACAAACCTTAGGAATAATATCAAAAAGTGCACAGATGCACTATCAAATAACAGTGTGTAAAAGGCATATTACAATGCCTATTGGCCGAATGATTGTTTGCTGATAAAAAGGAGTACATTACTCGGCTTCTGCAGCCGAGTCATCATGATAGGTCTTGGGGGCCGGGTCTTCGGTATTCTCCTCTGTTTCCTTCTCCGTTTGAATGTCCGGGTCAACCGTGGAGGCAGCACGAGCTGGAGGAGGAACAACCGGAGTTGATGAAGTTGGTGCAGAACCGGCCTCGACTCTTTTCTTGGCGAGCTCCGCCTTGAAGCGAGATAGTATATCAAAAGGAGCAGGATCTTCGAAGGGCACAGGCTTATCCTCAACATCATATGGGGCGGTAAGCTTGTTCACATCGAGGTTTTCTGCGATCAAGCTGTCCGAGTGACGAATCTGGGTGCTGATGGACTTGAGGTGTTTTCCCGTGAATTTAGAACCATCGGTCTTAAACTCGGGAAACCCGTTTACAAGCATTGCTGGCTCAATCTTGGGGTAGTAGGACTTAGCCAGTGCAAGGCCGCGTATCACTCCAACCCGACATGCCGAGCGCTTCTAGATATCAATCCAGGCAGGGACTGTCGAGTATGCCTCAAGCATGTGTGTTACACCGGTGTAGTCACCGGTTAACTTCACAGATTCTAGTGTCCCTTTTGTTCCTGCCGAAAATTGCCGGATGACAGTCTTGAGTATTCTAAGCTTTTTGAGGTCATCATGTTCGCCACCAACTTCACCCGGACCTGCAGTACAAAAAGGGAAGTAAGATAGTAAGATCCGGGTCAAAAATCTTGTAAAATAGGGAAATCCGAGTAACACAAAGCGACAGTCGGAAACTTAGATGTGCCTTACCTATGATGGAGTCATATGTCTCGGCTATGAAAGTCGAGAGTTTCTTGACAAGCTCCTCAGCGGTCCGGAGTCTCTTCTTGTGCTTCTTGCATTGCTTGGAGAGATCCTTGAGATTGGCCTCCAGTTCTTCGCGGAGCTTTACTTCAGCTTGCAGGATTTCATTGGTTTTTGCCAGTATTTCATCAGTCCGGGTAACATAAGCCTGAAAAGGACAAAGAAATATCAGTCGGTAATGAGCTTAAAAGGGATATATTTGTAAGTACCGAGTGACTGTGGACAGTTTACTCGGCACTTGGGGACTAGGATAAGGATATAGAGATAACATCAGTTAAACTAACCTGGTGCTCAGCCGCCAGAGACTTGACAATCTCCTCTTCAGTTGTCTTGAGGGAGCGATACTCCTTCAGCAGCTTTTCAAACTCCGGGTCATGGAGAGTCGGCATGGAGGAGCTAGTCCCGGTGGTGGTGTTGTTTTCTGTTTCCCTGCGTCGAATCTGGCAGCGGCGGTTTTTGGAGCAGCGGCCGCCCTTTGTGTCCCAAGGTACTCAACCTCGGGATCAGTCGGCTGGGGCGCCGGAGGAGGAGAGTCGGTTCTTGGGTCGGCCGCGTTAGCCAGCTCTTGCTCTTCCATGGGCGGGGGATTAGCGACGCTTTCCGGGTCTTCCGCCATCGGGTCATCAACGGGGGTCTCAACCGGATTGCTGAGTGTGACCTTAGCTCTGAAGGAAGAAAAACAAAGTGTTTAGTGGTTGATAAAAGTGAAACGTGCAAAGTATAGCGATATAGTCAAGCAAGTTATGAAAATTACCCGGTATTCACGACGAAATCGCTCGGGAGATCGTTGCTTGACCCGGAAGACACTGATAGAGAATTGGAGATTGAGACTCAGAGTTTTCCGGCTAAAGGGTGACTCGGAGTTGGATATTTTCGAGGAATATAATTGCGATAAGATGAAGGAGTACCGGCTCGGAGTGCGGGCGACTGAAGAGAAATCTCGGGGTTGAGGGGCTCGTCACCCGGTGAAGACCAGGTTGCCCTTCGCTTGGGTGGAGGAGATGTGGCCTTCAGAGACGATACAGTGGTTAGATATTCATTAAGTTTGCACATACCAGCATATGAGTACGGCTCTGTGATCATGGAGGAGTATGGCACCTTGAATGTGACCCCCCTGGGTTTCCTTTCTTGCTTAACCCGGCTTCAGTTTGCTCGGGTTCGCTCTCTTCAGATTCAGAATCGGCCTTGTCAGCCGGTGCTGGTGATCGTGGTGTATTGTCAGGAATAAAGGTGGGAGAAGAATCTTGATCTAGTAAGTCGACAAAGTATTTGTTCAGTAACTCGGAATCACCTTCTTTGCTGTCACTCGACTCTTCATCTTCCGAGTTTTCAGAGGGAGGAGGGGTGACCATCTTCCACCATTCATCAGATTCCTGAGTAAAGAGCAGCAAAAATAAAAGTTAGTATATGCGTGTTTGAAAAATTAACCGGTACAGAGGAGATTAGTCGGTTCTTACTGGTGGAGCCGGGTTTGGGAGGGAGAAGGGGGAGAGCCCAGAAATGCTCTTGATAACATTCACCTTCTCAGCCAGAAAGTTCTTCATGGCCTTGTTGACATCTGAGGCCGGGTATGACTTCTCCGAGTATCGGAGAGAGTCGGTCAAGTGGCTCGAGTATTCGCAGAGAAGTTTTTTGCAAATGATGTTGGGCTGGATCCTACAGCTGATCCAGGTCTTGATCAATCAACCCACAAAGACCGTGGGCCGCTAGGACAGCTCGTTTATGAAGGAGGGGTTGGATGGCCTGCCTATCGGCCTCCGGAGCGAAGGCACTCAGATTGTCACTAAGAGAGAGGGTTTCAACAAAGAAACCCGGCAGAGGCTTCTCGCCGGGTGTGGACGTATCTTTGCAGTAAAAGAAGGTTTTTTGCCAATGCTTCATGTGGGAGTGAAGATTGAGAGTCGGCATCAGAGATTTCTTGCGCCTTTGGATGGCCACACCTCCACAGACAAGGAGGGGACTATCCGTAGTTTCGCGGCAAGGTTTGCATTGAAAAAGTTTGAGGAATAGAGAAATATTGGGGTAATGCAAAGATACGATTCACAAAGAACAATGAAATGGCAGATGTTAAGAATCGAGTTCGGGCGTATGTCAAAGACCTTGAGCTTGTAGTGATGAAGAACTTCACGAAAGAAAGGGTGACCCGGGGGGCGGAAACCCCGAGTCACGTGTTCAAGGAAAACTACAACTTCACCTGCTCTAGGAGAAGGCCGACTCTCCTCCTCGGGTGCCCTCCATGAGATCTCCGGCTGAGGAGGAAGGACTCCAGACTCGGCCAGCTCCTCCAGCTTGGTTTGTGTGACAGTCGATTTTGCCCAGTTGGCAGTAATGGTTTGACCCGGCTTTTGCTTCAGAGTCGTGGCCTTGGCCTTGAACTTAGGGGCGGCCTTGGGAGACATTGGAAAAGATCTGGCCAAAACTGAAAAAGAAAAACAAAATGGGGGAAAGATGAAGGCGATGAACATGAAGAACGCAAGCTCATGATCTAGAAATGTATCTTTAGATCTAGGAGTGAGTACCAGGAATCGACGGAGGAAATGAGGTTCGTTGAACGCGGCACGGCGGCGCGGACCGGCGGGCCGACTCAGGTGAGCGGCAGCGGCGTGCGTGAAGCTCGGTGGCGGAGCTCCGGGTCGCGGTCTACAGCTCCAATGGCGCGGCTCGAGCTTGAAGATGAAGTGGAGTGCGGGTGGTGTTTTGTGATTAGGGTTTCCCATGGGGCCCAGTATTTATAGGCGCGGTGAAAACCCTAGAATGCCAACGGTAAAATGGAGCAAATCACGGGATATGATACTCGGCCCGTCGATTACGGAAACAAGATCTTGGGAGTTATTGTCATGCAGCCGAGTTATAAGTGACCACCAAAAGAGTCGGTCTAGCCTATGAGGAATATAAAAGTCGGGTTACTATATGGACCGCCGAAAGAGCCGGCCTGGCTATAGTTAAAGAAATCTAACCTATAACACTATATTGTATGCAAATGTTTGTTGTATTGCAGGGAATAGCATGCGCTTCGTGGTTGGCTCAAAGTTTGAATTTACAATAGAGGCACGCCAACCAAGATGCCCAAGCTATTCTGGGGACTACTGTTGGGGGGATAATAACCCGGCAGGCCCATGCAGAGGAACAAAGACCCGGCTGGAGTAAGTTTACGCGAGACCTGGTAATATGGTAATGGGCCGGGTGTCATTGATGGGCCAGCAGTCGTAGTGGTAACTCGGCTTGTGGAAAGGAAGGCTCTAGAATACCCGAAAGACGGTGCGAACCATGGAGTCCAAGACTTGGGGGTCACGGAGGGTAATTTAGGGTTACGTGTAGACCACGAGTAGGATTCTAGATGTATCTTGTAAGGAAAGCCAGGAAACCGGGTATTGTATATAAACCGGCTTCTAGGGCATAGAAAAAGGGATGAAGGATTCGAGTTATTCGAGAGGTGCGAGAGCAAGTATTTGTAACCCTAGATTTGGAGTATCGGCGACATTGCAGTCCGGGCCTCTAGATCGATAGTCAATAAGATCCTAGCTGGAAGTAAGCTATTATCTCCAATGGAGAGGCTGAACCAGGATAAACCTCGTGTCCGATCTGAGCTAAACCCTCTCCCAAACACCAGAGTCGATTTGCCCCAACCAAAATTACCTCCGGTAACGTCTGCCGTGACTTTCCCACGACATTCATAAAGGGAAGTCTACACTTGACAATATGTTGAGTGTACAGAAATCCCCCAATGACAAGAGAGGACTTTGATTCATTTCCAGTCAGAAGAACAAGTCCAAGGTCGACAAGAAGAAGGGTGATGAGCAATTCAAGAATTTGGCAAAGATTGTTTGCTTCAAGTGCAAGGCTGAAGGGCATCATGTTAGATCATCCCATTAGAAGAAGAAGCAACAAGGGAAGCGGCCACAAGTCCAACCTCAATCTCAACTTCAAGTTGAAGAAAGGCCTCCTCCCATGAAGACTCAAGCTAATTCTTCTCAAGTTGAGAAATCAACTAAGAAGAATGGAAGGACTCCTTGTTGCTATTTATGTCGTGGAAAGGGCCATCTTGCTTCTTCATGCACTAATGGTATATTATTCAACCCAATCATAATTGATTATGTGTATTCCATTCGGAAGGATAATGTGGACAATGTGTTTGCCAAATATGTTGGTACTCAAAGTGGTGTCAAGAAAAGAACCATTTGGGTTGCCAAGCCTATTGTGACTACCCTCTTAGGACCCAACTTGGTTGGGGACCAACAAGCTCAAACTTGATCAATAGGTGTTATTTGAGGGCATTGGAAACTTGGCTATAGCATGAACAATTAAGGGATCTTCATCATGTATATTTTCCTTAAGCCAATTTATTTGGATTATCATGTCTCCATCTCATATTCCATGCTCCATCTTGCAGTAATTTGTATTTACATTATATATATACATTGAAAGTTGCTTTCCCCTTTGCATGTATTTGTTTTATACCTTGCTTGTATTTTGTATATGTTGTGCTTACCACTTACTTATCCTTGAGTAATCTAGTATGTGTTTGTCGGTTCACACAACATGTATGTATGAGTTTGCTTTGAGCAAAATTGCATCTTGTTAGTATCTTATTTGGCTCTTTTAAGTGATTAATGGACTATCCAATTTTGGGAGAGTAATATGCCTTTGGCACTTCACAATCCTATAATGTGTATACATGAGGAATACAACTTAGTGTTGATATTTCATCATTATCTAGTCTCTATGTCGTATGTCATACTCATGAGAAATTCAAATTCTAATCTCTACTATATAATAGGGCTTAAGTTTCTCCTTGGTCCGTCATCTGGTTGGTTGGTACGTCGCTCGTATGCGCTTCGTGGGCGTTCGTACGACTCCTGATCGGATCAGCACCAAGCGAAAAAAAAAATTAACCCAGACTCCAGCAAATCACAAAGCATCACTTCTCCCGTTTGGGCCGACAATGACGTACGATGGAGGAGATACGCCCGACCCGATCTATCCACCCACCTCCCTCACGGCCGGAGCACCGGCGACCGCAACGAAGAGATGGAGGAGATTGCGCTACTGTGTTCATGCGGCAACGCGGAGTGGCCGAGCTCGGAGGAGGAGGAACTCCAGCACAGGGCGCCGCTTCCGCTAGCCCGGAATCCCGCGCCGGTCCCCATCGCAGTCCCTCTTGCCATTCCCTCCTTCACCGACAGCGGCTTACGTCCTAATTCCGGCGAGTGGCACATCCCCAAGTACCCCCAAAATTGATCTGCTAGCTCTAGGATGTCACAATGCATGTACGGGATGATTTTCTGCCCTGTTTTCTCGAATGTGTTGATCTGTCATGTCTATTTGAAATTCTGGCTGCTGAGGTTGGGTCATGATTTCTTGTAGGCTGAGGTGGTCAATGTATAGATTGATGTGATGCAGCAAGAGCAGAACAACGCCTATCTGCCCGCGGAGTTGATCAAGCAAGGAACCGACGAACTAATTTAAGACGCTGATGGGGAACGACATCAGCACACACGGATGGTTCTCCATGGAGCGTGTCTTCCATCCTCTGTTCTGATGATTGTGTAATTTTGGGCAGTGTTCCTTTTCTTCTGCACTATGTGTTTTGGGTTTTCTGCTGCCAATAAAATGTGTTTGAGTGTGGTTTGTAGGATTTAACACATTAGCTTCCTGCTCAGGAGCTAATTGGACGAGATTTTAAAGATGTGATGCTTCAAGCCTTTGACAGCTTCTACGGCTGGTGCGGGGCGGGACCACATCGCTGTGAGTTCCATCCTTAGTCCTGTTGCTGGTGAGGCCTTACAAGTTCCCTCTTTCAGGTTGAATTTTCCCCATTAGGTCCTTCATGTTATCATCTGAAATCTGTTCTATCTTTCCAACAGACGAGCGAAGGGAGGTTCCCTTATATATTAGTTATTTTGTGTTTCTGATTGGATGTGCTTACCATGTACCTGTTTGTTGCAATGCTCCCAAGAACCGGAGCTGTAGATTGATTCATGCTTAGGAGATATAGAGAATATGGTGATGTATATTAATTTACTGCGTGTGATATTTTCCTGGATATGCATCTGTCACTTCAAGGACGCGCCTAGCTAATATTTCAGACTTTATAATTTACTAATCTGCATGTAAATATGTTTTGTAGCCATTCAAGTGGATCGGATTTCTTACTTTAATATTACTTTGAGAACACAACCATGGAATGCCTGATAAAATTCTTTTAAAAACACGACTTGGTGGAGGTTGCTGATGTTGCTAGCAGACACGGTTCAAAACATCAACGCAGATGCTACTGCGTCCACTAACAGTGCTGCGAAGGTATGTTCGCAGTAATGAAGTTGGCGTCCTGATAGCTTCACCACCCTGATGAACAGTGAGGATGCACCCATGGCATGTTGATAAAATTCTTGCATAAAGAGGCACAGTTGGAGGTTGTCAATGTTGCTAGCGGCTCGCCTTTGCCTGGGATAAAGGTAAGTTTCCGTAATAAACTGGATTGGACTCTGAAAATCAGAGAGATATACTTCTTGTTCCTCATAGTCTCTATGGAAGAGTGGTTATTAAATACTCCATATACGCATGTATCTAGACACACTTACATGAGATGTCATGCCTTACATTCATGTCCATACATGAGATTCAAATTATAATTCCACTGCAATCTCGACATCTATCTTACGATTTTTGTTTATGAAGTGTGTTTATAAAGTTTCATTTATACTGTGACACCTCGTACGACAAGTGCTGTTAGGATAAATAAACCAAATGCTTTTGCAAAATATGAAAAGGTTTTTTATGTTAAACTGACTGCACATGATTTCTATGGTGGGCTCGGAATAAATATTTCTTATTTACTACCTTCACTTGTTTACATTATTACATATAAGGGTGGTTATTTACTACCTTCACTTGTTTGTATAAGGGTGGGATACTAAGGGGAACTTGCATGGTGCCAAGCAAACGTTTTGAGATGACAACTAGACTAGAGGTTATAGGATACTCGAAAAACCAATCTTCCTAAGAAAATAATCTTGTACCAATATGTGAATATTCTGACATGCATGTCTATCAACCGAACAAATTTGGTGATGAATTTAGGATTTTTCTTCTCATCAATCCAGAGGTGAGAAACTACAGTAGTTATATTTTGGGTTCCAACAAGTAAGAATTGTTGTGCGCAGGGTTTTTTAGACGCGTTGAGGCAAGTGCAGAGGTAATCACATGGGAGCCGTCTATGGTACAACTAGCTAATTTGGTGGATAATGACTATACGAGTTAGTGAAATGACCTAAGCAGGGCCGACTCAAAGGCATAACAAAGACTATTGGTTGAAGCCGTCTCCAGGATACGAGAAAAGATTTCAGAAAGAAAAATCTTAGTCAGCAAGCGGTAAATGTAGCTTGTACATAAAGGGTTATTGATTTGCATATGTTGTCAAATTATAGCCTTTTATTGAAATGCTTTGTAAAAATCTAGAGTTCTACTGTTTTTGGAATACTATGTGTCTTTGTTTCTATGCACGTAAAAATTACCTGTGAATTAAGGAAAATAATTTATGTGGCCGTAGCAACGCACGGGCTTTTTGCTAGTGTTTATTAATTATCACTAGTTGGTATTTGTTTGACTCTTGCTAAGAAGATACGTATTATCACATTATGGGGTAGTAATATGCTTTGTGCATATTACAAGCCTAAAGAATATGAACATTTGAGGTTTTGCCACCTATAATTGATATTGTTAATTATCTTGTTCCTATGTGGAATGTGTGCTCAAACAAGTTTCAATTTGCTTAAATGATTTTATTTGCTCATCTTTTGGTATCTTGTTTGTGAGAGAGTTTCTTGGTGCGGTTTTCCTCAAATATGCACTAGTATTTACCTTCTCGTAAACCGGTTTCCTAATGCTATATTAATCATTGCTTTGCATAATCATTCGACTTTTAAAGGCACCAAGGATCTCCATTTAAGCATGGTGTTTTCACTCCTATCCTTTTCGTAAGCTTTTGTTTGGTGAATATGATCATGAAAATGTATGCAACATAACACCGAGTAATAACTCCTCTCCTTGTCCTTGATAAGTGGCAATCTTATTTGTGGTATAATGTATTGATCATATTTACTTGTGCTATTTCATATTTTTCCCATATTTATTGCCAAGTAATTTCTTTGTGGTCACTCCCATTGTCTTCCTTGCCTTTTTAGAATCTCTTTGGTTTACCCGTATTTTGTTGGTGTTCTAATTGGTAAAGCTAAAGCAAGGATCCCACTTGTGTGCATATTGTATTCAAATACAAAATTATAAGAAATGCAAAAATCATGGGGGAGCTTTCCTATATTATTTACAACACTGTTTTTCTTCATTTTTCTTTAGATCCTTCTCAATTGGTATTTAAGCTCGATGACGTGTCTACTTGGAAGACAAACCTTTTTCGTCTTGGTACTTTGTAACATTATAAAAAGTGTTGAGGGTTTGGTTTAGTTGTTGGAACCTTGCTCTTTTTGGGAGTTGGTTATCTTACTCATTGCTTTATTTTCAAATTGATCTATTTTGGATATTGTACTTTTATACGTCCTAAACATATCCTTAATTTCTTATGTTCCATGTTGTTTTCTTATTGTTTCCCACATGTTTTCTATACACTTTATGTCATTTTTTATCCATTTTCCGGACTAACCTATTGAAAAGATGCCACAGATCCAGTTCCCTATTTTCTAATGTTTTTAGTTTCAGAAAAGATGTTCTGGAAATATTCTCGGAATTGGAAAATTCGAAGCCCGGAAGTCTTAGAATTCCCGAAGGTTCCACGGAGTCCCGAAGAGACCCGGAGGGGGGCCTCAGGGGGCCCACACCATAGGGCAGCGCGCCACCTTGGCCGCGCCAGGGGGTGGTGTGGGGCCCCCAGGCCTCCACCGCCTCTGCCCTTTCGCCTATTTAATCCCCCCGAGACATAAACCCTAGGAGGATCCCACTTTTTTCCGAGAAACACCCGAGGCCGCCGTCATCGTCATCCCGAGATCGGGAGGGTTCTGGAGCTCTCCCCGGCAGCCTGCTGATGTCTACGCACGCTTCTATTCTTGTAGACAGTGTTGGGCCTCCAAGGGCAGAGGTTTGTAGAACAGCAGCAAGTTTCCCTTAAGTGGATCACCCAAGGTTTATCGAACTCAGAGAGGTATATGTCAAAGATATCCGTCTCAGGCAACCCTGCAATTAAGATACAAGAAGTCTCTTGTGTCCCCAACACACCCAATATACTTTTCAGGTATATAGGTTTACTAGTTCAGCGAAGAGATAGTGAAATGCGAGTAATATGGATGGTTATAAGTAATAATAGCAATCTGAAATAAACATGGCAGCAAGCAAACATGTAGCAGAACAGGCAGAAAACGGTGTTTCAATGCTTGGAAACAAGGCCTGGGGATCCTACTTTCACTAGTGGACACTCTCAACAATGGTCACATAATTGAATAACTAAATATATTTTCTTCACTATGCTACTCTTAACCCTCTCCGGTTGGATAACGAACACTAATCATTGCGTATGGATGAAAAATGCATTCCTTAAAGTAAGCATTCCCATATCTAGTTAACCCCACGCTGTCACTATGAGCGCCCTAGAAGGTACTAGACAAACACCAAAATTCATAGAAGAGACACACACGATGTGCAAACTGGCACCTTCACACCGTGGGACAAGGTGACTCCAAAGTTCATATTAATAAAACACTTAAGTAGCACAAGATGAAGAGTAACATCTAGTTATTCAACCAGATTACAAAGCTCACGATCACATATAGATCACACCATGGGAGAGAGAGATGAACCACATAGCTACCGCTGGAGCCCTCAGCCTCGGGGGGTGGGGGGGGGAACTACTCCCTCCTCATCATAGGAGAAAGCAACAGCGATGCAGATGGCTTCCGGGGGAGCTTCCCCGTCCCGGCAGGGTGCCAGAGCAGATCTATCCCCCGAAACTTGTCGGCAGCGGCGGCGGAGCTACGGATGTATTTTGTAGAAATGGTCGATCCTTTTAGGGTTTATGCATCAGGGAGTATATATAGGCGAAAGGGGATGCTGGGGGGTGGCCAGGGGGCCCACAACACCAGGTGGCACGGCCAGGGGGTGGTGGCGCCACCCTATGGTGTGTCCACCCTATGGGCCCCCTCCGGGGCTCTTCGGGACTTCTGGATGCTTCTGGGACTTCTAAGACTTCTGGCTTTAGAATCGTCCAACTCCAAGAATATTTCCAGAACAACTTTTCTAAAACTAAAAACAGCAGAAAACAGGAACTGGCTCTATGGCATCTTGTCAATAGGTTAGTCCCGGGAAATCGATAAAAATGACATAAAGTGTAAGGAAAACATGTGGGAAACAACATGGAACATCAGAAATTAAGGATACGTTTATGACGTATCAAGCATCCCCAAGCTTAGTTCCTACTCGTCCTCGAGTAGGTACACGATAAAACAAAAAAATTTCTGACGTGACATGCTACCACACAATCTTGATCACTATATGTAAAAGCATATGTAAGATGAGATCATAGAATTTTAACACAAACATGATAATAGAACTTTAGTAATAAAGCATAGCAATCACATTGCATCATGAGAAGTATCTCAAATAAAAGATCATGAATAACAATGCAAAGAAATATATACGTTTGTTTCAAGTATAGAGAAAGCATGGCAAAGTGGTATTCCTCTTGTCCTTAAGAGTGGGGCAAAACATAAATGCCAGGAAACCATCAAAGTTCATGAGGAAGACTAGAACAAATAATTACAGAACAAGCAATAACACATCATGAATCAATTAATAATGTTTCTGGGACAAATGCACATAAAACTCAGAATGGCAAAAATGCTCTCTCAACTGTGCATAAAGTTAGAAGATGGAGACTCAACATAGAAGTAAAAGAAAGGCCCTTCGCAGAGGGAAGCATGGTCCACACATGTGCTAGAGATTTTTATTTTATTAAACAGAGGTATTAAAAGTTTGACACTCCTCCCATCCATCTTTCACAAACCATGGCTAACCGAATCCTCGGGTGCCTGCCAATAATCACATACCATGGAGGAGTGTCTATATTTTGGGAGATGTATGCTAATGTCAACGAATGGTAAACAGAAAATACAGTACGTCACAAGCCAACTGGATTCACAAGAGCGGCTCCCATATGAAGGACGCATCTGGGTAGAAGGTCATCCCTCTTTCTCTTTTGTTTACACAATTATTCTTTGACTGATAAATTAGGGGAAAAAATAGTGAAGAGATTGTGTGTGTATTAATTTGGGGTTGGGCACCCCGCTGCCAGCTCTTCTCTCGTTTGGATAAGTGGATGAATCCACTAGTTCAGGGTGCGAAATCCAATCAACAAGTGAGATAAAGATTCTCTATTTACGTCCTTGTGAGCAAAAACAGGAACATAAAGCAGGAGTAATTTTTAAGGTTTTAAAGGTAACACATGAGCAATTTACTTGGAGTGGCAGTTAAATACAACATGTAGGCAGGTATGGTGGACATAATGGGAAAACTTAGTTTTAGGGAGTTGGATGCACGAGTAGAGCTCATACTCAGTACAGGTGGAGGCTAGCAAAAGAATGAGAGCAACAAATCAAGAGAGCATAAGAGCCATAATCATGCATAGCGACATAAACATCATTAATTAAAGCATAAGCGGTATCTCAAGTTCAAAAACTAAATTATCATAGAGGCTATTAGTGACTGGTTCATAGTCATAAACATGGTTTGAGCATGTGCCAAGTCGCCAAATAAAACATTCGAATGAGAATACCATAAATTTATGCTTCAACATGACAACAACAACTCAAGAATCTTTCAATGGCACATTAAACACTCTCAGCTATTTGAGGCTAATCATGCTACTCAATAACCACAAGGCTTTAAAACTAAAATAACATCTAGCATGATATGAAAAAGTTCTAGCCACAGTCTATACAAGCTTCTACTTGCACCATTAAAAATTCTACTTCAAGCAGCAGTTTCTTTTCCCAACAAGCACCATAAAAGATATGTTTTAACAAAAATACTCTACATGACACAGCAAGCAAAAATGAGAGTACTCACATAACACTACCACAACTAACAGCTCTGAATAAGAGATGCATGAAAACAAAGGATAAACACAGTACTAGTAAAAAGTGAACACTCACAGAACAGTAAGAATGAAAACTAGAATGTTCTAAGAAATGAAAATGGAGTGTGTCTCTCTCCCACACAAGTATGATAAGATCCAACCATTTATTACAGCAAATAAAACCAAACAAACTGAAAACAAAAATAAAAGACGATCCAAGTAAAGCACATAAGATGTGACTGAATAAAAAGATAGTTTCACCAGAAATGACCTGATAATTTGTCGATGAAGAAGAGGATGCCTTGGGCATCCCCAAGCTTAGACGCTTGAGTCTTTTTGGAATTTTATGTGATGTACCTCCGCGGCATCCCCAATCTTAGGCTCTTCACTCTTCTTGATCACGTCATATCATCCTCTTCTCTTGACCCTCGGAAACTTTCTTCACACCAAACTTCTCACAATCTTCATTAGCAACGTTAGTGCAAATCGAAATAATAAATTCACATGGTTCAGTTTCAACACAAGCCTAACACTCATAAACACATTAGCTACTGTCACAACTTTTTTAAAACTCTTTTTCTCAAAAGAACACCAAAAGAAAGAGATTAAGATGCAAATGCAATTATTGCCAGAAATCAGTCAAAACAGAACAGCGGGTAAAGATGATTTTTTTTAAATCGTCTGTTGCTCAAATCAAAAAGTGTTAAACTAATAAAAGTTGCGCACATAGCCCAGGATTACGCACAAAAAAACTCAGGTCATTTTGAATTTTCTGTGATTTTATACGAATTTAACAGTGGACAGCAGAAATATGTTTCCTGCGCTGAAATCCGAAATATAGTCTCAACTTTCCACTAGATAATTTACTTGGATCAATAAAGACACAACAGAAAAGATACAGCGGGATTTCTAAGGAAACATAAAACACCCAGGTGCAAAGAAAACAAAAATAAACGACGGAAAACGGGTTGAAAACGGACAAATAAAACGGGTTGTCTCCCGGAAGCACTTTTCTTTAAAGCCTTTCAGCTAGACACAGTGATTTTTAAAAGATGATCACATAAGAATAAGAGTTGAAACACAATAAGAGAGCATCAAGAAAAAAAATATAAAACACATTTAAGTCTAACCCACTTCCTATGAAAAAGAATCTTGTAGAAAAACAAGTCAACGGAGCACAAAGTGACAAGCATAGGAAGACAAAATAAGTGCAACTTCAAAAAATTCAACATAAAGAGGGGAAACTTAATATTGTTGAGATGCATAAAACAATGTTTCCTTCTCTCATAATACCTTTCAGTAGCATCATGAATAAAATTAATAATATAAATATCATAAGAAACATTCTTATCATGATCCACATGCATAAAAGACTTAATACTCTCCACATAAGCATAGTCATTCTTATTAATAGTAGTGGGAGCAAATTCACAAAATATCTATCATTATTATTCTCATCACCATAACCATTAAATATAGGAGGCATATTGTAATCATAATTAATTTTTTCCTCAATAGTAGGTGGACTGAAAATATCATATTCATCATTGTAAACAGGTGGAACTAGAATACCACAATCATTATAATCATCATATATTGGAGGCAAGGTATCATCAAAGAAAATTTCTTCCTCAAAACTTTGGGTACTAAAAATATCATATTCATCAAAACTAGCTTCCCCAAGGTTAGACTTTTCCATAGCATTAGCAATAATGGTGTTTAAAGAATTCATACTAATAACATTGCTACTAGCATGCAAATAAAGCTCCATAGGTTTTTTAATTTTCTCTTCAAACACTTGATGTCCTAACTCAAGATAAATATTATAAAGCTCTCTCATATTTTTGTTGTTTTCCATTAAGTATAACTAGTAAATATAAAAACAAGGAATAAGTAAAAATAAGCCTAACTAGTGAAAACAAGAAACAAAAGGATATAATTGCAGAATCTACAGGAAATACCTTTGAGCACTCACACCCGAGGATGTGAGTACCTTTTACCTTACCTCCCCGGAAACGGCGCAACAAAAGAGCTTGATGTCTATGCACGCTTCTATTCTTGTAGACAGTGTTGGGCCTCGAAGTGCAGAGGTTTGTGGAATAGCAGCAAGTTTCCCTTAATTGGATCACCCAAGGTTTATCGAACTCAGGGAGGTAGAGGTCAAAGATATCTGTCGTGGGATAATCACGGCAGACGTTACCGGGGGTAACTTATCTTGGGGCAATTCGACTCTGGTGTTTGGGAGAGGGTTTAGCTCGAAGGAAACCATGGTGATATGCGATCTGGTAGCCGGCAATCGAGTCGCCGAGTCTCCGATCTGAATATATTATCTCAACTCTCGTGGTACAAAGGATTCTCGAATATCTCGTGATCGTGTGATCGTGTCTAATCTAACCCTAGGGGCCGGCTTATATAATATCCGGACCCCCTGGCTTACCATCCAAGGCATACTCGGAGTCCTACCCGGACACTACTTACAAACCCTAAGTTTCCCTATCGGAACCCACAAACCGGGTTACGAGGCCTACAATCTTGGGCCTTCTAGATACTCCTTTTCCCTAAGCCGGATCTTGCGCAGCGCCCTTTGGGCCGAATTACACCTTGGCGTTAGCCAACCGGGTTATCATCCCTCCATCAGTAGTCCCCAGAATAGCTTGGACTTCACGGGATCCTCCTTGAAGCGTATGCTATTCCCTAAAAAAACAACAAACATACAAGTTCATAGAGGCCGGGTTAGGTTGCTTTGATAAACAGCTAGGCCTAACTCCACTGGTGGTCCATATAATAACCCGGCTCTCTCCGAATTCATCTTCATCTTTCCGGGTCAACATTCCGAAGAAAACATAGAAGACCCGGCTTGCTTTGCTCGTTAATTAGCCTGGATATCGTGGGAATGATTTACTTCCTATCCTTTCCGGATATCGCGCACGGGTATTTAACGTATATCCCAAAATTCCCGGACGGGTATCCCTCCCGAAAATTTCGGCTCCCGCTCACTTGACCTAGTTTTTCCCCACCCGCACCTATAAATAGATGCCCTAGGGGGTAACCTAGCCTAACGTTCCATTTCCTCTCCATCTTCCTCCTCTCCGGCGCTCTCTCACTTGAGCTCGCAGCCGCGCCGCCACGGAGCCCGCGGACGCGCCGCCGGGACTGATGAGGGGATAGTAACCCGGTATACCAATTCAAAGGTGTGATTCGGCCCAAAACGGCGGCTGGACCGGATCCGGCTAAGGACAAAGAAACTTCTGGAAGGCCCAAAGCTTGTAATGTTTGTAACCCGGATTGTGGGTTACGGTAAGGAAAGTTAGAGTTTGTATGCAGAGTTCGAGTAGGGCTCAGGATGTGCCTTGTAGGGCAAGCCAAGGGGGGTACGGGTGCTATATAAACCGACCCCTGGGCTCAGCCTGAGAGAGATTCAAGTCATAGTTGTAACACCTGTTATCGAGTATCCAGTATAATTCATATTGAGATCCGGCGAGTTATTTTCCGGTTCTTAGATTGCTTTCCGCCATGTCTTCCTTCGAGCTAAACCCTCTCCCGAATACCTGTGTCGACTTGCCCCAAGATCAGTTACCCCCGGTAACATCTGCCGTGATTATCCCACGACAGTTGGCGCCCACCGTGGGGCCTGCGTCCAAAGGTGTTTGCATCACGGGAGAAGCTCGGAAAAGCATGGAGAACCTCGTCGTCGGTGAGATCTACGACGACCACGAAGGAAAGAAGATGGTGGACGATTCCGGCTGGGGGCCTGAGTCGGATCGCCTCGAATCTGGATCGGTCGTGACGATCGGCCGAATCAACGTCTTCATCGGCATGGTATGTACCTCTGGTTCGATTCCTGACAATTTTTCTGATCCTGTATCAGGGGAGGCTGCGTGCGCCCAACCCGATAGAGAAGAGTCAGTCGGAACAACATACCAGGCAGAGGAGCCTATTACACGTTGGGAACAGCCGGAGGAGCCGGCATGGACTCCGCGCGACCCAAGCAATGGAAAGGATGACACTGCATCCATTAAGGACTTGCTGGAAGATCGGTACAGGGAGGAAAACGGCGAGGAAGAACAGCACGAGTCTACCCCGGGTATCATGCGCCGGGTTGCAGTTTATGCGGCTCCCGCGACCAATCTCAATCAAGAAAATACAGCCGCGGCGCCAGTCGGGGCGGCCCAGGCAGTGGCCCAGCAGCAAGGAACGGTTAACCCGGTCCTGGTCCAGGTCGATGGAGAGTCGGCGTCAGTCACCAGTCGCCCAGCAGACGAGGAGCAACACGCAAATATGTTCGGATTCCAAGCAAACCGGACACCGGGGGCGGGCCCCTCGAATCCGCGCCACCCGGATCTGTTCGATAATAATTTGATCTTGGACCCCACAGTCCTGGCCACAGTTATTACCCCAGAAAACGCGGCAGAGCGCGTAAGAGACCTGGACGTGGCTCGTCGTGCATTGGAGCAGCAAAGAAGGCAAGTAGAAGCAGAAAGGCAGGGGATGGCCGCGCGGCAGCGCGAATTGGATGATCGAGAGACCCGGCTCCGGGAGGAAACGACAAGGATGCACCAAAGGCACCGAACTATGCTGCCGGCAACAGGAGGGGTTATTAACCCGACTGCCCTGGTGTTCACGCCTCAAGATCAGCCGATTCCACCGGTGAACCAAGGGACCATACCGCGACCGTCAACAGGAGCACAGCCGGTAAACGCGCCAGCCGGGTTACCTTTGCCACAGACGGGGGTGACAGCCGGCAATACCATGCCACCACCACCATCACGATTCCACACACCAGCAGGCCATTACAACAATCCCATGGACAACGTGTACGCAGCAACGCTCGCATTAAACCAGATTCCTGTAGGAGATTCGCCTCATGCAGAAGGAACCCGACGAGCGATCGATCTGCTACACACCGCGGTAGCACAGCAAGCCAATTATCCGGATCATAGAAGCGGAATGCATGGAACGCCGTACGTCAGTCAGCAACAGGGCAATGTCCAAGCAAGTGCGGCACGACGAAGGGAAGAGCAACAGCAAATGCCGCCTCCACCGCGTATCCAGACAGTACCAGTAGCATCAGCAGCGCAGGCGGTGGTGGACAGTTCCAGGGCCAGAAGAGCCCGAGCCGGGTCTGCAGGGCACGAGTTGCCGGTGGCGCCACGCCTCGTGGCACCCCCAGCCGGGTCACGTGTTTCCCGAGTAAGACCAGCCCCAACCACCCTGGCGGGACCCAGGTGCCTCTCGGACGATATCAGAGCAGAACCTTACCCGGAGAAGTTCAAAGAACCGGGGAAAGTAGTAAATTATGAGCCAACAATGGATCCAGAAACGTGGCTGAGCAGCTACGAGATGGCAATGTCAATTCGCAACGCATCCGAGAATCTCCAAGCCAAATTCATGTACTTAATGATGTCAGAGGGAGCAGCAAAGTTATGGTTCACCAATTTACCGGAAAAGTCGATCAAATCGTGGGAGGAGCTAAAGACCGCATTTATCAAGCACTTTCATGGGACATGCAGAAAGTTATTTACTATTGATGATTTAGAAAGATGCGTTCAGAAGAAAGGAGAGTCAGCACGCAGCTGGGTACGCCGGGTTATGGAGATACTCCACTCGTCTACGGATATCCAGCCTAAGGACGCGCTACAAGCTATGGCAAAAACATGTAAGTATGTTCCTTTAGTGCAAAAGCTAACTCGCATGAAATCTAGTAGGAATGCAGCGGAGGTTACGATGGGAGAGTTAATGGATGCGTGCAACAAACACGCTGCAACGGATACCACAGAGGAGGAAGTTGATGACAAGAAAGCAAAAGCAAACACAAGTAGCGGTGGGAAAACCGGCAATGGATCGGCGCCAAACAATAATGGAAGTAGCCAAAACAAGCGCCCGTTTGAAGGGAATTCCGAGTTTGTAGCCAACACGGAGGCCGGGTCTTCAAGACCTAGATCCGAAGGAAATTTTAATACTGGAAATCACAGTGGGGGACACTACCAAGGACCTCCAAGACCAAGCAACAGTTGGGACATATTTAGGATGGCATGCCCGAAGCATAGCAGGAACGGCAAGCCGGCCAATCATTCATTGGAGCAATGTGCCGACTTACAAAGGTGGAAGAACGAGGAAGTGAACAGAGCCATGCGAGGTGCAGGCCGAGGAGGAGGCCCGGGCCTAGGTGGAAATTTGGACAACGGACCGCCCCCAGCCGGCAACCCGCCAGCTGGAAATCAAGGTAACAATCAAGGGGGAGCGGGAGGTTTTCAAGCTAACCCCAAACAGCTGGGTCAATATCATGTGCACACTACGGGAGGCTCTAACAAGGATAAGAAGATACTGAAACAAGCAGTTAATTCGGTCTCTTCCGCTGTTCCAAGATATTTGAGGTGGTCAGAACAAGAGGTAACATGGAGCAGGAAGGATCACCCGGACAGAGTTGATCACCCGGGAGTCTTAGCTTTGGTAGTGGCACCACAGGTCAACGGCTACGAGCTGAAAAAAGTCTTGATGGATGGAGGAAGTAGTATCAATATCCTGTACTGGGAAACTTTTCTGCGTATGGGCTTAAAGGAATCGCAGCTGCAAAAGAGTACAACAGTTTTTCACGGGATAGTGCCGGGTCATTCGGCATGCCCCGAAGGAAAGGTGGCACTGGAAGTAGCTTTTGGAGAGTCAAAGGACAATTACCGAGTCGAGTGGCTTACCTTTGAGGTAGTAAAGTTGCGCAGTCCTTATCATGCATTGTTTGGAAGGCCGGCTTATGCCAAGTTCATGGCAAGACCGTGTTATGTGTACCTACATCTGAAAATCCCGGGTCCTAAGAAGACCATTACAATACACGGAAATCGAGATATAGCAGCTGAATGTGATGAGGGAGATGCGGCAATGGCCGAGCAAGCCTGCAGGAAGGAAGAGCTCAAACATTACCGTTCTCAGGTGGACCTAGAAGAGAGGACAACGTCAAAAAAGCCAACTCCTGAGGGGGACAAAGCAAAAGTTAGGGCAGAACAAAACCCTAAGATGGTAGGCTTCATCAGGAGCGATCCTTTCAAAACTCCTAGCAGGGAAGAAGAAGACGTACCGCCATCCGCAGCTGGTCACGCTTCAAGGACGATATACCCGGATTGGCTAGCAAATCCGGCACTCATTATGAAAGGGCCTAGCAAATGGAGAATGTGCATCGGCCGTACCAACGCGAGGCCGATTCTCGAGAATAACTAAAGCAGTGTAATGGACGGCAGGTTTCATACGCACTCTTTTCCTACCCAGGGTACCTAAGGGGACTGGAAGGTTTTTAATGAGGCGGCCTGCTGATTCAAAAAAGAAATTTTTATCGATAAAAGAAGATGGTCTCGAGTCTTATCATGGTCTTTGCTTCAGTTACAAGTAAGTAATGCTTGTTATTATCAATACGTCAATATCATCGAAATACGTCACGTGCATATAGGTCTTCGGGGATTGGTGTGCTTAAATAAGTAATCACAAACCCGGAGACCCGGCCTTGATGCCTATGAGTTATGAGGGCTGATTACTCGAAAAAACGGGTACGGCTGCAATCTTATAACCGGACAAAGGAGCCAAATTTCTTGATTATTCTTACTTAAGCTCGATGTGACTCGCGCTAAAGTGGCATGATCTGTTCACTTACGATTACAATCAAACTATGCAGCCCAATGGGACTTGCTTGACCCTGTTTTTCGTATAGATGTAACAGCATGGTATCCACGCGAAAGCCGGCTTACAGTACAAGATAATCAAAAGGGTCATCTAAACCACAAGTCCATGCAGAGTATAAGGCTCAAATAGCCGGAAACTCAACAAGTATTAAGCATGACTTCAGTATTTATGTGAATAGCTATTGGTCTTCAGCTTGGTAAAGAGCAGTTTGTCATCTGAGAAAGGCCACGCCCCCTTAGCTCGTACTTTGGGTCATGGGGACTGGGGACTTCGAGACAGAAACAAACTGCTTAACTACTAAAGCTCGTAAACCTTAGTTTCCGAGTCTTGGGGACTTAAAGAAAAGTCCGTCTATCAAAACCTATGATACTCGGTTAGCCGAGTCTCAAAAGGGAATCAAAAGCAAGAGTTCAAAGTATCGAGAATAAGTTTACATGTAACACAAGGATCGAGATTATCAAAAGCCGGGAGAGGCAAAGAGTTATCATAAATTAACAAGCGCAAAGTCATAATATCAGTATCAATGTTGCACAGGCGCACCGCTAAAAATCATATCAGTCTCGAGAAACGCAAAGCACTAGGTATCATCCTACTCTGCATCCTGGGAGTGGTCCTCCGGGTCTTCGTCTTGGACTTGCTCCTTGGCTTTGCCAGCAGTTTTACCCGGACTCTTCACGTCAGGACGGACAGGAGGAGGAACGGCTGGTGTTGAGGTAGACGGCTTTACGCCTAGTTCGGCTTCTCTCTTCGCAGCCTCTTCTTTCCTCCTGGCCAGGTCAGTCGACCACTTTTCCAGCATATCAAAAGGAGGGGGTGCCTCCACCAGAATAACCTTGCCCTCAGAGTCATATGAGCTCATAATTGTGTTTAGATCCATTTTATCTGCCAAAGTTGTGGCCGAGTGACGTACCGAAGATTGTATAGCTTTGAAGTCCTGGGGTTTAAACTTAGACCCGTCAGCCTTGAATTCTGGGAACCCGGATACTACCTTGGCCGGGTCAAGCTTAGGAAAATAAGACTTCGCCAGCGTCAAAGCCCGGGTCATCCCAATCCGGCAAGACGAACGCTTCAATATTTCAATCCATCCAGGCGCTGTGGACAAGGCCTGCATGAGATTTTCTTCGCCCGGGTATACCTCCGAAGGCCACTTTATAGCATCCAGCAAAAGTTTCGTGCCGGCAAAAAATGTCCGGAGCACAGTCTTCAGAGTTTTAGCCTGAGTAACGGTGTTCTCCTCCGGAGCAGCAAGGTTAGCACCTGCAATCGAAACACACAAAAGCATATCAGTAATCTTGATTATTACAACGGCAAGATAGAGACACGCAAGTTAATTGCAAATAACAAACTTACTTAGCAAGATACGGTAAGTGTCCGTAATTTGAGTCGACAGGTTCTTCAGCGAGGATTGGGCAGCATTGTATTTGTTCTTGTATTTGGAGACATCTTTTTTCAAAGTCTTTATCTCCGCTTCAAGGGTTTCCCTACGTTTTGTTTCCGCAAGCAAGAGCTGCTCAGTTTTAAGTAATGTTTCATCCGACTGAGTTATCTCCGCCTGCAAAGAATGAGTGCAACTGTAAGCCGGATATCACGAGAATATTTCCTTCTGAGAAAATAATTACAGAATATTATTATGCGAAGTACCGAGAATAATTACAGAAAATTATGCTCGGAACTTGGGGACTGGATGTATAGTAAGAAGTATCAAGTAAGATTACCTGATGTGCTGCAGCCATACGCTCTAGGATATTTCCTTCTGAAGCTTTCATGGCGAGAAGAGCGCTCATCAGCTGGTTAAAATCAGCGTTATCCGAGCTAGATGACTCGGGTACCTGGAAAGTGGGAAAAGGAGCTTTTCTTGTAACAGGAGGTGGCACCCGGGTCATCCGAATGTCGGAGTCTGGTCCCCCTCCCGCGCTCGAAGCTGCTCCCTTCTCCTTCTCGCCTGCGTGTGAAGCGATTGGATACCCGGTATCATGCCTAGCCAGCTCCGGTGGCGACGCTTGCTCGTCGCCAGTTGCGGTGAATGCGCCATCAGCCGGCTCATTCTCGACTTGGACCTCAACCTCCGTGCCCTCTTCGTCGCTAATAACAACCGTGGCTCTGTAGAAGGTACAAGGGTGCAGTTAATCTTTGGTTATGAAAAAGGTGATAAAAGTTCGGTATAACGTCAAGGAAAGGAGTTTACCCGGTGTTCACCGGGAAGTCCGAAGGGAAGTCGCCGCTAGACCCGGAAGAGACTGAAAAATGGCAAGCAAGGTTTGGGATTACGTCGCAAAGGAATGTCCAGAAAGAGTTTCTATGTACGATAAATACCAGAGCGTCGAGCCGGGGGCGACGAAGTGTCCGGGTTAAGGGCCTCGTCGCCCGGATGGTTCCGGGTTACTCGGCGCCTAGTCGCGGGCGGCTCCTTCATTTATGATCAAAAGGGATGAAGATGAGGTTAGCCCCGGAGTGACGTTATGAGAGCAAAAATTAAAGGGCAAGGAAATGAAATGAAAACCTGGAGGGCGATTCTTTGGGATTTCCTTTTTGATCCGGCTTTGGTGGCCGGCTCCGGCTCGTCCTCTTCGCTGGTGGACTCCGCCCTGCTGTCTGTTTCTTCTTCTTCTTCGTCTTGATCCTCTCGTTCTGAAAGATATCAAAGTTATAGCATAAGGAAAAAGAGGAGGCAGGATATAATGCGTGCGAGGGGATTGAGTATGCACCTTCATCCGAGTTAGCGGCATCGTCTTCCTCCTCCGCGTCTTCGGAACTAAGAGGAGTGTTGACCGTCCAAAAGTCATTATCGGCCTGAGGTGAAAATGCCAGGGCAATGGTTAATATTGAGTCAAGAAAAGCGGATAAAGGTAAGCTTGTTAAAATCCAAAATCAAGAGGTAGAAAGCTTACCGCGGGGGCGGGGTTCTCGAGTGTAAAAGGTTCTAACCCGGCTATGTTCCGGATTACCTCGAGCTTCTCTGTTAAAAAACCCTTGATCGTTTTGTTCGTGTCATTAGGGGCGAAGGTGCTGGTAGAGTATCGGATCGGGTCCGTGGTTTGACCCGAATATTCACACATCAGCTTCTCACGAATGGAGTTTGGCTGGATGCGGAAGTTGACCCAGGTCTTCACCAGGTTTAGCCCGACGAGGCCTCGAGCCGATAAGATAAAGATCTTAGCCAGCAAAGGCAAGATAGCCTCCCTGTCCGAGTCAGGGGCGAAGGCATTGAAAGTCTCGGAAATGTCAAGCTGACCCTCCGAGTAACCCGGCAACTTCTTTTTGCCGGGAGGGGAGGTATCCTGGCAGTAGAAGTACGAGAGCTGCCAGTGCTTTACATGAGAATTGAGAGTGATAGGAGGCATCAAGGAGTTCTTGCGGCGCTGGATAGAAACCCCGCCGCAAGTAAGAAGTGCGCCGTCGCCGCTTTCGCGGCACGGCTTGCACTGAAAGAGTTCAACGAAGAGAGCCAAACTTGGCGGAGTGCACAAGTAAGACTCGGAAAGAACGATAAAGTGGGAGATGTTTAGAACGGAGTTTGGGCCTATGTCGAAAATACGGAGGTTGTAGTGATCTAGGACGTCACGAAAGAAAGGGTGACCCGGAGGCCTGAAGCCCCGGGTCACATGTTCGACGAAACATATTACCTCGTCCGTTGCTGGAGAAGGCCGGGTTTCGTTGCCCGGTACTCTCCAACGGATAGATTCCTGCGGAGGAAGAATTCCAAGCTCGACCAACTCCTCCAGTTTAGCCTTGGTAACGGAGGACTTCCCCCAATTGGCTGATATGGAGTTCGTGGATTTAGCCTTAGCCGGCTGTTTCCCTTGCCTCTTGGGTGCCATGGGATTGACCTGGTGAAACATCAAAGGGAAGGACGTAAGAAACGAAAACTTGGAAGTTAGCAGATGAGCAATTACCGACTATTTAAACACGATCCGGGTATTGCCTTGCTGGGTCAAGTACGATTTGTCCGGGTATTGTATATCATTACAAAACCTGTAGGGTTTTCCATAAGGTAAGTGTTTGGGGAAGTTAGAAGGATACCCATATGCCTACCATCAGCAAGTGAGCCGGAGAAGTGAGATTTTCGGAGGGATAAGAGCAAAGGCGGAAATTTTAGACGGCCCGAGCCCAGATTGGGGACCCTATTTCTAGATTTGTGACCAAGTTAATGCGTACTGACGTTAGGGGAGTAATATAAGCAATGTATCCTATCTAGGGGAATGGTTATGGTAAGCGCTAGTGAGTTAAATCGGCAGGGCCCGAGAAATTGCGGACAGCTTGATTCAGATCTAATCTAAGGAAAAGCTGAGAAATTGCAAGGATGAGCTGGAGGATAGGAGGAACTTACCGAGGGAGGTTGAAGTAGGGACTTGCGGAGACAGATGGCGCAAGATTGATGTCCTTTCGCGATTGTTGGCCGGCAAATCGGGGGCTTGGCGGCGGATTTGGGAGCTGGAGTGAGTCGCGTGGTGGCGGAGCGCAAGCGACGGCGGATGGGCTTCGGCGATGTGCGTAGGGCTTCCGTGGTGGCACTCCGCGAACTCGAGCTTGAGAAGAAGAGGAGTGGGGGAAATGAGCCGTTAGGGTTGAGTTTGCTCCTTGGGGTCTATTTATAATAGCCCGGGTGGAAAAGCTTATCCTAACGGGCGAAACCCGGGAGGTGCGGAGTAATAGTTGGCTATTTTGAAATTTGAAAAACACGCTTTATGCGTAGTCAGATATGATCCAGAGAGAAAGGAAGGGGAAATCTCCTTCCTGGTATCAGCGATAATTATCAAGAAAGATGTGAAATTATGGAGTTTCCTATTAAGACTCAAATCTGGAAGATTAAGGGAGAACCTTTAAGGGAGAGCCGGGTCATTACCTGACCCCCTTGGTACCAATCTCAGCCATTCGTCAACGTATTGTGTCTTGACCTTCATGTGTTTGTGTCTAACATTTCTGCAGGGAATAGCCAGCGCTTCGAAGAGTAAATCTTGGAAGCCCCAGCTATTCTGGGGACTACTGATGAGGGGATAGTAACCCGGTATACCAATTCAAAGGTGTGATTCGGCCCAAAACGGCGGCTGGACCGGATCCGGCTAAGGACAAAGAAACTTCTGGAAGGCCCAAAGCTTGTAATGTTTGTAACCCGGATTGTGGGTTACGGTAAGGAAAGTTAGAGTTTGTATGCAGAGTTCGAGTAGGGCTCAGGATGTGCCTTGTAGGGCAAGCCAAGGGGGGTACAGGTGCTATATAAACCGACCCCTGGGCTCAGCCTGAGAGAGATTCAAGTCATAGTTGTAACACCTGTTATCGAGTATCCAGTATAATTCATATTGAGATCCGGCGAGTTATTTTCCGGTTCTTAGATTGCTTTCCGCCATGTCTTCCTTCGAGCTAAACCCTCTCCCGAATACCTGTGTCGACTTGCCCCAAGATCAGTTACCCCCGGTAACATCTGCCGTGATTATCCCACGACAGGGACCGAGCCGCCGCCATTTGCGCTCGTCCACGATTCGCGCCGCGCCGCCGTCAGCTTCCGCCGCCGCGTCCCCGAGCCGCCCACCGGAAGATCCAAAGGGGCACCACAACTGTGTCATCTGCCGCCGCCGTGCTCTCCTTCAATCCACACCGGTAAGCCTTCTTCCTCCATTAATTTTAACTTCAAGTTTTTCTCTTGAACGAGATTGGATCTAGGCCCGCCCGCAGGCCACTTTCTTGTTCCGTACCGATTTAGATTGCTCAACTCTACTCTTTCTTGCCTAATTGCTCAATATTAGATCCAATAACACTCTCCTGTCACTCGCAACCATTAATCTCTCCGCAAATTTCTCTGCAAAGTTTCCAATCTAGGTGTAGTCCGTCAAGATTTTCCGTAGTCGTTCTTCGATACCCGGGTAATCCACTATTTCCGGATTTCTCATTTACTCTCTAGGTAACCAGATAACCAACCCTCTTTCACAATTGCTCACTGATATTCGGATAACCTGTAATCTCTGTAGCTGCTCGTTGACACTCGGATAACCCGTAATTTCTGTGCTGCTAATTGATACTCGGATAACTCGTAGTTTCCGGGTCTTAGTTACTCATGTTCTGCACTCTTGCCTTGTGTTTTGCAGACCGAACAAATGGTTCCCAAGAACAAGGGGAAACAGCCGGCAAAGCCAAAGTCAACTCAGTCCATCTCTGCCAACTGGGCACGGTCTACCGTGACCAAGGCGAAGCTAGAGGAGCTTGCCGAGTCTGGCGTCCTTCCATCTCAGGAGGATATCCTTTGGAGAGTACCGGGCGACGAGACCCGGCCTACCCCCAATCCGAATGAGGTAATATGCTTTGTGGAGCACGTGATCCGGGGATTTCGTCCCCCGGGTCACTCCTTTTTTCGTGAGCTCCTTAGCCACTACGGCCTTCGAGTATTCGACATAGGGCCTAACTCTATGTTGAATATAACTCATTTCATAGTCATTTGTGAATCCTACCTGTGCACCCCACCAAACCTTGCCCTCTTTCTAGAACTGTTCCAATGCAAACCGTGCCGCGAAAGCGGTGACGGGGCCCTTTTGGCCTGCGGCGGTGTGTCTATCCAACGCCGAAAAAATTCACCTATGCCGACTCTTAGCTTAAACTCCCACGTCAAACATTGGCAAAAATCCTTCTTTTATTGCCGGGACGCCTCCCCACCCTGCGAAAAGAGATTGCCGGGTTTCTCGAAAGGCCTCTTAGATTTGTCCGACACTTTCAATGCATTCGCTTCTGAGTAGGACAGGGAGTCCATCCAGCCCTACTTAGCCAAATTGGCTGTACTTTCCACCCAAGGCCTCCTCGGGGTTAACCTAGTAAAAACTTGGGTAAACTTCCGGATCCAGCCCAACTCCATTCGTCCCAAGTTGATGTGCGAGTACTCGGGGCATGTCACGGATGCACTCCGCTACTCTTCGCGGAACTACCCAGTTGGCGACACGAACAAGATCATCAAAAGCTTCCTGACTGAGAAGGTGGAACTGATCAAAAATATAGCCGGGTTAGAGCCGTTCACTCGGGACAACCCGGCTCCAGCGGTAAGTTCCGACACTTATTCACTTACTCTTGTACTTTTACTTGATACAGCTACTAACTCTCACTTTTATGCCTTTATCTCAGGCTGATAATGCTTTTTGGAACATCGAGACCCCCCCAACTCCGGGAACCCGGAAGAGGAAGAAGAGCCGGCTGACGCCGATGAAGGTATCATCCGGGTTTCAATCATCTGAACTTCCGTTACTTTGCTTTCCCATATTTTCTCTTTTTCCGACTATGCATTTGTGCTTCTCAGGGATGGAGGATAGGGAGGACAAGGATGACCAGGGAGACCCGGAAGAAACTGAGAGCGACGAGGAGGAGGTTGACCCGGAAACGGTGGTTGGAGCCAAGAGGAAACCCCGAGGGGTTGTATTCAAGGTTCCCTATTCCTCCATGTCTTCCAAACCCTATTCTTTTGCTAATATGCGTGAGCTTAACCAACAACTATCCAACTTGCCAAACTTGAAGGATCCGCCTCCAGCCAAGCGTAGGGTGACCCGGAATTCCCCGGGTGATGATCCCCTCAACACGGGTATCCCCACGTCCCCAGCCCGCCGCACTGGTACTTCCCCATCTCATCCTTCCAATCCACCTCAACGTCACCCTTCTCCCAACCATCAATCAGCCGGACTGTTTCGGGTCTCACTCTCGGATTCTGTGACAGCATCATCCGCATCTAGCAGCGAGCTTCCGGCGGATTTCGTGGTGAACGCCGGGTAAGTTACATTCCCTGCTACACGATATACTAATCCTTTCGATAACCTTCACTTTTTGCTACTAACCACTTCTCTTTTCTTTCCTTAGCGCCCAGGTCTCGATCAGTGACCCGGACAACATGGATACGGATAACCGGGAGACTTAAGGGCCGGTTGATGATATGGATGTCGCAACTGGCGGTGCTGGTGAAGAGAACCAAGGACAAGACCCCCTGACAGACTCGGCCCGGCAGGAAGCCGGGTCTCCCAAGCCATCTGAGGAACCTGAGGACGACGACATGGAGATCCTGGGCACGAGGGTGGGTACTCCCAATCCTGACACCCAGGCAGCCCGGGTCTCGACCCCAAAGCCGGAGAAGACTCCTCCTCCGGGTGATCAGGCCGCCGGCTCTTCCGGTACCAAGCCCGAAGATATGACCTTTACCCAGATGCTCGACGCCCTGTACACCTTGAGGGCTGACGAAGAAAATGTCCTAGAAGCCTTGATAGCCAAACATGAGGTAAATTCGAGTAATATTGCCTGTATATTTGTCTAGTCCCCAAGTTCCGAGTGAAGTTAGTGATAATTTGCTTGGAACTTTCATATTGTATCCAACTGATAGTCTGCTTTTATCCGGCTAACCCTTCCTTGTGTTTCCACGCAGGCCTTCGTAACTCACTCTGAGAAAGCGTTGGTGAAAGCCACCAAACTCCTCGAGGCGGAGACGACGCTGCGTGAGTCGGCTGAAGCTGATGCCAAGAAGATAGGGAAACTGGCAAGAAAGTATAGAAAGAGAGCTCATGCAGCAGAAGATGAATTGACCAAGCTTTCTGTTCAGATTGCCGACACGTATCGCGCTTTGACTGGTAACGATTTCTAACTTAATAACTATAACCCGGATTCTCATTCTGCTAATCAGTCGGGTTTCCTTACTTAAAGTTATTTCTGTTTCCTGCAGGGCCGGACGATGAAACTCCGGATGAAGATGATATCGCAAAGCTGAAGACAATAAAGAGCACAATCCGGCAGCTCTGTGCCGGAACCAAGTGGGTTCTTCAGGCTTTGAAGTGGCCGGGTGTTGGACAAGGTAGCTTGAAGACACTGCTTGACGCGTGCTCCACCATTCCTGAGTGGATCGAGCAGTGGAAACGCTCGTCCTGCCGGGTTGGAGTAACCCGGGGGCTTCCACTGGCTAAGGCGTATTTTCCAAAACTTGAGCCGGCAAAGCTCGTAGGCGGGTTTCCAGAGTTCAACCATGACGGCTCCAGGTTCTCAGCAAAAAACTTCAAGGCTATCCAGAAGGAGGTTCGTTACTCGGCCAGTATTATTGCCGATAGTCTGGACGTCAGCTTGATTGTCCCACCATATGACGCTGAAGACAAGGTAATTAAGTCGGATCCTCCCAAACCGTATGATATGCTGGCACGGTGGAAAGCGGAGGCTGCTCAGGCGAGGGAAGAGGCCGCGAAGAAAAAGGCTGAGGCCGATTATGCACCTGCTACCTCCACGCCGGTTGTTCCTCCTCCCGCACGGGCCGGCACTACTGCTGACCCGGGTGCTGCTGCCGCAAAGACTGCTGAAGAACAAGGCAAGGAACAAGACCCGACTGCCAAGGGAAAGGGCAAGATGGACGACTCGACCCAGGAGGCCGAGTGAACTTTTACCTGCTATCGTCTCGAACACGTCATTCGGCCAATAGGCCTTAAAAACAATTGTTATTTTGATAGTGCGCCTGTGCACTTTTTGATACTACTATCGTGACTTGTAATACATTTAAAACCTTAATAGCTTTCGTGGCCCTTCTGGCCTTTGCATAAATTTGATATTTCCCTGTCTTTTGGACTTTTTCATTCCTGATTTTCCGACTTTTTGCTATGGTTCCTTTTGTGAGACTCGGTTTCCGGGTCTTATGGGTTTTGACAAGTGGGCTTTTTTCTAAGTCCCCAAGTCCCCAAAACTCGGATTTTTGGGTTTTCGAGCTGAATAGCTAGATAATTTGTTTTTTTTTCAAATTCCCAAGTCCCCAAGGCCCGAAATTCCGAGTCTAGGGTATTGGGTCTTTCAAAAGGAACAAATTGTTACTGCTAAGCCCAAAACCTAGAGCCGTTTCACATAGGATTTGAATTTATGCTTAATATACTTTGAGTTTCCGGCTATTAACCTTGTACTCTGCATAACTTGTGGTTTAGATGACCCTTTTGACCTTCTTCTACAGTAAGCCGGCTTTCGCGTGGATAATCAATGTTGCTACAGCTGTACGAAGACAGGGTCAGGCAAGTCCCATTGGGCATCATGACTGATTGTAATCATACGCTAGCAAAGCATGCCACTTAGTGCGAGTCACATCAAGCTTAAGCAAGAAAAGTCAAGAAAGTTTGGCTCCTTTGTCCGGTTATAAGCTTGCAGCCGTACTTATTACAAGTAATCGGCCCTTATAACTCAATGGCATCGTGGCCGGGTCTTTGAGTTTGCAACTGTGCTATTCAAGCAATCAGCCCCCAAGACCTAGATATACGCAATTTACTAGAGAAACTAATATGCTAAGAACAATAAATAATACTTACCTGGAAGAAAAAATAAAAACACAACAGGAATATAAAAACTTGATAAAAACACACAGAAAAAGGGCAATATGTCGTTTAACCATCTCTTTATTGATATGAGAAAAGTTAGGTCAGCAAGCCGCCTCATTAAAAAACCTCCAGTCCCCTTAGGTACCCTGGATAGGAAAAGAGTGCGTCTGAAACCTGCTGCCTGTTACATCGTGTAATTCCACTTGTGAATCTAGCCTAAACTAGGTATAGTAGGGACGCAGCTGAGCCACGTTCCATGGTCTTTCTCTTTCTTGCATAGATGAAGTGGTATGAGCGTGTCATTAACAGTAGCCGACTCTTCCCTTGCATCTACCAAGTAATATGATCCATTGTGCAGATTCCGTCTTATGATGAACGGTCCCTCCCATGGTGGGGATAACTTATGTTTTCCTTCATTTGACTGTACCAGGCGCAGAACTAGGTCTCCTTCCTGGAAGACCCGTGTTTTCACACGCCGACTATGGTATCTCCTCAGATCCTGCTGGTATATGGCTGATCTCTTGAAATCTTGTTCCCTGTGTTCTTCTAGCATATCCACGGCGTCCTGCCGGGTCTTCTCGTTCTCCACCTCGAGGTAAGCCGACACTCTAGGCGAGTCATGAATAATATCACTCGGCAGCACCGCCTCTGCACCATAAACCATAAAGAACGGTGTCATCTGAGTAGATCTGTTAGGTGTGGTGTTGATTCCCCAAACCACTGAAGGTAACTCCTCAACCCATGCTCCAGCAGCTCTGATGCATGGGACTCACAGTCGGGGCCTTAATCCGCGAAGTAACTCCTGATTTGCCCTCTCCACTTGTCCATTGGCTTGTGGATGGGCTACGGAAGCTATGTCAAGCCGGATTCCGTTGTTAACACATAATTTCTCCATCTCACCAAGGGACATGTTGGTTCCATTGTCGGTAATTATGCTGTGAGGATACCCGAACCGGTAGATGATCCTTTTCAGGAACTTGACTACCGTAATCGCTTCACAATTGGTAACTGGCATAACTTCAACCCACTTGGTAAATTTATCAATAGCCACCAAGAGATGTGTTTTTTTGCAAGGTGACATGTGAAAGGGGCCGACCATGTCCATACCCCAAACGGCAAACGGCCAGGTTAAAAGAATTGTTTGCAACTCCATAGCCGACACATGGATTTTGCGGGCATACCTTTGACATCCATCGCACCTTGCCACCAAGCGTTCCGCGTCTGCTAGGGCTGTGAGCCAGAAGAAACCGTGCCTATATGCTTTGGCCACAAGGGACCTTGTGGATGCGTGATGCCCACGGTCGCTTTCGTGGATCTCTTTCAAGATCTGCCGGCCTTCTTCTTGTGCCACACAGCGCAAAAGTACTCCTGCAGCACTCCTTTTATATAACTCCCCATTGATAATGGAATAACCTTTTGCTCGCCTCAGAATCTGCCTTGCCAGTACCTCCTGCTGTGGTAACTCGCCCCGTGATAGGTAAGCCAAAAACGGCTCTGTCCACTCGGGAACAGTGCGTATTGTGGCCACGAGCTCCAAATCCGGGTCTTTGTTAGCCACCTCTTCCTCAAACTCAGTTTTAACTGATGGTCGCCATAGCTCGTCCAGGAAGACATTGGGTGGAACCGGCTCTCTGCGCGAGCCGAGTATGGCGAGTGCATCTGCTGCCTCGTTCTTTCTTCTATCTATATGCTCCACCTCATACCCGGAAAAACACCCGGCAACCCTGACCACCTCTCTGCGATATGCTGCCATAGTTGCATCCTTCCTATCCCAGGTTCGTGATACCTGCTGTAACACAAGATCCGAATCTCCATCTCATCGTATCCGCCTGATGTTCATCTCCTTGGCTATTCTCAATCCGTGTAATAATGCTTCATATTCGGCCACATTGTTGGAGCAATCAAAGTGAATTTGCAACACGTAGCTCAGCTTATCTCCTTTAGGTGATGTAAGTAACACTCCAGCTCCTGACCCCTCGTATTGCTTGGAACCATCAAAGTGCATTACCCAAGACTCGGCGCATGGTGTCATTGTGGGCATGCTAGTGTGAGTCCAATCATTAATGAAATCAACTAAAGCTTGAGACTTGATTGCTGACCTGGGCTCGTAGTTGATATGATAATCTCCCATCTCGATCGCCCACTTGGCTATTCTACCTGTTGCATCCGAGTTTCTGATGATATCCGACATTGGTATAGAGCTAACCACTGTTATGGGGTGTTCTTCAAAATATGGCTTCAATTTCGGGCTGGCCATGAAGACCCCGAAAACCAGCTTCTGCCAATGTGTGTAGCGCTGCTTTGCCTCCGATAATACCTCACTGACGTAATAAACCGGCCTCTGAACCGGGTGATCTTTCCCATCCTCCTTGCGCTCAACAACAACCACCGCGCTGACCGCCCGGGGACCGGCTGCAACGTACTATAACATGGGCTCTTTAGGACCCGGGGCTGCTAGGACTGGTGCCTCACATATCTGCTTCTTTAGTGCCTCGAACGCCTCATCTACCTCTTGGTCCCAAAGGAATTTATCAGATTTCCTCAAGAGCCGGTACAAGGGTATTGCCTTCTCTCCGAGTCTTGATATAAACCGACTCAGCGCTGCAACATACCCTGTAAGCTTCTGAACATGCTTCAGGTTTTCCTGCTTTTTCAGACTCTGGATAGCTTTGATTTTATCCGGATTGGCCTCAATCCCTCTCTCTGAAATGATGAATCCGAGTAATTTTCCTGCTGGAACTCCAAACACGCACTTTGTAGGGTTAAGTTTCATCTGGTATCTTCTCAGGTTCTTGAATGTTTCCTTTAGATCGTCAATAAATGTCTCCGCTTTTGTGGTCTTGATCACCACATCATCTACATAAGCATGAAAGTTGCGTCCGATTTGGTCCTCAAAGCACTTCTGAATACACCGTTGATAGGTTGCGCCAGCGTTCTTCAATCCAAAAGTCATGGTCTTGTAACAAAAGGCCCCAAAAGGGGTTATGAATGACGTTTTCTCCCAGTCTTCCTTTTTAAGCTTGATCTGATGATACCCGGAATATGCATCCAGGAAACATAATAGGTCACTTCCAGCCACTGCGTCTATAATCTGGTCAATCCTTGGGAGGGCAAACGGATCCTTTGGACAGTGCTTGTTGAGACTCGTGTAATCTATGCACATCCTCTACTCATTACTCTTTTTCATCACGAGAACCGGGTTTGCCAACCAGTCCGGGTGAAATACTTCCATGATAAAGCCGGCTGTCAATAGCCGAGCAATTTCTTCCCCTATAGCTCTTCTTCTTTCCTCATTCATTTTTCTCAGGCCCTGCTTCACAGGCCTGGACTTGGGATCAACGTGCAAGCTATGTTCCGCTAACTCTGTAGGAATACCCGGCATATCGCTGGGCGTCCAAGCAAAAACATCTTGATTCGAACGAATAAACTCCACGAGTGCTTTTTCCTGCTCATTGTCCAGGTTAGATCCTATAGAAAATTGCTTGGAGGGATCACCCTCGACAAAGGCCACCATCTTGGTATCCTGTGCTAACTTGAATTTCGCTCTCTCATCCTCCGTATTCAGCCTTTTTAACGTTGTTCTGTCATCCGGGTCTACTTGAGACCGATAATACTTGAGCTCCTCCTTTCTACAAGCTTGTTCCGCCATTGCCGCATCTCCTTCGTCACACTCAGCCGCTATATCCCGGCTCCCATGTATGGTGATGGTCTGCTTGGGACCCGGGATTTTTAGCTGTAGGTACACGTATCACGGCCTGGCCATGAACTTGGCGTAAGCCGGCCTCCCAAATAGCGCGTGATAAGGGCTGCCTAACTTCACCACCTCAAACGTGAGCCATTCCACCCGGAAATTATCCTTTGATTCTCCAAAAGCAACCTCCAAGGTGATCTTTCCCTCAGGGCACGCTGAGTGACCCCGCACAATTCCGTGAAAAACTGTTGAACTCTTCTGTAGCTAAGACTCCTTGAGACCCATGCGTAGAAAAGTTTCCCAATATAAGATGTTAATGCTGCTTCCACCGTCCATTAAGACCTTTTTCAGCTCATAACCATTAACCTGTGGGGCAGCCACCAATGCTAGCACTCCCGGGTGTTCTATCCTTTCCGGGTGATCTCTTCTGCTCCATGTTACATCTTGCTCCGACCACCTCGGGTATCTCGGGGCAGCCGAGGAAACCGAGTTTACTGCCTTCTTCAATATCTTTCTATCCTTGTTAGAAGTTCCTGTGGTGTGAACGTGGTACTGGCCCAATTGCTTCGGGTTGGCTTGGAAACCTCCAGCTACTCCCTGATTGTTACCCGGATTTCCAACTCCTGGGTTGCCTGCTGGGGGTGGGCCGTTGCCCGGGTTTCCGCCCGGACCCGGTCCTCCTCCCCGGCCTGCACCTCGCATAGCCTTGTTTACTTCCTCGTTCTTCTATCTCTGTAAATCCACACACTGCTCCAATGAGTGGTTAGTCGGCCTTCCGTTCCTGCTGTGTTTCGGGCACGCCATTCTGAAGATATCCCAGTTGTTACCCGGCCTTGGTGGCCCTTGATAGTTTCCTCCGTTATGATTACCTCCGTTGAAATTTCCTTCTGCTCTGGGTCTCGAAGACCCGGCTTCTGTGCTGGCGACAAACTCGGAATTCCCCTCGAACGGGCGCTTGTTCTGGTTGTTCCCATTGTTACCTCCATGGTTACCCGGCGTAGATCCATTGCCGGTTCTTCCATTATTACCCGTATTTGCTTTTGCTTTTTTGTCATCAACATCCTCTTCTGTGGTATCCGTAGCAGCATGTTTGTTGCACGCATCCATTAGCTCTCCCATCGTAACCTCTGAAGCATTCCGACTAGATTTCATGCGAGTTAACTTCTGCACTAAAGGCGTATACTTGCATGTCTTGGCCATAGCTTGCAACGCGTCCTTTGGCTGAATATCTGTAGATGAATGCAGTATCTCCATAACCCGGCGCACCCAGCTGCGCGCCGACTCTCCCTTCTTTTGCACACACCGTTCTAGATCGTCGATAGTAAACAACTTCATGCATGTTCCGTGAAAGTGTTTGATAAACGCAGTTTTCAATTCACTCCATGATTTAATAGATCCTTCAGGTAAATTGTTGAACAACAACTTTGCTGCTCCTTCTGACATCATTAAGTACATGAACTTGGCTTGAAGATTTTCAGATGCGTTGCGAATCGACATAGCCATCTCATACCTGCTCAACCATGTTTCTGGATCCATAGTCGGCTCATAATTCACCACTTTGCCTGGTTCTTTGAACTTGTCCGGGTAAGGCTCGGCTCTGATGTTATCCGACAGACACTTAGGCCGAGCGAGGTTAATCAGTACCGGCCTCGCTCGAGAAACGTGTGATCCGGCAACGGGTGCGGCGGGGGGTGCAATCGCTACTGGCCCTCGTACTGCAGACCCGGCCGCTGCGCGCCTCGCTCGAGAACTATCCACGATAGCTTGTGCGGCTGATACCGCGGGTGTTGCCGGTCTACGGGGAGGAGGCGGCATTTGCTGCTGCTCTGCCCTCCGTTGTGCTGAACTTGTCTGGATATTGCCGGTATTCCCGTTATGTCGGCTGATATACGGTGTTCCATGCATTCCGCTCCTGTTATCTGGGTAACGGACTTGTTGAGCTACTGTCGTGCGCAGCAAATCTATCGCCCGCCGGGTCTCCTCCGCATGGGGGGACTCTCTTACGGGGATTCGATCCAACGCCAGCGTCGCTGCATATACATTATCCATGGGGTTGTTGAAGTGACCCGGTGGCGTATGAAATTGTGATGGTGGCGGTGGTGGTGCTGTATTGCCAACAGCAATCCCAGTCTGCAATGTGGGTAACCCGGCCTGCACGTTTGCCGGCTGTCCTCCTCCGGTTGCGGGCTGATGCACAGTTTCCTGATTCACAGCCGGAATTGGCTGATCCTGGGGCGTGATGAATAGCGCGTTCGGGTTTATAACTCCTCCTGTTGCCGGTAATCTTGTCTGATATATTTGATGCATTCTAGTCAACTCAACCCGGAGCCGGTTCTCCAAAGCTTCCAGCTCACGTTGGCGCGTGGCTACCCCTTGTTTCTCTGCTTCCACATCTCTCCTTTGTTGCTCCAATGCACGGCGCGCCACATCCAGATCCCTGGCACGTGCCGCGGCGTTTCTGGGGTTATCACAGTAGCTAGCACTGTGGGATCCAAGATCAGATTGTTACTAAACAGGGCCGGGTGTTGTGGGTTCGAGGGACCCGCCCCTGGCATCCTATTCGCCATGAATCCAAACATATTCGCATGCAACTCGCTTTCCGCTGCTCGGTTGGTAACTGAAGCCGACTCTCCATCAACCCGGGTCAGAACCGGATTTCCGTCAGCCGGATTTTGCTGCTGGGCCAGCGCTCGCGCCTCTCTGACCGCGGCCGTAGTCACGTCCCCTTGATTGAGATTGGTTGCAGGGGCCGTGTAGACCGCGACCTGGCGCGCAATGCCTGGTGAAGACTCGTATTCCTCCTCATCGCAGCTATCTTCCTCGTACCGGTCCTCCAGCAGGTGCAAGATAGACTCAGTATCATCTTCTCTCATGACCCGGCCACGTGGGGTCCATGCCGGCTCCTCCGGCTGTTCCCTCTTCGTGGTGGGCTCTTCTATCGGATCTACCGTCCCGACCGATTCTTCTCCATCCGACTGAACGCAGGTTGCTTCTCCTGACACAGAATCATATCCAAAATCATCAGGAATTGAACCGGACGTACGTACCATGCCGATGAAGACGTTGACCCGGCCGATTGTAACGTCAGATCCGGATTCGAGCAGATCCGACTCTGGCCCCCAGCCAAAATCGTCCACCATCCTCTCTCCTTCGGGGTTGGTGTAGATCTCGCCGATGACGAGGTTCTTCATGTTCTCCCGAGCTTCTCCCGTGATGTAAACACCCTTGGACGCAGGCCCCACGGTGGGCGCCAACTGTCGTGGGATAATCACGGCAGACGTTACCGGGGTAACTTATCTTGGGGCAATTCGACTCTGGTGTTTGGGAGAGGGTTTAGCTCGAAGGAAACCATGGTGATATGCGATCTGGTAGCCGGCAATCGAGTCTCCGATCTGAATATATTATCTCAACTCTCGTGTTACAAAGGATTCTCGAATATCTCGTGATCGTGTGATCGTGTCTAATCTAACCCTAGGGGCCGGCTTATATAATATCCGGACCCCCTGGCTTACCATCCAAGGCATACTCGGAGTCCTACCCGGACATTGCTTACAAACCCTAAGTTTCCCTATCGGAACCCACAAACCGGGTTACGAGGCCTACACTCTTGGGCCTTCTAGAAACTCCTTTTCCCTAAGCCTGATCTTGCGTAGCGTCCTTTGGGCCGAATTACACCTTGGCGTTAGCCTACCGGGTTATCATCCCTCCATCAATATCCCTCTCAAGCAACCCTGCAATTAAGATACAAGAAGTCTCTTGTGTCCGCAACACACCCAATATACTTGTCAGGTGTATAGGTGCACTAGTTTGGCGAAGAGATAGTGAAATGCGAGTAATATGGATGGTTATAAGTAATGATAGCAATCTGAAATAAATATGGCAGCAAGCAAACATGTAGCAGAACAGGCGGAAAACGGTGTTTCAATGCTTGGAAACAAGGCCTAGGGATCCTACTTTCACTAGTGGACACTCTCAACAATGGTCACATAATTGAATAACTAAATATCTTCTCTTCACTATGCTACTCTTAACCCTCTCCGGTTGGATAATGAACACTAATCATTGCGTAGGGATGCAAAATGCATTCCTTAAAGTAAGCATTCCCATATCTAGTTAACCCCACGCTGTCACTATGAGCGCCCTAGAAGGTACTAGACAAAAACCACAATTCATAGAAGAGACACACACGATGTGCACACTGCCACCTTCACACCGCGGGACAAGGTGACTCCAAAGTTCATATTAATAAAACAAGTGAGTAGCACAAGATGAAGAGTAACATCTACTTATTCAACCAGATTACAAAGATCACGATCACATATAGATCACATCAAGGGAGAGAGAGATGAACCACATAGCTACCGGTAGATCCCTCAGCCTCGGGGGAGAACTACTCCCTCCTAATCATATGAGAAAGCAACGGCGATGGAGATGGCGGTGGAGTCGATGGAGATGGCTTCCGGGGGCACTTCCCCGTCCCGGTAGGGTGCCAGAACAGAGATCTGTCCCCCGAAACTTGTCGGCGGCGGCGGCGGAGCTACGGATGTATTTTTTGGAAAAGGTCGATTATTTTAGGGTTTATGCATCAGGGAGTATATATAGGCTAAAGGGCGAAGCCGGGGGGTGGCCAGGGGGCCCACACCACCAGGTGGCGCAGCTAGGGGGTGGTGGCTCCACCCTATGGTGTGGCCACCCTGTGGCCCCCCTCCGAGGCTCTTCGGGACTTCTAAGACTTCTGGCTTTCGAATCGTCCAATTCCGAGAATATTTCCAGATAAACTTTTCTAAAACTAAAAACAACAGAAAACAGGAACTGGCTCTGTGGCATCTTGTCAATAGGTTAGTCCCGGGAAATCAATAAAAATGACATAAAGTGTAAGGAAAACATGTGGGAAACAACATGAAAACAACATGGAACATCAGAAGTTAAGGATATGTTTATGACGTATCAAGCATCCCCAAGCTTAGATCCTACTCGTCCTGGAGTAGGTAAACGATAAAACAAAATAATTTCTGAGGTGACATGCTACCACACAATCTTGATAATAATATGTAAAAGCATATGTAAGCCGAGATCATAGAACTTCAACACAAACATGATAATAGAACTTTAAAGCATAGCAATCACATTGCATCATGAGAAGTATCTCAAATAAAAGATCATGAATAACAATGCAAAGAAATATATATGTTTATTTCAAGTATAGAGAAAGCATGGCAAAGTGGTATTTCGCTAGTCCTTAAGAGTGGGGCAAAACATAAATGCCAGGAAACCTTCAAAGTTCATGAGGAAGACTAGAACAAATAATTAGAGAACAAGCACTAACACATCATAAATAAATTAATAATGTTTCTGGGATAAATGCACATAAAACTCAGAATGGCAAAAATGCTCTCTCAACTGTGCATAAAGTTCGAAGATGGAGACTCAACATAAAAGTAAAAGAAAGGCCCTTCGCAGAGGGAAGCAGGGATCAGTCATGTGCTAGAGCTTTTTATTTTATTAAACAGAGGTATTAAAAGTTTGACACTCCTCCCATCCATCTTTCACAAACCATGGGTAACAGAATCCTCGGGTGCCTGCAACCAATCACATACCATGGAGGAGTGTCTATATTTTGGGAGATGTATGCTAATGTCAACGAATGGTAAACAGAAAATACAGTACGTCACAAGCCAACTAGATTCACAAGAGCGGCTCCCATATGAAGCCCGCATCTGGGTAGAAGGTCATCCCTCTTTCTCTTTTGTTTACACAATTATGCTTTTACTGATAAATCAGGGGCAAAAATAGTGAAGAGATTTTGTGTGTATTAATTTGGGTCTGGGCACCCCGCTGCCAGCTCTTCTATCGTTTGGATAAGCAGATCAAGCCACTAGTCCAGGGTGTGAAAATCCAATCAACAAGTGAGATAAAGATTCTCTATTTACGTCCTCGTGAGCAAAAACAGGAACATAATGCAGGAGCAATATTGAAGGTTTTAAAGGTAACACATGAGCAATTTACTTGGAGTGGCAGTTAAATACCACATGTAGGTAGGTATGGTGGACACAATGGGAAAACTTGGTTTTAGGGAGTTGTATGCACGAGTAGAGCTCATACTCAGTACAGGTGGAGGCTAGGAAAAGACTGGGAGCGACAAATCAAGAGAGAATAAGAGCCATAATCATGCATAGCGACATAAACATCATTAATTAAAGCATAACGGTAACACAAGTTCAAAAACTAAATGATCATAGAGGCTATTAGTGACTGGTTCATAGTTATAAACATGGTGTGAGTATGCGCCAAGTCAACCAAATAAAACATTCGAAAGAGAATACCATAAATCTACGCTTCAACATGACAAGAACAACTCAAGAATCTTTCAATGGCACATTAAACACTCTCGGCTATTTGAGGATAATCATGCTACTCAATAACCACAAGGCTTTAAAACTAAAATAACATCTAGCATGATATGAAAAAGTTCTAGCCACAGTCTATACAAGCTTCTACTTGCACCATTAAAAATTCTACTTCAAGCAGCAGTTTCTTTTCCCAACAAGCACCATAAAAGATATGTTTTTTTAAAAAATACTCTACATGATACATCAAGCAAACATGAGCGTAATCACATAACACTACTAAAACTAACAGCTCTGAATAAGAGATGCATGAAAACAAAGGCTAAACGCAGTACTAGCAAAACGTGAACACTCACAAAACAGTAAGAATGAAAACTAGAGTGTTCTAAGGAATGAAAATGGAGTGTCTCTCTCTCCCACACAAGTATGATAAGATCCAACCATTTATTACAGCAAAGAAAACAAAAAAAACTGAAAACAAAATAAAAGACGCTCCAAATAAAGCACATAAGATGTGACTGAAAAAAATTAGTTTCACCAGAAATGACCTGATAATTTGTCGATGAAGAAGAGGATGCCTTGGGCATCCCCAAGCTTAGACGCTTGATTCTTCTTGGAATTTTATGGGATGTACCTCCGCGGCATCCCCAATCTTAGTCTCTTCACTCTTCTTGATCACGTCATGTCATCCTCTTCTCTTGACCCTTGGAAACTTCCTTCACACCAAACTTCTCACAATCTTCATTAGCAACGTTAGTGCAAATCGAAATAATAAATTCACATGGTTCAGTTTCAACACAAGAATAACACTCATAAACACATTAGCTACTGTCACAAATTTTTTTAAAACTCATTTTCTCAAAAGAACACCAAAAGAAAGAGATTAAGATGCAAATGCAATTATTGGCAGAAATCTGTCAAAACAGAACAGCAGGTAAAGATGAGTTTTTCCAAAATCCTGTGTTGCTCAAATCAAAAAGTGGTCAACTAATAAAAGTTGCGTATATAACCCAGGATTACCCACAAAAAGATTCAGGTCATTTTGAATTTTTTGTGATTTTATACGAAATTAACAGTGGACAGCAGAAATCTGTTTCCTCCGCAGAAATCCGAAATATAGTCTCAACTTTCCACTAGAGCCTTTACTTGGCTCAACAAAGACACAAATGAAAAGATACAGCGGGGTTTCTAAGGAAATAAAAACACCCAGGTGCAAAGAAAATAAAAATAAACGACGGAAAACGGGTTGAAAACGGACAAATAAAACGGGTTGTCTCCCGGAAGCGCTTTTCTTTAAAGCCTTTCAGCTAGGCACAATGATTTTTAAAAGATGCTCACATAAGAATAAGAGTTGAAGAACAATAAGAGAGCATCAAGACACAAATATAAAACACATTTAAGTCTAACCCACTTCCTATGAAAAAGAATCTTGTAGAAAAACAAGTCAACGAAGCACAAAGTGACTAGCATAGGAAGACAAAATAAGTGCAACTTCAGAAAATTCAACATAAAGAGGGGAAACCTAATATTGTTGAGATGCATAAAACCATGTTTCCTTCTCTCATAATACCTTTCAGTAGCATCGTGAATAAAATTAATAATATAACTATCATAAGAAACATTCTTATCATGATCCACATGCATAAAAGAATTAATACTCTTCACATAAACATAGTCATTCTTATTAATAGTAGTGGGAGCAAATTCAACAAAATATCTATCATTATTATTCTCATCACCATAATCATTAAATATAGGAGGCATATTGTAATCATAATTAATTTTTTCCTCAATAGTAGGTGGACTGAAAATATCATATTCATCATTGTAAACAAGTGGAACTAGAATACCACAATCATTATAATCATCATATATTGGAGGCAAGGTATCATCAAAGAAAATTTCCTCCTCAAAACTTTGGGTACTAAAAATATCATATGGATCAAAACTAGCTTCCCCAAGGTTAGACTTTTCCATAGCATTAGCAATAATGGTGTTTAAAGAATTCATACTAATAACATTGCTACTAGCATGCAAATAAAGCTCCATAGGTTTTTTAATTTTCTCTTCAAACACTTCATGTCCTAACTCAATATAAATATTATAAAGCTCTCTCATATTTTTGTTGTTTTCCATTAAGTATAACTAGTAAATATAAAAACAAGGAATAAGTAAAAATAAGCCTAACTAGTGAAAACAAGAAACAAAAGGATATAATTGCAGAATCTAAAGGAAATACCTTTGAGCACTCACACCCGAGGATGTGAGTACCTTTTACCTTACCTCCCCGGAAACGGCGCAAGAAAAGAGCTTGATGTCTACGCACGCTTCTATTCTTGTAGACAGTGTTGGGCCTCGAAGTGCAGAGGTTTGTGGAATAGCAGCAAGTTTCCCTTAATTGGATCACCCAAGGTTTATCGAAATCAGGGAGGTAGAGGTCAAAGATATCCCTCTCAAGCAACCCTGCAATTAAGATACAAGAAGTCTCTTGTGTCCGCAACACACCCAATATACTTGTCAGGTGTATAGGTGCACTAGTTTGGCGAAGAGATAGTGAAATGCGAGTAATATGGATGGTTATAAGTAATAATAGAAATCTGAAATAAATATGGCAGCAAGCAAACATGTAGCAGAACAGGCGGAAAACGGTGTTTCGATGCTTGGAAACAAGGCCTAGGGATCCTACTTTCACTATTGGACACTCTCAACAATGCTCACATAATTGAATAACTAAATATCTTCTCTTCACTATGCTACTCTTAACCCTCTCCGGTTGGATAACAAACACTAATCATTGCATAGGGCTGCAAAATGCATTCCTTAAAGTAAGCATTCCCATATCTAGTTAACCCCACGCTGTCACTATGAGCGCCCTAGAAGGTACTAGACAAAAACCACAATTCATAGAAGAGACACACACGATGTGCACACTGTCACCTTCACACCGCGGGACAAGGTGACTCCAAAGATCATATTAATAAAACACTTGAGTAGCACAAGATGGAAGTAACATCTACTTATTTAGCCAGATTACAAAGCTCACGATCACATATAGATCACACCATGGGGGAGAGAGATGAACCACATAGCTACCGGTAGAGCCCTCAGCCTCGGGGGGGGGGGGGGACTATTCCCTCCTCATCATAGGAGACAGCAACCGCGATGGAGATGGTGGTGGAGTCGATGGAGATGGCTTGCGGGCGCACTTCCCCGTCCCGGCATGGTGCCAGAACAGAGATCTGTCCCCCAAAACTTGTCGGCGGCGGCGGCGGAGCTACAGATTTATTTCGTGGAAAAGGTCGATTCTTTTAGGGTTTATGCATCGGGGAGTATATATAGGCGAAAGGGCGATGCCGAGGGGTGGCCAGGGGGCCCACACCACCACGTTGCGCAGCCAGGGGGTGGTGGTGCCACCCTATGGTGTAGCCACCCTGTGGCCCCCCTCCGGGGCTCTTCGAGACTTCTGGATGCTTCCGGGACTTCTAAGACTTCTGGCTTTCGAATCGTCCAATTCCGAGAATATTTCCAGAACAACTTTTCTAAAACTAAAAACAACAGAAAACAGGAAGAGGCTCTGTGGCATATTGTCAATAGGTTAGTCCTGGGAAATTGCTAAAAAAGACATAAAGTGTAAGGAAAACATGTGGGAAACAACATGAAAACAACATGGAACAACATAAATTAAGGATACGTTTATGACGTATCACCTGCCGGAGGGGTAATCATCACCAGAGGGTCTACACCACCATGCCCTCCTCCGAAGTGATGCGTGAGTAGTTCATCCTTGGACTACGGGTCCATAACAGTATCTAGATGGTTGTTATCTCCACTTTGTACCTCATGTTAAGATCTTGTGAGCTGCCTATCATGATCAAGATCATCTTTATGTAATGCTACATGTTGTGTTTGATGGGATCTGATGAATGTTGAATGTTATGTCTTCTGATTATCAATCTATCATGTTATCTTCATGCTTATGTTATTTATGATCTTGCATGATCTCCGGTATTAGTATATGATCTGGCCAAGTAGATGCTAGTAACTCCAAGAGGGAGTATTTATGCTCGATAGTGGGTTCATGCCTCCTTTTCATCTGTGCTCGAGTGACGGATGGAGGATGTGATGTTGCCATTAGGGAGAAAAAAACAATGATTTTTTTAAGAATGATGTTATTGTTTACATTACACACTTCGCTTACTATGATTATTTGTTGCTTGCAACTTAATATCCCACGTTTGTTCGCATGATATTCGGGGGGTGGATTATTAGACATAGATGCAGTTGGATGACGGTCTATGTATTTTGTTGTAATGCCCACATGAATCACATAGTAATCTTTATGTTTTGCATATGCACTATGGTGCAGCCTTCATTTCTGTCAATTGCCCAGCTGTAATTTGTTCACCACACATGTTATTTATCTTTCACGGAGAGACACCACTAGTGAACAGTGGACCCCTGTCCATTTTCCTCATACTGATAAAACACGTACTGCTTTCATAATGCTCTCGTATTGTTCCTACTATTTTCCACACCATTTGATTAACCTCTTTGTGTTCAGCAAAACCGGTGAGATTGACAACCTCACTGCTTCGTTGGGGCAAAGTGATTTGATTGTGTTGTGTAGGTTCCACGTTGCTTCTGAACCGGTAGTGCGCCCTGCCATCTCAGCTGCTTTACCTTCTGAAGTACTCCTTGCTCCTACTGATCGATTCAACCTTTGTTTCTTTCTGAGGGAAACTTGCTGGTGCACTCTTCATACCTTCCTCTTGGGGTCTCCCAACGAACGTGTGATCACACGCATCAAGCACTTTTCTAGCGCCATTGCCGGGGAGGAAGATAATTTCTGCAAGGGGAGTCTCTCACTTCCAATCTCTTTACTTTATTTTTGTTTTGCTTATTTTATTTTATTTTGTCTTGTTTGCTTCTCTTTATCAGAAAACAAAAAAAATTAGTCCTTATTCTAGTTGTAGTTTTATTCGTGTTTTTAATCTTGGTAAAATGACTACTCCCGAGAACACTAAGTTGTGTGACTTTACTAGCACGAACAAAAATGATTTCATTAGCACACCTATTTCTCCACCTGCTCCTACTCTTGATTTTTATGAGATAAAACCTGCCCTGTTAAACCTTGTTATGAGAGAGCCATTTGTTGGTGTTAGTACTGATGATGTTGCTGCCAATCTTAATAATTTTGTTGAACAATGTGAGATGCAAAAATATAAAGATGTAGATGGAGATATTATTAAACTGAAATTGTTCCCTTTCTCTTTGAGAGGAAGAGCTAAAGAATGGTTGTTGTCTTTGCCTAGAAATAGTATTGATTCTTGGACTAAGTGTAAAGATGCTTTCATTGGAAAATATTATCCTCCTGCTAAGATTATATCTTTAAGAAGTAGCGTCATGAATTTTAAGCAACTTGATAATGAGCATGTTGCCAAAGCTTGGGAAAGAATGAAATCTTTAGTACAGAATTGTCCCACTCATGGACTGACTACTAGGATGATTATCCAAACTTTTTATGCAGGTTTCAATTTTTCTTCAAGAAACCTTCTATATTTAGCTACTGGAGGAACCTTTATGTCCATGACCTTGGGGTCAGCAACAAAGCTTCTTGATAATATGATGGTAAATTATTCTGAATGGCATACTGAGAGAGCTACAACTGGTAAGAAGGTAAATTCTGTTGAAGAAACATCCTCTTTGTATGAAAGACTTGATGCTATTATGTCTATGCTTGTGAATGGCCATGCTCCTATTGAAATAAATAATTTTCCTTTAGCCTCTTTGGTTGCTCAATAAGAGCATGTTGATGTGAACGTCATTAAAAATAATAATTTCAACAACAGTGCTTATAGGAATAATTTTGGTAGCAACAATTATAGGCCATATCCTCCAAATAATAGCAATGCTTATGGTAATTCCTATGTTAATTCATACATCAACAATAAAAGTGTACCCTCTGATCCTGAGAACATGCTTAAGAATTTTATTAGTACACAAACTGCTTTTAATAAATCTGTTGAGGAAAAGTTTGGCAAAATTGATGTGCTTGCTTCTAAAGTTGATAGTCTTGCTCTTTATGTTGATTTTCTGAAACTAAAGGTTATGCCTCGTGATGTTAAAGAAAGTAAAACTTTAAATGCCATCCAAATTCGAATTTATGATAATGTTAGAATGTTTGCTGAATTGCATGCTAGATGGGAAAGAGAAAATGTAATAGCTAGACAGAATAATATAGCTAATGTTTGCACCATTACCACCACCAGTAAAACTGAAGCTTATCATGCTAGAAAACCTTCTACTGTCAATGGTAAAGTAATTGTTGTTGGAAACACTACCACTTCTACTAGTAAAAATGCAAAACTGCCTGGAACTGCTAAAAATGCTCCTAATAAAAGTGCTGAAATTTTTAGAAACATGGGGGACAATGGTCCCATTATCTTTGATAAAAATGATCTTGACTTTGATGATTGCAACATAAATGAAGTTATTATGTTCTTACAAAAGCTTTCTATTTGTCCTAATGCTATATCTATGGATATGGCTTATGCTCGCATGCAAATTAGAGAAGATGAATTAAGATGTGAAGCCTCTATCCCTAGGAAGCTAGATGATGGTTGGGAACCTATTATTAAAATGAAAGTAAATGATTTTTATTGCAATGCTCTATGTGATCTTGGTGCTAGTATCTCTGTTATGCCCAAGAAACATTATGATATTCTTGGTTTACCTCCATTGGAACCTTGTTATTTGGATATTCGTCTTATTGATAATGTTAGAAAGAAACCTTTGGGGAGAGTTGATGATGTTCTTATCATGGTTAATAATACTCTTGTCCCCGTTGATTTTGTTGTCTTGAATATTGAATGCAATGCTTTTTGTCCAATTGTTTTGGGAAGCCCTTTTCTTAGAACTGTTGGTTCTGTTATTGATATGAAAGAAGGGAATATTAAATTTCAGTTCCCACTCAAGAAAGGTATGGAACAGTTTCCTAGAAAGAGAATGAAGTTGCATTTTATTTTTTTATTCGAACAATTTACAATTTGGATGCTTCTTCATTTGAAAATACTTGATTCCACTTTTCTGGCCTAGCTAAAAGGCGTTAAAGAAAAGCACTTCTTGGGAGATAACCCATGGTTTTATTTTTGCTTTATTTTCTCTGTTTTGTTTGAGTAAAGGTGTTGTATACTTCTGTAGAAACTCCTTTCTATCTTTCTTTTCATGTTTTAGTAGTGCCAGGTAAGGTTTCTGACGAGAGTTAGAGTTGGTTTTCGGATTTCTGCTCATGAAACAGATTTCTTCTTTCCACTATAAAAAAGTATAAAATCCAGGAAGATCAGAATGATCTGAAATTGTTTGTGCTTATTCCTCGGCTAATTCCGTAAATTTTTAGTTCTTTAAGTTTTTTGATCTGAGCAACGTAAGTGCCTCAAAAAAATTCGTCTTTATAGACTGTTCTGGTTTTGACAGCTGCCATTTTTCTTGCATTTGCTCTTTTGCGATGTCAAGTGGATTTCTTTGCTTCACGAAACATCAGCGGCTGTAGATAATGTTTCAAAGTATCAATAGCACTTGTGCCATACAGAACCAATGGATTTTTAATTGTTTCACTAACCGTCTAATGCGAATTACTGAGTGTGGTGTGAAGGAAGTTTTCAAGGGTCAAGAGAAGAGGTGATATATGCGATCAAGAAGAGTGCAAGGTCAAAGCTTGGGGATGCCCCTGTGGTTCATCCAAGCATATTTTTAAAAGACTCAAGCATCTAAGCTTGGGGATGCCCAAGGCATCCCCTTCTTCATAAACTATCTATCATGTCACTTCTCGTGAAACTATATTTTTATTCGGTCACATCATATGAAGTTTACTTGGAGCGTCTGTTTGTTTTTCTTTTGTTTTCTTTTGTTTTCCTTGCTGCAATAATATAGTTTGATCCTAGAGTTCTTTTTTTGGGAGAGAGACATGCTCCGCTTTTTCGTTTGAATAATTGCTATGCTAGTATTCTTAGTTTTTCTTCTAGTTGCTGCAAAAATTCTTCTTTAGCTCTCGTTTTCATTACATCTCTTATTCAGAGTTGTTAGTTCTAGTAGTGTTATGTGAGTCCTCTCATGTTTGCTTGCTGTAGAATTTAGAGAGTTTTTGTTAAAGCATGTTTTGTATGGTGCTTGTTGGGAAAAGAAACTGCTGCTTGAGGTAGAATATTTTTAACGGTGCAAGTAGAAGCTTGTATAGACTGTGGCTAGAATTTTTCATATCATGCTAGATGTTATTTTAGTTTTAAAGCCTTGTTGTTATTGAGTAGAATGATTAGCCTCAAATATCTGAGAGTGTTTAATGTGCCATTGAAAGAATCATGAGTTGTTCTTGTCATGTTAAAGCATAAATTTGTGGTGTTCTCCTTTGAATGTTTTATTTGGTTTACTTGGCGCATTATCACACCATGTTTATGACTATGAACCAGTCACGAATAGCCCATGATAACATAGTTTTTTAACTTTTGGTACCACTTATGCTTTGATTAATGATGTTTATGTCGCTATGCATGATTATGGCCCTTATGCTCTCTTGATTTGTCGCTCCCAGTATTTTGCTAGCCTCCACCTGTACTGAGTATGAGCTCCACTCGTGCATCCAACTCCCAAAAAATCCAAATTTTCCCATTGTGTCCACCATACCTAACTACATGTGGTAATTAACCGCCACTCCAAAGTAAATTGCTCCTGTGTTACCTTTAAAACTTTCAAAATTACTCCTGTTTTGTGCTCCTGTTTTAGCTCATGAGGACGTAAATAGAGAATTTTTATCTCACTTGTTGATTGCACTTTCACACCCTGGACTAGTGGCTTCATCCGCTTATCCAATGATAGAAGAGCTGGCTGCGGGGTGCCCAACCCCAAACTAATAACAAAAATTCTCTTCACTATTTTTGCCCCTGATTTATCAGTCAAAGCATAATTGTGTAAACAAAAGAGAAAGAGGGCTGACCTTCTACCCAGATGAGTCTTTCTATGGGAGCCGCTCTTGTGAGTCTAGTTGGCTTGTGACGTATTGTAGTTTCTGTTTACCATTCGTTGACATAAGCATACACCTATCTTAAGATATAGACACTCCTCCACGGTATGTGATTGTTGGCAGGCACCCAAGGATTCGGTTAGCCATGGTTTGTGTAAGATGGATGGGAGGAGTGTCAAGATTTTTATACCTATGTTTAATAAAATAAAAAAGCTCTAGCACATGAGTAATCCATGCTTCCCTCTGCAAAGGGCCTTTCTTTTACTTTTATGTTGAGTCTCCATCTTCTAACCTTATGCACATTTGAGAGAGCATTTTTGCCTTTCTGAGTTTTATGTGCATTTGTCCTAGAAACATTATTAATTGATTCATGATGTGTTATTGTTTGTTCTCTAATTATTGTTTCTATTCTTCCTCATGAACTTTGAAGGTGTCCTGGCATTTATGTTCTGCCCCACTCTTAAGCACTAGCGAAATATCACTTTGACATGCTTTCTCTATACTTGAAACAAATGTATATCTTTCGTTGCATTGTTATTCATGATCTTTTATTTGAGTTAATTCTCATGATGCAAGGTGATTGCTATGCTTTATTATTAAGGTTCTATTATCATGCTTATTTTTAAGTTCTATGATCTTAGCTTACTTATGCTTTTACATTATTGATGATCAAGTTTATGTTGGTAGCATGTCACCTCAGAAATTATTGTGTTTTTATCATTTACCTACTCGAGGACGAGTAGGAACTAAGCTTGGGGATGTTGATACGTCATAAACGTATCCTTAGTTTATGATGTTCCATGTTGTTTTCTTATTGTTTCCACATGTTTTCTATACACTTATGTCGTTTTTATCGATTTTATGGACTAACCTATTGACAAGATGCCACAGAGCCAGTTCCATGTTTTCTATTGTTTTTAGTTTCAAAAAAGTTGTTCAGGAAATATTCTCGGAATTGGAAAATTCGAAGCCCGGAAGTCTTAGAGTTCTCGAAGGTTCCACGGAGTCCCCAAGACACCCGGAGGGAGGGACTTAGGGGGCCCACACCATTGGGCGGAGCCCCCCTTGTCCGCGCCAGGTGGTGGTGTGGGGCCCCCAGGCCTCCATCGCCTCTGCCCTTTTGCCTATTTAATCCCCTGAGACATAAACCCTAGGAGGATCCCACTTTCTCCCGAGAAACACCTGAGGCCGCCGTCATCGTCATCCCAAGATCGGAGAGGGTTCTGGAGCTCTCCCCGGCACCCTGCCGGAGGGGGAAATCTTCACCGGAGGGGTCTACACCACCATGCCCTGCTTAGAAGTGATGTGTGAGTAGTTCATCCCTGGACTACGGGTCCATAGCAGTAGCTAGATGGTTGTTCTCTCCACTTTTACCTCATGTTTATATCTTGTGATCTGCCTATTATGATCAAGATCATCTTTATGTAATGCTACATGTTGTGTTTGCTGGGATCTGGTGAATGTTGAATGCTATGTCTTCTGATTATCAATCTCTCATGTTATCTTCATGCTTATGTTATTTATGATCTTCCATGCTCTCCGTTATTAGTAGATTCTCTGGCCAAGTAGATGCTAGTAACTCCAAGAGGGAGTATTTATGCTCGATAGTGGGTTCATGCCTCCTTTTCATCTATGCTCGAGTGACAGAGACCTGACGGATGGAGGATGCGTTTTTGCCATTAGGGAGAAAACAACAATGCTTTTTCGAAGGATGATGTTATTATTTACATTACACACTTTGCTTACTATGATTATCTGTTGCTTCCAACTTAATACCCAACGTTTGTTTGGATGATATTCGGAGGGTGGATTATTAGACATAGATGCAGTTGGATGACGGTCTATGTATTTTGTTGTAATACCCGCATGAATCACATAGTACTCTTTATGTCTTGCATATGCACTACGGTGCAGCCGTCGTTTCTATCAATTTCCTAGCTGTAATTTGTTCACCACACATGTTATTTATCTTTCACGGAGAGACACCACTAGTGAACTGTGGACCCCGGTCCATTTTCCTCATACTAATAAAACACCTACTGCTTTCATACTGTTCCTACTGTTTTCCACACCATACGTTTAACCTCTTTGTGTTCAGCAAAACCGGTGAGATTGACAACCTCACTCCTTTGTTGGGGCAAAGTGATTTGATTGTGTTGTGTAGGTTCCACGTTGCTTCTGAAGCGGTAGTGCGCCCTGCCATCTCAGCTGCTTCACCTTCTGAAGTTACTCCTTCCTCCTACTGTTCGATTCAACCATTGTTTCTTTCTGCGGGAAACTTGCCGCTGCACTCTTCATACCTTCCTCTTGGGGTCTCCCAACGAACATGTGATCACACGCATCAGACTTTTTTTCGTTAATGAATCATTCTTTTGATATCTCTTTTGGGAGTTCAATATCTCATTTGTTGTTGTAACTTTTAATTGGTTTCTTTGAAGTGTCAATTGGTTCTTTGTGGTCTCGTTTTCACTTGTCTTTTGGTTCTTGAAAATCTTTGCATGCATATTTACTAAAGTATTTGTTATGGCATGCTTACTTCCTTTGATGCAATATATAGGGTAAACTCCACCGAATCCTAAATCGGCTAAGATGTGCATGAAATTCGATTTCATATCTATATGCACATATTTATGTGGAGCTTATCCTATGTATTGTAGTTTGTCTAACTACTTTGGACCCAATGTTTTTGGGGACCATTTTGTGCTTAAATGTGTTTTAGGTACATTTGAGATGCATTGGATTCAAGGTTGGATCCTATCAAGATCATCACTTAATGAATATATCTATATGATCAATAGAAAAATTGGCATGCTACTATTGACAATATTACAAGCATGTATTGAAGAAGGAGATTGTGTGAACATTCATGTTTACCTTCAAGTCATCATCATAATGAATAAAGAAAAGATACTTGGTTGATCAAGTAGGTGTGCAAAGCTTTCCACCCATATGGACATTATGGTCAAGTGAAGATGGTCATGTGAGCAGCTCTCTAATATTAGCTTATGGGGGAGCAATTTATAAGTCTTCACGAAGCGAAGAGCAATCAAGAAAGGTGGTCCAACTTGAGGTGATTAAGATCGTCATCATATAGCTCAATTGGATTGCGCAACGAAAAGGTATGACTTAGCTAAGGTTTCTATTTTATCTGTCTCATTATGCTATTTGGGAGATCGGATTATAGGATAGATAACCGTAATATCAAGAGGGGCTCTTGAATGCATATCTTGATCGTATCTCACTACTAGGAAAACATCTATAGGAGAAATCATACCCGTGGCGCACCACATGCTCGGTGCGTCACGCCTAAGTAGCCGTGGCGCACCACACACTAGTGGGCCTTGGTGCGCCACGCCTATGGGCATAGCCGTGACGCACCATCCACACGGTGCGCCACAACTATAAGTGGGGGCTGGGCAGCCAGGGGGATGGGTGGGCAAAGATAGGCGTGATGCACCACATGTTTGGTGCACCACGGGTATTGCAGATAGGTGTGACGCACCAAACATGTGGTTCGCCACGGCTATTGCTTCCACCAAAATTTTCCATCCACACCCCACTGCCCCCACGGGACCGCCTTTCTAGTTTTGTCACGGAAGAGTGTCAAGTCAAAAAATCATCGAAAAATAAATTCCTTATAGATGCACGGAGAGTTTAAGGTATACTTTTTGTTATCAAATTTTGAAATATGAATTTCGACTTTTTGAGCAGAAGTTCGGTAAACAAAGTAAAATGGTCATAACTTTTTGCATACGATGTCGGAATTTTAAGTTTAATATACCAACAGAAACTAGAGAAAAAAAAGGAACTCAACCTCACTCGCCTTCGACCAATGAGCCTTTTTTAGATTCTCCAAATTTCGAAAGGAAAAAAATTATTTGAGACAGAAGCTTTTTTCCTACAAAAAAAAAGATAGGGGTGACGCACCACATGTTTGGGGCGCCACGCCTAAGTCTGGGTTCAATTTTCGAATTTCTGACCCGGGAGAGGCCCCCCACCTATATATACTCCCCTTCCTCCTCCTTCCTCCACTATTCTCCATTCTTTCTCTTCCTTTTTCCTTTACCCTCTCATTTCTTCTTTCTCTTCCTTCTTCTTCCTCCACTCATGGATTTGTCCCACTCATGTACTGGCTACTTGGATGATTATCCAAACTTTTTATCCATGTCTGAATTTTTCTTCAAGAAACCTTCTGGATTCAGCTACTGGAGGAACCTGTATGTCCATGACCTTGGGGCCAGCAACAAAGCTTCTTGATAATATGATGGTAAATTATTCTGATTGGCATACTGAGAGAGCTACAACTGGTAAGAAGGTAAATTTTGTTGAAGAAACCTCCTCTTTGAATGGAAGACTTGATGCTATTATTTCTATGTTTGTGAATGGCCATGCTCCTAGTGATCCAAATAATGTTCCTTTAGCCTCTTTGGTTGCTCCAGAAGAGCATGTTGATGTGAACTTCATTAAAAATAGTAATAACAACAGTGCTTATAGGAATAATTTTGGTAGCAACAATTATAGGCCATATCCTCCCAATAATAGCAATGCTTATGGTAATTCCTATGGTAATTCATACAATAACAATAAAATTGTATCCTCTGATCCTGAGAACATGCTTAAGAATTTTACTAGTACACAAACTGCTTTTAATAAATCTGTTGAGGAAAAGTTTGGCAAAATTGATGTTCTTGCTTCTAAAGTTGATAGTCTTGATCTTTATGTTGATTTTATGAAACTAAAGGTTATGCCTGATGATGTTAAAGAAAGTAAAACTTTAAATTCCATTCCAAATTCGAATTGATGATAATGTTAGAATGTTTGCTGAATTGCATGCTAGATGGGAAAGAGAAGATGAAATAGCTAGACAGAATAATATAGCTAATGTTTGCACCATTACCACCACTAGTAAACCTGCATTTTCTCATGCTAGAAAACCTTCTACTATCAATGGTAAAGTAATTGGTGTTGGAAACACTATCACTTCTACTAGTAAAAATGCAAAACTGCCTGGAAGTGCTAAAAATGCTCCTGATAAAAGTGTTGAAATTTTTAGAAACATGGGGGACAATGGTCCCATTATCTTTGATAAAAATGATCTTGACTTTGATGATTGCAACATAACTGAAGTGATTAAGTTCTTACAAAATCTTTCTAGTTGTCCTAATGCTAGTTCTATGGATATGGCGTTCACAAAACATATTACAAATGCTCTCATGCGAATTAGAGAAGATGAATTAAGATGTGAAGCCTCTATCCCTAGGAATCTAGATGGTGGTTGGGAACCTATTATTAAAATGAAAGTTAATGATTTTGATTGTAATTCTCTATGTGATCTTGGTGCTAGTATCTCTGTTATGCCCAAGAAAATTTATGATATTCTTGATTTACCCACTGGAACCTTGTTATTTGGATATTCATCTTATTGATAATGTTAAAAAGAACCCTTTGGGGAGAGTTGATGATGTTCTGATCATGTTTAATAATACTCTTGTCCCCGTTGATTTTGTTGTCTTGAATATTGAATGCAACGCTTCTTGTCCAATTGTTTTGGGAAGACCTTTTCTTAGAACTGTTGGTTCTGTTATTGATATGAAAGAAGGGAATATTAAATTTCAGCTCCCACTCAAGAAAGGTATGGAACACTTTCCTAGAAAGAGAATTAAGTTGCATTTTGATTCCGTTATTCGACAAAGTTACAATTTGGATGCTTCTTCATTTAAAAATACTTGATTCCACTTTTCTGGGCCTAGCTAAAAGGCGTTAAAGAAAAGCACTTCTTAGGAGATAACCGATGGTTTTATTTTTGCTTTGTTTTTCTCTATTTCCTTTGAGTGTATATAGGCGAAAGGGCGATGCCGGGGGGTGGCCAGGGGGCCCACACCACCAGGTGGCACGGTCAGGGGGTGGTGGTGCCACCCTATGGTCCCCTTCGGGGCTCTTCGGGTCTTATCGATGCTTCCGGGACTTCCAAGACTTCTGGCTTTAGAATCGTCCAATTCCGAGAATATTTCCAGAACAACTTTTCTAAAACTAAAAACAGCAGAAAACAAGAACTGGCTCTGTGGCATCTTGTCAATAGGTTAGTCCCGGGAAATCGATAAAAATGACATAAAGTGTAAGGAAGACATGTGGGAAACAACATGAAAACAACATGGAACATCAGAAATTAAGGATACGTTTATGACGTATCAAGCATCCCCAATCTTAGTTCCTACTCGTCCTCCAGTAGGTACACGATAAAACAAAATAATTTCTGAGGTGACATGCTACCACACAATCTTGATCATAATATCTAAAAGCATATGTAAGATGAGATCATAGAACTTTAACACAAACATGATAATAGAACTTTAATAATAAAGCATAGCAATCACGTTGCATCATGAGAAGTATCTCAAATAAAATATAATGAATAATAATGCAAAGAAAGACATACGTTTGTTTCAAGTATAGAGAAAGCATGGCAAAGTGGTATTTCTCTAGTCCTTAAGAGTGGGGCAAAACATAAATGCCAGGACACCTTCAAAGTTCATGAGGAAGACTAGAACAAATAATTAGAGAACAAGCAATAACACATCATGAATCAATTAATAATGTTTCTGGGCCAAATGCACATAAAACCCAGAATGGAAAAAATGCTCTCTCAACTGTGCATAAAGTTAGAAGATGGAGACTCAACATAAAAGTAAAAGAAAAGCCCTTCGCAGAGGGAAGCTGGGATCACTCATGTGATAGAGCTTTTTATTTTATTAAACAGAGGTATTAAAAGTTTGACACACCTCCCATCCATCTTTCACAAACCATGGGTAACGGAATCCTCGGGTGCCTGCAACCAATAACATACCATGGAGGAGTATCTATATTTTGGGAGATGTATGCTAATGTCAACGAATGGTAAACAGAAAATACAGTACGTCACAAGCCAACTGGATTCACAAGAGCGGCTCCCATATGAAGGACGCATCTGGGTAGAAGGTCATCCCTCTTTCTCTTTTGTTTACACAATTATGCTTTTACTGATAAATATTGTTGCCAGAGATGCAAAAGGTTATTTATCATTGGTGGTGAGCTTTACAAGAGAAGTGCTACATGTGTCTTTTTACGCTGCGTAGCTCCAGAGGAAGGCCGACAAATATTGAAGGAAATTCACGAAGGTGATTGTGGGCACCATGCCTCCACAAGGTCCCTTGTGGCCAAGGCGTATCGGCACGGTTTCTTTTGGCTTACGGCTTTAGCAGATGCAGAACGCTTGGTGGCAAGGTGTGATGGATGTCAGAGGTATGCTCGGCAAACCCATGTGCCGGCTATGGAGCTGCGGACGATTCCATTGACTTGGCTGTTCGCTGTTTGGGGTATGGATATGGTAGGCCCTTTCCACATGTCCCCATGCAAAAAGACTCATTTACTGGTGGCCGTGGATAAGTTCACAAAGTGGGTTGAGGTCATGCCAGTTACAATATGTGAAGCGGCCACTGCTGTGAAATTCTTGAAGAAGATCATTTATCGGTTTGGATACCCCCACAACATAATCACAGATAATAAAACCAATATGTCCTTAGGAGAGATGGAAAAGTTCTGTGGAAACAATGTCATTCGACTTGATGTAGCCTCGGTGGCCCATCCACAAGCCAATGGTCAGGTGGAGAGAGCAAACCAAGAGCTACTTCGTGGGTTAAAACCACGATTACGAGTCCCGTGTCTTAGAGCTGCTGGAGCATGGGTTGAGGAGTTACCCTATGTGGTTTGGGGAGTCAATACTACACCTAACAGGTCTACTCAGATGACCCCGTTTTTTATGGTTTATGGTGCAGAGGCGGTTCTCCCAAGCGATATTACCCATGACTCGCCACGAGTGTCGGCTTATGTTGAGGTAGAGAACGAGAAGACCCGGCAAGACGCTATGGACATGTTAGAGGAGCACAGGGAACAAGCCTTGGAGCGGTCTGTGATATACCAGCAGGATTTACAATGATATCATAGCCGCCGGGTCAAGACGCGTGTTTTTCAAGAAGGAGACCTGGTGCTACGTTTGGTGCAATCCAAGGAGGGAAAACAAAAGTTATCTCCCCCATGGGAGGATCCGTTCATTATAAGCCGGAATCTACACAATGGATCGTATTATCTGGTAGACGCAAGGGAAGAGTCGGACTATGTGAATGATACTGCTCACTCCACCTCCTCCATGCAAGAGCGTGAACGACCATGGAACATGGCCCAGCTGCGTCCTTACTACACTTAGCATAGACTCAGTTTGCAAATTGTATTACACGATGTAGCAGGCAGCAGGTTCCAGACGCACTCTTTTCCTATCCATGGTACCTAAGGGGACTGGAGTGTTTTTAATGAGGCGGCCTGGTGACCTAACCTTTTCATATCAATAAAGAAATGGTTAAATCATGATAGTCATTATGTTCTTTAAATTTTGTCAATTTCTCGCATATTTTTCTGTAGTTAATCATGCCTTGTATTTACTAGTGAGTTATTTCAGTTAAATATGATTTAGTGGGTTTAAATTGGCGCATCTTTTCCGTTTTAGTATTCAAACTATATGTAAGCCGGTAGAGCAAAAAGCCTACTGTTGCATAGCACATATATCTAGGTCTTGGGGGCTGACTGCTTGAATAGCACAGTTGCACACTCAGACCTGGCCACGATGCCAATCTGTTGTGAGGACTAATTACTTGCAATAAGTACAGTTACAATCTCGTAACCCGGACAATAGAGCCAAAAAAATTCTTGACCTCTTTTATTTAAGCTTCATGTGACTCGCAACAAAATGTCGTGTTTGCCAACCTATAAATCCAATCGGTCATGATGCCCATTGGGACTTGCCTAACCCTGTTTTAACTAGAGCTATAGCAACATTGAAAATCCATGCGAAAACCGACTTATAACCAGAAGGGTCAAAAGGGTCATCTAAACCATAAGTTGTGTAGAGCAAAGGCAACAGCCGGAAACTCATTACATATTGCACATAACATCAAAATGTATGTGTATAACAGTAAAGTTTGGGACTTGGGGACTTGACAAACAAAATTTCTCAAGACAAGAATCCTCAGACCTAGAATCCGGGTCTTGGGATTTGTGAGAAATTCTTCACAATCCTAAGACCAAGACTCGGCATCTTTCTCACAAAGCATATAACAAGTAAAGTTGTGCCAAAATGAGTTTGTAAAGCCCATATCAAAGCGACAACCAGAAGGGTCATCGAAACCACAGAAGTTTAATGTGTTACAAACCTTAGGAATAATATCAAAAAGTGCACAGATGCACTATCAAATAACAGTCTGTAAAAGGCATATTACAATGCCTATTGGCCGAATGATTGTTTGCTGATAGAAAGGAGTACATTACTCGGCTTCTGCAGCCGAGTCATCATGACTGGTCTTGGGGGCCGGGTCTTTGGTATTCTTCTCTGTTGCATTCTCCGTTTCAATGTCCGGGTCAACCGCGGAGGCAACACGAGCTGGAGGAGGAACAACCGGAGTTGATGAAGTTGGTGCAGAACCGGCCTCGGCTCTTTTCTTGGCGAGCTCCGCCTTGAAGCGAGATAGTATATCAAAAGGAGCAGGATCTTCGAAGGGCATAGGCTTATCCTCAACATCATATGGGGAGGTAAGCTTGTTCACATCGAGGTTTTCTGCGATCAAGCTGGCCGAGTGACGAATCTGGGTGTTGATGGACTTGAGGTCTTTTCCCGTGAATTTAGAACCATCGGTCTTAAACTCGGGAAACCCGTTTACAAGCATTGCTGGCTCAATCTTGGGGTAGTAGGCCTTAGCCAGTGCAAGGCCGCGTATCACTCCAACCCGGCATGCCGAGCGCTTCTAGTTATCAATCCAGGCAGGGACTGTCGAGTATGCCTCAAGCATGTGTGTTACACCGGTGTAGTCATGCACCGGTTAACTTCACAGCTTCTAGTGTCCATTTTGTTCCTGCCGAAAATTGCCGGATGACAGTCTTGAGTATTCTAAGATTTTTGAGGTCATCATGTTCGCCAGCAACTTCACCCGGACCTGCAGTACAAAAAGGGAAGTAAGATAGTAAGATTTGGGTCAAAAACCTTGTAAAATAGGGAAATCCGAGTAACACAAAGCAACAGTCGGAAACTTAGATGTGCCTTACCTATGATGGAGTCATATGTCTCGGCTATGAAAGTCGAGAGTTTCTTGACAAGCTCCTCAGCGGTCCGGAGTCTCTTCTTGTGCTTCTTGCATTGCTTGGAGAGATCCTTGAGATTGGCCTCCAGTTCTTCGCGGAGCTTTACTTCAACTTCTAGGAGTTCATTGGTTTTTGCTAGTATTTCATCAGTCCGGGTAACATAAGCCTGAAAAGGACAAAGAAATATCAGTCGATAATGAGCTTAAAAGGGTTATATTTGTAAGTACCCAGTGACTGTGGACAGTTTACTTGGCACTTGGGGACTAGGATAAGGATATAGAGATAACATCAGTTAAACTAACCTGGTGCTCAGCCGCCAGAGACTCGACAATCTCCTCTTCAGTTGTCTTCAGGGAGCGATACTCCTTCAGCAGCTTTTCAAACTCCGGATCATGGAGAGTCGGCCTGGAGGAGCTAGTGTCCCGGTCACCCGGTGGTGGTGTTGCTTTCTGTTTACCCGCGTCGAATCTGGCAGCGGCGGTTTTTGGAGCAGCGGCCGCCATTTGTGTCCCAAGGTACTCAACCTCGGGATCAGTCGGCTGGGGCGCGGGACGAGGAGACTCGGTTCTTGGGTCGGCCGCGTTACCCAGCTCTTGCTCTTCCATGGGCGGGGGATTAGCGATGCTTTCCGGGTCTTCCGCCATCGGGTCATCAACGGGGGTCTCAACCGGATCGTTGAGTGTGACCTTAGCTCTGAAGGAAGAAAAACAAAGTGTTTAGTGGTTGATAAAAGTGCAACGTGCAAAGTATAGCGATATAGTCAATCAAGTTATGAAAATTACCCGGTATTCACGACGAAATCGCTCGGGAGATCGTTGCTTGACCCGGAAGACACTGATAGAGAATTGGAGATTGAGACTCGGAGTTTTCCGGCTAAAGGGTGACTCGGAGTTGGATATTTTCGAGGAATATAATTGCGATAAGATGAAGGAGTACCGGCTCGGCGTGCGGGCGACTGAAGAGAAATCCCGGGGTTGAGGGGCTCGTCACCCGGTGAAGACCGGGTTGCCCGTCGGTTGGGTGGAGGAGATGTGGCCTTCAGAGACGATACAGTGGTTAGATATTTATTAAGTTTGCACATACCAGCATATGAGTACGGCTCTGTGGTCATGAAGGAGTATGGCACCTTGAATGTGACCCCCCCGGGTTTCCTTTTCTTGCTTAAACGGGCTTCAGTTTGCTCGGGTTCGCTCTCTTCAGATTCAGAATCAGCCTTGTCAGCCGGTGCTGGTGATCGTGGTGTATTGTCAGGAATAAAGGTGGGAGGAGAATCTTGATCTAGTAAGTCGACAAAGTATTTGTTCAGTAACTTGGAATCACCTTCTTTGTTGTCACTCGACTCTTCATCTTCCGAGTTTTCAGAGGGAGGAGGGGTGACAATCTTCCACCATTCATCAGATTCCTGAGTAAAGAGCAGGAAAAATAAAAGTTAGTATATGTGTGTTTGAAAAATTAACCGGTACAGAAGAGATTAGTCCGTTCTTACTGGTGGAGCTGGGTTTGAGCAGGAGAAGGGGGAGAGCCGAGAAATGCTCTTGATAACATCCACCTTCTCAGCCAGAAAGTTCTTCATGGCCTTGTTGACATCTGCGGCCGGGTATGACTTCTCCGAGTATCGGAGAGAGTCGGTCAAGTGGCTCGAGTATTCGCAGAGAAGTTTTTTTGCAAATGTTGTTGGGCTGGGTCCTACAGCTGATCCAGGTCTTGATCAATTCAACCCACAAAGACCGTGGGCCGGTAGGACAGCTAGTTTATGAAGGAGGGGTTGGATGGCATGCCTATCGGCCTCCAGAGCGAAGGCACTCAGATTGTCACTAAGATAGAGGGTTTCAACAAAGAAACCCGGTAGAGGCTTCTCGCCGGGTGTGGACGTATCTTTGGAGTAAAAGAAGGTTTTTTGCCAATGCTTCACGTGGGAGTGAAGATTGAGAGTCGGCATCAGAGATTTCTTGCGTCTTTGGATGGCCACACCTCCACAGACAAGGAGGGGACTATCCGTAGTTTCGCGGAAAGGTTTGCATTGAAAAAGTTTGAGGAATAGAGAAATATTGGGGGGCAATGCAAAGATACGATTCACAAAGAACGATGAAATGGCAGATGTTAAGAATCGAGTTCGGGCGTATGTCATAGACCCTGAGCTTGTAGTGATGAAGAACTTCACGAAAGAAAGGGTGACCCGGGGGGCGGAAACCCCGAGTCACGTGTTCAAGGAAAACTACAACTTCACCTGCTCTAGGAGAAGGCCGACTCTCCTCCTCGGGGGCCCTCCATGAGATCTCCGGCTGCGGAGGAAGGACTCCAGACTCGGCCAGCTCCTCCAGCTTGGTTTGTGTGACAGTCGATTTTGCCCAGTTGGCAGTAATGGTTTGACCCGGCTTTTGCTTCAGAGCCGTGGCCTTGGCCTTGGACTTAGGAGCGGCCTTGGGAGCTATTGGAAAAGATCGGGCGAAAACTGAAAAAGAAAAAGAAAATGAGGGAAAAGATGAAGGCGATTAACATGAAGAACGCAAGCTCATGATCTAGAAATGTATCTTTAGATCTAGGAGTGTGTACCAGGAATCGACGGCGGAAACGAGGTTCGTTGAACACGGCATGGTGGCGCGGACCGGTGGGGCGACTCAGGTGAGCGGCGGCGGCGTGCGTGAAGCTCGGTGGCGGAGCACCGGGTCGCGGTCTTGAGCTCCAATGGCGCGGCTCGAGCTTGAAGATGAAGTGGAGTGCGGGTGGTGTTTTGTGATTAGGGTTTCCCACGGGGCCCAATATTTATAGGCGCGGTGAAAACCCTAGAATGCCAACGGTAAAATGGAGCAAATCACGGGATATGATACTCGGCCCGTCGATTACGGAAACAAGATCTTGGGAGTTATTGTCATGCAGCCGAGTTATAAGTGACCACCAAAAGAGCCGGTCTAGCCTATGAGGAATATGAAAGTCGGGTTACTATATGGACCGCCGAAAGAACCGGCCTGGCTATAGTTAAGGCAATCTAACCTATAACACTATATTGTATGCAAATGTTTGTTGTTTTGCAGGGAATTGCATGCGCTTCGTGGTTGGCTCAAAGTTTGAATTTACAAGAGAGGCACGCCAACCAAGATACCCAACCTATTCTGGGGACTACTGTTGGGGGGATAATAACCCGGCAGGCCCATGCAGAGGAACAAAGACCTGGTAATATGGTAATGGGCCGGGTGTCATTGATGGGCCAGCAGTCGTAGTGGTAACTCGGCTTGTGGAAAGGAAGGCTCTAGAAGACCCGAAAGACGGTGCGAACCATGGAGTCCAAAACTTGGGGGTCACGGAGAGTAATTTAGGGTTACGTGTAGACCCCGAGTAGGACTCTAGATGTATCTTGTAAGGAAAGCCAGGAAACCGGGTATTGTATATAAACCGGCTTCTAGGGCATAGAAAAAGGGATGACGGATTTGAGTTATTCGAGAGGTGCGAGAGAAAGTATTTGTAACCCTAGATTTGGAGTCCAAGGTCGACAAGAAGAAGGGTGATGAGCAATTCAAGAATTTGGCCAAGATTGTTTGCTTCAAGTGCAAGGCTGAAGGGCATCATGTTAGATCATCCCCTTAGAAGAAGAAGCAACAAGGGAAGCGGCCACAAGTCCAACCTCAATCTCAACTTCAAGTTGAAGAAAGGCCTCCTCCCATGAAGACTCAAGCAAATTCTTCTCAAGTTGAGAAATCAACTAAGAAGAATGGAAGGAGTCCTTGTTGCTATTTATGTCGTGGAAAGGGCCATCTTGCTTCTTCATGCACTAATGGTATATTATTCAACCCAATCATAATTGATTATGTGTATTCCATTCGGAAGGATAATGTGGACAATGTGTTCGCCAAATATGTTGGTACTCAAAGTGGTGTCAAGAAAAGAACCATTTGGGTTGCCAAGCCTATTGTGACTACCCTCTTAGGACCCAACTTGGTTGGGGACCAACAAGCTCAAACTTGATCAATAGGTGTTATTTGAGGGCATTGGAAACTTGGCTATAGCATGAACAATTAAGGGATCTTCATCACGTATATTTTCCTTAAGCCAATTTATTTGGATTATCATGTCTCTATCTCATATTCCATGCTCCATCTTGCGGTAACTTGTATTTACATTATATATATATACATTGAAAGTTGCTTTCCCCTTTGCATGTATTCGTTTTATACCTTGCTTGTATTTTGTATATGTTGTGCTTACCACTTACTTATCCTTGAGTAATCTAGTATGTGTTTGTCGGTTCACACAACATGTATGTATGAGTTTGCTTTGAGAAAAATTGCATCTTGTTAGTATCTTATTTGGCTCTTTTAAGTGTGATGGAGGGATAATAACCCGGTAGGCCAACTCCAAGGTATAACCCGGCCCAAAGGACGCTGCGCAAGATCCGGCTAAGGATAAAGAAACTTCTGGAAGGCCCAAGTTTGTAGGCCTCGTAACCCGGATTGTGGATTACGGTAAAGGAAAGTTAGAGTTTGTATGCGGTGTCCGGGTAGGATTCAGGGTGCGCCTTGGAGAATAAACCAGGGGGTACGAGTGCTTTATAAACCGACCCCTAGGTCTAGTTGAGAGAAATCTAAGAACCCTAGTAGTACCTGTTGATATCGAGCATCCAGTGTATACGAGAGATTGAGTTAACATATTGAGATCGGAGACTCGGCGACTTGATTCCCGGCTACCAGATCGAGTTCCATCATGTTTTCCTCTGAGCTAAACCCTCTCCCAAACGCCTGTGTCGTCTTGCCCCAAGATCAGTTACCCCCGGTAACGTCTGCCGTGATAATCCCACGACAGTTGGCGCCCACCGTGGGGCCTGCGTCCAAAGGTGTTTACATCACGGGAGAAGCTCGGAAGAACATGGAGAATCTTGTCGTCGGCGAGATCTACATCAACCACAAAGGAGAAAAGACGGTGGACGATTCCGGCTAGGGGCCAGAGTCGGATCACCTCGAATCCGGATCCGTCATGACAATCGGCCGGATCAGCGTCTTCATTGGTATGGTATGTACTTCCGGTTCGATCCCTGACAATTTTGGATCTGATTCTGTGTCAGGGGAGGCCACTTCTATCCAATCAGATGATGAAGAATCAGTTGGAACGACATATCGGGCGGAAGAACCCATCGCGAAGTGGGAACAGCCAGAGGAACCGGCATGGACCCCGCGCGACCGGGTCGAAAGAGAGGATGATACCGAGTCTATCCTGGATCTGCTGGAAAACCGATATGAGGAGAATAACAGCGAAGGGGAACAACATGAATTCGCGCCAAGCATCATACGCCGAGTCGCGGTTTATACGGCTCCCGCGACCAATCTCAACCAAGAGGCCGTAACCGCGGCCGCGGCCGGGTCAGCACAAGCATTAGCCCGGCAGCAGGGGCCGGCTAACGGAAACACGGTTTTGGCCCAGGTTGACGGAGAGTCGGCATCGGTTACCAGTCAAGCGCCGGAAAACGAGCTACACGCAAACACGTTCGGATTCCTAGCAAACCGGACACCAGGAGCGGGTCCTTCCAATCCATAACACCCGGCCTTGTTCGACAACAATCTGATCCTTGATCCGACGGTTCTTGCCACAGTTATCACTCCGGAGAATGCGGCGGAACGAGTTAGGGATTTGGACGTAGCCTGTCGTGCATTGGAGCAGCAGAGAAGGCAAGTAGAAGCAGAAAGGCAAGGGATGGTCACACGGCAACGTGAGCTGGATGCATTGGAAACTCAGCTCCGAGAGGAAACGACTAGAATACATCAAAGGCATCAAACTAGATTACCAGCATTGGGAGGAGTCATAAACCCGGCCGCACTATTTATCACGCCTCAGGATCAGCCGATTCCAGCGGCAAATCAAGGAACCGCCCCTCCGCCGACAACCGGAGGAGCACAACCAGTAGATACGCAGGCCGGGTTACTTGCACCACAGACTGGAGTCACTGCAGGCAATACCGTACCACCGCCACCACCACCACCATCGCGTTTTCGCACACCAGCAGGTCATTACAACAATCCCATGGACAACGTGTACGCGGCAACGCTTGCACTAAATCAAATCCCCGTGAGAGAGTCACCCCACGCAGAGGAGACCCGGCGGGCGATAGATATGCTGCGCACCGCGGTAGCGCAACAGGTTAATTACCCGGATCACAGAAGTGGAATGCATGGGACGCCGTATGTCAGCCAACAACAAGGTAACGCTGGAAACATCCAAACAAGTTCGGCACGGCGGAGGGAAGAGCAGCAGCAAATGCCGCCTCCTCCACACATCCAGGCAGTACCAGCAGCATCAGCAGCACAGGCAATCGTGGATAGTTCCAGGGCCAGGAGAGCCGTGGCCGGGTCTGCGGCACATGGGCCACCAGCGGTACCGCAGCCAGCTGTACCCCCTGCAGGATCACATGTTTCCCGAGTAAGACCAGCTTCAACCATTCTTGCAGGGCCTAAGTGTCTTTCGGATAGCATCAGAGTTGAACCTTACCCGGAAAACTTCAAAGAACCGGGTAAAGTGGTAAATTATGAGCCGACTATGGATCCGGAAACATGGTTGAGCAGCTATGAGATGGCCATGTCGATTCGCAATGCGTCCAAGAATCTTCAAGCCAAGTTCATGTATGTAATGATGTCAGAAGGAGCAGCAAAGTTATGGTTCGCCAATCTACCGGAAGGATCTATTAAGTCATGGGAAGAATTGAAAACTGCATTTATCAAGCACTTTCACGGGACGTGTAGAAAGTTATTCACTATTGACGACTTAGAGCGATGTGTTCAGAAGAAGGGAGAATCGGCGCGCAGCTGGGTGCGCCGGGTTATGGAAATTCTCCATTCATCTACGGATATTCAGCCCAAGGATGCGCTGCAAGCTATGGCAAAGACCTGCAAGTACACACCCTTAGTACAAAAATTAACTCGCATGAAATCTAGTCGGAATGCTTCGGAGGTCACAATGGGAGAATTGATGGATGCGTGCAACAAACATGCCGCAACGGACACTACGAAAGAGGAAACTGATGATAAAAAAGCAAAAGCAAACACAAGTAGTAATGGAAGAACTGGCAACGGATCAGCACCGGGTAACAACAGCCAGAACAAGCGTCCGTTTGAAGGAGGCTCTGAGTTTGTCGCCAATACTGAAGCTGGATCTTCCAGACCTAGGGCAGAAGGAAATTTCAATGCTGGAAATCACAATGGAGGAAACTATCAAGGGCCACCAAGGCCGGGTAATAATTGGGACATATTCAGAATGGCATGCCCGAAGCACAGCAGGAACGGTAGGCCAGCCAACCACTCCTTGGAGCAGTGCGCCGACCTACAGAGATGGAAAAATGAGGAAGTGAACAGAGCCATGCGAGGTGCAGGACGGGGAGGAGGACCGGGTCCAGGAGGAAACCCGGGCAACGGTCCACCTCCAGCCGGTAACCCGGCAGCTGGAAATCAAGGTAATAACCAAGGGGGAGCAGAAGGTTTCTAGGCTAACCCCAAACAGTTGGGTCAATATCATGTGCATACCACAGGAGGATCTAACAAGGACAAAAAGATACTGAAGCAAGCGGTCAATTCAGTTTCTTCGGCTGTCCCGAGATACCTGAGATGGTCAGAACAGGATGTAACATGGAGGAGAAGGGACCACCCGGAAAGAGTAGAATACCCGGGAGTCTTGGCATTAGTAGTCGCACCGCAGGTAAATGGGTATGAACTGAAAAAGGTTTTGATGGATGGTGGAAGTAGCATCAATATACTGTATTGGGAAACCTTCTTACGCATGGGCCTCAAGGATTCTCAGCTACAGAAAAGCTCAACAATTTTTCATGGGATAGTGCCGGGTCATTCAGCGTGCCCCGAGGGAAAAATCGCATTGGAGGTAGCTTTTGGGGAATCAAAGGATAACTATCGAGTTGAGTGGCTCACTTTTGAGGTGGTCAAATTGCGCAGTCCTTATCACGCATTATTCGGAAGGTCGGCTTATGCCAAATTCATGGCTAGGCCGTGTTACGTATATCTACAGCTAAAAATCCAGGGTCCCAAGAAGACCATTACCATACATGGAAATCGAGACATAGCAGCTGAATGCGATGAAGGAGACGCAGCAATGGCCGAGCAAGCCTGTAGAAAAGAGGAACTCAAGCATTACCGGTCTCAAGCAGACCCGGAGGATAGAACCACGTTAAAAAGGCCGAGTACTGAAGACGAAAGAGCAAAGTCCAAGGCAGCACAAGATGCTAAGATGGTGGCTTTTATCAAGGATGATTCCCCCAAACAATCTGCCATAGGAGAAGAAATCGCACGGCCGCTCACAACCAGCCGCGCTATGGAGACACCTCACCCGGGTTGGCTAGTAAATCCGGTACTCATCATGAAAAAGTCCAGCAAATGGAGAATGTGTATCGGTCACGTCAGCCCGGGACCGGTTCCCAAGAAGAACTAAACAATGTAACGGGCAGCAGGTTTCAGACGCGCTCTTTTCCTACCCAGGGTACCTAAGGGGACTGGAAGGTTTTTAATGAGGCGGCCTGCTGATCCAAACTTTCTCGTATCAATAAAGAGATGATTATCAAGTCCTATTTTGTTACGGCTTTTACTTCGATTACAAGTAAGTAAGTATCCATTGCCATCAATACATCAGTATCATTAAGTATGTTGAATATGTATAGGTCTTGGGGGCTGGTTGCTCAAGTAGCGCAGCCACAAAGACCCGGCCTTGATGCCTATGAGTTATAAGGGCCGATTATTCGCAAACGAGTACGGCTGCAATCTTATAACCGGACAAAGGAGCCAAATTTTCTTGACTTTTCTTACTTAAGCTCGATGTGACTCGCACTAAAGTGGCATGATTTGCTCGCTTACGATTACAATCAGCCATGAAGCCCATTGGGACTTGTCTGACCTTGTTTTCGTATAGATGTAACAACATGGTATCCACGCGAAAGCCGGCTTACAGTACAAGATAGTCAAAAGGGTCATCTAAACCACAAGTTATGCAGAGTACAAGGCTAATAGCTAGAAACTCAAGGTTTATCAAGCATAACTTCATTATCTATATGAAACAATTCCGGGTTTCGGCTTAGCAACAACAAGTTTGTTCTCTTCGAAAAAACCACACACCACAGACTCGAAAATTCGGGCCTTGGGGACTGTGGGTTCCGAAACAGAATCAAGTTGTTTTGTCGCCAAGCTCGAAAGACCCCAATGTCCGAGTCGTGGGGACTTGGGGACTTAAAGAAAAGTCCACCTGTCAAAACTCACGATACTCGGAAATAAAGAAGGAAATGAAAAGAAAATCGGATATCAAGAATAAGTTCAAAAGTAGACAAGTACCAAGTTCATCAAAAGGCCTAGAAAGGCACGAAGTGTATCACAGAATTAAAGTGCGTTACAGGTTGCGACACTAGTATCAAGGGTGCACAGGCGCACCGTCAAAAGAATACTTGTTTTGAGTAAAAACATTAGATGATTGAAGTATTTTTATGACGTTTGCCTATTCGGCTTCCTAAGTAGGGTCCACATCTTTGCCCTTGCCCTCCGGGTCTTGCTCCTGGACTTGCTCTTTAGCTCTCCCGGCATCATCACCCGGATTCCTTGCGGCAGGACGGACAGGCGGAAGAACAGTTGGTGTAGAGGTGGTTGGCCCTGATCCTAACTCGGCCTCTCTCTTCTCAGTTGCTTCCCTCTTCCTGGCCGAATCAGCAGCCCATTTCTCCAAAATATCAAAGGGAGGGGGTGCGTCCTCCGTAACAATTTTGCCTTCAGCATCGTATGCACTCATGATAGTGTTCAGGTCCATACTATCGGCCAAAGTGGTGGCCGAATGACGCACTGCGGACTGTACGGCCTTGAAGTCCTTAGGTGTAAACTTGGAGCCATCTGCTTTGAATTCTGGAAACCCGGATATTACCTTTGCCGGATCAAGCTTCCGAAAGTAAGCCTTAGCCAGGGTAAAGGCCCGGGTCATACCAATCCGGCATGCCGAGCGTTTCCAGATTTCAATCCAGCCAGGCACAGTGGAGCAGGCTTTGATAAGATTTTCTTCACCCGGGTATACTTCAGTAGGCCACTTCACGGCGTCCAGTATAAACTTTGTGCCGGCAAAGAAAGTCCGGAGCACAGTCTTTAAAGTTTTAGCCTTTGCAATGGCATCCTCTTCTGGGGCCGCAAGGTTGGCACCTGCAGTTGAAGCAAAGGAAAGACGTATCAGTAATCCCGAGTGTCATATAATAAAGTAAAGGCATGAAGACAGACGGCAACAAAAACTTACTAAGCAAGATCTGATAGGTATCGGTGACCTGGTCCGATAGTTTCTTCAGTGCAGTTTGAGCAGTATTGCACTTCTTTTTGTATTTAGAAACATCCTTCTTCAAGGTTTCCACGTCATCCTCAAGGGTTTCTCTCCGCTTTACCTCGGCGAGAAGAAGTTGTTCGGTCTTGAGCAAAATTTCATCAGACCGGGTCGTCTGCGCCTGTAAGTAGTAAGGAACACAAGTATCAGTCGGATATTATGGCAAGCTGAGTATTGCGTAAAGTACCAAGCACAACTCCAGCAAGTCATGCTTGGAACTTGGGGACTAGGCATACACTACGAGATATCAAGTATTATTACCTGGTACGCTGCGGCCATGCGCTCCAGAATATTACTCTCTGAAGTCTTCATAGTGAGGAGAGTGCTCATCAGTTGATCAAAAGTATCATTACCCGTGTCAGAGGACCCGGGGCCTTGGAAATTCCGAGAAGGAGTTTTCTTCTTAGCAGGGGGCGGCATCCGGGTCATCCGAATGTCGGAATCTGGTGCCCCCTCTCCTGCACCCAAAGTGGCAGCTCTTTTCTTCTTGCTTGCGTGAGAGGCTGTCGGATACTCGGCTTCTTGTCTGGCCGGGTTTATTGGTGACGCTTGTTCCCCTTACCCGGGTCATCGGTCTCCATATCTTCTTGGTCGCTAATAACGACCGTGGCCCTATGGATAGTACGAGTGAGCAGTTAGTGTACAATCAGGAAAGGGTGATGAAAGTGTGATAGAGCATCAGGAAAGGGATTTTACCCGGTATTCACCGCAAAGTCCGAGGGGAACTCGTTGCTGGACCCAGGCGAAACTGAAAAGTATTAAGCAAGGTTTCGTAAGGGAAGGGTTCAGGAAGATTGTTTCCTCCAAGAAAGGATAAGGTTAATACCAGCGCGTCCAGCCGGAGACAATGGAATACCCGGGCTAAGAGCGTCGTCACCCGGGTAATTCCGAGTTGCTCTGCGCTTGGTCATGGGCGACTCCTTCAAATACGGCCGGTGGAATAATGTCAAGATAGCTCATGTATATCATCAAAGGAATACGAGTGGAATACAAGGAGGCGGTATGAAACCTTGAAGACGATCCCTTGGGGTTTTCTCTTAGATCCGACTTTAATTGTCGGCTCCACTTCATCTTCATCACTGGCGGATTCCACCTTGCCGTCAGTTTCTTCTTCTTCGTCATTCTCCTCTTGTTCTGGAAGTCATCAAGGTTATAGTTGGAAAATGAAGGGGTTACGACGAACTTAAAGGAATCAAGTAAAACCCGGCGAGCACCTTCGTCCGAGTTAACGGCCTCTTCTTGTTCCTCTGGACTCTCGGAGCTAGGGGAAGTGTCGATCTTCCAAAAATCATCATCAGCCTGAGATAAAAATATCAGAACAAGGGTTATCAACCGTATCAAGCGGAAAGAGCAAAGGTAAAAACGTTAAAATCGGATCTTCACCTTGGGGGCTGGGTTCTCGAGTGTGAAGGGTTCTAATCCGGCTATGTTCCGGATTACCTCTAGTTTCTCTATCAGAAAACCCTTGATAGTTTTATTGGTGTCACCAGCCGCAAAGCTGTTGTCAGAATACCGGAGCGGGTCTGTGGTTTGCCCCGAATACTCGCACATTAACTTTGTGCGGATGGAATTGGGCTGAATCCGGAAATCGACCCAATTTTTCACCAGGTTGAGCCCGATGAGACCTTGGGCCGCAAGAATAGTGATTTTGACTAGCAAAGGTTGAATGGCCTCCCTGTCCGAGTCAGGGGCAAAGGCATTAAAATTCTCGGAGATGTCAAGAAGACCCTCTGAGTAGCCCGACAGTTTCTTTTGGCCGGGTGGGGAAGTGTCTCGGCAGTAAAAATATGAAAGCTGCCAATGTTTGACGTGGGAGTTAAGGGTAAGAGGTGGCATCAGAGAATTATTGCGGCGCTGGATAGAGACCCCGCCGCAAGCGAGAAGTGCCCCGTCACCGCTTTCGCGGCACGGTTTGCACTGGAAAAGCTCGACGAAAAGAGCCAAACTTGGCGGAGTGCACAAGTATGACTCGGAAAGGACGATAAAGTGGGAGATATTTAACACAGAATTAGGACCTATGTCAAATACACGAAGGCCATAATGGCTCAGAATGTCGCGAAAGAAGGGGTGAACTGGAGGACGAAAGCCCCGGGTCACGTGCTCTACAAAGCATATTACCTCGTCCTTTGCCGGCGTAGGCCGGGTCTCCTTACCCGGCACTCTCCACTGGATATCCTCTTGAGGAGGGAGAACTCCCAGCTCGACCAGTTCTTCTAACTTGGTTTTGGTGACCGTAGATCGCGCCCAGTTGGCGGATATGGAGTTGGTGGTCTTGGCCTTTGCCTGCTGCTTTCCATGTTTCTTGGGAGCCATGGGTGTGACCTGCAAAACACGAGGTATAGGAGTGTGAGGAATAAGGCTCGGAAATCATAAGTTGGTCGAGTATCAGTGAGCGGTATCGAGACAGTATGAAGGTTACATAATATCCGGGTGTTATTTTGTGAAGCAAAGTTCAAGCCACCCGGGTATCAAGCATCATTATAAAAATCATGAAGGCTTATGCATTGAAAGAATGTTTGAGGGTAGTGGATGGTTATACAGGTACCTATTATGAGTAAAGGGAATCGGAAAAGGGAAGATTTTCCGGATGATAGAGTCAAGGGCGGAAAAATTGGGCGGCCTGAGCCGAGGCTAAAGATTCCATTTCTAGATTCGTGGTAAAATTAGCAGTTGTGGGCGGTAGGGAAGTGAAATAAAGCCAGCATTCAATCCATTGGATGAGCTAGAGTGAATACAAGTGAATCGATTCGGCATGACCGGGAAAATGACCAGCGGGTTGACCTAGATCTAATCTGAAGAAAATCAAGAAATTATGGAGGCTAATTAACGGGTATGGGAAGCTTACTGGAGGAGATCGAAGTGAAGCTCGATAGAGGCAAATCGCGCAAGTTTGGTGCCCCTTTGCGATTCCCGACGGGCCGGTTGAGGGTTTGGCGGCGGATCTTGGCGGCGGTGCAGAGTGCGCGGTGGCGGAACGTAGCCGGCGGCCAATAGGTTCCGGTGATGCGCGCGGGATTTCCGTGGTGGCGCTCTGTGAATTTGAGCACGGGGGAAGAAAGGAAGAGGAATGGGGGAAATGAGCCGTTGGGGTTAGGGTTACCCCTGCGACCATATTTATAATGGTTCATGTGGATAATCTTGGTTCCACGAGCGGGAGCCGGGGATTACGGAGTAATGGCTATCTGTTTGAATCTTGCGAAATACGCTTTAAGTGTTGAACGTGATATCTGGGTAGAAATAAGAAGGAGATATTCTTCATAATATCAAGATCAATTATCGAGTAAAGTGCAGGATCTTGACACTTTTATCAGGGCTTAGACCCGAAAAGCTAAGCCGGGTATTTGGAGAGGAGCCGGGTTACTATATGGCCACCGTAGAGTTGGGCCTAGCTGTTTATTGAAGCGTTTTAACCTGGCCTTCATGTATTTGGGCATTTGATGTCTTTGCAGGGAATAGCAAGCGCTTCAAGGAAGGATCCGTGAAGCCCAAGCTATTCTGGGGACTACTGATGGAGGGATAATAACCCGGTAGGCCAACTCCAAGGTATAACCCGGCCCAAAGGACGCTGCGCAAGATCCGGCTAATGATAAAGAAACTTCTGGAAGGCCCAAGTTTGTAGGCCTCGTAACCCGGATTGTGGATTACGGTAAAGGAAAGTTAGAGTTTGTATGCGGTGTCCGGGTAGCATTCAGGGTGCGCCTTGGAGAATAAGCCAGGGGGTACGGGTGCTTTATAAACCGACCCCTAGGTCTAGTTGAGAGAAATCTAAGAACCCTAGTAGTACCTGTTGATATCGAGCATCCAGTGTATACGAGAGATTGAGTTAACATATTGAGATTGGAGACTCGGCGACTTGATTCCCGGCTACGAGATCGAGTTCCATCATGTTTTCCTCTGAGCTAAACCCTCTCCCAAACGCATGTGTCGTCTTGCCCCAAGATCAGTTACCCCCGGTAACGTCTGCCGTGATAATCCCACGACAAAGTGATTAATGGACTATCCCATTTTGGGAGAGTGATATGCCTTTGGCACTTCACAATCCTATAATGTGTATACATGAGGAATACAACTTAGTGTTGATATTTCATCATTATGTAGTCTCTATGTGGTATGTCATACTCATGAGAAATTCAAATTCTAATGTTTATTAATTATCACTAGTTGGTATTTGTTTGACTCTTGCTAAGAAGATACGGATTATCACATTATGGGGGAGTAATATGCTTTGTGCATATTACAAGCCTAAAGAATGTGAACATTTGAGGTTTTGCCACCTAGAATTGATATTGTTAATTATCTTGTTCCTATGTGGAATGTGTGCTCAAACAAGTTTCAATTAGCTTAAATGATTTTATTTGCTCATCTTTTGGTATCTTGTTTGTGAGAGAGTTTCTTGGTGCGGTTTTCCTCAAATATGCACTAGTATTTACCTTCTCAGAAACCGGTTTCCTAATGCTATATTAATCATTGCTTTGCATAATCATTCGACTTTTAAAGCCACCAAGGATCTCCATTTAAGCATGGTGTTATAATTCCTATCCTTTTCGTAAGATTTTGTTTGTGAATATGATCATGAATATGTATGCAACATAACACCGATTAATAACTCCTCTCCGTTTCCTTGACAAGTGATAATCTTATTTGTGGTATAATGTATTGATCATATTTACTTGGGTTATTTCATATTTTCCCCATATTTATTGCCAAGTAATTTCTTTGTGGTCACTCCAATTGTCTTCCTTGCCTTTTTAGAATCTCTTTGGTTTACCCATATTTGGTTGGTGTTCTAATTGGTAAAGCTAAAGCAAGGATCCCTCTTGTGTGCATATTGTATTCAAATACAAAATTAAAAGAAATGCAAAAATCATGGGGAGCTTTCCTATATTATTTAGAACACTGTTTTTCTTCATTTTTCTTTAGATCCTTCTCAATTGGTATTTAAGCTCGATGACGTGTCTACTTGGAAGACAAACCTTTTTCGTCTTGGTACTTTGTAACATTATAAAAAGTGTTGAGGGTTTGGTTTAGTTGTTGGAACCTTGCACTTTTTGGGAGTTGGTTATCTTACTCATTGCTCTATTTTCAAATTGATCTATTTTGGATATTGGACTTTTATACGTCATAAACATATCCTTAATTTCTTATGTTCCATGTTGTTTTCTTATTGTTTCCCACATGTTTGCTATACACTTTATATCATTTTTTACCCATTTTTCGGACTAACCTATTGAAAAGATGCCACAGATCCAGTTCCCTATTTTCTGATGTTTTTAGTTTCAGAAAAGATGTTCTGGAAATATTCTCGGAATTGGAAAATTCGAAGCCCAGAAGTCTTAGAATTCCCGAAGGTTCCACGGAGTCCCGAAGAGACCCGGAGGGGGGCCTAAGGGGCCCACACCATAGGGCAGCGCGCCCCCTTGGCCGCGTCAGTGGGTGGTGTGGGGCCCCCATGCCTCCACCGCCTCTACCCTTTCGCCTATTTAATCCCCCCGAGACATAAACCCTAGGAGGATCCCATTTTTTTCCGAGAAACACCCGAGGCCGCCGTCATCGTCATCCCGAGATCGGGAGGGTTCTGGAGCTCTCCCCGGCACCCTGATGATGTTTACGCACGCTTCTATTCTTGTAGACAGTGTTGGGCCTCCAAGGGCAGATGTTTGTAGAACAGCAGCAAGTTTCCCTTAAGTGGATCACCCAAGGTTTATCGAACTCAGGGAGGTAGAGGTCAAAGATATCCGTCTCAAGCAACCCTGCAATTAAGATACAAGAAGTCTCTTGTGTCCCCAACACACCCAATATACTTGGCAGGTATATAGGTTTACTAGTTCAGCGAAGAGATAGTGAAATGCGAGTAATATGGATGGTTATAAGTAATAATAGCAATCTGAAATAAATATGGCAGCAAGCAAACATGTAGCAGAACAGGCGGAAAACGGTGTTTCAATGCTTGGAAACAAGGCGTGGCGATGCTAATTTCACTAGTGGACACTCTCAACAATGGTCACATAATTGAATAACTAAATATATTCTCTTCACTATGCTACTCTTAACCCTCTCCGGTTGGATAACGAACACTAATCATTGCGTATGGATGAAAAATGCATTCCTTAAAGTAAGCATTCCCATGTCTAGTTAACCCCCCACTGTCACTATGAGCGCCCTAGAATGTACTAGACAAACACCACAATTCATAGAAGAGGCACACACGATGTGCACACTGGCACCTTCACACCGTGGGACAAGGTGACGCCAAAGTTCATATTAATAAAACACTTGAGTAGCACAAGATGAAGAGTAACATCTACTTATTCAACCAGATTACAAAGCTCACGATCACATATAGATCACACCATGGGATAGAGATATGAACCACATAGCTACCGCTAGAGCCCTCAGCCTCGGGGGGGGGGGAGGGAACTACTCCCTCCTCATCATAGGAGAAAGCAACAGCGATGCAGATGGCTTCCGGGGGCGCTTCCCCGTCCCGGCAGGGTGCCAGAGCAGAGATCTGTCCCCCGAAACTTGTCGGCAGCGGCGGCGGAGCTACGGATGTATTTTCTGGAAAAGGTAGATCCTTTTAGGGTTTATGCATCAGGGAGTATATATAGGCGAAAGGGCGATGCCGGGGGGTGGCCAGGGGGCCCACAACACCAGGTGGCACGGCCAGGGGGTGGTGGCGCCACCCTATGGTGTGTCCACCCTATGGGCCCCCTCCGGGGCTCTTCGGGACTTCTGGATGCTTCCGGGACTTCTAAGTCTTCTGGCTTTAGAATCGTCCAATTCCAAGAATATTTCCAGAACAACTTTCTAAAACTAAAAACAGCAGAAAACAGGAACTTTCTCTGTGGCATCTTGTCAATAGGTTAGTCCCGGGAAATCGATAAAAATGACATAAAGTGTAAGGAAAACATGTGGGAAACAACATGAAAACAACATGGAACATCAGAAATTAAGGATACGTTTATGACGTATCAAGCATCCCCAAGCTTAGTTCCTACTCGTCCTCCAGTAGGTACACGATAAAACAAAATAATTTCTGAGGTGACATGCTACCACACAATCTTGATCATTATATGTAAAAGCATATGTAAGATGAGATCATAGAACTTTAACACAAACATGATAATAGAAATTTAATAATAAAGCATAGCAATCACATTGCATCATGAGAAGTATCTCAAATAAAAGATCATGAATAACAATGCAAAGAAATATATATGTTTGTTTCAAGTATAGAGAAAGCATGGCAAAGTGGTATTTCTCTAGTCCTTAAGAGTGGGGAAAAACATAAATGCCAGGACACATTCAAAGTTCATGAGGAAGACTAGAACAAATAATTAGAGAACAAGCAATAACACATCATGAATCAATTAATAATGTTTCTGGGACAAATGCACATAAAACTCAGAATGGCAAAAATGCTCTCTCAATTGTGCATAAAGTTAGAAGATGGAGACTAAACATAGAAGTAAAAGAAAGGCCCTTCGCAGAGGGAAGCATGGATCACTCATGTGCTAGATCTTTTTATTTTATTAAACAGAGGTATTAAAAGTTTGACACTCCTCCCATCCATCTTTCACAAACCATGGCTAACCGAATCCTCGGGTGTCTGCCAATAATCAGAAACCATGGAGGAGTGTCTATATTTTGGGAGATGTATGCTAATGTCAACGAATGGTAAACAGAAAATACAGTGCGTCAGAAGCCAACTGGATTCACAAGAGCGGCTCCCATATGAAGGACGCATCTGGGTAGAAGGTCATCCCTCTTTCTCTTTTGTTTACACAATTATTCTTTGACTGATAAATCAGGGGAAAAAATAGTGAAGAGATTTTGTGTGTATTAATTTGGGGCTGGGCACCCCGCTGCCAGCTCTTCTCTCGTTCAGATAAGCGGATGAATCCACTAGTCCAGGGTGCAAAATCCAATCAACAAGTGAGATAAAGATTCTCTATTTACGTCCTCGTGAGCAAAAACAGGAACATAAAGCAGGAGTAATTTTGAAGGTTTTAAAGGTAACACATGAGCAATTTACTTGGAGTGGCAGTTAAATACAACATGTAGGTAGGTATGGTGGACACAATGGGAAAACTTAGTTTTAGGGAGTTGGATGCACGAGTAGAGCTCATACTCAGTATAGGTGGAGGCTAGCAAAAGACTGAGAGCAACAAATCAAGAGAGCATAAGAGCCATAATCATGCATAGCGACATAAACATCATTAATTAAAGCATAAGCGGTATCACAAGTTCAAAAACTAAATTATCATAAGAGGCTATTAGTGACTAGTTCATAGTCATAAACATGGTCTGAGCATGTGCCAAGTCAACCAAATAAAACATTCGAATGAGAATACCATAAATTTATGCTTCAACATGACAACAACAACTCAAGAATCTTTCAATGGCACATTAAACACTCTCAGCTATTTGAGGCTAATCATGCTACTCAATAACCACAAGGCTTTAAAACTAAAATAACATCTAGCATGATATGAAAAAGTTCTAGCCACAGTCTATACAAGCTTCTACTTGCACCATTAAAAATTCTACTTCAAGCAGCAGTTTCTTTTCCCAACAAGCACCATAAAAGATATGTTTTAACAAAAATACTCTACATGATACAGCAAGCAAAAATGAGAGTACTCACATAACACTACCAAAACTAACAGCTCTGAATAAGAGATGCATGAAAACAAAGGATAAACACAGTACTAGTAAAAAGTGAACACTCACAGAACAGTAAGAATGAAAACTAGAGTGTTCTAAGCAATGAAAATGGAGTGTGTCTCTCTCCCACACAAGTATGATAAGATCCAACCGTTTATTACAGCAAATAAAACCAAACAAACTGAAAACAAAAATAAAAGACGCTCCAAGTAAAGCACGTAAGATGTGACTGAATAAAAATATAGTTTCACCAGAAATGACCTGATAATTTGTCGATGAAGAAGAGGATGCCTTGGGCATCCCCAAGCTTAGACGCTTGAGTCTTCTTCGAATTTTCTGTGATGTACCTCCGCGTCATGCCCAATCTTAGGCTCTTCACTCTTCTTGATCACGTCATATCATCCTCTTCTCTTGACCCTTGGAAACTTTCTTCACAGCAAACTTCTCACAATCTTCATTAGCAACGTTAGTGCAAATCGAAATAATAAATTCACATGGTTCAGGTTCAACACAATCCTAACACTCATAAACACATTAGCTATTGTCACAACTTTTTTGAAACTCTTTTTCTCAAAAGAACACCAAAAGAAAGAGATTAAGATGCAAATGCAATTATTGGCAGAAATCTGTCAAAACAGAACATCGGGTAAAGATGATATTTTTTTAAAATCTCCTGTTGCTCAAATAAAAAAGTGTTAAACTAATAAAAGTTGCACATATAGCCCAGTATTACGCACAAAAAAACTCAGGTCATTTTGAATTTTCTGTGATTTTATACGAATTTAACAGTGGACAGCAGAAATCTGTTTCCTGCGCAGAAATCCGAAATATAGTCTCAACTTTCCACTAGAGGATTTACTTAGATCAATAAAGACACAAAAGAAAAGATACCACGGGGTTTCTAAGGAAATAGAAAACACCCAGGTGCAATAAAAACAAAAATAAACGACGGAAAACGGGTTGAAAACGGACAAATAAAACGGGTTGTCTCCCGGAAACGCTTTTCTTTAAAGCCTTTCAGCTAGGCACAATGATTTTAAAGGATGCTCACATAAGAATAAGAATTGAAGCGCAATAAGAGAGCATCAAGAAAAAAATATAAAACACATTTAAGTCTAACCCACTTCCTATGAAAAAGAATCTTGTAGAAAAACAAGTCAACGAAGCACAAAGTGACTAGCATAGGAAGACAAAATAAGTGCAACTTCAAAAACTTCAACATAAAGAGGGGGAACTTAATATTGTTGAGATGCATAAAACCATGTTTCCTTCTCTCATAATACCTTTCAGTAGAATCATGAATAAAATTAATAATATAACTATCATAAGAAACATTCTTATCATGATCCACATGCATAAAACAATTAATACTCTCCACATAAGCATAGTCATTCTTATTAATAGTAGTGGGGGCAAATTCAACAAAATATCTATCATTATTATTCTCATCACCATAATCATTAAATATAGGAGGCATACTGTAATCATAATTAAATTTTTCCTCAATAGTAGGTGGACTGAAAATATCATATTCATCATTGTAAACAGGTGGAACTAGAATACCACAATCATTATAATCATCATATATTGGAGGCAAGGTATCATCAAAGAAAATTTCCTCCTCAAAACTTGGGGGACTAAAAATATCATATTCATCAAAACTAGCTTCCCCAAGCTTAGACTTTTCCATAGTATTAGCAATAATGGTGTTTAAAGAATTCATACTAATAACATTGCTACTAGCATGCAAATAAAGCTCCATAGGTTTTTTAATTTTCTCTTCAAACACTTCATGTCCTAACTCAAGATAAATATTATAAAGCTCTCTCATATTTTTGTTGTTTTCCATTAAGTATAACTAGTAAATATAAAAACAAGGAATAAGTAAAAATAAGCCTAACTAGTGAAAAAAAGAAACAAAAAGATATAATTGCAGAATCTAAAGGAAATACATTTGAGCACTCACACCCGAGGATGTGAGTACCTTTTACCTTACCTCCCCGGAAACGGCGCAAGAAAAGAGCTTGATGTCTACGCATGGTTCTATTCTTGTAGACAGTGTTGGGCCTCCAAGTGCAGAGGTTTGTGGAACAGCAGCAAGTTTCCCTTAATTGGATCACCCAAGGTTTATCGAACTCAGGGATGTAGAGGTCAAAGATATCCCTCTCAAGCAACCCTGCAATTAAGATACAAGAAGTCTCTTGTGTCTGCAACACACCCAATATACTTGTCAGGTGTATAGGTGCACTAGTTTGGCGAAGAGATAGTGAAATGCGAGTAATATGGATGGTTATAAGTAATAATAGCAATTTGAAATAAATATGGCAATAAGCAAACATGTAGCAGACCAGGCGGAAAACAGTGTTTCAATGCATGGAAACAAGGCCTAGGGATCCTACTTTCACTAGTGGACACTCTCAACAATGGTCACATAATTGAATAACTAAATATCTTCTCTTCACTATGCTACTCTTAACCCTCTCCGGTTGGATAACGAACACTAATCATTGCGTAGGGATGCAAAACGCATTCCTTAAAGTAAGCATTCGCATGTCTAGTTAACCCCACGCTGTCACTATGAGCGCCCTAGAAGGTACTAGACAAAAAACCACAGTTCATAGAAGAGACACACACGATGTGCACACTGTCACCTTCACACCGCGGGACAAGGTGACTCCAAAGTTCATACTAATAAAACACTTGAGTAGCACAAGATGAAGAGTAACATCTACTTATTCAACCAGATTACAAAGGTCACGATCACATATAGATCACATCAAGGGAGAGAGAGATGAACCACATAGCTACCGGTAGAGCCCTCAGCCTCGGGGGAGAACTACTCCCTCCTAATCATAGGAGAAAGCAACGGCGATGGAGATGGCGGTGGAGTCGATGGAGATGGATTCCGGGGCACTTCCCCGTCCTGGCAGGGTGCTAGAACAGAGATCTGTCCCCCGAAACTTGTCAGCGGCGGCGGCGGAGCTACGGATGTATTTTGTGGAACAGGTCGATTCTTTTAGGGTTTATGCATCAGGGAGTATATATAGGCGAAAGGGCGATGCCGGGGGGTGGCCAGGGGGCCCACACCACTAGGTGGCGCAGCTTGGGGGTGGTGGCTCCACCCTATGGTGTGGCCACCCTATGGCCCCCCTCCGGGGCTCTTCGGGACTTACGGATGCTTCTGGGACTTCTAAGACTTCTTGCTTTCGAATCGTCCAATTCCGAGAATATTTACAGATAAACTTTTCTAAAACTAAAAACAATAGAAAACAGGAACTGGCTCTGTGGCATCTTGTCAATAGGTTAGACCCGGGAAATCAATAAAAATGACATAAAGTGTAAGGAAAACATGTGGGAAACAACTTGGAACATCAGAAATTAAGGATACGTTTAAGACGTATCAAGTATCCCCAAGCTTAGTTCCTACTCGTCCTCGAGTAGGTAAACGATAAAACAAAATAATTTCTGAGGTGACATGCTACCACAGAATCTTGATAATAATATGTAAAAGCATATGTAAGCCGAGATCATAGAACTTTAACACAAACATGATAATAGAACTTTAAAGGATCGCAATCACATTGCATCATGAGAAGTATCTCAAATAAAAGATCATGAATAACAATGCAAAGAAATATATACGTTTGTTTCAAGTATAGAGAAAGCATGGAAAAGTGGTATTTCGCTAGTCCTTAAGAGTGGGGCAAAACATAAATGCCAGGACACCTTCAAAGTTCATGAGGAAGACTAGAACAAATATTAGAGATAAAGCACTAACACATCATGAATAAATTAATAATTTTTCTGGGATAAATGCACATAATACTCAGAATGGAAAAAATGCTCTCTCAACTATGCATAAAGTTAGAAGATGGAGACTCAACATAAAAGTAAAAGAAAGGCCCTTCGCAGAGGGAAGCAGGGATCACTCATGTGCTAGAGCTTTTTATTTTATTAAACAGAGGTATTAAAAGTTTGACACTCCTCCCATCCATCTTTCACAAACCATGGGTAACGGAATCCTCGGGTGCCTGCAACCAATCACATACCATGGAGGAGTGTCTATATTTTGCGAGATGTATGCTAATGTCAACGAATGGTAAACAGAAAATACAGTACGTCACAAGCCAACTGGATTCACAAGAGCGGTTCCCATATGAAGGACGCATTTTGGTAGAAGGTCATCCCTCTTTCTCTTTTGTTTACACAATTATGCTTCTACTGATAAATCAGGGGCAAAAATAGTGAAGAGATTTTGTGTGTATTAATTTGGGTCTGGGCACCCCGTTGCCAGCTCTTCTATCGTTTGGATAAGCGGATGAAGCCACTAGTCCAGGGTGTGAAATCCAATCAACAAGTGAGATAAAGATTCTCTATTTACGTCCTCGTGAGCAAAAACAGGAACATAATGCAGGAGCAATATTGAAGGTTTTAAAGGTAACACATGAGCAATTTACTTGGAGTTGCAGTTAAATACCACATGTAGGTAGGTATGGTGGACACAATGGGAAAACTTGGTTTTAGGGAGTTGGATGCACGAGTAGAGATCATACTCGGTACAGGTGGAGGCTAGGAAAAGATTGGGAGCGACAAATCAAGAGAGAATAAGAGCCATAATCATGCATAGCGACATAAACATCATTAATTAAAGCATAAGCGGTATCACAAGTTCAAAAACTAAATGATCATAGAGGCTATTAGTGACTGGTCCATAGTTATAAACATGGTGTGAGCATGCGCCAAGTCAACCAAATAAAACATTCGAAAGAGAAAACCATAAATCTATGCTTCAACATGACAAGAACAACTCAAGAATCTTTCAATGGCACATTAAACACTCTCAGCTATTTGAGGATAATCATGCTACTCAATAACCACAAGGATTTAAAACTAAAATAACATCTAGCATGATATGAAAAAGTTCTAGCCACAGTCTATACAAGCTTCTACTTGCACCATTAAAAATTCTACTTCAAGCAGCAGTTTCTTTTCCCAACAAGCACCATACAAGATATGTTTAAAAAAAATCTACATGATACATCAAGAAAACATGAGAGTACTCACATAACACTACTAAAACTAACATCTCTGAATAAGAGATGCATGAAAACAAAGGCTAAAGGCAGTACTAGCAAAAAGTGAACACTCACAAAAGAGTAAGAATGAAAACTAGAGTGTTCTAAGGAATGAAAACGGAGTGTGTCTCTCTCCCACACAAGTATGATAAGATCCAACCATTTATTACAGCAAAGAAAACCAAAAAAACTGAAAACAAAAATAAAAGACGCTCCAAGTAAAGCACATAAGATGTGACTGAAAAAAATATAGTTTCACCAGAAATGACCTGATAATTTGTCGATGAAGAAGAGGATGCCTTGGGCATCCCCAAGCTTAGACGCTTGAGTCTTCTTAGAATTTTCTTGGATGTACCTCCGCGGCATCCCCAATTTTAGGCTCTTCACTCTTCTTGATCACGTCATATCATCCTCTTCTCTTGACCCATGGAAACTTTCTTCACACCAAACTTCTCACAATCTTCATTAGCAATGTTAGTGCAAATCGAAATAATAAATTCACATGGTTCAGTTTCAACACAAGCCTAACACTCATAAACACATTAGCTACTGTCACAAAAAAAATTCAAACTCTTTTTCTCAAAAGAACACCAAAAGAAAGATATTAAGATGCAAATGCAATTATTGGCAGAAATCTGTCAAAACAGAACAGCAGGTAAAGATGATATTTTCTAAAATCCTCTGTTGCTCAAATCAAAAAGTGGTCAACTAATAAAAGTTGCGTATATATCCCAGGATTACCCACAAAAAGACTCAGGTCATTTTGAATTTTTTGTGATTTTATACGAAATTAACAGTGGACAGCAGAAATCTGTTTCCTCCGCAGAAATCTGGAATATAGTCTCAACTTTCCACTAGAGGCTTTGCTTGGCTCAACAAAGACACAAAAGAAAAGATACAGCGGGGTTTCTAAGGAAATAGAAAACACCCAGGTGCAAAGAAAACAAAAATAAACGACGAAAAACGGGTTGAAAACGGACAAATAAAACGGATTGTCTCCCGGAAGCGATTTTCTTTAAAGCCTTTCAGCTAGGCACAATGATTTTTAAAAGATGCTCACATAAGAATACGAGTTGAAGCAGAATAAGAGAGCATCAAGAAACAAATATAAAACACATTTAATTCTAACCCACTTCCTATGAAAAAGAATCTTGTAGAAAAACAAATCAACGAAGCACAAAGTGACTAGCATAGGAAGACAAAATAAGTGCAACTTCAGAAAATTCAACATAAAGAGGGGAAACTTAATATTGTTGAGATGCATAAAACCATGTTTCCTTCTCTCATAATACCTTTCAGTAGCATCATGAATAAAATTAATAATATAACTATCATAAGAAACATTCTTATCATGATCCACATGCATAAAAGAATTAATACTCTCCACATATGCATAGTCATTCTTATTAATAGTAGTGGGAGAAAATTCAACAAAATATCTATCATTATTATTCTCATCACCATAATCATTAAATATAGGAGGCATATTGTAATCATAATTAATTTTTTCCTCAATAGTAGGTCGACTGAAAATATCATATTCATCATTGTAAACAGGTGGAACTAGAATACCACAATCATTATAATCATCATATATTGGAGGCAAGGTATCATCAAAGAAAATTTCCTGCTCAAAACTTGGGGGACTAAAAATATCATATTCATCAAAACTAGCTTCCCCAAGCTTAGACTTTTCCATAGCATTAGCAATAATGGTGTTTAAAGAATTCATACTAATAACATTGCTACTAGCATGCAAATAAAGCTCCATAGGTTTTTTAATTTTCTCTTCAAACACTTCATGTCCTAACTCAAGATAAATATTATAAAGCTCTCTCATATTTTTGTTGTTTTCCATTAAGTCTAACTAGTAAATATAAAAACAAGGAATAAGTAAAAATCAGCCTAACTAGTGAAAACAAGAAACAAAAAGATATAATTGCAGAATCTAAAGGAAATACCTTCGAGCACTCACACCCGAGGATGTGAGTACCTTTTACCTTACCTCCCCGGCAACAGCGCCAGAAAAGAGCTTGATGTCTACGCACGCTTCTATTCTTGTAGACAGTGTTGGGCCTCCAAGTGCAGAGGTTTGTAGAACAGCAGCAAGTTTCTCTTAAGTGGATCACCCAAGGTTTATCGAACTCAGGGAGGTAGAGTTCAAAGATATCCCTCTCAAGAAACCCTGCAAATAAGAGACAAGATGTCTCTTGTGTCCCCAACATACCCAATATAGGTATATAGGTGCACTAGTTTGGCGAAGAGATAGTCAAATGCGAGTAATATGGATGGTTATAAGTAATAATAGAAATCTGAAATAAATATGGCAGCAAGCAAACATGTAGCAGAACAGGCGGAAAACGGTGTTTCAATGCTTGGAAACAAGGCCTAGGGGCCCTACTTTCACTAGTGGACACTCTCAACAATGCTCACATAATTGAATAACTAAATATCTTCTCTTCACTATGCTACTCTTAACCCTCTCCGGTTGGATAACGGACACTAATAATTGCGTAGGGCTGCAAAAAAGCATTCCTTAAAGTAAGCATTCCCATGTCTAGTTCACCTCACGGTATCACTATGAGCGCCCTAGAAGGTACTACACAAACACCATAATTCATAGAGGGGACACACACGATGTGCACACTGTCAGCTTCACACCGCGGGACAAGGTAACTCCAAAGATCATATTAATAAAACACTTGAGTAGCACAAGATAAAGAGTAACATCTACTTATTTAGCCAGATTACAAAGCTCACGATCACATATAGATCACACCATGGGGGAGAGAGATGAACCACATAGCTACCGGTAGAGCCCTCAGCCTCGGGGGGGGGGGGGGGACTACTCCCTCCTCATCATAGGAGACAGCAACAGCGATGGAAATGGCGGTGGAGTCGATGGAGATGGTTTCCGTGCGCACTTCCCCGTCCCGGCAGGGTGCCAGAACAGAGATCTGTCCCCCGAAACTTGTCGGCGGCGGCGGCAGAGCTACAGATTTATTTCGTGGAAAAGGTCGATTCTGTTAGTGTTTATGCATCGGGGAGTATATATAGGCGAAAGGGCGATGCCGAGGGGTGGCCAGGGGGCCCACACCACCAGGTTGCGCAGCCAGGGGGTGGTGGCGCCACCCTATGGTGTAGCCACCCTATGGCCCCCCTCCGGGGCTCTTCGAGACTTCTGGATGCTTCCGGGACTTATAAGACTTCTGGCTTTCGAATCGTCCAATTCCGAGAATATTTCCAGAACAACTTTTCTAAAACTAAAAACAACAGAAAACAGGAAGTGGCACTGTGGCATATTGTCAATAGGTTAGTCCTGGGAAATCGCTAAAAAGACATAAAGTGTAAGGAAAACATGTGGGAAACAACATCAAAACAACATGGAACATCATAAATTAAGGATACGTTTATGACGTATCACCTGCCGGAGGGGGTAATCATCACCGGAGGGGTCTACACCACCATGCCATCCTCCGAAGTGTTGCGTGAGTAGTTCATCCCTGGACTACGGGTCCATAACAGTAGCTAGATGGTTGTTATCTCCACTTTGTACCTCATCTTAAGATCTTGTGAGCTGCCTATCATGATCAAGATCATCTTTATGTAATGCTACATGTTGTGTTTGCTGGGATCTGATGAATGTTGAATGTTATGTCTTCTGATTATCAAGCTATCATGTTATCTTCATGCTTATATTATTTATGATCTTGCATGATCTCCGGTATTAGTATATGATCTGGCCAAGTAGATGCTAGTAACTCCAAGAGGGAGTATTTATGCTCGATAGTGGGTTCATGCCTCCTTTTCATCTGTGCTCGAGTGACAGAAACATGACGGATGGAGGATGTGATGTTGCCATTAGGGAGAAAAAAACAATGATTTTTCTAAGGATGATGTTATTGTTTACATTACACACTTTGCTTACTATGATTATCTGTTGCTTGCAACTTAATACCCCACGTTTGTTCGGATGATATTCGGAGGGTGGATTATTACACATAGATGGAGTTGGATGACGGTCTATGTATTTTGTTGTAATGCACACATGAATCACATAGTAATATTTATGTTTTGCATATGCACTACGGTGCAGCCTTCATTTCTGTCAATTGCCCAGCTGTAATTTGTTCACCACACATGTTATTTATCTTTCACGTAGAGACACCACTAGTGAACTGTGGACCCCTGTCCATTTTCCTCATACTGATAAAACACCTACTGCTTTCATACTGCTCTCGTATTGTTCCTACTATTTTCCACACCATTTGATTTGTTGGAACGCGTAGAGATAAACAAAAACTTTTCCTACGCGATGCTTCCAAGATCTAGCTGAGGTAGAAGGCCACGATGATTACCACTAGATGCGCAGGTGCGGATTATCGATGCAGCGCGTCGGGGCAGTCCATGATCCGGCCCGGCAGATCCAATCCCTCGAACGTCGAAGTGCTGAACGTACGACACCTCTGCCGGTATCCACACGTACGAGGAGAAGCTCCGACGGCGGACTGCTAGGTCCGGTGCGGCGGCTGGACTAAGTGGGGCTAGGGTTCCCAACGCATGGGAGAGTGGACTAACGTGCCCGCTGGGCAACCTGCGCCCCTCTTTATATAGAGTATGGTAATGGGCTTCACAACACTTGTGGCCCATTCCCTCTGTGAGTCCGACTCACAAAACCAGTCCATTTCCGGTTCGGGTCCAACCCGACCAATACTTGCTCCCGCTCTTAAGTGTGCGACCCTGCAGGCTCATGGCGACTTGGACACGATTGGAGTCCAAATCCCAATCGATCAATCGGTAGCGGCTCCTAGCAGAACGTGCCGACTCCCAAGTACCATTGAGTCATGACGACATACCTTTCAATGTGATATTCATCTTAGTCCCTTTTGCCTCACGATATACCTTGTCGAACTATAGGCGATTTATCGTCATCCCTTTAATAGTTTAACTCTCTTCTCGATCTGTGACATGTGCTTCATCTGACTAACTCTTAGTCAACCGACACAGTTAACACTTAACTGAGTTGTGCATGGCCATGCTTCCTGAATCATATCACTCGAGAGGGCCCAGAGAATATCTCTCCATTCGGAGGGGCAAAATCCCATCTTGATTATCCACATCACGCAGCTTGCTTCTCATTCGACCCGAACTCTAGCTTTATAGTTTCCTTGTCACAGAACAACGTTTGACAGAACCTAAGTCGGTGATCCACAACTCGGATTGTGCGGCAACCTCAGGTCTAAGGATTACATTGATTGAGACATGCAAATGACGACTTGATCGTTGCATCTCAATGTGGGTCAGTCCGACTTGCTAAACTCTTTAGCCAAGTCTGTGAATGTTGGAATGGAATCATCATGCCCATGACAAGTGGAACCGTGTCATCAGCCAACACTCACATTAGTCTAGGGTGTGTGTCCAGCACAACCTAAATGACCAAGGACAATCTAGTATGAACAACATGAATATATAGTTCCACAATCGAATCACATATTCAATGACATATATCAGATGTTCAAAACAAGGACTACTTAATAACTTTATGAATACAGTGGGAATTACATCATACATGATTGCCTCTAGGGCATATTCCCAACAGTCTCCCACTTGCACTAGAGTCAATCATCCTGGCATCATATGCCTAGGCATCGAATGCCCATGCCTCTCGTGTCCGCCTCATGCTTAGGCTGTGGTAGAGCCTTTGTCAACGGATCTGCAATGTTTGCATCCGTGTGTACTTTGCATAACTTGATATCACCTTGTTCGACAAACCGGCGAATGAGGTGGTACCGCATGAGTATATGTTTGTTCTTCTGGTGTTGTCTAGGTTCCTTGGCCTGTGCGATAGCACCATTGTTGTCACAATATAGGTCCAAAGGATTGGACGCGCCCTGAACCACACCAAGATCTATCAGGAGGTTCCTGATCCAAACAACTTCCTTTGCCGCCTCCGATGCAGCAATATACTCAGCCTCTGTTGTAGATCCAGACACCGTATCTTGCTTGGAACTCTTCCAGCTCACAGCTCCTCCGTTCATTACGAACACGTATCCAGATTGCGAACGAGAATCATCTGAGTCGGTGAGATAACTCGCATCCGTGTAACCTTTTACACTGAATTCCTCATCACCTCCATAAACTAGGAACATTTCCTTAGTATTTCTCAAATACTTAAGAATGTTTTTAACCGCTGCCCAGTGGGCTTTGCCAGGGTCAGCCTGGTATCTGCTCGTAACACTCAGAGCATAGGAAACATCTGGCCTAGTATAAATCATGGAATACATGATGGATCCGATTGCCGAAGCATACGGAATCACATTCATCTGACTTCGCTCATCAGTCGTCGAAGGACACTGAGTCTTGCTAAGTTTTATACCATGGGACATCGGTAAGAATCCCTTCTTGGACTCTTCCATTTTGAATTTCTTCAAAACCTTGTCCAGATAAGTACTCTGACTCAATCCAATGAGCCGCCTGGATCTATCTCTATAGATCCTGATTCCTAATATGTAAGTTGCCTCACCCAAATCCTTCATTGAGAAACTCCTTTCCAATGACTCTTTGTTTTCTTGCAACATCATGACATCATTTCCAATCAGCAATATGTCATCCACATATAAGATTAGAAAATTTACTTTGCTCCCACTAAACTTCTTGTATAAACAAGAATCATGATCGCTCTTGATGAAGCCAAACGATTTGACTACCTCATCAAAGCGAATGTTCCAACTCCGAGATGCTTGCTTCAACCCATAAATGGATTTCTGAAGTTTGCATACCTTGTCAGCATTAGCTAGATCGACAAAACCTTCGGGCTGTATCATATACACGTCCTCAGTTAAATTTCCATTAAGGAAAACTGTCTTGACATCCATCTGCCATATCTCATAGTCGAAATAGGTTGCTATGGCTAACATGATCCGAATTGATTTAAGCATCATTACGGGCGAGAAGGTCTCATCGTAGTCAACTCCTTGAACTTGTCGGAACCCCTTCGCGACAAGTCGTGCTTTATAGACGGAAATATTTCCATCCATATCAATTTTCTTCTTAAAGACCCATTTGCACTCAACGGGTCTTGCACCGTCAGGCAGATCAACCAAATTCCAAACTTGGTTTTCATCCATGGACTTTAACTCGAATCTCATGGCTCCAAGCCATGACTGGGAATCAGATCCCACCATCGCTTCCGAATAAGTTGTCGGCTCATTACTGTCTAACAGTAAAACATCTCGAGCACTCTGTAATCTGGCAGATCTCCGAGGTTCAGGTGCTGTAACCGGTGTACGTACCACGACCGGCTCAGCCTCCAAGGCCATTGCCGACTCGCCCCTAGCTAGTTCCTCTCGAATTTCTTCGAGTTGCACCATGCTCCCACTGACTTCCCAACTGAGGAACTCTTTCTCAAGGAAGACACCATTCCGAGCGACAAACACTTTGCCCTCTTCCCGGTTGTAGAAGTAGTACCCCAAGGTTTCCCTCGGATACCCCACGAAAATACACTTATCCGACTTGGGCGTGAGCTTGTCCGACTGAAGTCGCTTGACAAATACCTCACAACCCCAAATCTTCAGAAAAGACAAACTTGGCCTTTTCCCGTCCACATCTCATGTGGTGTCTTCTCTACTGACTTTGATGGTACTCTGTTTAGTGTGAAAGCTGCAGTTTCTAGACAATAACCCCAAAATGATAAAGGTAGATCTGTCCGACTCATCATTGATCGTACCATGTCCAACAAGGTCCGATTTCTCCGTTCCGATACACCGTTTCTCTGCGGTGTACCCGGCGGAGTGAGTTGAGGAACTATTCCACAACTCTTTAGATGGTCATTAAACTCATGGCTCATGTACTCGCCCCCACGGTCCGACCGTAGAAACTTTATTTTCTTGCCGAGTTGATTTTGTACCTCACTCTGGAATTCCTTGAACTTTTCAAAGGCTTCCGACTTGTGTTTCATTAAATAGATATATCCATACCTACTCAAATCATCAGTGAAGGTAATGAAGTACTCATAACCACCTCTAGCTGTCGTGCTCATTGGTCCACATACATCACTATGTATTAGTTCCAACAAGTCGGACGCCCTTTCACAACTCCTTGCAAAAGGTGTCTTGGTCATCTTGCCTAGTAGGCATGATTCACATGTCTCGAATGACTCTAAGTCAAACGAAGTTAGAAGTCCATCATCATGGAGCTTCTTCATGCGCTTCCAACTTATATGACCAAGCTGACAGTGCCAAAAGTAAGTCATATTCAGATCATTTGGTTTCACCATTTTAACATTTATGTTATAGACTGATTCACTATCAAGATTTAAAATAAATAACCTGTTCTGAACGGGTGCAAAGCCATGAAACATATCTTTCAAATATAAAGAAAACCATTATTCTTAATATTCGACTCATAACCTTGTCTCATCAAACATGAGGCGGAAATAATGTTTCGACTAAGCGCTGGAACATAATAACAATTATTTAGTTCCAAAATAAATCCTGAAGGTAAATGAAGTTGCATCGTGCCGACTTCCAACGCAGCGACTCTCGCCTTGACCCGAATGTCAACCTCTCCTCTTGCCACTCTCCTAGTTCTTACCAGTCCCTGCAACGAGTTGCATATGTGAATAACTGATCCAGTATCATATACCCAAGAACTATTAGGTGCATCAGCAAGATAAATGTCTATAACATTGCACACAAGCGTACCTGAGTTGGAAGTCACACCTCCACTCTTGGCTCTGTCAGCCAAATACTTGGTGCAGTTCCTCTTCCAGTGCCCATCTTGCTTGCAATAGAAGCAGTTGGCTCCGGCTGTAGGAGAAGGTTTAGTCTTTGAGGGAGCACTCTGGACAGGGCCATGGGTGCAACCTCCTGACTTATCCTTCTTCTTCTTAGTCCAAGAACTCTTCTTGAACTTAGCCTTATTCTGCACCATCAACACTTGAATGGCGCCTTTCTTGAGATCAGCCTCTGCCGTTTTGAGCATCCCATGTAATTCAGTGATACTCTTATCCATACCATGCATATGGTAGTTCGAGATGAACGAACCATACGCACTAGGAAGAGAGTTCAGAATTATATCAGTAGCGAACTCTTCGTTAATTGGGACGCCCAGCCGATCCAGAGACTGAATGTAACCAATCATCTTGATTACATGCGGACTCAATGGATCGCCATCTTTCAGCTTACAGCCCAGCAAAGCTTGAGAGACTTGATACCTCTCGGTCTTTGCCTGGGCCTGGAACATACTTTTGAGGCTTTCGATCATATCGTAGGCCTCAACATTCTCGAACTGCTGCTGCAAGTCCGGTTCCATGTGTGCAATCATAAGACAACTAATTTCCGTAGACTCATCTCTAGTCTTACGGTAGGCATTTGTGACAGCGACAGTCGCATCATCATCAGGCTCTTCGGGAAGTGGAGTTTCTAGAACATGTTCTTTCTTGTCATGCTTGAGGACTATCCTCAGATTACGGTACCAGTTGGTGAAATTAGTTCCATTAAGATTATCTTTCTCTAGGATTGACCTCAACGCAAAAGTGGACAACTGAAGGTTGCTAGGTGCCATTGATCTACAACAGAAAATACGCAAAAACACTTAAGACATGTATTCATAAAAGAGCAGGCATATTAAACGCTTTAATACTTATGCTCCCACTAGAACCAACATCCCTCCGATGTTTGCTAAGTGATTCAAGATCCTAAATAAGCAAGCCGACTAGTGAGCTTTAGCATCACCGCTAGCCGTCAAGTGATCTAGGTAGGCAACACCTTGCCAATCGTATCCAATACGACTCCTGTTAGTTGGGTGACATCACATGCCCCGGCTCCCAACCTACCTCGCCCCGAGCCCCACAACCGTTGTGATGGACTCGTCTAGATTACCAAGTGCTTCTGCTCGTAAGAGTCCGACTCAAACCCACCTAACCAGAAAGAATTGGTAGCACCTCAATTTTATGAGCCCACTACCAAGAATGTCCGACTTGTGATGGTGCAGCACTGGCGGGGCGACCGACTAGACCTTCTTTGAGGGATTAAAATCTACCAACTATCTAAATAGAGGTAAATAGAGACATAACAATAACACAAATAAAGCAATTATAATGTGAAATGGTATGGCTCTCTTCATGGTGATCTCCATCTCCACGAAGCTTGTAAGTCGACTCGTGCCAACTCTTGTCACGTGCCATCTTACTCCATGTAGCCGACTTGTACATCGACTTGCATGTCACCGGGTTCTCCAACAAGCTACACTAGCTAGTAAATCAAAGATTACATAGAGAATCCGACACGCAGGTCGTTATACAATAAAATGACAGCACCTAGGCTCCAGCCGGCTGACAAGAACATGATACGCAGATCGTGTATGGATTACACACATCACATGCACATAAGCCATACCATTCACAAATTCCTGCAAAAACAAGTTATGCATAGATATGATATCTACCGGCGTTGTGAACTCGCAACGACATCTAAGGCGCTACGACAGGGCGAAGCCAGCGGTCCCTCGAGGGTGCGGGCAGCGCCCGACGATTTCGGAAAACGCAGATATCATCTGCACTCCGATCATGAACTTCTTCATCGGATAAAACGATTTTACCCGAATCTGATCCGTATTCCGATTCGACCAAACTCTTTGATCTTCGATCACCGCAACTGGATTTATGTGTCACGGTATACCCCGATGGCGGAAACCGACCGGTAGGGGTATGTTGTTTCACGACCTTAGCAGTATGATCACGGAAACCTGATCATCCATTAACCCCGAGTACGATTGATCCAATCAACCTTGTACAAAACCTTTCTATCTCATAGACCGACCACCAAAACAGCAATTAGATCACATCTAACGCTAACTACATATCACATATGTACGGATCTCGGGCCTAATACCAGAAGCTACCGCTCTGATACCACTGTTGGAACGCGTAGAGATAAACAAAAACTTTTCCTACGCGATGCTTCCAAGATCTAGCTGAGGTAGAAGGCCACGATGATTACCACTAGATGCGCAGGTGCGGATTATCGATGCAGCGCGTCGGGGCAGTGCAGTCCCACGATCCGGCCCGGCCGATCCAATCCCTCGAACGTCGAAGTGCTGAACATACAACACCTCTGCCGGTATCCACACGTACGAGGAGGAGCTCCGACGGCGGACTGCTAGGTCCGGATTACATTGATTGAGGCATGCAAATGACGACTTGATCGTTGCATCTCAATGTGGGTCAGTCCGACTTGCTAAACTCTTTAGCCAAGTCTGTGAATGTTGGAATGGAATCACCATGCCCATGACAAGTGGAACCGTGTCATCAGCCAACACTCACATTAGTCTAGGGTGTGTGTCCAGCACAACCTAAATGACCAAGGACAATCTAGTATGAACAACATGAATATATAGTTCCACAATCGAATCACATATTCAATGACATATATCAGATGTTCAAAACAAGGACTACTTAATAACTTTATGAATACAGTGGGAATTACATCATACATGATTGCCTCTAGGGCATATTCCCAACATGATTAACCTCTTTGTGTTCAGCAAAACCGGTGAGATTGACAACCTCACTGCTTCGTTGGGGAAAAGTGATTTGATTTTGTTGTGTAGGTTCCACGTTGCTTCTGAACCGGTAGTGCGCCCTGCCATCTCAGCTGCTTTACCTTATGAAGTTACTCCTTGCTCCTACTGATCGATTCAACCTTGGTTTCTTTCTGAGGGAAACTTGCTGGTGCACTCTTCATACCTTCCTCTTGGGGTCTCCCAACGAACGTGTGATCACACGCATCAAGCACTTTTCTAGCGCCATTGCCGGGGAGGAAGATAATTTCTGCAAGGGGAGTCTCTCACTTCCAATCTCTTTACTTTATTTTTGTTTTTCTTAGTTTATTTTATTTTGTCTTGTTTGCTTCTCTTTATCAAAAACACAAAAAAATTAGTCCTTATTCTAGTTGTAGTTTTATTCGTGTTTTTAGTCTTGTTAAAATGACTACTCCTGAGAACACTAAGTTGTGTGACTTTACTAGCACGAACAAAAATGATTTCATTAGCACACCTATTTCTCCACCTGCTCCTACTCTTGATTTTTATGAGATAAAACCTGCCCTGTTAAACCTTGTTATGAGAGAGCAATTTTCTGGTGTTAGTACTGATGATGCTGCTGCCCATCTTAATAATTTTGTTGAACTATGTGAGATGCAAAAATATAAAGATGTAGATGGAGATATTATTAAACTGAAATTGTTCCCTTTCTCTTTGAGAGGAAGAGCTAAAGAATGGTTGTTGTCTTTGCCTAGAAATAGTATTGATTCTTGGACTAAGTGTAAAGATGTTTTCATTGGAAAATATTATCCTCCTGCTAAGATTATATCTTTAAGAAGTAGCGTCATGTATTTTAAGCAACTTGATAATGAGCATGTTGCTAAAGCTTGGGAAAGAATGAAATCTTTAGTACATAATTGTCCCACTCATGGACTGACTACTAGGATGATTATCCGAACTTTTTATGCAGGATTGAATTTTTCTTCAAGAAACCTTCTGTATTTAGCTACTGGAGGAACCTTTATGTCCATGACCTTGGGGTCAGCAACAAAGCTTCTTGATAATATGATGGTAAATTATTCTCAATGGCATACTGAGAGAGCTACAACTGGTAAGAAGGTAAATTCTGTTGAAGAAACCTCCTCTTTGAATGAAAGACTTGATGCTATTATGTCTATGCTTGTGAATGGCCATGCTCCTATTGATCCAAATAATGTTCCTTTAGCCTCTTTTGTTGCTCAATAAGAGCATGTTGATGTGAACGTCATTAAAAATAATAATTTCAACAACAGTGCTTATAGGAATAATTTTGGTAGCAACAATTATAGGCCATATCCTCCCAATAATAGCAATGCTTATGGTAATTCATACATCAACAATAAAAGTGTACCCTCTGATCCTGAGAACATGCTTAAGAATTTTATTAGTACACAAACTTCTTTTAATAAATCTGTTGAGGAAAAGTTTGGCAAAATTGATGTGCTTGCTTCTAAAGTTTATAGTCTTGCTCTTTATGTGGATTTTCTGAAACTAAAGGTTATGCCTCGTGATGTTAAAGAAAGTAAAACTTTAAATGCCATCCAAATTCGAATTTATGACAATGTTAGAATGTTTGCTGAATTGCATGCTAGATGGGAAAGAGAAAATGTAATAGCTAGAAAGAATAATATAGCTAATGTCTGCACCATTACCACCACTAGTAAAACTGAATCTTCTCATGCTAGAAAACCTTCTACTGTCAATGGTAAAGTAATTGGTGTTGGAAACACTACCACTTCTACTAGTAAAAATGCAAAACTGTCTGGAACTGCTAAAAATGCTCCTAATAAAAGTGCTGAAATTTTTAGAAACATGGGGGACAATGGTCCCATTATCTTTGATAAAAATGATATTGACTTTGATGATTGCAACATAAATGAAGTGATTATGTTCTTACAAAAGCTTTCTATTTGTCCTAATGCTAGTTCTATGGATATGGCTTTCACAAAACATATTACAAATGCTCGCATGCAAATTAGAGAAGATGAATTAAGATGTGAAGCTTCTATCCCTAGGAAGCTAGATGATGGTTGGGAACCTATTATTAAAATGGAAGTTAATGATTTTTATTGCAATGCTCTATGTAATCTTGGTGCTAGTATCTCTGTTATGCCCAAGAAACTTTATGATATTCTTGGTTTACCTCCATTGGAACCTTGTTATTTGGATAATGTTAGAAAGAAACCTTTCGGGAGAGTTTATGATGTTCTTATCATGGTTAATAATACTCTTGTCCCTGTTGATTTTGTTGTCTTGAATATTGAATGCAATGCTTTTTGTCCAATTGTTTTGGGAAGACCTTTTCTTAGAACTGTTGGTTCTGTTATTGATATGGAAGAAGGGAATATTAAATTTCAGTTCCCACTCAAGAAAAGTATGGAACACTTTCCTAGAAAGAGAATGAAGTTGCATTTTGATTTTTTTATTCGAACAATTTACAATTTGGATGCTTCTTCATTTGAAAATACTTGATTCCACTTTTCTGGGCCTAGCTAAAAGGTGTTAAAGAAAAGCACTTCTTGGGAGATAACCCATGGTTTTATTTTTGCTTTGTTTTCTCATTTTCTTTCAGTAAAGGTGTTGTATACTTCTGTAGAAACTCCTTTCTATCTTTCTTTTCATGTTTTAGTAGTGCCAAGTAAGGTTTCTGACGAGAGTTGGAGGTTGTTTTCGGATTTCTGCGCAGGAAACAGATTTCTTCTTTCCACTATAAAAAAGTATAAAATCCAGGAAGATCAGAATGATCTGAAATTGTCTGTGCTTATTCCTCGGCTAATTCCACAAATTTTTAGTTCTTTAAGTTTTTCGATCTGAGCAACGTAAGTGCCTCTAAAAAATTCGTCTTTATAGACTGTTCTGGTTTTGACAGATTCTGCCATTTTTCTTGCATTTGCTCTTTTGCGATGTCAAGTGGATTTCTTTGCTTCACGAAACAACAGTGGCTGTAGATAATGTTTCAAAGTATCAATAGCACTTGTTCCATACAGAACCAATGGATTTTTAATTGTTTCACTAACCGTCTAATGCGAATTACTGAGTGTGGTCTGAAGGAAGTTTTCAAGGGTCAAGAGAAGAGGTGATATATGCGATCAAGAAGAGTGCAAGGTCAAAGCTTGGGGATGCCCCCGTGGTTCATCCAAGCATATTTTTAGAAGACTCAATCATCTAAGCTTGGGGATGCCCAAGGCATCCCCTTCTTCATCAACTATCTATCATGTCATTTCTCGTGAAACTATATTTTTATTCGGTCACATCATATGAAGTTTACTTGGAGCGTCTGTTTGTTTTTCTTTTGTTTTCCTTGCTGAAATAATATAGTTTGATCCTAGCATTCTTTTTTTGGGAGAGAGACACGCTCCGCTTTTTTGTTTGAATAATTGTTATGCTAGTATTCTTAGTTTTTCTTCTAGTTGCTGCAAAAATTCTTGTTTAGCTCTCGTTTTCATTGCATCTCTTATTCAGAGTTGTTAGTTTTAGTAGTGTTATCTGAGTCCTCTCATGTTTGCTTGCTATAGAATTTAGAGAGTTTTTGTTAAAGCATGTTTTGTATGGTGCTTGTTGGGAAAAGAAACTGCTGCTTGAGGTAGAATATTTTTAACGGTGCAAGTAGAAGCTTGTATAGACTGTGGCTAGAATTTTTAAGTAGAAGCTTGTATAGAATATTTTTAACCTAGTGGTTCTTGAGTAGAATGATTAGCCTCAAATATCTGAGTGTTTAATGTGCCATTGAAAGAATCATGAGTTGTTCTTGTCATGTTAAAGCATAAATTTGTGGTGTTCTCCTTTGAATGTTTTATTTGGTTTACTTGGCGCATTCTCACACCATGTTTATGACTATGAACCAGTCACGAATAGACTCCATGATAAATAAGTTTTTTAACTTGTGGTACCACTTCTGCTTTGATTAATGATGTTTATGTCGCTATGCATGATTATGGCCCTTATGCTCTCTTGATTTGTCGCTCCCAGTCTTTTGCTAGCCTCCACTTGTACTGAGTATGAGCTCCACTCGTGCATCCAACTCCCAAAAAATCCAAATTTTCCCATTGTGTCCACCATACCTAACTACATGTGGTAATTAACCGCCACTCCAAAGTAAATTGCTCATGTGTTACCTTTAAAACTTTCAAAATTACTCCTGTTTTGTGCTCCTGTTTTAGCTCATGAGGACGTAAATAGAGAATTTTTATCTCACTTGTTGATTGCACTTTCACACCCTGGACTAGTGGCTTCATCCGCTTATCCAATGATAGAAGAGCTGGCCGCGGGGTGCCCAACCCCAAACTAATAACAAAAATTCTCTTCACTATTTTTGCCCCTGATTTATCAGTCAAAGCATAATTGTGTAAACAAAAGAGAAAGAGGGCTGACCTTCTACGCAGATGCGTCTTTGTAACATCCCTGATTTTTGGAAAATGCAAAAATCACAAAATTTTGAAACTTTTTGTTTTCATATGGTGCAAGTCACCAAAAACCAAATGAGAAGCAAGAAACAAAAGAAAAAAATACATATTTCAATGAAATTGAGTTCACCAATCCAATTATGCCTTGTTCCTTAAACCCTAAAACCTTATTCAAAAAATAAGTTTCTTTATATAAAGGGAATATCTTTTATTAACAAATCTTTACCTAAAATGTTTACAACTCCAATATTAATCTGAATTTATTTTATGGCATCAAAAATCAAAGAATTATAAACCTTAATAAAGTTCTAATCCCCAAAAATATTTTGATGAGAATAAAATTATTAATAATAACTTTTAGTTGTTATTCCAAGTTTTAAACATGAAGGGGTGAAAATGAAATGCATTTCTTTGATAATAACATAACAAAAGGTTTTGAAAACAATATTATGACTAGTGGTTTTATTCTAAATTTTATTGATCAACAATAATAATTAATTGATATAAACTAATAAAATAGCATTAAGTTACTATTAATAAATCCTTCATATCCTAAAATTATTAACTATGAAAATGGTTTGAAATTGACTTCCAAAACTATTATTTGAAATGTTTAATGTCTCTAAAAATTTATTGAATCAAAAACCCCATTTTACTATTTTCTATTTTAAAATGGTATTAAGTACTATTAGTGAATTAATTATATTTTCAAAACATAAAAGAGATGAAAACTCTTTGAAATGGTTTTGGAAAATAGTATGTGATCTTTATAAAGCCACTGGAATTATATTTGATTAATAATTGTATTTTATAATTTTCTAAATTAAAAATCACATTAAGGTCTATTAAGGAATTATTCAAATTTCAAAATTCAAAACTAAAAATATGTTCAAATGTTTACAAAAATGGTTTGGGTTGAAAGATATTAATATTACAGGAGTTTGGAAATTTATTTGAGCTCATTTGGATTATTTAAACAGAAGTTATAAAATAAATAAGAAAACAGAAAATAAAAATTCATTGATGACGTCATGAATGACGTCATCATCTTCAACCTTCCTTTCCTGAAGAAACTGCCTCTGCCGAAAATTGAATCCCTTGATTGCGCGAGAATTAAATCGTGAATCAATGTGTCGTATCCTCCCCCTTAAAGCCCCCAATCCCCTCTCTATTTCCCCTCTCCCTCCTCTGGTTATTGCGCCCCCTCTCTGTCACGATTCCTCACCGGAGTTCGTCCGTGCCGCCGCCATTTCTCGTCGTTCCCGACCAACAGAGGAGGTATCCGAGCCGAGACCACCCCTATTCAGTTCCCCTTGCCTCCCTCCTCCCCCGTGACAATTTTTCCCCGTCCCCAGGTGCACTGGAACGAGCAGTTGTGCTCACCGGAGTAGCTCCGCCTCGGATCCGCGCCGCGCCACCACGGGAGGCCTCTCCAGTTGTCACCAAGGACAACAACGAGTTCGCCGCGTCGATCTGATCCTTCTGGTCCACTCCACTCGCCCAGGAAGACACCGGAGGGCTGCCGCCATCGACGACGGAGACACAGCGCCGCCGTCGAGCTTGTTTCCGGCCATCCTGCCGGCGAGGTGAGCTCCTCTCCATCCCTAGCCGTTCGATTTGACCCGTACGGCTTAGATTAGATCCACCCACGAAGGGGTATGCCACCGTTGGATCTGGATCTGACACCCCAGATCCAATCACTTAAATCCAGTCAGCTGCGCCCGATTTCGTTATTCGTCGCCCATGCAGCATGTAACCGGCCCAAGCCCACTCCCTATCTGCTGCACCGCGCGACAGATAACCATCTGAGCCCATCCAGTCTCTGAATTTAATTCCGAATAAAATTAAAATGTAAATTTTGCAGAAAAGCCCCTACACCTTAGATCTATCATAACTTTTGTTCCACTTAGCCAAATTTAGCAATCTTGGACTTTTTGAAAAGCTCTTGACATCTAGAAAATTTTGGCACTGACCAAATTCAAATTTGACAAACTTAAATTGGTCCAAATTTAAATATGCTTGTTTGATAAATTTTGGCATAATTCAAATTCTACCAATCCAAAAATTGCAAATAAAATATATTTGGAAACCTTAGAATGTGTACTTTCATAACCTCTGTCCCAAAATAATTATTGATCAAATTAAAATTGATTTTAGAAATAAGTTGTCTATTTGAGTATTTTTGACATAGATTAATTTCTATAATTATTTTCAATATAGTTCCTTTTGCAAAATTGCTCCATTTGATAACCTTGGACCAGAAAAACCTTGCCCAAACATTTTGGACACCCTTGGACCATGACCATGTATTTTAGCCAAAAATCCATCATAGTAGTCCATCTAGTTATTATGTCTTAGATTTTGTTTCTATTTCTTTCTACCATTGTTTGTTGTGGCCATTTTTGGATCCAAGACCAAGTCTCTAAAATTACCAAGTAGTGAACCTCAAAAACTAGCACCTTATTAGTATTCTATCTACTTCTCCATTCTCCCATTCTCGCTTCAAGAATTCACCAAGTCAGCAAAATGGAGATCAAGACTGAAGCACAAGAATGAAACTTCAATATCAACTTGGTGGCAACATGAAGAGCTACAAGGAAGATCAATGAAGAAGTTTTGAAGAGAAGACTTAGACTCCACAGCAACTAGAAGCAACTCAAGAAGTACAAGTGTGAAGAAATTCAGAAGAAGACATCTCCCTCTCTCTTTCTATCCTTCTTCTTAAATTTTCTTTCAAATTTACTTAGTAGTATTTGTGCCCATCCCATACCCAAACCAATTAGTGAAGTGAAAACCATGAAGACTATCAAGACCAAGAGAAGCACCACACCAAGGAAGGAAACAACTTAGATGGCATGATGATGATCTTCAAGAAGGCAATAACATGAGGACTAGAAGCAATCCATACAAGTTGAGGAATAAGAAGTTATTTTTGTCCAACCATTGACCCAAATGGAAAACCCAAGGCTTAGTAATATTTTCCATTTGATGATGATGTTAGTAGACCTACCCTAACCACAATGGGAAAATACTAGCATAGTCACTCAAATATTTTTGAAGGTGAATATGACCAAGTGGTTGCATGTATTACATTAATTGAAGAAGTAATATGTTTATTCTTAGTGAACTCTTGGAACTTCCTCGACAAGTATGGTTATAATAAAGTTAGATCACTTCAAACTCAACTTAGTCCTTCCCAAGTAAACCATTGGAATTTCCTTAACAAGTATTGAACTCAAATCTTGACCTTGCCCTAGCCAACTTGGTCCAACTCCTTTGTTATGTTATTTGCTCTGTTTGCTTCTCCACCTATGTGTTTGATTGCTAGGATGCTTGTTTATTTTGTTATTGTGTTTTCAATGAATAGATTGTACGGAGAGCAACGATCTTTGGTGAAGAGAGTGTGATATCTTCACCAACTTCAACAAGGCAAGTAACACACCATCAACTACCCATTATTTTCTATATGCATTAGTTGATTTTAAGTAGTATGCATGATAGGAAATTTTACTAAGTTATACTATGCTATGCTATTATCCTAGTAGTGTGTAGACATCCCTTTTACCTTGTTATTTTGATAGCCTTAGAATTTACTAGGTGCTAGGCAATGTTACAAATTGTTTTACTAGATGTTGAGGAAAAATCCTAAGTATAACTAATGAATGAACCACCTGGGTGGAAGTGGTAAGACTGGGTTATGTTGAGTGTTTCCTCAGGGCCCTTATCTAAGGGTTATTCCACTTGAGGTTGTCACTTGCGGATGGCCACCCAGGAACAAAGAGATTACTATGTCCTTCTAAGTTTAGTAGCTTCCCGTGCAGCCTTTAGTCATATGGGCTCTGTCTTGATCAACTAAGTTGAATGAACTCACTAGGCTTACAAGCAGATGTAGCATAATTATAGGTGGAACGGGTAAGCCAAACGGTGGTGGAATTTCTTCTGAAAGATCTCGTCTCAATCTTCTCCTTTCCTTAATGCACTCAGGGTGTATAGGATGTTTGGGCTGATTTGAGTCTGAAGGTGAAAGTGCACAAACTCTGCAGAGTCAACAAACTAAGATCTTAGCCGTGTCCCCGGTTATGGACAACTATGAGCAGCTGGACAAGGATTGACGGAAGAATCTCATCATCAATTTCAATAAGTAAAATTTTGACCAAGTGAACAGTATTGTGGTGCTTGGATCTTAATCCAATGTTGCCACCCTTTTGAAAAGAAAAGCTTGTTTTACAAAAGTGATAGGAGAAAACTGGCTTTATGCAAACTTAGCCTAAACTCCACTCAGCCAAATAAGCATGTAGTATTAGTCTTGCCATTTATATCCACCATAGTGTTACTTGCCAATACATTTAATTGTATTGACTCCCTTGTGGCTGCATATTCCATATTGCAGATATCTCTGAAGACGAGTGAGGATTTCGTTTAGGATCTCGAGACTATCGCCAACATGTTTTGCCTGTGGCACATGAAGAAGATGGGCTCAATGGTGTACTATGTTTTCCGCTGTAATTCTTTGTTTTCTGCTAGTCTTCTAAGACTATGCAAGTTGTAAATCCTATTTTGTAAAGACTGGATCATGCGATGTAATAGAATTTGATGCATTTGCATGATATTTCATTTTGTATTGTGGTGCTAGCAATTGATCCAGGGACTAGCACAATAACACAGGTATTCCTTCTTTATTAAAAGTTGGGATGCTACAAAATGGTATCAGAGCATTGTGTTGCCTGTAGGATTCGAGACCCTAAGTTTGGAAAAGACTCTAGGATTGAAAATTTCTATGTTCAAACTTTCTAGAAACAAAACAATCATCTTAGTTCATCTCATATCATCTCATCTATTATTCACCTTAAAAAAAATTCCCTAGATGACCTCCTCCTCAATACCATCAAGACAAGAATGTTGATGACCATACCAAGAAGTGCAAGAAGTGTTTCACCACATGAAGACCTACATTCAAGATTATTGAAGAACTTGAAGAAAAACTTAGACTTCACCACAATCAAGAAGACCTTAGGAAACGGAGAGAAGAATTCGAAGAACCCAAGAAGATATAGATGAGACCACCAATCTAGTTTGTTAGAACAACGTCAACGTGTTAGTATATTGATCATACTAATGAGTGTGGTATGACAATATTAGTGTTTTCAAAAAAAAAAAAAAACCTTGTTGTTTGGTGTGATGAATGTATTGCTATATGTTTGTTATGTGTTGTTTGTAAGATGAGTTTCCTTGATCTGCTTTGTTTGGATAGGAACCTTCTTAGATCCTTTCTAACCTCTACTCATCTTCCCTAAAACCTCAAAACAGATGTCTAGGCAGAATTCCAACAACCCAGAGAACTCAATGCAGATGCTACTAGAAGCTCAAACTCAGCTGATACAACTGATGACCCAGAACCAAGAAAACCACCCCAATATGGAGTTAACCCCAGGAATACAACAAGTGTTGGATACTCAATCACAAATAGTGAAGATGATGTCCCAAAAGTTGGCCAATAGTAAAGACAATCAGCCCTTGATAACTAGAGATAACCAGGAGATAGAAGAAGAAATGTTTTCAACACCCAAAGCCTGCAAATCTTGTGGAGAGATAGGACACTATTCCAAAGATTGTCCTGATGAGTGGCCCCATGGTGATGCAAACAACTCAATTGAAGGATACTTCACTCAAGTTACTTGCTTTCTGTGTGAAGGGACAACACATGTTCCAACACAATGTCCACTTTACCCCATGGTACAACAAGTTGGACAACAAGCCAAAATGGAAATGCTTAGTGAAATCCAAGAGAACTTAGGAAAAACCAGATGTGAAGGGAAAACACAAGCTGGATACTTTTCAGATGGACCATGTCAAGATAGATACTGGAGCCAAGGCTACACCACATCCATATTCATCCAGACACTCCACCAAGAATTGCTATTCTTGTGAAGAAGATGGACATTTGTCTAGAAATTGTCCCAACAAGAAACCCAGACCTTCAACCAACATAGTTGAGTATACTGGGCAGCAGTATGAAGATATGATGGCCAATTTAACTCCACCAAGGAATAAGAAGAAACTTTAGAAGAACCCCAATCATGTCTATAGAGACATCAGCCAAGTGACTTGCTTCAAATGCAGAGATAAAGGACACTATGCAAATGGATGCCCTTAAAGGGAGAAGGAAGGAAACATGACTTTCTGAAAGAAGGAATCTTAGGCAAAGTTTCATGTTGAAAATAAATTTATTTTCCCTAGGAGTTCTTCCAGTGTAATAAACCACAATGAATGTCTGAGAAATGTGTTCCCATTTTAATGAGATGATGTTGTGAAATCCTCTCAACTTGATCTTTTGATTGACCCAAAGAGTGACCCCTCAGTGTCAAAGGTAGTTCAACAGACCTACGTTGGTCTACACCTCTACCACAGAGGAAAGATCTACTCAAGCTAATTTAGAATCAATCTACACTCCAATCTAATGAAAATAGAATACCCACAAAAGTTTCTTTCAAGGGTGGTAGCCCACCCAGTTGTTTTGGAATCCAATTACCCAAATCTTTCTTTCTAACCTTCCCAAATCTCGGGACGAGATTTCTTTTAAGGGTGGTAGTCTGTAACATCCCTGATTTTTGGAAAATGCAAAAATCACAAAATTTTGAAACTTTTTGTTTTCATATTGTGCAAGTCACCAAAAACCAAATGAGAAGCAAGAAACAAAAGAAAAAAAATACATATTTCAATGAAATTGAGTTCACCAATCCAATTATGCCTTGTTCCTTAAACCCTAAAACCTTATTCAAAAAATAAGTTTCTTTATATAAAGGGAATATCTTTTATTAACAAATCTTTACCTAAAATGTTTACAACTCCAATATTAATCTGAATTTATTTTATGGCATCAAAAATCAAAGAATTATAAACCTTAATAAAGTTCTAATCCCCAAAAATATTTTGATGAGAATAAAATTATTAATAATAACTTTTAGTTGTTATTCCAAGTTTTAAACATGAAGGGGTGAAAATGAAATGCATTTCTTTGATAATAACATAACAAAAGGTTTTGAAAACAATATTATGACTAGTGGTTTTATTCTAAATTTTATTGATCAACAATAATAATTAATTGATATAAACTAATAAAATAGCATTAAGTTACTATTAATAAATCCTTCATATCCTAAAATTATTAACTATGAAAATGGTTTGAAATTGACTTCCAAAACTATTATTTGAAATGTTTAATGTCTCTAAAAATTTATTGAATCAAAAACCCCATTTTACTATTTTCTATTTTAAAATGGTATTAAGTACTATTAGTGAATTAATTATATTTTCAAAACATAAAAGAGATGAAAACTCTTTGAAATGGTTTTGGAAAATAGTATGTGATCTTTATAAAGCCACTGGAATTATATTTGATTAATAATTGTATTTTATAATTTTCTAAATTAAAAATCACATTAAGGTCTATTAAGGAATTATTCAAATTTCAAAATTCAAAACTAAAAATATGTTCAAATGTTTACAAAAATGGTTTGGGTTGAAAGATATTAATATTACAGGAGTTTGGAAATTTATTTGAGCTCATTTGGATTATTTAAACAGAAGTTATAAAATAAATAAGAAAACAGAAAATAAAAATTCATTGATGACGTCATGAATGACGTCATCATCTTCAACCTTCCTTTCCTGAAGAAACTGCCTCTGCCGAAAATTGAATCCCTTGATTGCGCGAGAATTAAATCGTGAATCAATGTGTCGTATCCTCCCCCTTAAAGCCCCCAATCCCCTCTCTATTTCCCCTCTCCCTCCTCTGGTTATTGCGCCCCCTCTCTGTCACGATTCCTCACCGGAGTTCGTCCGTGCCGCCGCCATTTCTCGTTGTTCCCGACCAACAGAGGAGGTATCCGAGCCGAGACCACCCCTATTCAGTTCCCCTTGCCTCCCTCCTCCCCCGTGACAATTTTTCCCCGTCCCCAGGTGCACTGGAACGAGCAGTTGTGCTCACCGGAGTAGCTCCGCCTCGGATCCGCGCCGCGCCACCACGGGAGGCCTCTCCAGTTGTCACCAAGGACAACAACGAGTTCGCCGCGTCGATCTGATCCTTCTGGTCCACTCCACTCGCCCAGGAAGACACCGGAGGGCTGCCGCCATCGACGACGGAGACACAGCGCCGCCGTCGAGCTTGTTTCCGGCCATCCTGCCGGCGAGGTGAGCTCCTCTCCATCCCTAGCCGTTCGATTTGACCCGTACGGCTTAGATTAGATCCACCCACGAAGGGGTATGCCACCGTTGGATCTGGATCTGACGCCCCAGATCCAATCACTTAAATCCAGTCAGCTGCGCCCGATTTCGTTATTCGTCGCCCATGCAGCATGTAACCGGCCCAAGCCCACTCCCTATCTGCTGCACCGCGCGACAGATAACCATCTGAGCCCATCCAGTCTCTGAATTTAATTCCGAATAAAATTAAAATGTAAATTTTGCAGAAAAGCCCCTACACCTTAGATCTATCATAACTTTTGTTCCACTTAGCCAAATTTAGCAATCTTGGACTTTTTGAAAAGCTCTTGACATCTAGAAACTTTTGGCACTGACCAAATTCAAATTTGACAAACTTAAATTGGTCCAAATTTAAATATGCTTGTTTGATAAATTTTGGCATAATTCAAATTCTACCAATCCAAAAATTGCAAATAAAATATATTTGGAAACCTTAGAATGTGTACTTTCATAACCTCTGTCCCAAAATAATTATTGATCAAATTAAAATTGATTTTAGAAATAAGTTGTCTATTTGAGTATTTTTGACATAGATTAATTTCTATAATTATTTTCAATATAGTTCCTTTTGCAAAATTGCTCCATTTGATAACCTTGGACCAGAAAAACCTTGCCCAAACATTTTGGACACCCTTGGACCATGACCATGTATTTTAGCCAAAAATCCATCATAGTAGTCCATCTAGTTATTATGTCTTAGATTTTGTTTCTATTTCTTTCTACCATTGTTTGTTGTGGCCATTTTTGGATCCAAGACCAAGTCTCTAAAATTACCAAGTAGTGAACCTAAAAAACTAGCACCTTATTAGTATTCTATCTACTTCTCCATTCACCCATTCTTGCTTCAAGAATTCACCAAGTCAGCAAAATGGAGATCAAGACTGAAGCACAAGAATGAAACTTCAATATCAACTTGGTGGCAACATGAAGAGCTACAAGGAAGATCAATGAAGAAGTTTTGAAGAGAAGACTTAGACTCCACAGCAACTAGAAGCAACTCAAGAAGTACAAGTGTGAAGAAATTCAGAAGAAGACATCTCCCTCTCTCTTTCTATCCTTCTTCTTAAATTTTCTTTCAAATTTACTTAGTAGTATTTGTGCCCATCCCATACCCAAACCAATTAGTGAAGTGAAAACCATGAAGACTATCAAGACCAAGAGAAGCACCACACCAAGTAAGGAAACAACTTAGATGGCATGATGATGATCTTCAAGAAGGCAATAACATGAGGACTAGAAGCAATCCATACAAGTTGAGGAATAAGAAGTTATTTTTGTCCAACCATTGACCCAAATGGAAAACCCAAGGCTTAGTAATATTTTCCATTTGATGATGATGTTAGTAGACCTACCCTAACCACAATGGGAAAATACTAGCATAGTCACTCAAATATTTTTGAAGGTGAATATGACCAAGTGGTTGCATGTATTACATTAATTGAAGAAGTAATATGTTTATTCTTAGTGAACTCTTGGAACTTCCTCGACAAGTATGGTTATAATAAAGTTAGATCACTTCAAACTCAACCTAGTCCTTCCCAAGTAAACCATTGGAATTTCCTTAACAAGTATTGAACTCAAATCTTGACCTTGCCCTAGCCAACTTGGTCCAACTCCTTTGTTATGTTATTTGCTCTGTTTGCTTCTCCACCTATGTGTTTGATTGCTAGGATGCTTGTTTATTTTGTTATTGTGTTTTCAATGAATAGATTGTACGGAGAGCAACGATCTTTGGTGAAGAGAGTGTGATATCTTCACCAACTTCAACAAGGCAAGTAACACACCATCAACTACCCATTATTTTCTATATGCATTAGTTGATTTTAAGTAGTATGCATGATAGGAAATTTTACTAAGTTATACTATGCTATGCTATTATCCTAGTAGTGTGTAGACATCCCTTTTACCTTGTTATTTTGATAGCCTTAGAATTTACTAGGTGCTAGGCAATGTTACAAATTGTTTTACTAGATGTTGAGGAAAAATCCTAAGTATAACTAATGAATGAACCACCTGGGTGGAAGTGGTAAGACTGGGTTATGTTGAGTGTTTCCTCAGGGCCCTTATCTAAGGGTTATTCCACTTGAGGTTGTCACTTGCGGATGGTCACCCAGGAACAAAGAGATTACTATGTCCTTCTAAGTTTAGTAGCTTCCCGTGCAGCCTTTAGTCATATGGGCTCTGTCTTGATCAACTAAGTTGAATGAACTCACTAGGCTTACAAGCAGATGTAGCATAATTATAGGTGGAACGGGTAAGCCAAACGGTGGTGGAATTTCTTCTGAAAGATCTCGTCTCAATCTTCTCCTTTCCTAAATGCACTCAGGGTGTATAGGATGTTTGGGCTGATTTGAGTCTGAAGGTGAAAGTGCACAAACTCTGCAGAGTCAACAAACTAAGATCTTAGCCGTGTCCCCGGTTATGGACAACTATGAGCAGCTGGACAAGGATTGACGGAAGAATCTCATCATCAATTTCAATAAGTAAAATTTTGACCAAGTGAACAGTATTGTGGTGCTTGGATCTTAATCCAATGTTGCCACCCTTTTGAAAAGAAAAGCTTGTTTTACAAAAGTGATAGGAGAAAAATGGCTTTATGCAAACTTAGCCTAAACTCCACTCAGCCAAATAAGCATGTAGTATTAGTCTTGCCATTTATATCCACCATAGTGTTACTTGCCAATACATTAAATTGTATTGACTCCCTTGTGGCTGCATATTCCATATTGCAGATATCTCTGAAGACGAGTGAGGATTTCGTTTAGGATCTCGAGACTATCGCCAACATGTTTTGCCTGTGGCACATGAAGAAGATGGGCTCAATGGTGTACTATGTTTTCCGCTGTAATTCTTTGTTTTCTGCTAGTCTTCTAAGACTATGCAAGTTGTAAATCCTATTTTGTAAAGACTGGATCATGCGATGTAATAGAATTTGATGCATTTGCATGATATTTCATTTTGTATTGTGGTGCTAGCAATTGATCCAGGGACTAGCACAATAACACAGGTATTCATTCTTTATTAAAAGTTGGGATGCTACAGCCTTTCTATGGGAGCCGCTCTTGTGAGTCTAGTTGGCTTGTGACGTACTGTATTTTCTGTTTACCATTCGTTGACATAAGCATACACCTCTCTTAAGATACAGACACTCCTCCACGGTATGTGATTGTTGGCAGGCACCAAGGATTCGGTTAGCCATGGTTTGTGTAAGATGGATGGGAGAAGTGTCAAGATTTTTATACCTATGTTTAATAAAATAAAAAAGCTCTAGCACATGAGGGATCCATGCTTCCCTCTGCAAAGGGCCTTTCTTTTAATTTTATGTTGAGTCTCCATCTTCTAACCTTATGCACATTTGAGAGAGCATTTTTGCCTTTCTGAGTTTTATGTGCATTTGTCCTAGAAACATTATTAATTTATTCATGATGTGTTATTGCTTGTTCTCTAATTATTGTTTCTATTCTTCCTCATGAACTTTGAAGGTGTCCTGGCATTTATGTTCTGCCCCACTCTTAAGGACTAGCGAAATATCACTTTGACATGCTTTCTCTATACTTGAAACAAACGTATATCTTTTGTTGCATTGTTATTCATGATCTTTTATTTGAGTTAATTCTCATGATGCAAGGTGATTGCTATGCTTTATTATTAAGGTTCTATTATCATGCTTATTTTTAAGTTCTATGATCTTAGCTTTCTTATGCTTTTACATTATTGATGATCAAGTTTATGTTGGTAGCATGTCACCTCAGAAATTATTCTGTTTTTATCATTTACCTACTCGAGGACGAGTAGGAACTAAGCTTGGGGATGTTGATACGTCATAAACGTATCCTTAGTTTCTGGTGTTCCATGTTGTTTTCTTATTGTTTCCACATGTTTTCTATACACTTATGTCATTTTTATCGATTTTATGGACTAACCTATTGACAAGATGTCATAGAGCCAGTTTCTTGTTTTCTGCTGTTTTTAGTTTCAAAAAAGTTGTTCTGGAAATATTCTCGGAATTGGAAAATTCGAAGCCCGGAAGTCTTAGAGTTCTCGAAGGTTCCACGGAGTCCCCAAGAGACCCGGAGGGATGGACTTAGGGGGCCCACACCATAGGGCGGCGCCCCCCCTTGTCCGCGCCAGGTGGTGGTGTGGGGCCCCCAGGCCTCCATCGCCTCTGCCCTTTCGCCTATTTAATCCCCTGAGACATAAACCCTAGGAGGATCCCACTTTCTCCCGAGAAACACCTGAGGCCGCCGTCATCGTCATCCCGAGATCGGAGAGGGTTCTGGAGCTCTCCCCGGCACCCTGCCAGAGGGGGAAATCTTCACTAGAGGGGTCTACACCACCATGCCCTGCTTCGAAGTGATGTGTGAATAGTTCATCCCTGGACTACGGGTCCATAGCAGTAGCTAGATGGTTGTTCTCTCCACTTTGTACCTCATGTTTATATCTTGTGAGATGCCTATTATGATCAAGATCATCTTTATGTAATGCTACATGTTTTGTTTGCTGGGATCTGATAAATGTTGAATGCTATGTCTTCTTATTATCAATCTCTCATGTTATCTTCATGCTTACGTTATTTATGATCTTCCATGCTCTCCGTTATTAGTAGATTCTCTGGCCAAGTAGATGCTAGTAACTCCAAGAGGGAGTATTTCTGCTCGATAGTGGGTTCATGCCTCCTTTTCATCTATGCTCGAGTGGCAGAAACGTGACGGATGGAGGATGTGTTGTTGCCATTAGGGAGAAAACAACAATGCTTTGTCGAAGGATGATGTTATTATTTACATTACACACTTTGCTTACTACGATTATCTGTTGCTTCCAACTTAATACCCAACGTTTGTTCGGATGATATTCGGAGGGTGGATTATTAGACATAGATGCAGTTGGATGACGGTCTATGTATTTTGTTGTAATACCCGCATGAATCACGTAGTACTCTTTATGTCTTGCATATGCACTATGGTGCAGCCGTCGTTTCTATCAATTTCCCAGTTGTATTTTTTTCACCATACATGTTATTTATCTTTCACGGAGAGACACCACTAGTGAAATGTGGACCCCGGTCCATTTTCCTTATACTGATAAAACACCTACTGCTTTCATACTGCTCTCATAGTGTTCCTACTGATTTCCACACCATATGTTTAACCTCTTTGTGTTCAGCAAAACCGATGAGAATGACAACCTCACTCCTTTGTTGGGGCAAAGTGATTTGATTGTGTCGTGTAGGTTCCACGTTGCTTCTAAAGCGGTAGTGCGCCCTGCCATCTCAGCTGCTTCACCTTCTGAAGTTACTCCTTCCTCCTACTGTTCGATTCAACCTTGGTTTCTTTCTGAAGGAAACTTGCCGCTGCACTCTTCATACCTTCCTCTTGGGGTCTCTCAACGAAATGTGTGATCACACGCGTCAGACTTCTTTTCGTTAATGAATCTTTCTGTTGATATCTCTTTTGGGAGTTCAATATCTCATTTGTTGTTGTAACTTTTAATTGGTTTCTTTGAAGTGTCAATTGGTTCTTTGTGGTCTCGTTTTCACTTTTCTTTTGGTTCTTGAAAATCTTTGCATGCATATTTACTAAAGTATTTGTTATGGCATGCTTACTTTCTTTGATGCAATATATAGGGTAAACTCCACCGAATCGTAAATCGGCTAAGATGTGCATGAAATTCGATTTCATATCTATATGCACATATTTATGTGGAGCTTATCCTATGTATTGTAGTTTGTCTAACTACTTTGGACCCAATGTTTTTGGGGACCATTTTGTGTTTAAATGTGTTTTAGGTACATTTGAGATGCATTGGATGCTTGCCTCATTTTCTAGGAAGGTGTTGTCACCATGATCTTATCGAGTCAAGCTAGGATGATGGATTAACTCTTATCCACAACAACATCTCCAATGTGATCTTGGTAACAAATATCTCTCATGCATACTATTCTTGTATTCAACTTTGTGTAGGTTGCATCTTGGCATGAAAATTCTTTATTTGTAAAATTATTCTCCCTTTGTGATACTTGATTCATCCAAAACATTGCAACTATCTATTTTCCCTTATTGGTATTTATGATGTCTTTGGTGTGTTTTTCTTGGAAATTCATTTATCCCCTTTTAAGATAAAATTGAGCTATATGATATGCTTTCGATAAAAAAATCTTATTGGTGTATTTATGACTTTCTCTTGGATATCATGTTCTTCACTTTCGTAACTATTTTGTGTGTACATGCTTCCTTGTGGATACATATTATCATGATTAGTGTCCACTTATAAACTTATACACATGAGAGGATTTACATCACTTTTTGGTATCCTATTCCTTTGGAGTCCACACTTCTTATACCCTTTTCATTTTTGGTGACTCCGGAAAGTATATTACTTATGAGTGCTTGTCTTATATTATTTCATCTTATGCACTCATTTGTTTTTGAGGTTTTTTTTGTCTCTCATGCTTAGCTTGGTGGGCATGTTGGTTTCCTTATGTATGGTTGAGCCTTGTCTCATGGTGTTCCGTTCATTTGGTATCTTTTGTCTCAATCATTCATTTATTTTCTTTAAGTCCCATGCCTAGTTTGCTTTTTATGCTCTCTTGCACTTGTTTTGTGTTTTAGAGGATATTGGGGGAGTGATGATCCCATCTTTATGCACTTTGTATTCAAATGCAAAAAAAAAACTCTAAGTACTGCATGAACATTGGGGAGCTTCATGATTTTCTTTTGAACACTATTTTTCAAAAATCATAAAATCTGTGGTTCCATTGATTTTTGGATCCTTTGTTTGTGCTCCTCCTCTTGGAAGAGGTGTTAAAGGAATATAATCTTATTTGCAATCTTTGGATCCTCAATATAGTTTGATCTCCCCCCATCTATTCGTCATTGAATATTCATTTGTTTTCACTCATATTATGAGAAATGCAAAAATTGTAGGGGAGCTCTTACTATATTGGCCTTCTACATTTTTCCGCCCATTTCGGCAATGGATGCCAATGGGGGAGAAGTTTAGAGGGTTTTAGGGAATTTCGTTTAATGCTTTGGTTTTGTTCTGAAGCATTTTTGCCTTCCATTCTCATTCATCCATGTGTATTGCTTTGCATGTTTGCTTAATTCATTATATAAACCCTCGTAAAATGTATTGTTATCAATTACCAAAATGGGGGAGATTGAAAGTGTATGGTTCCCAATGTATGGATTTGGTAATTAATGACAATCCTTATGGACTAATGTTTGCATTGAGACATTCTTATAGGTTTGTCCATTGGCACCACTTGAACTCCATGTGTTGGATTCAAGGTTGGATCCTATCAAGATCATCACTTAATGAATATATCTATATGATCAATAGAAAAATTGTCATGCTACTATTGACAATATTACAAGCATGTATTGAAGAAGGAGATTGTGTGAACATTCATGTTTACCTTCAAGTCATCATCATCATGAATAAAGAAAAGATACTTGGTTGATCAAGTAGGTGTGCAAAGCTTTCCACCCATATGGAGATTATGGTCAAGTGAAGATGGTCATGTGAGAAGCTCTCTAATATTAGCTTATGGGGGAGAAATTTACAAGTCTTCACGAAGCGAAGCGCAATCAAGAAAGGTGGACCAACTTGAGGTGATTAAGATCGTCATCATATAGCTCAATTGGATTGTGCAACGAAAAGGTATGACTTAGATAAGGTTTCTATTTTATCAGTCACATTATGCTATTTGGAGACCGGATTATAGGATAGATAACCGTACTATCAAGAGGGGCTCTTGAATGCATATCTTGATCATATCTCACTACTAGGAAAACATCTATAGGAGAAATCATACCCGTGGCGCACCACATGCTTGGTGCGTCACGCCTAAGTAGCCGTGGCGCACCACACACTAGTGGGCCTTGGTGCGCCACGCCTATGGGCACAGCCGTGACGCACCATCCACACGGTGCGCCACAGCTATAAGTGGGGGCTGGGCAGCCAGGGGGATGGGTGGGCAAAGATAGGCGTGATGCACCACATGTTTGGTGCGCCATGGGTATTGCAGATAGGTGTGACGCACCAAACATGTGGTTCGCCACGGCTATTGCCTCCACCGAAATTTTCCATCCACACCCCCCCCCCCCGCCCCCACGGGACCGCCTTACTAGTTTTGTCACGGAAGAGTTTCAAGTCAAAAACTAAATTCCTTATAGATACACGGAGAGTTTAAGGTATACTTTTTTATCAAATTTTGAAATATGAATTTCGACTTTTTGAGCAGAAGTTCGTTAAAAAAAAGTAAAATGGTCATAACTTTTGCATACGATGTCGGAATTTAAAGTTTAATATACCAACGGAAACTAGAGAAAAAAAAGGAACTCAACCTCACTCGCCTTCGACCTATGAGCCTTTTTTAGATTCTCCAAATTCCGAAAGGAAAAAATTTATTTGAGACAGAAGCTTTTTTCCTACAAAAAAAAGATAGGCGTGACGCACCACATGTTTGGTGCGCCACGCCTAAGTCTGGGTGCAATTTTCGAATTTCTGACCCGGGAGAGGCCCCCACCTATATATACTCCCCTTCCTCCTCCTTCCTCCACTATTCTCCATTGTTTCTCTTCCTTCTTCCTTTACCCTCTTATTTCTTCTTTCTCTTTCTTCTTCATCCTCCACTCATGGATTTGTCCCACTCATGTACTGACGACTTGGATGATTATCCAAACTTTTTATCCATGTCTGAATTTTTCTTCAAGAAACCTTCTGGATTCAGCTACTGGAGGAACCTGTATGTCCATGACCTTGGGGCCAGCAATAAAGCTTCTTGATAATATGATGGTAAATTATTCTAAATGGCATACTGAGAGAGATACAACTGGTAAGAAGGTAAATTTTGTTGAAGAAACCTCCTCTTTGAATGAAAGACTTGATGCTATTATTTCTATGTTTGTGAATGGCCATGCTCCTAGTGATCCAAATAATGTTCCTTTAGCCTCTTTGGTTGCTCAAGAAGAGCATGTTGATGTGAACTTCATTAAAAATAATAATTTCAACAGTGCTTATAGGAATTATTTTGGTAGCAACAATTATAGGCCATATCCTCCCAATAATAGCAATGCTTACGGTAATTCCTATGGTAATTCATACAATAACAATAAAATTGTATCCTCTGATCCTGAGAACATGCTTAAGAAATCTGTTGAGGAAAAGTTTGGCAAAATTGATGTTCTTGCTTCTAAAGTTGATAGTCTTTCTCTTTATGTTGATTTTCTGAAACTAAAGGTTAGGCCTGATGATGTTAAAGAAAGTAAAACTTTAAATTCCATTCCAAATTCGAATTGATGATAATGTTAGAATGTTTGTTGAATTGCATGCTAGATGGGAAAGAGAAGATGAAATAGCTAGAAAGAATAATATAGCTAATGTTTGCACCATTACCACCACTAGTAAACCTAAATTTTCTCATGCTAGAAAACGTTCTACTATCAATGGAAAAGTAATTGGTGTTGGAAACACTATCACTTCTACTAGTAAAAATGCAAAACTGCCTGAAAGTGCTAAAAATGCTCCTGATAAAAGTGTTGAAATTTTTAGAAACATGGGGGACAATGGTCCCATTATATTTGATAAAAATGATCTTGACTTTGATGATTGCAACATAACTGAAGTGATTAAGTTCTTACAAAAGCTTTCTAGTTGTCCTAATGCTAGTTCTATGGATATAGCTTTCACAAAACATATTACAAATGCTCTCATGCGAATTAGAAAAGATGAATTAAGATGTGAAGCCTCTATCCCTAGGAAGCTAGATGGTGGTTGGGAACCTATTATTAAAATGAAAGTTAATGATTTTGATTGCAATTCTCTATGTGATCTTGGTGCTAGTATCTCTGTTATGCCCTAGAAAATTTATGATATTCTTGATTTACCTCCACTGGAACCTTGTTATTTGGATATTCGTCTTATTGATAATGTTAGAAAGAACCCTTTGGGGAGAGTTGATGATGTTCTTATCATGTTTAATAATACTCTTGTCCCCGTTGATTTTGTTGTCTTGAATATTGAATGCAACGCTTCTTGTACAATTGTTTTGGGAAGACCTTTTCTTAGAACTGTTGATTCTGTTATTGATATGAAAGAAGGGAATATTAAATTTCAGCTCCCACTCAAGAAAGGTATGGAACACTTTCCTAGAAAGAGAATTAAGTTGCATTTTGATTCCGTTATTCGAAAAACTTACAATTTGGATGCTTCTTCATTTGAAAATACTTGATTCCACTTTTCTGGGCCTAGCTAAAAGGCGTTAAAGAAAAGCACTTCTTGGGAGATAACCGATTGTTTTATTTTTGCTTTGTTTTTCTCTGTTTCCTTTGAGTATATATAGGCGAAAGGGCGATGCCGGGGGGTGGCCAAGGGGCCCACACCACCAGGTGGCACGGCTAGGGGGTGGTGGCGCCACCCTATGGTGCAGCCACCCTATGGCCCCCCTTCGGGGCTCTTCGGGAATTATGGATGCTTCCGGGACTTCTAAGACTTCTGGCTTTAGAATCGTCCAATTCCGAGAATATTTGCAGAACAAGTTTGCTAAAACTAAGAACAGTAGAAAACAGGTATCGGTTCTGTGGCATCTTGTCAATAGGTTAGACCCGGGAAATCGATAAAAATGACATAAAGTGTAAGGAAAACATGTGGGAAACAACATAAAACAACATGGAACATCAGAAATTAAGGATACGTTTATGACGTATCAAGCATCCCCAAGCTTAGTTCCTACTCGTCCTCCAGTAGGTACACGATAAAACAAAATAATTTCTGAGGTGACATGCAACCACACAATCTTGATCATAATATGTAAAAGCATATGTAAGATGAGATCATAGAACTTTAACACAAACATGATAATAGAACTTTAATAATAAAGCATAGCAATCACATTGCATCATGAGAAGTATCTCAAATAAAAGATAATGAATAACAATGCAAAGAAAGATATACGTTTGTTTCAAGTTTAGAGAAAGCATGGTAAAGTGGTATTTCTCTAGTCCTTAAGAGTGGGGCAAAACATAAATGCCAGGACACCTTCAAAGTTCATGAGGAAGACTAGCACAAATAATTAGAGAACAAGCAATAACACATCATGAATCAATTAATAATGTTTCTGGGACAAATGCACATAAAACCCAGAATGGAAAAATTGCCTCTCAACTGTGCATAAAGTTAAAAGATGGAGACTCAACATAAAAGTAAAAGAAATGCCCTTCGCAGAGGGAAGCAGGGATCACTCATGTGCTAGAGCTTTTTATTTTATTAAACAGAGGTATTAAAAGTTTGACACTCCTCCCATCCATGTTTCACAAACCATGGCAAACCGAATCCCCGGGTGCCTGCCAACAAGCACATACCATGGAGGAGTGTCTATATTTTGGGAGATGTATGCTAATGTCAACGAATAGTAAACAGAAAATACAGTATGTCACAAGCCAACTGGATTCACAAGAGAGGCTCCCATATGAAGGACACATATGGGTAGAAGGTCATCCCTCTTTCTCTTTTGTTTACACAATTAATCTTTGACTGATAAATCAGGGGCAAAAATAGTGAAGAGATTTTGTGTGCATAATTTGGGGCTGGGAACCCCGCTGACAGCTCTTCTATCGTTTGGGTAAGCGGATGAAGCCACTAGTCCAGGGTGTGAAATCCAATCAACAAGTGAGATAAAGATTCTCTATTTACGTCCTCGTGAGCAAAAACAGGAACATAAAGCAGGAGTAATTTTGAAGGTTTTAAAGGTAACACATGAGAAATTTACTTGGAGTGGCACTTAAATACCACATGTAGGTAGGTATGGTGGACACAATGGGAAAACTTGGTTTTAGGGAGTTGGATGCACGAGTAGAGCTCATACTCAGTACAGGTGGAGGCTAGCAAAAGACTGAGAGCAACAAATCAAGAGAGCATAAGAGCCATAATCATGCATAGCGACATAAATATCATTAATTAAAGCATAAACGGTATCACAAGTTCAAAAACTAAATGATCATAGAGGCTATTAGTGACTGGTTCATAGTCATAAACATGGTTTGAGCATGCGCCAAGTCAACGAAATAAAACATTCGAAAGGGAATACCATAAATTTATGCTTCAACATGACAAGAACAAGTCAAGAATCTTTCAATGGAACATTAAACACTCTCAGCTATTTGAGGCTAATCATGCTACTCAATAACGTCAACGCTTTAAAACTAAAATAACATCTAGCATGATATGAAAAAGTCCTAGTCATAGTCTATACAAGCTTCTACTTGCACCATTAAAAATTCTACTTCAAGCAGCAGTTTCTTTTCCCAACAAGCACCATACAAGATATGTTTTAACAAAAATAATCTACATGATACAGCAAGCAAACATGAGAGTACTCACATAACACTACCAAAACTAACAGCTCTGAATAAGAGATGCATGAAAACAAAGGCTAAACACAGTACAAGCAAAAAGTGAACACTCACAGAACAGTAAGAATGAAAACTAGAGTGTTCTAAGCAATGAAAATGGAGTGTGTCTCTCTCCCACACAAGTATGATAAGATCCAACCATTTATTACAGCAAACAATACCAAACAAACATAAAATACTCTCCAAGTAAAGCACATAAGATGTGACTGAATAAATATAGTTTCACCAGAAATGACCTCATAATTTGTCGATGAAGAAGAGGATGCATTGGGCATCCCCAAGCTTAGACGCTTGAGTCTTCTTGGACTTTTCTGGGATGTACCTCCGCGGCATCCCCAATCTTAGGCTCTTCACTCTTCTTGATCACGTCATATCATCCTCTTCTCTTGACCCTTGGAGACTTCCTTCACACCAAACTTCTCACAATCTTCATTAGCAACGTTAGTGCAAATCGAAACAATAAATTCACATGGTTCAGTTTCAACACAAGCCTAACACTAATAAACACATTATCTACTGTCACAACTTTTTTTTAAACTCTTTTTCTCAAAAGAACACCAAAAGAAAGAGATTAAGATGCAAATGCAATTATTGGCAGAAATCTGTCGAAACAGAACAGCAGGTAAAGATGATTTTTTATAAAATCCTATGTTTCTCAAATAAAAAAAGTGGTAAACTAATAAAAGTTGCGTATATAGCCCAGGATTACGCACAAACAAACTCAGGTCATTGTGAATTTTCTGTGATTTTATACAAATTTAACAGTGGACGGCAAAAATCTGTTTCCTACGCAGAAATCCGAAATATAGTCTCAACTTTCCACTAGAGGATTTACTTGGCTCAACAAAGACACAAAAGAAAAGATACAGCGGGGTTTCTAAGGAAATAGAAAACACCCAGGTGCAAACAAAACAAAAATAAACGACGGAAAATGGGTTGAAAACGGAGAAATAAAACGGGTTGTCTCTCAAAAGCGCTTTTCTTTAAAGCCTTTCAGCTAGGCACAATGATTTTTAAAAGATGCTCAAATAAGAATAAGAGTTGAAGCACAATAAGAGAGCATCAAGAAACAAATATAAAACACATTTAAGTCTAACCCACTTCCTATGAAAAAGAATCTTGTAGAAAAACAAGTCAACGAAGCACAAAGTGACTAGCATAGGAAGACAAAATAAGTGCAACTTCAGAAAATTCAACATAAAGAGGGGAAACTTAATATTGTTGAGATGCATAAAACCATGTTTCCTTATCTCATAATACCTTTCAGTAGCATCATGAATAAAATTAATAATATAACTATCATAAGAAACATTCTTATCATGATCCACATGCATAAAAGAATTAATACTCTCCACATAAGCATAGTCATTCTTATTAATAGTAGTGGGAGCAAATTCAACAAAATATCTATCATTATTATTCTCATCACCATAATCATTAAATATAGGAGGAATATTGTAACCATAGTTAATTTGTTCCTCAATAGTAGGTGGACTGAAAATATCATATTCATCATTGTAAACAGGGGGAACTAGAATACCACAATAATTATAATCATCATATATTGGAGGCAAGGTATCATCAAAGAAAATTTCCTCCTCAAAACTTGGGGGACTAAAAATATCATATTCATCAAAACTAGCTTCCCCAATCTTAGACTTTTCCATAGCATTAACAATAATGGTGTTTAAAGAATTCACACTAATAACATTGCTACTAGCATGCAAATAAAGCTCCATAGATTTTTTAATTTTCTCTTCAAACACTTCATGTCCTAGCTCAAGATAAATATTATAAAGATCTCTCATATTTTTGTTGTTTTCCATTAAGTCTAACTAGTAAATATAAAAACAAGGAATAAGTAAAAATAAGCCTAACTAGTGAAAACAAGAAACAAAAAGATATAATTGCAGAATCTAAAGGAAATACCTTCGAGCACTCACACCTGAGGATGTGAGTACCTTTCACCTTACCTCCCGGCAACGGCGCAAGAAAAGAGCTTGATGTCTACGCACACTTCTATTCTTGTAGACAGTGTTGGGCCTCCAAGTGCAGAGGTTTGTGGAACAGCAGGAAGTTTCCCTTAAGTGGATCACCCAATGTTTATCGAACTCAGGGAGGTAGAGGTCAAAGATATCCCTCGCAAGCAATCCTGCAATTAAGATACAAGAAGTCTCTTGTGTCCCCAACACACCCAATATACTTGTCAGGTATATAGGTGCACTAGTTGTGCGAAGAGATAGTGAAAGGCGAGTAATATGGATGGTTACAAGTAAAAATAGCAATCTGAAATAAAAATGGCAGTAAGCAAACATGTAGCAGAACAGGCGGAAAACGGTGTTTCAATGTTTGGAAACAAGGCCTAGGGATCCTACTTTCACGAGTGGACACTCTCAACAATGGTCAAATAATTGAATAACTAAATATCTTCTCTTCACTATGCTACTCTTAACCCTCTCCGGTTGAATAACGAACACTAATCATTGCGTAGGGCTGCAAAACGCATTCCTTAAAGTAAAGCATTCTCATGTCTAGTTAACCCCACGCTGTCACTATGAGCGCCCTAGAAGGTACTAGACAAAAACCACAATTCATACAAGAGACACACACGATGTGGACACTGTCACCTTCACACCGCGGGACAAGGTGACTCCAAAGTTCATATTAATAAAACACTTGAGTAGCACAAGATGAAGAGTAACATCTACTTATTCAACATGATTACAAAGGTCACGATCACATATAGATCACACCAAGGGAGAGAGAGATGCACCACATAGCTACCGGCAGAGCCCTCGGCCTCGGGGGAGAACTACTCCCTCCTAATCATAGGAGAAAGCAACATTGATGGAGATGGCGGTGGAGTCGATGGAGATGGCTTCCGGGGGAACTTCCCCGTCCCGGTAGGGTGCCAGAATAGAGATCTATCCCCCGAAACTTGTCGGTGGCGGTGGCGGAGCTACGGATGTATTTTGTGGAAAAGGTCGATTCTTTTAGGGTTTATGCATCAGGGAGTATATATAGGAGAAAGGGCGATGCTGGGGGGTGGCCAGAGGGTCCACACCACTAGGTGGTGCAGCCAGGGGGTCGTGGCTCCACCCTATGGTGTGGCCACCCTGTGGCCCCCTTCCGGGGCTCTTCGGGACTTATGGATGCTTCCGGGACTTCTAAGACTTATGGCTTTTGAATCGTCCAATTCTGAGAATATTTCCAGATAAACTTTTCTAAAACTAAAAACAACAGAAAACAGGAACTGGCTCTGTAGCATCTTGTCAATAGGTTAGTCCCGGGAAATCGATAAAAATGACATAAAGTGTAAGGAAAACATGTGGGAAACAACATGAAAGAAACATGGAACATCAGAAATTAAGGATACGTTTATGAACTATCAAGCATCCCCAATCTTAGTTCCTACTCGTCCTCGACTAGGTAAACGATAAAACAAAATAATTTCTGAGGTGACATGCTACCACACAATCTTGATCATAATATGTAAAATCATATGTAAGCTGAGATCATAGAACTTTAACACAAACATGATAATGGAAGTTTAATAATAAAGCATAGCAATCACATTGCATCATGAGAAGTATCTCAAATAAAAGATCATGAATAACAATGCAAAGAAGGATTTATGTTTGTTTCAAGTATAGAGAAAGCATGGCAAAGTGGTATTTCGCTAGTCCTTAAGAATGGGGCGAAATATAAATGCCAGGACACCTTCAAAGTTCATCAGGAAGACTAGAACAAATAATTAGAGAACAAGCACTAACACATCATGAATAAATTAATAATGTTTGTGGGACACATGCACATAAAACTCAGAATGGCAAAAATGTTGTCTCAACTGTGCATAAAGTTAGAAGATGGAGACTCAACATAGAAGTAAAAGAAAGGCCCTTCGTAGAGGGAAGCAGGGATCACTCATGTGCTAGAGCTTTTTATTTTATTAAACAGAGGTATTAAAAGTTTGACACTCCTCCCATCCAACTTTCACAAACCATGGCTAACCGAATCCTCGGGTGCCTGCCAACAATCACATACCATGGAGGAGTGTCTATATTTTGGGAGATGTATGCTAATGTCAACGAATGGTAAACAGAAAATACAGTACGTCACAAGACAACTGGATTCACAAGAGCGGCTCCCATATGAAGGACGCATCTGGGTAGATGGATATCCCTCTTTCTCTTTTGTTTACACAATTATGCTTTGACTGATAAATTTGGGGCAAAAATAGTGAAGAGATTTTGTGTGTATTAATTTGGGTCTGGGCACCCCGCTGCCAGCTCTTCTATCGTTTAGATAAGCGGATGAAGCCACTATTGCAGGGTGTGAAATCCAATCAACAAGTGAGATAAAGATTCTCGATTTACGTCCTCATGAGCAAAAACAGGAACATAGTGCAGGAGCAATTTTGAAGGTTTTAAAGGTAACACATGAGCAATTTACTTGGAGTGGAAGTTAAATACCACATGTAGGTAGGTATGGTGGACACAATGGGAAAACTTGGTTTTAGGGAGTTGGATGCACGAGTAGAGCTCGTACTCAGTACAGGTGGAGGCTAGCAAAAGACTGGGAGCGACAAATCAAGAGAGCATAAGAGCCATAATCATGCATAACGACATAAACATCATTAATTAAAGCATAAGTGGTATCAAAAGTTCAAAAACTAAATGATCATAGAGGCAATTAGTGACTGGTTGATAGTTATAAACATGGTGTGAGCATGCGTCAAGTCAACCAAATAAAACATTCGAAAGAGAATACCATGAATGTATGCTTCAACATGATAAGAACAACTCAAGAATCTTTCAATGGCACATTAAACACTCTCAGCTATTTGAGGCTAATCATGCTACTCAATAACCACAAGTATTTAAAACTAAAATAACATCTAGCATGATATGAAAAAGTTCTAGCCACGGTCTATACAATCTTCTACTTGCACCATTAAAAATTCTACTTCAAGCAGCAGTTTGTTTTCCCAACAAGCACCATACAAGATATGTTTTAACAAAAATAATCTACATGATATAGAAAGCAAACATGAGAGTACTCACATAACACTACTAAAACTAACAGCTTTGAATTAGAGATGCATGAAAACAAAGGCTAAACGCAGTACTAGCAAAAAGTGAACACTCACAGAACAGTAAGAATGAAAACTAGAGTGTTCTAAGCAATGAAAACAGAGTGTTTCTCTCTCCCACACAAGTATGATAAGATCCAACCATTTATTACAGCAAAGAAAACCAAACAAACTGAAAACAAAAATAAAATACGCTCCAAGTAAAGCACATAAGATGTGACTGAATAAAAAATAGTTTCACCAGAAATGACCTGATAATTTACCGATGAAGAAGAGGATGCCTTGGGCATTCCCAAGCTTAGACGCTTGAGTCTTCTTGGAATTTTCTGGGATGTACCTCCGGGGCATCCCCAAGCTTAGTGTCGTGGGATAATCACGGCAGATGTTACCGGGGGTAACTGATCTTGGGGCAAGTCGACACAGGTATTCGGGAGAGGGTTTAGCTCGAAGGAAGACATGGCGGAAAGCAATCTAAGAACCGGAAAATAACTCGCCGGATCTCAATATGAATTATACTGGATACTCGGTAACAGGTGTTACAACTATTACTTGAATCTCTCTCAGGCTGAGCCCAGGGGTCGGTTTATATAGCACCCGTACCCCCCTTGGCTTGCCCTACAAGGCACATCCTGAGCCCTACTCGAACTCTGCATACAAACTCTAACTTTCCTTACCGTAACCCACAATCCGGGTTACAAACATTACAAGCTTTGGGCCTTCCAAAAGTTTCTTTGTCCTTAGCCGGATCCGGTCCAGCCGCCGTTTTGGGCCGAATCACACCTTTGAATTGGTATACCGGGTTACTATCCCCTCATCACTTAGGCTCTTCACTCTTCTCGATCACGTCATATCATCCTCTTCTCTTGACCCTTGGAAACTTCCTTCACACCAAACTTCTCACAATCTTCATTAGCCATGTTAGTGCAAATCGAAATAAAAAATTCACATAGTTCAGTTTCAACACAATCCTAACACTCATAAACACATTAGCTACATTCACAACTTTTTAAAAACTCTTTTTCTCAAAAGAACACCAAAAGAAAGAGGTTAAGATGCAAATGCAATTATTGGCAGAAATCTGTCAAAACAGAACAGCAGGTAAAGATGATTTTTTTTAAATCCTCTGTTGCTCAAATCAAAAAGTGGTCAACTAATAAAAGTTGCATATATAGCTCAGAATTTCCTATGATTTTATACGAAATTAACAGTGGACAGCAGAAATTTTTTTCCTGCGCAGAAATCCGAAATATAGTCTCAACTTTCCACTAGAGGCTTTACTTGGCTCAACAAAGACACAAAAGAAAAGATACAGCGGGGTTTCTAAGGAAATAGAAAACACCCAGGTGCAAAGAAAACAAAAATAAACGACGGAAAACGGGTTGAAAACGGAGAAATAAAACGGGTTGTCTCCCGGAAGCGCTTTTCTTTAAAGCCTTTCAGCTAGGCATAATGATTTTTAAAAGATGCTCACATAATAATAAGAGTTGAAGCACAATAAGAGAGCATCAAGAAGCAAATATAAAACACATTTAAGTCTAACCCACTTCCTATGAAAAAGAATATTGTAGAAAAACTAGTCAACGAAGCACAAAGTGACTAGCATAGGAAGACAAAATAAGTGCAACTTCAAAAAATTCAACATAAAGAGGGGACACTTAATATTGTTGAGATGGATAAAACCATGTTTCCTTATCTCATAATACCTTTCAGTAGCATCATGAATTAAATTAATAGTATAACTATCATAAGAAACATTCTTATCATGATCCACATGCATAAAAGAATTAATACTCTCCACATAAGCATAGTCATTATTATTAATAGTAGTGGGAGCAAATTCAACAAAATATCTATCATTATTATTCTCATCACCATAATCATTAAATATAGGAGGCATATTGTAATCATAATTAATTTTTTCCTCAATAGTAGGTCGACTGAAAATATCATATTCATCATTGTAAACAGGTGGAACTAGAATACCACAATCATTATAATCATCATATATTGGAGGCAAGGTATCATCAAAGAAATTTTCCTCCTCAAAACTTGGGGGAATAAAAATATCATATTCATCAAAACTAGCTTCCCCCAGCTTAGACTTTTCCATAGCATTAGCAATAATGGTGTTTAAAGAATTCATACTAATAACATTACTACTAGCATGCAAATAAAGCTCCATAGGTTTTTTAATTTTCTCTTAAAACACTTCATGTCCGAACTCAAGATAAATATTATAAAGCTCTCTCATATTTTTGTTGTTTTCCATTAAGTCTAACTAGTAAATATAAAAACAAGGAATAAGTAAAAATAAGCATAACTAGTGAAAACAAGAAACAAAAAGATATAATTGCAGAATCTAAAGGAAATACCTTCAAGCACTCACACCCGAGGATGTGAGTACCTTTTACCTTACCTCCCCGGCAACAGCGCCAGAAAAGAGCTTGATGTCTACGCACGCTTCTATTCTTGTAGACAGTGTTGGGCCTCCAAGTGTAGAGGTTTGTAGAACAACAGCAAGTTTCCCTTAAGTGGATCACCCAAGGTTTATCGAACTCAGGGAGGTAGAGGTCAAAGATATCCCTCTTAAGCAACCCTGCAAATAAGATACACGAAGTCTCTTGTGTCCCCAACACACCCAATATACTTGTCAGGTATATAGGTGCACTATTTTGGCGAAGAGATAGTGAAATGCGAGTAATATGGATGGTTATAAGTAATAATAGCAATCTGAAATAAATATGGCAGCAAGCAAACTTGTAGCAGAACAGGCGGAAAACGGTGTTTCAATGCTTGGAAACAAGGCCTAGGGATCCTACTTTCACTAGTGGACACTCTCAACAATGGTCGCATAATTGAATAACTAAATATCTTCTCTTCACTATGCTACTCTTAACCCTCTCCGGGTGGATAACGAACACTAATCATTGCATAGGGCTGCAAAAAGCATTCCATAAAGTAAGCGTTCCCATGTCTAGTTCACCCCACGGTATCACTATGAGCGCCCTAGAAGGTACTAGACAAATACCATAATTCATAGAGGAGACACACACAATGTGCACACTGTCACCTTCACACCGCGGGACAAGGTGACTCCAAAGTTCATATTAATAGAACACTTGAGTAGCACAAGATGAAGAGTAACATCTACTTATTTAACCAGATTACAAAGCTCACGATCACATATAGATCACGCCATGGGGGAGAGAGATGAACCATATAGCTATCAGTAGAGCCCTCAGCCTCGGGGGAGAACTACTCCCTCCTCATCATAGGAGACAGCAACAGCGATGGAGATAGCGGTGGAGTCGATGGAGATGGCTTCCGGGGGCACTTCCCCGTCCCGGCAGGGTGCCAGAACAGAGATTTGTCCCCGGAAACTTGTCGGCGGCGGCAGTGGAGCTACAGATGTATTTCGTGGAAAAGGTCGATTCTTTTAGGGTTTATGCATCGGGGAGTATATATAGGCGAAAGGGCGATGCCGGGGGGTGGCCAGGGGCCCACACCACCAGGTTGCGCATCCAGGGGGTGGTGGCGCCACCCTATGGTGTGGCCACTCTGTGGACCCCCTCCGGGGCTCTTCGGGACTTCTAAGACTTCTGGCTTTCGAATAGTCCAATTTCGAGAATATTTCCAGAACTACTTTTCTGAAACTAAAAACAGCAGAAAACATGAACTGGCTCTGTGGCATCTTGAAATAGGTTAGTCCCGGGAAATCGCTAAAAAGACATAAAGTGTAAGGAAAATATGTGGGAAACAACATGATAACACCATGGAACATCAAAAATTAAGGATACGATTATGACGTATCACCTGCCGGAGGGGGAAATCATCACCGGAGGGGTCTACACCACCATGCCCTCCTCCGAAGTGATGCGTGAGTAGTTCATCCCTGGACTACGGGTCCATAGCAGTAGCTAGATGGTTGTTATCTCCACTTTGTACCTCAAGTTAAGAGCTTGTGAGACGCCTATCATGATCAAGATCATCTTTATGTAATGCTACATGTTGTGTTTGCTGGGATCTGATGAATGTTGAATGCTATGTCTTCTGATTAACAATCTATCATGTTATCTTCATGCTTATGTTATTTATGATCTTTCATGCTCTCCGGTATTAGTATATGCTCTAGCCAAGTAGATGCTAGTAACTCCAAGAGGGAGTATTTATGCTCGATAGTGGGTTCATGCCTCCTTTTCATCTATGCTCGAGTGACAGAAACATGACGGATGGAGAATGTGATGTTGCCATTAGGGAGAAAAACCAATGCTTTTTCTAAGGATCATGTTATTGTTTACATTACACACTTTGCTTACTATGATTATGTGTTGCTTGCAACTTAATACCCAACGTTTGTTCGGAGGGTGGATTATTAGACATAGATGCGGTTTGATGATAGTCTATGTATTTTGTTGTAATGCCCGCATGAATCACATAGTAATCTTTATGTCTTGCATATGCACTACGGTGCAGCCTTCATTTCTGTCAATTGCCCGGCTGTAATTTGTTCACCACACATGTTATATATTTATCTTTCACAGAGAGACACCACTAGTGAACTTTGGACCCCGGTCCATTTTCCTCCTACTGATAAAACACCTACTGCTTTCATACTGTTCTCATACTGTTCCTACTGTTTTCCACACCATACGTTTAACCTCTTTGCGTTCAGCAAAACCGGTGAGATTGACAACCTCACTCCTTTGTTGGGGCAAAGTGATTTGATTGTGTTGTGTAGGTTCCACGCTGCTTCTGAATCGGTAGTGTGCCCTGCCATCTCAGATGCTTCACCTTCTGAAGTTACTCCTTCCTCCTACTGTTCGATTCAACCTTGGTTTCTTTCTGAGGGAAACTTGCCGCTGCACTCTTCATACCTTCCTCTTAGGGTCTCCCAACGAACGTGTGATCACACACATCAGACTTCTTTTCGTTAATAAATCTTTCTTTTGATATCTCTTTTGGGAGTTCAATATCTCATTTCTTGTTGTAACTTTTAATTGGTTTCTTTGAAGTGTCAATTGGTTCTTTGTGATCTTGTTTTCACTTGTCTTTTGGTTCTTGAAAATCTTTGCATGCATATTTACTAAAGTATTTGTGATGGCATGCTTACTTTCTTTGATGCAATATATAGGGTAAACTCCACCGAATCCTAAATCGGCTAAGATGTGCATGAAATTCGATTTCGTATCTATACGCACATATTTATGTGGAGCTTATCCTATGTATTGTAGTTTCTCTAACTACTTTGGACCCAATGCTTTTGGGGACCATTTTGTTCTTACATGTGCTTTAGGTACATTTGAGATGCATTGGATGCTTACCTCATTCTCAAGGAAGGTGTTGTCACCATGATCTTATCGAGTCAAGCTAGGATAATGGATTAACTCTTATCCATAACAACATCTCCAATGCGATCTTGGTAACAAGTATCTCGCATGCATACTATTCTTGTATTCAACCTTGTGTAGGTTGCATCTTGGCATGAAAATTATTTATTTGTAACATTATTCTCCCTTTGTGATACTTGATTCTTCCAAAACATTGCAACTATCTATTTTTCCCTTATTGGTATTTGTGATGTCTTTGGTGTGTTTGTCTTGGAAATTCATTTATCCCCTTTTAAGATAAAATTGAGCTATGTGATATGCTTTCAATAAAAAAAATCTTATTGGTGTATTTATGACTTTCTCTTGGATATCATGTTCTTCACTTTCGTAACTATTTTGTGTGTAAATGCTTCTTTGTGGATACATATTATGTCCACTTAGAAACTTATACACATGAGAGGAGTTACATCTCTTTTTGGTATCCTATTCCTTTGGAGTCCACCCTTCTTATACCCTTTTCATTTTTGGTGACTCCAGAAAGTATTTTACTTATGGGTGCTTGTCTTATATTATTTCATATTATGCACTGATTTGTTTTTGAGTTTTTTTTGTCTCTCATGCTTACCTTGGTGGGCATGTTGGTTTCCTTATGTATGGTTGAGCCTTGTCTCATGGTGTTCCGTTCATTTGGTATCTTTTTGCTCAATCATTCATTTATTTTCTTCAAGTGATATGCATAGTTTTCTTTTTATGCTCTCTTGCACTTGTTTTGTGTTTTAGAGGATATTGGGGGAGTGATGATCCCATCTTTGTGCACTTTGTATTCAAATGCTAAAAAACTCTAAGTACTGCATGAACATTGGGGAGCTTCATGATTTTCTTTTGAACACTATTTTGCTAAAATCATAAAATCTATGGTTCCATTGTTTTTTTTTGGATCCTTTGTTTGTGCTCCTCCTCTTGGAAGAGGTGTTAAAGGAATATAATCTTATTTGCAATCTTTGGATCCTCAATATAGTTTGATCTCCCCCCCCATCTATTCGTCATTGAATATTCATTTGTTTTCACTCATATTATGAGAAATGCAAAAATTGTAGGGGGGCTCTTACTATATTGGCCTTCTACATTTTCCCGCCCATTTCGGAAATGGATGCCAATGGGGAGAAGTTTAGAGGGTTTTAGGGAATTTGGTTTAATGCTTTGGTTTTGTTCTTAAGCATTTTTGCCTTCCATTCTCATGAATCCATGTGTATTGCTTTGCATGTTTTCTTAATTCATTATATAAACCCTCGTAAAAGGTATTGTCATCAATTACCAAAATGGGGGAGATTGAAAGTGTATGGTTCCCCCATGCATGGTTTTGGTAATTAATGACAATCCTTATGGACTAATGTTTGCATTGAGACATTCTTATAGGTTTGTCCATTGGCACCACTTGAACTAATGTGTTGGATTCAAGGTTGGATCCTATCAAGATCATCACTTAATGAATATATCTATATGATCAATATAAGAATTATCATGCTACTATTGACAATATTACAAGCATGCATTGAAGAAGGAGATTGTGTGAACATTCATGTTTACCTTCAAGTCATCATCATCATGAATAAAGAAAAGATACTTGGTTGATCAAGTAGGTGTGCAAAGCTTTCCACCCATATGGAGATTATGGTCAAGTGAAGATGGTCATGTGAGAAGCTCTCTAATATTAGCTTATGGGGGGCAATTTACAAGTCTTCACGAAGCGAAGCGCAATCAAGAAAGGTTGTCCAACTTGAGGTGATTAAGATCGTCATCATATAGCTCAATTGGATTGCGCAAGGAAAAGGTATGACTTAGATAAGGTTTCTATTTTATCGGTCTCATTATGCTATTTGGGAGACCGGATTATAGGATAGATAACCCTACTATCAAGAGGGGCTCTTGAATGCATATCTTGATCGTATATCACTAATAGGAAAACAACTATAGGAGAAATAATACCCGTGGCGCACCACATGCTCGGTGCGTCAAGCCTAAGTAGCCGTGGCGCACCACACACTAGTGGGCATTGGTGCGCCACGCTGAAAGTGCATTCTCGATATCTCACTGTTTTGTGTGTTTGTTAACAACATAAAGAGGCTACTAACCGTACGTGCCATATTGTCAAAGGATTTGGTCTTAATTCAGCACGTATACGGTGTCAAAGAAATGGTGAAGAAATCGAAGATCAAATGGATTTTTCATGGCAAAAAACAGAGCTTCAAAGGGAAACCCGGAATATTCCGGGCCAATCCGGGCTCCGGAATATATCCGGAATAATCCGGTCACTATGGGAAAAGGTTCTGTTACAATCCGGATTATTCCGGAAGATTCCGGCAGCCGGAATATTCCGGGGTCATTCCGGCCTCAACGGGATTTTGTTCTGTTGGCATCCGGAATATTCCGGGGGCCATTCCGGCCATAAGGGGTTTTTGCTCTGTTGGCATCCGGATTGCTCCGGATTATTCCGGGGTCCGGAATATTCCGGACCATTCCGGGCTGGTCGCAATCTGGCTGAAAAACGGCTAGTTTTCTTGGAGGCTATAAATAGAGCCTCCCTTCTCTCTCCAAGGGTCATCTCTCCCTAGCATTGAAGACACCATTAATGGAGCTCACCCACTAGCAAGATCCCCCTCCTCCTCCACCCAAACTCGTTGATTCTTTGAGGATTGAAGGAGGACCACCGGATCTACATCTTCACCAACCGGATTTCCATTTCCCTCTCATTTTCTTGAGAGATCTTTGCTTAGGGTTTCCTCTTGTGGACAACCTAAGCTTCTTGTTCTAGTGGTGATTCAAGAAGAGTTTGGGAGCCCCCAATTAAGTTGTGGGTGTGTGCCCCAAGTGTTTGTAAAGGATTCGATCCCCGCCTCAAAGGGGTTCAATAGTGAGAGGTGAACTAGGCCTTTGTGGCGCAAGTTCATCGGAGAATAGGGTGAGGCCTTTGTGGCATTGAGTAGGCCTTCGTGGCGAGCTCACACCCCTCCAACGAGACGTACTCCCCTAAAAAGGAGGAACTCGGAAATACATCGTGTCTCCGTGTGCTTCCATCGGTTACCTCGTTCCTCCCTCATTACTTACTCGCACTCGTATCTTTTATTGTAGTTCTTGTTGTATTAATTGTTTTCCTAGTTGCATTAGTTGCTTGCCTTGTCATATAGGTAAATTCACCATTAGTTGCACAATCTAGAGAATTTACCTTCTTGTCAAGCCTAAACTTTAAGAAAAATTAAAATTGGTCGTAGCACCTATTCACCCCCCCCCCCTCTAGGTGCCCATACTTTACTTTCAATTGGTATCAGAGCCTCGGCTCTTCTATCGGGCTTAACCGCCTAAGAGTTTAAGTATGGGAGATGATTTGGTCGACGCTCCGTCCGTGAACAATGTGAACATGGATGATCTCAATGCTTTGAGAAATTCATTGACCTCATCCATAGACACAAAATTTGATGAGTTGCGTCAACTCATGGCACAACTCCTCAAAGGCAAAACACCGGAGGTTGTCGAATCATCCCTTCCGGAAGAACCGGAGGGTGCCAAGAATTGGGTAGATGGTGATCCACATAAAAATGCTTCCACCGAACAATCCGCTAAGAAAGGTGTGGGTGGAGAGGAAGGATATCATGTCGTTGAAGGCCGATACTCTCCCGATCCCCCCGTCCCTCATCCTCATATAATCCCTAGAGGAGATCCACCTAAAATTGATGCTTATTCTTTTCGTGAATGGAAATACTACATGGAGACTCACTTGAACTCTTCTTGTATAGATCTTTGGAGGATCACTCGTGACGGATACAAGCCATTTGATCCCAAGAATCTCACAAGAAGATAAGCCGTAGATTGCCAACTCAACTACACCGCCTTGTCCATCCTTCAACAAGCCGTGGGCCCCAACCACATGCCGCATCTCCAACACTTCTCCACCGCCAAAGAAACATGGGATGCACTTGTCATCATGTTTGTTGGGAATGAGAGCATGCAAAGAAATCGGTATGATGCCTTGACCAATGAGGCCGAAGGATTCTTCATGCGTGATGGAGAAGATCATGTTGACATGTATCGAAGACTCAAAACTCTCGCCACCGCCTTCTCTAGTGCGGGTGCAACATATATTGACGATGCTTGGATCAAGAGAAAGTACATGATTGCCGTGATGCAATTTGAGGGCACGGACTTGAAGAGCATTCAAGGAAGACATGATTTCTCCTCCATGACCTCAACACAAGTGATGCAAGAATTGTGCTCCTACAAAGTGCAAACCAAGAATGCGCTTGACAACCGTGCTAGGGCCATTGGAATGCATCAAGGATCATTCGTTGCTTTGAAGGCCAAGGCTTTATCAAGGGAGGTTGAGAATGACGAAGATGGAGATGAGGTATTGCCTCCTTTGAAGGAACAAGACTATGATCCCGTTCTAAAGGATCTCATTGCTCTCACCGTGCAAAAGTTTTGGAGCAATCCTCCCAATGGCAAGAAATTTGTTGAAGAAAAGACAAAGTCTCGCTATGGAAATGATGGAGCTCAAAAAGTGAGGTCTTGCTTCAATTGTCAAGATAAGCATCACTTCATTGCGGAGTGCCCGTATGAAAATAGAGAGCTCCATAGTGGCAAGCTCATTCGTAAGGACAAGTCCAAGGTTGAGTACAAGAAACCTCACTTCAAGAAGAAGCCGTTCAACAAGAAGTCTCCCACCAAGTTTGTGCTCTTGACTCAAGAGGAGTATGATTCCGGGATTGATGAAGAAGAAGAAACCACAAGTGAAGTGGCCGCTCTAGCTATTGCTTCTACTCCATCATCTTCATCCCTCTTAGAATCCTCCAATGACAATCTCCCTCAACGTAATGCCAAGTGCTTCATGGCTAAGGCCACGGAGGTATCTCTTTCCCCCAACTCTAAGACCCCTAGTGAACTAGAACATCTTGCTAGTCTTAGAGAAGAAGAAGAAAGGGTCTCCTTGGACCACTTTATGTCTAACATGCAAGGGGAGACCAAAAAGTACGTTGAGTATCTCATGAGGCAATTTGGAGAGGCCCAAGATGCTCTTGAGAAGAAAGGTGAGGTTGAGAGAAGGGATGCGGATGAAATTGCATCTCTCTCTATGACTCTTGAGGAAGAGCATGATGGTAGAGTTTCTCTAGAGGATGAACTTGAATCTCTTGAATTAACTCATAATGAACTTGTCTCAAACATCACTAAGGAACGTGATCTTGCTATTGCTAAATATAAAAAGCCTAAAAAGGATAAGGTAGAGTTTGGGGTTGGTCATGGTAAACTAACCGAGGAGTTTGAAAAGCTAACTGAGGCTCACAAAGCTTTGGAAAGCCAACACTCATCCCTCAAAGAGTTGCATGAACAACTCCAAACTCAACTTAATCAAACTAACAATGCTAGCACCTCTACTTCTTCTTGTGATCATGCAAATATTACTGAGGAAAATGCTAGGTTGAAGAATGAGCTAGCAAGACTCAAGGGTAAAAGTCCACAAGTTGTGAAGTTTGTGACCCCTTCCCCACAAGTGGTTGCACCTAACTCTAATGCGGTCATTGCTAGACCACAATTGAGTGCACCAAGGCAACAAGTGGGCAAGCAAGGTCTAGGCTATGTAGCCAAGAAGAAGAACAAGAAGAAGAAGAGCAAGAAGAAGACCAACAATGGTGCTTCGAGTGGTGTTGTCATTAGGGATAACACTACTCCTAGTACACACGCTCTAGCAAACAACATTGCCTCGAGTAGTAGTGTCATCAAGGTAGCAGAGAACTTCTGATTTTTTGTCATCAAGGTAATCTTCCTCTCATCTCTGTGGAAGTACAAAGCGGCATAAAATTGGCCCACTGGATGCTCATCATAGTCTTCATTCACTTCAATAAAATCCAGAAGCCCAAACTCATCATAGATCTCAACCGCCTCAGCAAAATAGTCCATATGGGCCCTCATGTATGGAGAACTGATGGAGAATTGCGTGACATGTTGAAAAGATGGGTTTTTCCGTCTTTTTTGATGGTGATATTGTGGTCCTTTTGAGGAGCAAGACTCTTGACGTCGCTCACGTGGGACATGTTGAAAATGAGTTGTTCGTGGTGGACTTTTCGAAGTCAACCAACTCTCAAGCAATGTGTCTTTTCGGGAAGGCGGACTTGGGATGGTTGTGGCATCGCCGCCTATCCCATGTCAACATGAGAACTTTGCAAAGTCTTCACAAAAGTGGCCTTATTGTCGGACTAAAAGAAAATGTTTCCTTTGCAAAGGATCGCGTTTGTAGGTCGTGTGTTGAAGGGAAGATGCATGACATCATGCACAAGGACAAGACTATTATCTCAACAAAGAGGATCTTGGAGCTTCTCCATGTTGATCTCTTTGGTGCTGTGCCCGAGGCAAGTCTTGGTGGCAAGAAGTATTGCTTGGTGATTGTCGATGATTATTCAAGATACACTTGGGTTTATTTCTTCAAGTGCAAGAGTGAAACTCAACAAACCATCATCGACTTCTCCAACGAAGTGCAACGTCAACACAATGTGCAAATCATGGCTATTAGGAGTGATAATGGCTCGGAGTTCAAGAACTATACATTGAATGAATTTCTTAGTGAAGAAGGCATTCGTCATCAATACTCCGCCACTTACACTCCTCAACAAAATGGTGTTGCCGAAAGGAAGAATCACACTCTCTTGGATATGGCAAGGACCATGTTGGCGGAGTACTCTTCTCCCCAATATCTATGGGCCGAGGCCATATCCACCGCATGCCACTCCTCCAACCGCCTCTACATCCGCAAAGGCTTGGTCAAGACCCCATATGAGATCCTCACCGGCAACAAGCCCAATGTCTCCTACTTCCGTGTATTCGGTTGTAAGTGCTTTTATTTGATCAAGGGTATTAGGTTGTCTAAATTTCAATCCAAAACTATTGAGGGTATCTTTGTTGGTTACGGTGCCGAATCCCACACTTATAGAGTCTATGACAAAGCCTCACGGATTGTCATAGAGTCTTGTAGTGTGGTTTTCGAGGAAAATGACGGCTCCCAAGTGGCGCAATTCCATGTTTCTAATGTAGATGTTGAAATGCCTCAAGAAGCCATAGGAAGGATGGGTGTGGGATTTTTCCGCCCCATCGAGGGACACCTTATGGCGACTCGAGAAGGACTCTGCTCTACTCAAGTGGAGCCCTCGTCTACAATAGAAGATCAAGCCAAGGAGCCAACTATTACACCTAACCAAGAACATGTTCAAGACCCTCCTCTCATTGATCAAGTGACTCCGCAAGTCGTACCCACTCCTCTCACTAATGCGAGTCAAGATCAAGGCCAAGATCAACCATCTTCTTCATCCTCTCCTCAAGTTGAAGTTAGTGTTGAAGATGTTGTTGATGATGATGATGATGATGATCAAGGCCAAGTTGGTCAAGATGGGGACCCAAATGATCAAGATGATCAAGTGATTCCTCCTCGCAATAATGAGGAGATCGAAGCCCGTCGCATCAAAAGGATAAGAAGAGCTTTGAAGCAAATTGATGCCCAAGACGACAAGGTCTTGGAGGATGTTCAAACTAGAAGATCTACTAGAAGGAAATTGGCTCATTTTTGTGAGCATCAAGCTCATATCTCTACGGTGGATCCTAAGAAGGTGTATGAAACTCTTGAGGACTCCGATTGGGTTGAAGCTATGCATGATGAGCTCAATAACTTTGAGTGCAACAAAGTTTGGAGATTGGTTGAGAAGCCCAAGGATTGCCACAATGTTATTGGCACTAAGTGGATTTTCAAGAACAAGCAAGATGAGCATGGCATTCTCATTAGGAACAAGGCAAGATTGGTTGCTCAAGGTTACACCCAAGTTGAAGGCATTGACTTTGATGAAACCTACGCACATGTGGCTCGCCTTGAGTCCATCTGTATCCTCCTTGCTTATGCATCCTCTCATAATTTCAAATTACAACAAATGGATGTGAAAAGTGCTTTCTTGAATGGTCCACTAAAAGAGGAGGTATATGTTAAGCAACCTCCGGGGTTCGAGAATCTCAACTTTCCTAACCACGTTTACAAACTTGACAAGGCTCTCTATGGTCTCAAACAAGCACCTCGTGCTTGGTATGAGCACCTTAGGGAGTTGTTAGATGATCGTGGTTTCGAAGTTGGGAAGTTTGACCCCACTCTCTTCACCAAGAGAGTAAAGGGAGAGCTTTTCATATCCCAACTATATGTGGACGATATCATCTTTGGCTCAACTAACCAAGCTTTCAATAATGAGTTCTCTAAGCTTATGACTGACAGGTTCGAGATGTCTATGATGGGTGAGCTTAAATTCTTCCTTGGCTTTGAGATCAAGCAATTGGCTCGTGGGACTTTCATCTCTCAAGCCAAGTATACCCAAGATATGATCAAGAGGTTTAATTTCCAAGATGCTAAGATCAAGACATCTCCTATGCAATTCAAGTGCCATCTATCTTGTAATCCAAATAGGAGTAAGGATGTGTATCAAAATCTTTATCGATCTATGATTGGTTCTTTGCTCTATCTTTGTGCATCTAGGCCCGATATCGTTTTGAGTGTAGGTGTGTGTGCAAGGTATCAAGTGGCTCCTAAGGATAGCCATTTGATGGAGGTCCATAGGATCTTTCGTTATTTGGTTCATACCCCAAGATTTGGTTTGTGGTACCCAAAGGGGGCACAATTTTCTCTCAATGGATATACGGATTCCGATTGGGCGGGTGATCAAGATGATAGGAAGTCTACCTCCGGGGCTTGCCAATTTCTTGGTAGGTCCCTAGTGAGTTGGTCTTCCAAGAAGAAAAATTGCATATCCCTCTCCACTGCCGAAGCCGAGTATGTTGCCGCCGCAAGTGCATGCACTCAATTGTTATGGATGAGGAAAACTCTCAAGGAGTATGGAGTTCACTTGGATAAGGTGCCTCTTTTGTGTGACAATGAAAGTGCCATAAAAATTGCATACAATCCGGTGCAACATACAAGAACCAAACACATTGAGATCCGCCACCACTTCATCCGTGACCATGTGGCAAGAGGAGACATTGCACTATCTTATGTCCCCACCAAGGAAAATCTTGCGGATATTTTCACGAAGCCACTTGACGATGCAAGATTCTTGTTCTTGAGGAATGAACTAAATGTGATTGATTCTAGGAGTTTGACTTGTAGATCTTGCACACACCCCTATAGATGAAACGTGTCTGAGCTTAGGTGTAGGCATGGACATAGGGGGAGTGTTATCCTAACACATTGGGTTCTCCCTCCCCCCATTATGCCCATAGAAAAAATTTCATTGTTATCTCTCTATTTCTAATGTTGAATTGTGAGCTTGAATGTTGAGTATTGGCAATGCCCCCAACATATATCTTCGCGGTTGCATACCATGAACTCTTACATGGTGGCTTAGGCCACCAACCTCTTCCCATGTGAAGAGTTGGTTCTTAGTTGGATATCTTGTGGCTATTGTGTTTTTTCCTTCCGAATACTACTTCTCGTTGCTATCTCGATCTTATATGTTTTTCCCGAGAAGTAAGACTAGGAAACCTAACCCCTTGTGTTTTGCTCTATTTGTCCTCTCTCATGTTCATCTATGCATATGTTGTACTCCACACATCAACACTTTGTTCCTAGCCTTTCAAAACTCGCCCTCCGGAAAATTTGGAGCTGTTTGCTGCTTCTGCCGGAATTTTCCAGCCATCCAAATTTTTTCGGACCATTCCGGGCTCCGGAATGCGCCGGAATATTCCGGCCCCCGGAAATTTCCGGACCATTCCGGATGGGCAGTTTTCCTCTATAAATACCCCCGCACGCACGGGTGGACGGTTTTCCTCCACTTCTTTCTCTCCTCCCGTGCCCTAGCCGCCTTTGTTCGTCGATTTCGTCCCTGTTGCCCCTAGGGAGGATTGTTGGATCCCTCCTTTGGACAAGGATTTCCCCATGGACGGTATGTTGTTTGGCATCTCTTATTTCTCGTTTTGATTGGTTGATTTTGGTTCTAGATGCAATCTCAACTAGGGTTTGATCTAGTTCCAAGTTCTATCAATGTGTTCTTCTTGCCAATCACTACCTAGATGCCATGTTATCTTTGATCTAGTCTAACCACTCAACAAATCTAGACTTAGATCCAAATCGTAGATCGTGACCATCCCTCAACTTCTAGCACGTAGATCTACTTTAGGTTCATCTTTTTGGTATCCCTTGATGTTTGGTTTAGTTGTTGAGTCAAAAATTCAAAGTTTTGGGCAGTTCCTCGAATCAAATCGAGGAGCCCGGAATTTTCCGGAAAATTCCGGCCCAGCCGGAATATTCTGGACCATTCCGGCCCAGCTGGAATAATCCGGACCATTCCGGAATTTTCCGGATGCTGCCAGAAATTCGAGTTTTTGCACTAAACCAAACCTTTCGGTGTTCCTTTGACCCGTATGGCATATGCACTTATCTTTGCTACTCCTTTGTCCTTTATTCTCAGGTCCTGGAGCTCGTACTGGTCAGAAAAGGAAGCAAACTATTGCGAGGGGTGCTCGCCCTGTTAGGGGTCGCTCTTCCGGTTCTCGTGGGGCATCTCGTGATGATGATAATACTGAGAGGGTTCCCGATATTAATCTGAAAGAATGCTCTATTCCTCAGTGGAAGTTCATCAAGAGGAAGAACCCGTACCGCTTTCCTGATTCCACCTGTGAGGATCCTCGGTTCTGGACAAATCTACAGTTCAAGTGTTGGAATGAGTTCTATTCTACCTAGCAGCCTCTTACTTGTGTGCAGGCTCAGGTTGACATGGCCGTCTATAATAGGTACAAGAACTCAGAGCTCCGCCATGTGCATGCCTGTCTGGAGAAGCTTGGTTTGATTCCTCTGTTTGACAACACTGAGAGTGAGTATTGCCCTCAGTTGGTTTCCCAGTTCTACTGCACTCTCCATGCCACGGGTGATGCCCGGCGCTCCATGACTTGGATGTGTGGGGAGGAGAAGATCACTAGTAACTTGTTTGAGTTTGCTGAGGCCTTGGGTTACACTTGGACTGCCACCTATGCTGATCATGGCTACAAGATTCATGAAGCCCCAGAGTATGACATCTCTAGCCTGGACTTTTGCTATCCTCCCAATGTCAAAGGCAAGACTAAGCCCTTCAACTCCAACATGTACCCTTACTACAACTTTCTCTCCAAGATCTTCCGTGCCTCCATTGTGATCAAGGCCGGTGATTTCTCTGCTATGAGGGCCTTCATGGTGAACCTCATGTTCCTCACTAGGCCTAAGAACCAAAGGAGGATTGATGTGATGGACTTCATCTACCGGGAGATTTGCCTAGGGGTCATGGAGAAGAGGAAGCCCGCCTATGGCCCACTTATTCAGAAGTTCATAAATGCCAAGGTGGGGATTGAGGTCATGGAAAACTATGAGGTGGTCAAGTGCAAGAATATGGCTCCTCGTTTGATCAATGGTGATGAGATTCCGGAGTTTGCTAAGGGAAAGTCCAAGTCCCCCACGGCCACTCCTTCAGCTTCCACCAGTGGCACTTCTGAGCGTCCCTCTAGTGGAATTGCAAAATTCTTCAAGTCTATGTTCAACATGTGCAAGGACACTAGGGCTATTGCCCATGAGGTTAGGGAGTTGGCCAAGGAGACTAGGCGTATTCAGATTACCGACCGCAGAGCTGCTAGTTTTGACGTGCCTGCCGATCCTTCCTATCTGGCTGCTGCTGATCTTGTCCCCATTGAGATGCCCGAGATCCATGATGATGACTTCTACTTCGGGGTTCCTCCAGCGGATGTTGATGATGAGGAGTTTTCTGATGATGAAGACGACTTTGATGCTGCTGGACTTGGAGGACGTGATGCTGAGGAAGAGGAGAATGATGAGGAGGGCAATGGAGAAGATGACGACATGGAGTGATCTCTTGGGGCGTTAGTGGACTCTTTGTCCCTTTTTGGCGTCTTGATGCCAAAGGGGGAGAAGGAGTCCCCATATTAGGATTCCACGGGCTTTGCAAGGGTTGGGGAACAAGTCTTTTGCCTTTTGATTTCGATCTTATAGGCTTGTGCTCCGGTATCTTTATTTCGTTTCCTTCGTTTGAAACTTCGTACTATGTGTGTGGAACCTCGTGACGTATTCGTGTCACCCTTCCCCGTGGTTATGTTACTATTATCATGCGTACTATTATTGTCTATCTTTATCTATGCATGGTTTGTGAACTTGTTTAGATGGCTTGGTGTTTAAAACATAGGGGGAGCAAAGCCTATGAAGTGTGTGTCTCACGACACACATCGAGGAAGAACTCCGTCTATTTTTTGGACACCATTTCTTTAGTTCATATTATTTTACCCCCGTGAAATCTTTATGTTGTCATCAAACACCAAAAAGGGGGAGATTGAAACTGCATTCTCGATATCTCGCTGTTTTGTGTGTTTGTTAACAACATAAAGAGGCTACTAACCGTATGTGCTATATTGTCAAAGGATTTGGTCTTAATTCAGCACGTATACGGTGTCAAAGAAATGGTGAAGAAATCGAAGATCAAATAGATTTTTCATGGCCAAAAACAGAGCTTCGAAGGGAAGCCCGGAATATTCCGGGCCAATCCGGGCTCCGGAATATATCCGGAATAATCCGGTCACTATGGGAAAAGGTTCTGTTACAATCCGGATTATTCCGGAAGATTCCGGCAGCCGGAATATTCCGGGGTCATTCCGGCCTCCACGGGATTTTGTTCTGTTGGCATCCGGAATATTCCGGGGGCCATTCCGGCCATAAGGGGTTTTTGCCCTGTTGGCATCCGGATTGCTCCGGATTATTCCGGGGTCCGGAATATTCCGGACCATTCCGGGTTGGTCGCAATCTGGCTGAAAAACGGCTAGTTTTCTTGGAGGCTATAAATAGAGCCTCCCTTCTCTCTCCAAGGGTTAGACCTCCCCAGCATTGAAGACACCATTAATGGAGCTCACCCACTAGCAAGATCTCCCTCCTCCTCCACCCAAACTCGTTGATTCTTTGAGGATTGAAGGAGGACCACCGGATCTACATCTTCACCAACTGGATTTCCATTTCCCTCTCATTTGCTTGAGAGATCTTTGCTTAGGGTTTCCTCTTGTGGAGAACCTAAGCTTCTTGTTCTAGTGGTGATTCAAGAAGAGTTTGGGAGCCCCCAATTAAGTTGTGGGTGTGTGCCCCAAGTGTTTGTAAAGGATTCGATCCCCGCCTCAAAGGGGTTCAATAGTGAGAGGTGAACTAGGCCTTTGTGGCGCAAGTTCATCGGAGAATAGGGTGAGGACTTTATGGCGTTGAGTAGGCCTTCGTGGCGAGCTCACACCCCTCCAACGAGACGTACTCCCCTAAAAAGGAGGAACTCGGAAATACATCGTGTCTCCGTGTGCTTCCATCGGTTACCTCGTTCCTCCCTCATTACTTACTCGCACTCGTAGCTTTTATTGTAGTTCTTGTTTTATTAATTGTTGTCCTAGTTGCATTAGTTGCTTGCCTTGTCATATAGGTAAATTCACCATTAATTGCACAATCTAGAGAATTTACCTTCTTGTCAAGCCTAAACTTTTAGAAAAATTAAAATTGGTCGAAGCACCTATTCACTCCCCCCCCCCTCTAGGTGCCCATACTTTACTTTCACACGCCTATGGGCATAGCCGTGATGCACCATCCACACGGTGCGCCATAGCTATAAGTGGGGGTTGGGCGGCCAGGGGATGGGTGGGAAAAGATAGGCGTCATGCACCACATGTTTGGTGCGCCACGGGTATTTCAGATAGGTGTGGCGCACCAAACATGTGGTTCGCCATGGCTATGTCTTCCACCGAAATTTTCCGTCCACCCCCCCCCCCCCCACCCCCACAAAACCGCCTTTCTAGTTTTGTCACGGAAGAGTTTCAAGTCAAAAAATCATCAAAAAATAAATTCCTTATAGATGCACGGAGAATTTAAGGTATACTTTTTTATCAAATTTTGAAATATGAATTTGACTTTTTGAGCAAAAGTTCGTTAAAAAAAGTAAAATGGGCATAACTTTTGCATACGATGTCGGAATTTAAAGTTTAATATAACAACAGAAACTAGAGAAAAAAAAGGAACTCAACCTCACTCGCCTTCGGCCTATGAGCATTTTTTCATTCTCCAAATTTCGAAAGGAAAACAAGTTATTTGAGACAGAAGCTTTTTTCCTACAAAAAAAAGAAAAAAAAGATAGGCGTGACGCACCACATGTTTGGTGCGCCACGCCTAAGTCTGGGTGCAATTTTCGAATTTCTGACACGGGAGAGGCCCCCCACCTATATATACTCCCCTTCCTCCTCCTTCCTCCACTCTTCTCCATTCTTTCTCTACCTTCTTCCTTTACCCTCTCATTTTTTTCATTCTCTTCCTTCTTGTTCCTCCACTCATGCATTTGTCCCACTCATGTACTGACTACTTGGATGATTATCCAAACTTTTTATGCATGTCTGAATTTTTTTCAAGTAACCTTCTAGATTCAGCTACTGGAGGAACCTGTATGTCCACGACCTTGGGGTCAGCAACAAAGCTTCTTGATAATATGATGGTAAATTATTCCGAATGGCATACTGAGAGAGCTACAACTGGTAAGAAGGTAAATTATGTTGAATAAACCTCCTCTTTGAATGAAAGACTTGATGCTATTATTTCTATGCTTGTGAATGGCCATGCTCCTTTAGCCTCTTTGGTTGCTCAAGAAGAGCATGTTGATGTGAACTTCATTAACAATAATAATTTCAACAACAGTGCTTATAGGAATAATTTTGGTAGCAACAATTATAGGCCATATACTCCCAATAATAGCAATGCTTCTGGTAATTCCTATGGTAATTCATACAACAACAATAAGATTGTATCCTGTGATCCTGAGAACATGCTTAAGAATTTTATTAGTACACAAACTGCTTTTAATAAATCTGTTGAGGAAAAGTTTGGCAAAATTGATGTTCTTCCTTCTAAAGTTGATAGTCTTGCTCTTTATGTTGATTTTCTGAAAGTAAAGGTTATGCCTCATGATGTTAAAGAAAGTAGAACTTTAAATGCCATCCAAATTCGAATTCATGATAATGTTAGAATGTTTGCTGAATTGCATGCTAGATGGGAAAGAGAAGATGAAATAGCTAGAAAGAATAATATAGCTAATGTTTGCACCATTACCACCACTAGTAAACCTGAATTTTCTCATGCTAGAAAACCTTCTACTATCAATGCTAAAGTAATTGGTGTTGGAAACACTATCACTTCTACTAGTAAAAATGCAAAACTGCCTGAAACTACTAAAAATGCTCCTGATAAAAGTGTTGAAATTTTTAGAAACATGGGGGACAATGGTCCCATTATCTTTGATAAAAATGATCTTGACTTTGATGATTGCAACATAACTAAAGTGATTAAGTTCTTACAAAAGCTTTCTAGTTGTCCTAATGCTAGTTCTATGGATATGGCTTTCACAAAACATATTACAAATGCTCTCATGCGAATTAGAGAAGATGAATTAAGATGTGAAGCCTCTATCCCTAGGAAGCTAGATGACGGTTGGGAACCTATTATTAACATGAAAGTTAATGATTTTGATTGCAATTCTCTATGTGATCTTGGTGCTAGTATCTCTGTTATGCCCAAGAAAATTTATGATATTCTTGATTTACCTCCATTGGAACCTTGTTATTTGGATATTCGTCTTATTGATAATGTTAAAAAGAACCCTTTGGGGAGAGTTGATGATGTTCTTATCATGTTTAATAATACTCTTGTCCCCGTTGATTTTGTTTTCTTGAATATTGAATGCAATGCTTCTTGTCCAATTGTTTTGGGAAGACCTTTTCTTAGAACTGTTGGTTCTATTATTGATATGAAAGAAGGGAATATTAAATTTCAGTTCCCACTCAAGAAAGGTATGGAACACTTTCCTAGAAAGAGAATTAAGTTGCATTTTGATTCCGTTATTCGAACAAGTTACAATTTGGATGCTTCTTCATTTGAAAATACTTGATTCCACTTTTCTGGGCCTAGCTAAAAGGCGTTAAAGAAAAGCACTTCTTGGGAGATAACCGATGGTTTTATTTTTGCTTTGTTTTTCTCTGTTTCCTTTGAGTAAAGGGGTTGTATACTTCTGTAGAAATTCCTTTGTATCTTTCGTTTCATGTTTTATTAGTGCCAAGTAAGGTTTCTGACGAGAGTTGTAGTTGGTTTTCGGATTTCTGTGCAGGAAAAAGATTTCTTCTGTCCACCATAAAAACTCGTATAAAATCCAGGAAGATCAGAATGATCTTAAATTTTTTGTGCTTATTCCTCGGTAGTTCCGAAACTTTTTGGTTCTTTATGTTTTTTTATCTGAGCAACGGAAGTGCCTCGAAAAAAATCGTCTTTATAGACTTTTCTGGTTTTGACAGATTCTGCCATTTTTCTTGCATTTGCTCTTTTGCGATGTCAAGTGGATTTCTTTGCTTCACGAAACATCAGTGGCTGTAGATAATGTTTAAAAGTATCAATAGCACTTGTGCCATACAGAACCAATGGATTTTAAATTCTTGCACTAACCCTCTAATGTGAATTACCGAGTGTGGTGTGAAGGAAGTTTTCAAGGGTCAAGAGAAGAGGTGATATATGTGATCAAGAAGAGTGCAAGGTCAAAGCTTGGGGATGTCCCCATGGTTCATCCAAGCAAATTTTTAGAAGACTAAAGCATCTAAGCTTGGGGATGCCCAAGGCATACTCTTCTTCATCAACTATCTATCAGGTCACTTCTCGTGAAACTATATTTTTATTCGGTCACATCATATGAAGTTTACTTGGAGCGTATGTTTGTTTTGTCTTTTGTTTTCCTTTGTTTTCCGTGCTGCAATAATATAGTTTGATTCTAGCATTCTTTTTTCGGAGAGAGACATGCTCCGCTTTTTCGTTTGAATACTTGCTATGCTAGTATTCTTAGTTTTTCTTCTAGTTGATGCAAAAATTCATGTTTAGCTCTCGTTTTCATTGCATCTATTATTCAGAGCTGTTAGTTTTAGTACTGTTATGAGAGTACTCTCATGTTTTCTTGCTGTAGCATTTAGAGAGTTTTTGTTAAAGCATGTTTTGTATGGTGCTTGTTGGGAAAAGAAACTACTGCTTGAGGTAGAATATTTTTAACGGTGCAAGTAGAAGCTTGTATAGACTGTGGATAGAATTTTATTTTAGTTTTAAAGCCTTGTGGTTATTCAGTAGCATGATTAGCCTCAAATAGCTGAGAGTGTTTAATGTGCCATTGAAAGAATCATGAGTTGTTCTTGTCATGTTGAAGCATAAATTTGTGGTGTTGTCCTTTGAATGTTTTATTTAGTTGACTTGGCGCATGATCACACCATGTTTATGACTATGAACCATTCACGAATAGCCTCCATGATCATTTAGTTTTTGAACTTGTGGTACCACTTATGCTTTGATTAATGATGTTTTTGTCGCTATGCATGATTATGGCTCTTATGCTCTCTTCATTTGTCGCTCCCAGTCTTTTGCTAGCATCCACCTGGACTGAGTATAAGCTCTACTCGTGCATCCAACTCCCAAAAAAAACCAAATTTTTCCCATTGTGTCCACCATACCTACCTACATGTGGTAATTAAAACTGCTCATGTGTTACCTTTAAAACTTTCAAAATTACTCTTGTTGTGTCCTCCTGTTTTAGATCATGAGGATGTAAATAGAGAATCTTTATCTCACTTGATGATTGGTCTTTCACACCCTGGACTAGTGGCTTCATCCGCTTATCCAATGATAGAAGAGCTGGCAGCGGGGTGCCCAGCCCCAAACTAATAACACAAATTCTCTTCACTATTTTTGCCCCTGATTTATCAGTCAAAGCATAATTGTGTAAACAAAAGAGAAAGATGGATGTCCTTCTACCCATATGCTTCCTTCTATGGGAGTCGCTCTTGTGAGTCTAGTTGGCTTGTGGCGTACTGTATTTTCTGTTTACCATTCGTTGACATAAGCATACACCTCTCTTAAAATATAGACACTCCTCCACGGTATGTGATTGTTGGCAAGCACCCGAGGATTTGATTAGACATGGTTTGTGTAAGATGGATGGGAGGAGTGTCAAGCTTTTTATACCTCTGTTTAATAAAATAAAAAAGCTCTAGCACATGAGTGATCCATGCTTCCCTCTACGAAGGGCCTTTCTTTTACTTTTATGTTGAGTCTCCATCTTCTAAATTTATGCACATTTGAGATAGCATATTTGCCATTCTGAGTTTTATGTGCATTTGTCCCAGAAACATTATTAATTGATTCATGATGTGTTATTGTTTGTTCTCTAATTATTTGTTCGAGTATTACTCATGAACTTTGAAGGTGTCCTGGCATTAATGTTTTTCCCCACTCTTAGGGACTAGCAAAATATCACTTTGACATGTTCTCTCTATACTTGAAACAAATGTATATCTTTCGTTGCATTGTTATTCATGACCTTTTATTTGAGTTACTTCTCATGATGCAAGGTGATTGCTAAGCTTTATTATTAAAGTTATATTTATCATGCTTGTGGTAAAGTTCTATGATCTCAGCTTACTTATGCTTTTACATTATTGATGATCAAGTTTATGTTAGTAGCATGTCACCTCAGAAATTATGTGTTTTTATCGTTTACCTACTCGAGGACGAGTAGGAACTAAGCTTGGGGATGTTGATACGTCATAAACGTATCCTTAATTTCTGATGTTCCATGTTGTTTTCTTATTGTTTCCCACATGTTTGCTATACACTTTATGTCATTTTTATTGATTTTGCGGACTAACCTATTGACAAGATGCCACAGAGCCAGTTCCATATTTTCTACTATTTTTAGTTTCAGAAAAGTTGTTTTGGAAATATTCTCGGAATTGGAAAATTCGAATACCGGAAGGCTTAGAATTCCCGAAGCTTCCACGGAGTCCCGAAGAGACCCGGAGGGGGGCCTCAGGGGGCCCACACCATAGGGCGGCGGCCCCCTTGGCCGCGCAAAGGGAGGTGCTATGGTGTGGGCCCCTAGTGCCTCCACCGTCTTTGCCCTTTCGCCTATTTAATCCCCCCTATACATAAACCCTAGATATATTTCACTTCGTCCCAAAAAATACCCAAGGCCACCGTTACCATCATCCCGAGATCGGGAGTGTTCTGGAGCTCTCCCCGACACTCTTCCGGGAGGGGAATTCATCGTCGGAGGGGTCTACACCACTAGGCCCTCCTCCAAAGTGATGTGTGAGTAGTTCATCCCTGTACTACGGGTCCATAGCAGTAGCTAGATGGTTGTTCTCTCCACTTTGTACCTCATGTTTAGATCTTTTGAGCTGCCTATGATAATCAAGATCATCTTTATGTAATGCTACATGTTGTGTTTGCTGGGATCTGATGAATGTTGAATGCTATATCTTCTGGTTATCAATCTATCATGTTATCTTCATGCTTATGTTATTTATGATCTTGCATGCTCTCCGTTATTAGTAGATGCTCTAGCCAAGTAGATGCTAGTAACTCCAAGAGGGAGTATTTATGCTCGATAGTGGGTTCATGCCTCCTTTGCATCTGTGCTCGAGTGACAGAAACGTGACGGATGGAGGATGTGTTGTTTCCATTAGGGAGAAAACAACCATGTTTAGCTAGTTTACATTACACACTTTGCTTACGGCGATAATCTGTTGCTAGCAACTTAATACCCAACGTTTGTTCGGATGATATTCGGAGGGTGGATTATTAGACATAGATGCAGTTGGATGACGGTCTATGTATTTTGTTGTAATGCCCGCATGAATCACATAGTAATCTTTATGCCTTGCATATGCACTACGGTGCAGCCTTCATTTCTGTAAATTGCCCAACTGTAATTTCTACACCACACATGTTATTTATCTTTCACGGAGAGACACCACTAGTGAACTGTGGACCCCGGTCCATTTTCCTCATACTGATAAAACACCTACTGCTTTAATATTGTTGTTATGCTTTCGTACTGTTTTCCTACTGTTTTCCACACCATACGTTTGACCTCTTTGTATTGAGCAAAACCGGTGAGATTGACAACCTCACTGCTACGTTGGGACAAAGTGATTTGATTGTGTTGTGTAGGTTCCACATTGCTGCTAAACCGGTAGTGCGCCCTGCCACCTCAGCTGCATCAACCTTCTGAGATTGCGTGTCCTCCTACTAGTCGATTCAACCTTGGTTTCTTTTCTGAGGGAAAACTTGCCACTGCACTCTTCACAACCTTCCACTTGGAGTTTACCAATGTCAGCCTCGTAGGTCTTTCAACCGGATCCGCCTCTTCCATGCTGCCATCCCGTAGGTAAGATGTTCGGCCGTTTGCCATAGGTCGACAAACCACCGTTTAACTTGTTAAGCTCACGGCTAATAGTTGGGTTTTGTTCAATAGAGTATGGATAGTGACGACGACATCATGTTTTGTCAAATGATGGGTGATGAGGCCGCCCTTGCAGACCACGACGAGAATGAGATGGTCATGGAGAATCTGTTAGAGAGGATAAAGGAAAGGGCCCAGGGAGAACAAGAATCGTCAAAGGGAAACTGGGTGTGGACTTTTGTGGGACGACTATTCTCGGACACGCCGACAAACCTACATCATGAATTTTACCGGCATTTTTGGATGAGCATAGAAGTCTTTACGCGAATTGTGCATGGCGTTTGGGATTATGACGACTACTTTGAGCTGAAAAGAGACTGCATCGGGCTTCTAGGATTTTCATCTCTTCAGAAATGCACAGCTATAATATGATGTCTTGCATATGGAGCCCCTGCAGATTCATTAGATGACTATCTTCGTATGTCTGAGACCACCGCCGTTGTAACCACATTTGGATTTTGCAAGCCATTAGTTGGAGTGTTTAGTCCTGAGTATCAGAGATCACCAAATTAAACAGACACGTCTCGTTTGTTGGCACAAGGATAAGGAAGAGGATTTTCTGGGATGCTCGAAAGCATCGCTTGCATGCATTGGACTTGAAAGAAATTGTCCATTTACTTGGCAACGGATGTACAAAGATGGTCATCACGGAAAGTGCACTATTGTTCTTGAGGCTGTGGCTAATTACGATATTTAGATTTGGCATTCAATTTTAAGCATGGATGGTTCTCACAATGACATCAACGCGTTGCAACGCTCTCCTGTATTTCAGAGACTAGCTGAAGGACATGCTCCAGAATGCAACTATTCGATCAATGGCCGTGAGTACGACAAAGGCTACTACCTAGCCGATGAAATATATCCCAATTGTTCTACATTTGCAAAGAAACAGGAGACTGTCCGGAAAGATGTGGAAAGGCCATTCCAGGCACAGTTTGCTGTGATCAGGTATCTTTCTCTATCTTGGTCGATAGACCAAATGTGTGATGTCATGAACGCTTGTAATAACTGTTAAACTATTTATTTCTTTGTATAATTATTATATACAAATTTTACCGAGTGTTTTCATCAAATAGAAAATGTTTTGATTAAAACCAAAACAAGGCTGCCGTTTGGGGGGTCGCCAGTTGGGGGGCGCCGCCGTGGCACCCGCCCACTAAATTCGCGGACACAGGTCCGGCGCCCCCAAAGGGGGCACCATTGGGAGGTGTCCGACACAAGTTTAATGGGTGCCGATGGAGATGCTCTAACTTTCAAGGTTTTCAATGGTCGGCAAGGACATTCCGAAAATGGGGAATATGGAGAACACATGGCGGCTCCTCCGTACTCTCCACCTACAGGAGAACCTCCCGCGGATTTGTGTTGGGGATTTCAACGAGATTCTCTATAATCATGAGATACAAGGTGGTGTCCCCAGACGATAATGTTGTATGGATGCATTTCGGAACGCGTTAAGCTTCTACAACCTCAACGACCTAGACTTCGAAGGAGATATATTGTCTTGGAGGAACAACAACTATAGGGTTGAGGGTCACATACAGGAGAGACTCGGTCGTGCTGTAGCCAACCCGGCGTCGACAAACAGATTCCCGGAGTACAAGGTTTTCAATGGTCAGCAAATATATTCCGATCAACGCCCTATCAATGTGCTTGTTCGTGGCTTGGAGGGAGCCAGAACGGGGCATGGAAAATAAACTTTTTGAGGCAAGATGGCTGCTGCAGGAAGGAGTGGATGCTATTGTGGAAAATGTGTGGAACCTAGCACAGGCACGAGGGGAGTCGCGGGTCTCCGACCTGGTTGGGTCTGTTTCACGGGACCTTCATGATTGGAACAAGAATGTTCTGTGGGACTTGTAGAAGAGAATCAAGAAGCTGAAATCAGAGCTAGAAGAATAACGTAGGAGTGCATTATCAGAGAGTATGATCAATAAAGAGAAAGTTCTTCGGTTCAAGTTGGAGAGACTCGAGGAGCAAAACAAAATTTTCTGCAAACAAAGAGCACACGTGCAATGGTTGGAGAAGGGAGATAGGAACACCTCATACTTCCATGCCTTCGCCTCGGAGAGGAAAAAACGAACACAATCAAGAAGATGGCAGGAGAGGATGGTGTGGAGGTGGAAGGGGAAGAGGGTTTGAAGACCCTAATTACTAACTATTTATCCTCCCTATTTACCCCCGTGGAAGGTACAAAAATCGAGGATGTGATAGACCACATTCCACCAAGTGTCACCACAAATGAACGAGTGTCTCAGTGCGGAGTTCATAGAAGAGGAAGTAAAATCTGCCCTAGATAGTATCGGCGATCTGAAGGCTCCGAGGAGTGATGGCATGTCGGCGGTGTTTTCTAAAAAGTATTGGGACAAGGTGGGAGATAGGGTTATTCATGAGGTGCTAGCTGTGCTGCGAGCCGACAATATACCAGATGGATGGAATGAAGCTATTGTTGTACTCATCCCAAAGGTGCAGAACCCAAACCTTTTAAAAGAATTACGCCCTATTAGCCTTTGCAAGATGGTCTACAAGCTTGTTTCCAAAGTCCTAGCCATCAAGTTGAAGTGCATTTTGGGGGGTATTATCTCTCCTAACCAGAGTGCATTTGTCCTAGGGAGGCTTATCCCAGATAACACCATACTGGCATATGAGATGTCTCACTTTCTTCGGAGGAAGTAATCAGGTAGAGCGGGATATATGGCTCTTAAATTGGATATGATTAAGGCTTACGATCGTGTAGAGTGGCCTTTCCTCAAAGGAGTAATAAGGAGAATGGGGTTTGATGAGAGGTTCGTGCAGCTGATCATGGAATGTGTTACAACGGTAAAATACAGGTTTAGAGTTAATGGTGGCCTTACTGAGGAATTCGTACCAGGAAGGGGTCTCCATCAACGAGATCTTGTATCACCATATTTGTTCCTATTGTGTGTAGAAGGGTTTTTGGCTATGTTGCAACAAGCCGAGGAGAATGGAGAGATCAATGGTATCAAGCTGGCCCATGGAGCACCCACGGTGTCCCACCTCCTGTTTGTGGATGACTCTCTTTTGCTGCTGGAAGCGAGTGAGCAAAGGGCAACCAATGTTAACAAAATATTGCAAGTATATGAAGCTTGCTCGGGACTAGTAATAAACAGAGAGAAGTCCTCCATCTTGTTCAGTCGAAACACCAAGAGAGTGGTCAAGGATAGGGTGCTTAGTATACTGGGCCTAACATCTGAATCCTTCGATGGAAAGTATCTAGGGCTGACAACCTATATTGGGCGAAATAAAACTGCTTGCTTTGAGTATTTGAAGGATAGGATTTGGAAGAAACTCTAGAGCTGGAAATATAATTGCTTATCTAAGGTCCGGAAAGAGATTTTACTCAAAGACGTGGCGCGGGCTATACCCACATACGCCATGGCGTGCTTCGACTTGACAAGAAGCCTGTGTGATAGCATAAGAAAATTGATATGCACCTGCCGGTGGTTGCAGAATGATAAGGAGAAGGCAATGCATTGGGTCTCTTGGGATAGGATGATGCACCAAAAGGAAGGAGGTGGGTTCCGAGACCTTCACTTGTTCAACCTCGCGATGTTGGCCAAGCAGGTGTGGCGGCTGATCCAAGCTCCGGAGTCCCCGTGTGCTCGTGTGCTGCGGGCATTATATTTCCCGGATGGAGATGTCTTGAACACCACGGCACGAGGGGGCTGTAGATATGTGTGGCGAAGAACACGGATCTGGTAACTGTACGAGTAGGTACCTCTTTATCTTGGCCATTCATTTCTATGTTGGATAGAGGTGGGTCCCACTAGTAACTTTATGTGAGGCAATCAGAACAACATGTGAATCCTGGGCAACATATAATAGTCATATGCAGAAATCTCGAAAAAACAATGTGTGGCTAAGATAAGAAGGTACCTACCAGTAGTCTTACTCATATATTTCTCGTGTGGCGAACTATCACAAAAGGAATTGCAGTGATCAAGCAAGGCTACGTGTCGAGGGTTAGAGACGGAACCAAGATCAAGCCTTGGGAGCACACATGTATCCCAAGAGGGACAACTCGGAGGCCAATATCACACAGAGGCGACTCGACTATCATATTTGTCGCCGACTTGATCCATTATGACAATTCATGCCGGAATGAGAGCCTTCTCCGGTAGAATTTCTGTACTGAGGATGTGGCGGACATCCTATCTATTCCGATATGCTCAGATACGGAGGGGATGTTTCTCAGTAAAATCGGCGTATCGGGTGCAGCTGGCTACAGTTGAGATGAAGAAACAGAGGAGTGGAGGATCATCTTCGGCTGGTACCTCCTGGCTCAAAGATACCTGGCGTAGCCTATGGAATCTCTACTGCCCTGCTCGGGTTCATCACTTCCTCTGGAGATTCAGTCACAACAGCCATCCGGTGCACATGAACATTGCTCGCAAAGGGGTCGAACTCGACACACGATGTGTCGTCTGTCGCGAGATGTTTGAGGATGGAGGCAATCTGTTTTTCCACTGCAAGCACGGGAAGCCCATATGGCGTGCCCTACAGCTGGAGGAAGTTCGTTTGGCGCTGATGCAATGTCACAGACCAATGAGAGTGCTGGAGAAAATTCAACAACTGCCATATGAGAGCAAGATGACGAATGTGGCACTGCTGTGGATATGGTGGACTGAAAGAAACAAGGAGAATCATAAGGAGAAACGTCGATCCACGGAAGACATACAATTCCTAGTCCATCACCGGGTAAACAAGTGGAGCCAATTTTACAAACCCAAGCCAAGACAAACTGTAGGCGCCCAGCCAATCTGGCAACCACCACCTGAGGACTTTATCATGATCAACACTGACGGAGCCTTTGAGGAATCTGACAAATCCGGTGGTTGGGGAGCCATTGCTCAAGACAGTCAAGGCAATATGATGCCTTGCATGCGGAGGCACTTGCTATAGTGGACGGCATTAACCAAGCTGACCAGCTGGGCATTGGCCGTGTTGTGGTTGCACCAGAGTCAACAAATCTCCAACAGGCCTTGGACATGAAACTCGTATGACCAAGCAAAGCTGGGACATCTATTCCTCAACATCAAATACCACCTCACGATGGAGTTCCAGGATTTTGTAGTCCATCACTGCCCCAGGGCATGTAATAAGACAACCCACTATCTAGCTGCTTTGGGTATGAGGGAGTCTAGAACTGACCAACTGTTGTGGCTGTCAGACTACCCGAATGATCTAACTCGTTTGGTGACCCACGATCTCGTCGTATCCTAATGGAATGCATGTGTTCCTGTCAAAAAAAACTCTCAAGTTCCTCGCATTGCTATAAAATTTCAAACACGTTTTGAAATCAAGCTGCGTTAGTGTATCTAGAGGTGAGGCATGAAATTCATGCAGGGCTCGGTGGATCTGGACGTACTAGCACCCAGTGCCGTGTAGGCTTTCCCTGACGGAAGATGGCTCCATCGTATAGCTTTTTTTGAATCCATCATATAGCTTTTTTCGAATCCCGAATTGTTTCTATAGATACTAATTAGAACCGGGTTAGATGAACTTTTTTCGTTGTAGATTAGCAAGGCGTGAGGTGAGTTATTTGGTACTGTTTTTTTCTCATCCGGTCTTGCTATTATTAGTGTCTTCGGATGTGGTATTCGGAGGATATATATGCTTTGTAGCCTTTCATGTTACAAATCCCTTTCTAACATTTTTTTCTGGATCTGGTAGCGTGAGGAGATGGTTTTTATTTTCTTGTAAATGAATTGATTCACTTCATTGTTATTTTTGGGTCATACTTCCGATTTATAAGATCGTCCAGTCAATTAGAATTAAAGTTATATAAATGAACCGGGCAGTAATTTTGAGATCAGGCGTCATGATCGACAAATGCAGGAAATCTAGGTAGTGAAAAAATTAATTTCCTGCGGATATGTAAGTCATGCAGTGTAAAATGCACAAAACAGGTTGCCAACGAATGTGACATGCCCTAGGTTGGAGAATGAATGGGTGACACAAGATACAAACCAACGAATGTGGAACCCGTCCTCACACTATATAAAAAAATAGTAGCGCCCAAGACAAAAAAATCAAGTGAAAACTTCACATGCATGGGTCGGTCCTCAAACTACATAGGAAAATAAATTACTTTTTTTACTTGATCATTTGCTAAAGTTACTTATATGATAGCTTTCAGTAATTATACATTTTATTCAAATACAATTCCTCTAGGCACTTACACAGAATATACTATAACCAGTGTTCAATTTACCGTTCTTTCCCAGATCATTAAAAAGTTGAAGTCGAACAAACGAAAGAATTTTTTTTGAAAGAATTGGAAAAAGAAATGCACCTCTGTACTAATTCAGGCATTAGCACAAACACTCCAAGTGCACAAGTACAATACACATGAGCTAGTCGGAACCAAGTTCAGAGATGTTAAATATAAACTCATAGATGTTGACTTTTGATTATATTTATACTCCTGATATTCAAGGCATGGAGTACGTGATAAATAATACTCTCTCCGTTCCTAAATATAAGATGTTTTAGCCTATTTCTACATTCACATATATATACATGTATCTAAAAAACTTTTATTTACTTGTTCGCTCTAGTAAACATGTGCAATAAGTAGAACATCTTATATATAGGAACGAAGGAAGTAGCTACCTTGCACGAAGTTCTGAAGTTCTTGTTGGTGTATTAACCTCAATGGAAATACTCAGAAGTATACTTGTGACTTCAAGATTAGTCATACTTCTAATCTTCACATCTCGAGAGATATCACCGATTCCTTTTGTTCTTGTAAGGGTTGGAAGGAAGCATTGACCGGCGATGGGATGCAGACGGTGGAGGGTGGCGTTGCGAAAGAAAGCGACGGGGAAAAGGAAGGTTGCACCGTGGGAGGGGTGTATGCCCGCCATACAGGTCAGTGAGACGGACAGGCCGCCACCGTCCAGTTGACAAGGCTGTGGCTTCGGAATACAATGTGGCAGTAATTGGATCAAGATCAGGGGTATGGCGGAGCGGTGGGAACTCAGAGAGCGGCGGTGGCCAGAGTGCAAGGTTTGTTGTCTCTGGTAGCGGAGATGGTGTCCGTCTCCTGCGTTTACACCATCTCACAATTTTGCGGTCAATCACGCTTGAGTCGTACCCTTTCCCGCCGTCGACGATGAACTCGTCGAGGGCTATAGAATTCTTCGCAAGGAACTTCACGAGCCGTACCTGGAAGCATGTGAGCTCCTCGGCGTCAAACTGCACCAATACCTTCCTCAATGAAGTCTGGAGGCAATCTAGCTTGCAGCCACAGCAGAATTTGTGAATTAGGTCCAGCCCATCACAACAATGTTCCTCCCCATCATCGTCTCCAACGTTACCAAGTGATCTGCATACTGGGAAATCTGCGATGGCCGCGCTCAGATCAGCCGGGTCTGTGGTTTCTTCAAGGTACTCACGCCAACAGAATTTGAGTCGGAGCTCACGCAGGCATGGGCAACGACGCAACACGCTGATAAAGGCACTTGCTGTCTTACTGTTGTTTCGGATCGACCACCCGCAGAGATCCTCGATCTCAAGCCGCTGAAGGTTGTAGAAACAATACTCCATCACGTCATCTAGGTCGGCCATGGAATAGGCCGTGAGCTTCAGAACCCTTACATGATGCGCAGTGTTGAGCAAGGAGCGGTGGACATTGGCTGCCCATGCTGAACTAGAGTGCACTGTCAGGTGGATCTGCTCGAGGCTCGGCCGCACGTGCGACACGAAGGAGAAGAAGGTTCTGTCGAAAGTTACTATATTGGAGTAGGTCAAGCGCCGGAGGCAGGGCGTCTCGACCTCAAGGTGGCACGCGCGGGAGTGGAGATCAGAGCCAAAGGCGTGGACGTCGGCAATGACCATGACGGTTGCCGCTGGGCAGCGGAGAGGGTAGACGTACTGGTCGTCTTCGAAATACACGGCCTCAAGGCGGAGGTCGGCGAGCCTCGGCGCGGCAGAGATCATGTCCTGAAGCGTGGCGATCTCCATGCGGCACCGCCGGAGCCGCAAGGCCTCTAGGCATGGGAACGCAAGGCGCCCCCGTTCGTCAGGCTTGACGAGGTGGCCCGTGACCTCGAGGACTCGGACGGTGGGGAACGGCACCCAGGAAGAGAAGATCTGGCTGCAGTGCGCCGCGGTGGCGCAGTCTTGCCGCTCTACCCGTATCTCCTCGACGCCGGTGAGAACCGGCACCGCATCGGCGCTGGTACATTCCTCCTCCACCTCTCTCATGTCCTCTTGCTCATCCTCGACCGCATCGGCGCTGGTAGATTCCTCATCCGCCTCTCTCATGTCCTCTTGCTCATCCTCGTCCGCATCGGCGTCCTCCTCCTCCTCCTCGTTCTGCGTGGTGTCGTCGCGCGTGACGAGGGTTATCTTCCGGGGGTCGCCGCCGCGGGAGCGGTACAACATGTGCGCGCGAAATGCGTCGCCCCGCACGCGCCCCGGGATCGGAACGGCGCCGGTGGTCGAGTAGGAGCGGTGGTCCATATTGATGACGCCGGTTTCGAGCCAGAGCGGGCGCCGCCATCGCCGGGCGAGCGCGGTGGTGCTGGCAGCCTCACGGGTGGGCGCGAAGGAGAGTATGTGGATCAGCAGGTCGTCGGCGAGCTCAGAGAGCCGGTCCGGCGCCGCCATCGTGCCAACCATCCAGATCGAGTCCAGTTAGGTATCAAACAACTTCCTTATTTGTGGATCCCACTGTTGGGTATGTAGGGGCCTTAAGGGCAAAGCCCAATAGTCATTTAGTACTTCAACGGAGAAACCGAAAATGCTAGATTTACGGGTTGAACCGCTGAAGTACCATCTTTTTTTGAGAAACACAGTACAAACGCAAACGCGCATACACTCACCCCTATAAACGCACACACGCACATCCTACCCCTATGAGCATCTCCGAGAGACCGAGCCGGCGGGTCTTGAGATTGACGAAGTCATCAAAGGCGTCTCGCTGTCGACGGGAACGTCGCATCCCACTGAAAGAATATTCCGCATAAATGCAACACACAGATGTCAAACCTGGGGTTTGAACTCCGGTGAGCTGAGGGTACAACCACACTCCTAACCATCCAACCATATGTTGGTTTGCAACCGCTGAAGTACAGTCGTTTAGACATGTACCGTCTATAATAACATGCCACGTCACATCTAGACTGCAATATAGACATCGGTTCGGTTTAATTGTCTATACAGGGCTGAAAATTCGGAGGAGATTAACTAAATTTTTTTGGCATTATTTAATTCGGACCTCAATCAAGACTTATCCTTCAAGCAGGGCCGGTCCTAGGGTGGGGCGAGAATGGCGGCCGCCCCGCGCCCAAAAAAATTGGGGGCCCATTTTTTATATGTAAGTAGACTTAGTTGGAGTATATAAAAAAATTAATTAGGAAATTGAAAAGGCTTTCATGTAAGTTGGGTCTGCACATGAGCTATTGGGCCCATAAGTCTGGTTGCATCGCTCGTACTTAGGAAGCTATCTAAGATACGTGATCGACTCGGTACTTGTTACCTGTAGGTCGTTTAATATTATGATCCGATATTTATCTATTGTTAACTTTCAAAAATATTAGGATCCGGTCCATAAAGAACTCTAGTCGTTTAGAAATATATTTAGATTTTCAATGAGTTCAACAGATTTGAAGTCAATCGGGAATCTCAAATTAGTGACAGTTGCACCAAATTTGCAAAAACTTTTTCTCTAGATAAGAAATGTGATATCAAGTTAATTGATATAATTTCTGAGTTAATTGATATGCAGTTGACCTTGCCAGACGGAAGAATGTCTCCTATGGAGATGTTTCAGTTTGTTAGAGAAGCTCATTGTTATCCCAATATATATTGCTTACCGGATCTTATTTCCTATGCCAGTGACAATTGCAACAGCTGAAAGAAGGTTTTCAAAGTAGAAATTACGAAAAAAAATATTTAAGATCTACATTGTCACAAGAGAGACTAAATAGTTTGGAAACTCTATGCATTGTGAAGAACTTACAGGATAAGATTGACATTGATTCCATCGTTGATGACTTTGCATCGAGAAACGTGAGAAGAAAATTTTAGGGTATATCGAAATTGTAGTACTACCCCATCATAATAAATTACGCTTTCGTGCATTCGTGGTGTTTTCCTGCAAGGGTTTCCATATAATTTCCTTTTTTCTTATTTCTCTTATTTAATTTTTTTCACCAACATATATATATGTCTCGGGACCGGCCCTGCCTGCAAGGAAAAAACCGCCAGATCCAGACGCCCACGTACAATACGAGAGTTGTTGTCGTTAGGTAGCGAAATATACGGGATTAGACCGTCTATAATTTTACAGACGGACTGCCTATTTTGTGATATTCTCTTTCCTCCATGTAATCATTTATCTAACGTGGCCAGCGTTATAGACTGCTGATTAGACATCATTATACATGCCCTTACGCAAACAAACTTACGGGAGCACGTGTTAACTCCTTGGTCAATCTCCTCCCTTGAATTTCTGGTTGGGCCCTCCAACCCCGCAAGCACGTGTATGAATTTTCCCTAAAATCCAACCCCTCGAAAAAAAAATCAACCGAGCATTTTTCTATTAGACAACTTTGACACTTTTATTCCAGTTCCCAAGTTTTCCTCCTATTAACCCATTTTGTAAAATTTATGCCAATTTTACAAGCTCTAGGCTCCGTTTGGCATCAAAGTATTTTTGAAGTATAAATGGAATACTTTGTTTTCTGAAAAAACTGAAGTATTGCATACTTTAAGATGTTTGGATGCTTTAAAAGAAGTGATTTTAATAATGAAGTATGCTCCAAAAATGCAGTTTTTTAAGTATTAGAGAAAGAGGTCTCACCCTCTTTTTTCTAAACTGAAGTCTTGCTTAACCTGGCACGAAACAATATGGTTTTGCAATACTCTGGTTTTTAAAATACTGAGGTGCCAAACTAGCCCCTATTTTTTTGAACTGTACGATAGCTGGGATGCGGCAAACAGGTAAAGGTGACATATCATATAAAGGTGACATCACTAAAATAAAACACAATAAGCACATACGCTGAACTTAAAGGTTAATAGCATCTCCACCGGTACCCTCCAAATATGTGTCCTGCAAACTCAAATTATGCCATGTCTGGAGGTTGTTGGATATGAGTCCACCGCAATGGGGTTCTACCTCGGCTACACCAATAAAATCAAATCGATATGTTTCAAAAATCGATTGCTATGCAAATTAAGGGGAAAAAGATGATTACATTAATAGTTTTGGGATATAACTGGATAAAAGATAAATTAAAACCTAAAATTATATCTTGCCTCGAAGGCCTGGTTGCACAAGGTGCATGCCTTGAGGAAATCCCGTGCAACTTGTATCGCCGCCTCATCTGCGGGCACTACAGCCTCGATGGCATGTCACACAACGTCTTTTGACGCCCTTGAGGGTGGGACCAAGACTGATCAGATCACAATCCACCCTTCGATGATATGGTCGGCCAGCGGATGCTCGTCGGTGAAGCTCTTGAGTGCCATCTCCCGCTCCTAATTGAAGAACATTGGCCAGTGGTCGCCATCGATGTTCTACTTCTAGTCCAGCCGCATCTGGTGCTTCTTCTTGTGGTTGTTAATAGCGCACTGCATGTCCAAGAAAACTTTTGTGACGGGCGCCACGGGCACCCCTCCCATGCCAAGGGTGAAGGATTTGGCAGCCTCGCCTTCGCTAACGTGAGGATGCCAAACTTTTCGAGGTTGCTGCCCTCCTGTCACGATCACAACGGTTTGTTGACATCCATGATGACGGTGCACGTGCATGCACAAAGACTCGAGGAAAGGGAGTGTGGGTGCCTATGAGCAGAAATTTGGCACGTGTTATTGAAAGCTCACGATCCCTCTAATGATTTTGGTGATGATAACAACGAGGGTATCATCTCTCTAACAATGTTGTTTGAGTATATGCAGGTGGCCTCTCAGATGATTATTGATAAATGTACTCAAAAGTTCAAAGAGGAGTTCTGAAAATTATATCTACTGTCACCGGATTTTTCATCTACTACCCCGAAATTTCTGGTGCATATGGGGCGGAATATCCGGCCCTTGCACCGGAATATTTCGTCCTCTCTGGCCACTTCAAAACGACTAAGTACTTCTCCTACTGCCCGCGCACAGAAGCTGGGGCGGATATTTGCCCGGAATATTCCGGGGCAAATTTCCGGCCCTCTGGTCCTTAGCAGCTTTTGGAGATTTCTCAGATGCCCGCGCGCAGAGATGGGGGAGGATTATTGGCCGGAAGTTTCCTGTAACATCCCAAGTATGAAAATTCCCCTGTTGCAATGTTTGTTTCTTGAATTCTATTTAATGCATCATGTCATCATAAGCATTGCATGTGGCATGTGTTTTATTTTGAAATTCAATTCAAATTCAAACCAATTGGTTCATACTTGGTATGTTCCAATGGTTTCAAAATAAATCACTAAAAGAAACAAATCAAATAGTTTTATTGCTTCCCATAAACTTGATTTTCCAAATGAGTGACTTGGTTAATTTCTCAAATAATTCAAATATTGCAAAATTCAAGCAAATTCAATTAAAATTCAAACATCCACAAATATTTAATTTTTTTGAGAACAAAACATCATGCAACTGGGCTTTTGAGTTACTTAATCCATTAAAAATATTTGCAAAATAAAATCCCAATCTGACCTCTCTTTTCCATCTATTTCCTCTCTTTTCTATTCTCTACAAAAAAAAAGAGAAAGGAATAAAAAGAAAAGGGAAGAAAAAAAAATGGGGGAGGCAGGCCAGCCCAAGTGGGTTGAACCCACCTACTACCCCAAGGCCCAAGCGACCCCCATCGCTGTCGTCTTCCTCCTAGCGTACGGAGACAGAGAACAGGGGAGGGCTCCCCCACCTGCAGCCCTACCTGCTCCCCCTCCTCCTCTACTTAACTCCCCGAGCCGCGCCCTAACCTAACCCTAGCCTCCCCTCTGTCCCCTGCCGCCGCCGCCATCCTCTCCCACCTCGTCGACCCCTCTCTGTTCCTTTCCCCTCCACCGCAGCCATGGCCGGTTCATGAAGCTCTCCTCGCCGCCGTTCTAACCACCTCCGAAGCGGGTCACGCACGGGAACGGAAACCCCGCGTCGTCCTCTTCATCTTCGCTTCCAGGGAGGAGTCCCTGGAGCACGGGATCGCCACCACCGAGCCGTCTACGTCGCCTGTCGCCGCCGTCGCTGTCTGAACCTCACCGAGTCGCTGCAACATCTTCAGTCGGTGGTGAGCACCACCTCTCCCTCCTTTCTCCTCCGCCTGGTTGCACGCGGCCACGCACCCCCCGCGCGCGCCCGCGCCGTAGCAGCAGCGAACCGCGCGGCCGGCCGCCTCTCTGCTCGCTGCCATCGCTCTGTCCGTCCTCGTCCTCGTCAAGTTCAGTTCGCGATCAAGTTCACGTCAAAAGCCCACGCCCCCTGTATCTGTCACAAGCAGAGCAACAGCCCAGTGGCACAAGCCCTCTCGCGCGCACACAGCAGTCGCGGGTTCGAGTCCCCCCGGCGCATCTTTTTTCTTTTTGGTTTTTATTTTTCCTGCAGCTCAGCCCCAAAACAGATCAGATCTTAGTTTGTAAATTCCACCAAATATTCATAAATGCTCCAATTTTGGTGATTCAAAATTCTGTAGATTCATAACTGTGAGCACTTTCGAAATATGTAAAGATGTCAACATGTTTCTGTAATAAATTTTGCACTAAATAATTAAATACAGAAATGGCTTTTAAAATTTGAAACTTTGGAAATTCATAACTTGAGTTCTGTTCACCCAACTTGAGCAAACTTGGGCTCTAAAATTTTGTCTTAACAAACTCTACACAGTGTAATTTTATTTGGTCACAATTGAATTAAATTTGAACATGTTTCCCTCTGTTTACTAAAAGGGGCAGAATAAAAATGCTTATGGAAAATGCATAATAAATTCAATAATGATCCAAAAATTATGTTTAATATCTGAAAATGTTCAGTGAAACATTTTCCACATGTTTTCAAGTATTTCCCATGTTTTTGTAACTGAAAGTACCTCTTTTTAAATTGTTTACCAAAAATGGCAGAAATGAAAACAATAAGAATTAATTCTTAGTTATTATTTTCTTCACCCAAAAATTATGGAAACTATACCAAAATGGAAAGAACTTCAATTAATAACAGAAAAGCATCATTTCATGAATGTGGGAATTCTTTTGATGTATTGGTCTTATTAAAATTAATCATAGGCCACTAAGATAAATATGAGAGGTTTCCAAATAATGCAAACTTATTTGGGACACTCATTTAACTTGGTGATCATGTCCATGATCTCTTACTTGCATTAAAATGTCATGCATCATCCCAAGTTTGTGCATTATGCCATGTTATTGATTGTTCGTCTCTCTTTGTTGTTTGTTTGCTTCTTCTCAAATAGACGACGACGTTGAGACAGACGAGGTTTACGATACTACTTCAGAGGAGTTAGCCCAGTACCAGGCTACTGAGTTTGCAGGAAAGTATTCACTCACCTGAGCCATTGTGTCCTTTCCACACTTGATACCGATACTTTCCGTTGTCTAATCTGCTAGCCTTAAGATTCATTGCTTGTGTTCCGATCCTATCACATGTTATCCTGTAACCCTCATATAGCCTCACCTCCACACCTATAACCATGTTGCCTGTTGCCTGTGTCTTACTAGCATGCTTAGGGTTGTTGTGCTCGAGTCTGATGTCTGTTATTTCTTTTACCATATTTATTATGTTCTGGGGGCTCGATATTTAAACAACCACCTGTTAATGTTTGAGGTAATAATAACTTGATGATAAGGCACCGGCAGGAGGCCGGGTATGGTTTTGAGGCCTGCTAGTGTCGAACTCAGGAAAAGTTCTTGTCCTCTAGATCCATGATGAGCGCGCTAACCGCATGTGGGAAGCGTGTATGGGCGCCCCCCGCAACTTTGATTCGATTCGCATCTCGTCCAAATCACCTCATTTAGTTCGGGTTTTCCATTTGCCGCATGCATATGCAGGTGCGAACCCTTGGCGCCATGGTGGTAACTTTTGTAGTCGGCATTTAGGGAGACACGTTCTTAGAGTGCTATGAGGGTCCCCTTTTCTTCGTGGGGCTTGATTAGCCGTGCGCTCAATTGCACGGGGTTCTTTGGGCTTGATGCGAAGAAGAGTTGGGTTGTGTTGAGTGGCCTGCTTGGTGGGTTTGATCCCCGCCTGGCGGGTTATTCTTACGTGTACGGCCAAATTGGTGCATCCCTGCAGGGTTAAATCTTCTCGAGAAGCCGTGTTGTCCGCGGTTATGGATGACTTGGTGATAGGGCTGGCTAACAAGGATTAGACAAATTACACCTAGTTAATAATAATTTGACTAGTAATAGGCATATTGACACAATAACTTGAACCTTCATTAATCCAACTGTGTGGGTTATCCTCGGATTGCTTCTTTGGATAAGGGGCGGGATCCAGAATGGGTTTGTTTGAGGTTAGTGGTAGTTGGCTCCGATGCGCTATCTTATCCCTTTCTTTTAGCCGGATGTTGTAGCGTGTCTCTGTAGTTGGTTAGTGCAGCCCGCTGCCGCACCTTTGTATCACCTATCTTCCGTTGAACCCAAAGCATCTATACTTGGTGTTGTCGGGTACGCTTTGGTATCTTGTGCGTCTTGCTTGCCAGTACTCGTCCGTACTGACCCCTTTGGGGCTGCTGGTTCTGCAGACTACGTTTCCGAGGATCCCCATGGTGGCTACTACGTGGAGTATGACGAGGCTGCTGACGAGTAGATAGCGGACCCGGGCAGGATCCGAGACTTCGTGGATGGGCTCCGTTCTTTTCGTTTCCGGCCTCTTAGGCCTATTTGGATCTTGTCTGTACTCAGACACTTTGGATGCTTCCGCTGTGATGTAATGATGACTTGTTGGGACATGTGTCCTCTGCATGACTGTATTTGCTATCTCTGCTCTAGTGAGAGCTTTTGCCACTTATTTCTATTTCTTTGTGTCTTAGAGATTTGTTGTGATATCACTTGTTCAAATGCCGTTGACGTACCATGTGTGTATGTTATGAAGTACGTCAATGGAAGTATTCGGATTCCTATTGGATGGTTTCACAGACGATGAATAGTAGAGGATGGTTGCCACACGTTTACGTGTTGGCCTACTCATATTGAGATGCGGGTGCAGGTAGGCCCCGTAAGCCAATTATCTACAGTTTAGCGGGCTGTGTGTATCCTCTAGAAGTCCGGGTGCGACAAATGGTATCAGAGCCTGTTTGCCTGTAGGATCCCTTTTACTGGTCGCAGTTGAGTCTAGAAACTATTTTGTAGCTATATAGGAAAAAAATGAAACGTGGGAGTAGGAATTCTGTTCTTTTATTTCTTTCCCCACCCACCCTTCCTTTTTCTGGTAAGGAAGTGCAACGTTGTTTTCTCTTCTCATCTAAAACTTTCAAGTTAGGATTTCACGTATCCTGGTTTCTCTAGGATGGTTATATCTACTAGACCATAGGAATGGAGGTGGTTGTGACATGATTTTCATGTTGCCTACTCACAATTGAGAACGGAGGCACATAAGCCCCGGAAGCAGATCCTCTATTCCTTAAGCAGTAGATATTGATCCTCTAGAAGCCCGGATGGGTTTTCCGTAGTACCTCAGGAGTGTTTGGTCTCGTGTTTCCCAAATGTTGCTTCGATATCCTGTTCTTCTCAACATCCTTTTCGTCCGTTCAAACCTTGTTGTTGCTTGCCACTTCCGTTTTTCTACCGGCGTCTAATCAAAGCTTCCCCGATCATCTGCAGATGGATCTCAGGTTCTACCCGCAGGTGGTTCGTATGACTCGTTGTGAGAGCACTACCGGTTATCCGGAGATGCTGAGAGACATGGTCACTTTTCTGGGATTCCGTTGGGCACCAGAGTACCAGGTCTACGAGCAGCAGCGAGAGTTTGAGCAGACCTACTACCAGGCTATCGTCTACATTCGTTCAGATGATGGCATGAGCGCAGTCCACCGCTACGAGGCAGTGGGTTCCACAGTGGAGATGGCTGTGCAGCAGGCAGCTTATGTGAGCCTCACCGTCCTTCGTGCTGACTACTGGGGATTTGACGATTCTATCTATCGCCACATCCCCCGTGGTTACATCACTTCGGAGGGAGCTGACTTCACTATCTACGACAACTTGAATGTTTACGAGCATGATAACTCCAGGCTGCACACCACCGCTCAGTTTGTGAGACACAGTGACGCAGTTGCCCGCACACTATCTCAGGAGTTGGCTTCAGTCAGAGAGCAGCTTTACCTTGCTTTGACTCGTCTGGCGACTTACACCACAGACTTTGTTGGAGACGAGCGCTTTGCACGTTTCGATCAGCTAGTGGGGCGTCGTCTGCCAGATGCTGGAGGTTACGAGCCGATCAGAGGTCCACTCCTTAACCTTGGTGCTGGTTACACTGGGATTCCCCGCTTTGGAGCACAGGGAGTCGACGCTATGTACTTCACCACGCCTAGAGTCGGTCTCAGACCACGTCAAATCTACGTGGATCGTCGTTCCACCTACTTTCGTGGGCGTGCTCCTCACCGTACCTCTCGCCGTACTCCTCGCTGCCGTCCTGCGTGATGAGCATGGGAGTATCGATGTATCCATTCTTAGCTATGTTTAGTTATCCTTTGGTATTCGAACCATTTATGGTGTGTTGGATATTCTGATGTACTTGAACATGTGATGGTGTACCTTTTGGTTATCTATTCTTGCGTCAGAGTAATCTCTCTTTCGGTTGCCAAGTCTATCCTTTTCTATTGTTGTGCTAAAATGCATTTCCATTCAGGATGCCGCCAACAAAGAACACCACGCCTGAAACACCGCCGATCACGGAGTTGTTGACTCAGATGACCCAAGTCATGACACAGATGGCTCAGTTTCAGGCTAATCAACACATCAACCAGACAGCTCCACGAGTGAGCATCAAGGAGTTTCTGAGTCTGGGTCCGAGAGCTTTCGTGGCCACATGCGAGCCCCTAGACGCTGATGACTGGATCCGTGAGATAGCCAAGGCTCTGGATATTACACACGTAGCTGAAGAAGACAAGGTCAAGTATGCCTCCTATCTGCTGAAGGGTCAGGCAGCTTCTTGGTGGGAAAACTTCCAGGCCATGAGAACTGGCATGTCAGTCACGTGGGATCGTTTCAAGGAAGCCTTCCTGAAACACCACATTCCAGATGGTCTCATGGAAAGAATGCGTGAAGAGTTTTGCTCTCTCAAGCAGGGCAAGTTGGACGTCATCGGGTATCAGAGTGAGTTCAATCGCCTCGCTCGATACGCTGGAGATGAGGTGTCCACTGAAGCTAAGAAGATGGCAAGGTTCCGCGGAGGCTTTAACCCGGAACTCAAGTATGCCCTCACCAATGTCAAGGCCGACAGCTTCGAGGATCTCGTTAACACCACGCTCAATGAAGAAAATGGGCGCAAGGCATTCGAGGAGTCTCGCAAGCACTCGCGTGAGGGTGGTTCCTCCTCCAACATGACCACCCCTCCGCAGAAGCGCCGCATCTGGGTACCAAATAGTGCTGTCACTCGGGCTCCATATGCCCAAACTTCTCCAGGCTTCGCTCCCCGCCCACCCAACCCTGCTCAGCTGCATGATCCAAGGGCTTCGATGGGGCAGCCAAGGCCAGGGCCTCCTCGTGTCGTCACATGCTACAAGTGCAAGCAGACGGGACACTACGCCGACAAGTGCACGCAGAGGCAGCTACCTCCACCACCACCTCGTCCTAACACAAACCAGGCAATGGTGCGCGCTCCCCCGCCTAAGGCCTTCAACTCCAACAACAGGCATGTCGGGAGGACCGCAAGGGTGAATCATGTCAAGATCGACAAAGCTGAGGAAGCTCCTGACGTCGTTCTCGGTACATTTCCCGTAAACTCTATTCCAGCTAAAGTGATGTTTGATACCGGAGCATCACATTCGTTTGTGTCAAAGACCTTTGCCACAACAAACAACCTAATTGTGGTTCCACTAAGCAATCAGATCACTGTTCACTCCCCGGGATCTCAAATGTTAACTTCCAAGATAAGTAAGGACAATCAAATCTTAATTGGAGGCTACATATTCCTTGCTTCTCTCATGCTGCTTGGCAATTCTGACATTGATGTCATTCTTGGTATGGATTGGCTGAAGGCCAATAAAGCAAGAATTGACTGTGCTCAAAAGTCAATAACTCTGTTCCACCCTTCTGGCCAGATAATCTATTCTCCACATGAATCAAGTTCCAGTCAGCTATACACCCTCAATGCAAATCCTCTACCTTCACTTGAAAATATTCCGGTGGTTTGCGACTTCCCTAACGTCTTTCCAGAGGAGTTGCCAGGAATGCCTCCGGACAGAGCTGTTGAGTTCGTAATCGAACTTGAACCAGGTACTGCTCCAATCTCTAAACATCCCTACAAGATAGGAACTCCCGAGCTGAAGTTGTTGAAGGAACAAATTGATATGTACATGGAAAAATGTTACATTCAACCTAGTTCCTCGGCTTGGGGATGCCCAACTCTGTTCGTTGCGAAGAAGGATCAAACAAAAAGACTCGTTGTTGACTATCGTCCTCTTAACGAGAAGACCATCAAAAATAAGTATCAAATTCCTCGCATCGATGATCTTTTTGATCAACTTGCTGGAGCCTCAATATTCTCCAAGTTGGACTTGAGAATGGGTTACCATCAAATAAAGATCAGAAAATAGGATATTCCAAAGACAGCCTTCACCACTCGCTGCGGTCTATATGAATTCACCGTCATGTCTTTTGGTCTCACCAATGCACCGGCGACCTTCTCTCGACTCATGAATTCTTTCTTCCATGAATACCTAGACAAGTTCGTTGTGGTATATCTTGATGACATTCTTGTCTACTCAAAATCCGAGGAAGAGCATGAAGAACATCTTCGTCTCACTCTCATGAAGCTTCGCGAGCATTGTCTCTATGCCAAGTTCTCCAAATGTGAGTTTTGGATTTCCGAAGTCGTTTATCTTGGTCATGTCATCTCTGCCAAGGGCATAGCCATTGATCCAGAAAAGGTTAAAGCAATTGTTGATTGGAAACCTCCAAAGACGGTGAAGCAAGTAAGAAGTTTTCTTGGCTTGGCTAGCTATTGCCGTCGCTTCGTCCAAAACTTCTCCAAGATTGCCAAACCTCTCACTGAACTCACAAAGAAGGACAAGAAGTTTGTCTGGTCTCCACAATGTGATGAAAGTTTCAATCTCCTAAAGACTAAACTCACTTCTACACCAGTTCTGGTTGGCCCAGATCCTTCCAAACCTTTCCAAATATTCTGTGATGCTTCTCTCCAAGGTCTAGGTGCAGTTCTCATGCAAGAACGTCAAGTTGTGGCTTATGCTTCACGTCAGTTGAACACACATGAGCTCAATTATCCCACTCATGACTAAGGATGGCAATGGGTAGGGTATGGGGTGGGTAGAGCAATATCACACCCATACCCGTATAGTCAACGGGTAGAAAACTCTACCCGTACCCGTACTCATGGGTATGAAACTCTACCCATACCCATACCCGACGGATATCCATACCCATTGGATACCCAGCGGGTACACAGGCTATTATATACATTGATAGCACATTTGACAAAAATATTAGTTTGATCCATTGTATGCCTCATCGCTGGGAATTTATCTCCTTAATTTGAGTATTTGGAAGATTAGAGGATGAATGAGTGATTGTAATTTGCGGAGATTTGGGACACGAGGGGATTACGGGGACGCTTCGACCAACCCTTCGCCTGGAACCTGAAGTCATGGCCTTGTGGGCTGCTTTCCTGGGCTACATATGGTCAAAGTGGACCACATGTCAGTATAAATGGGTAGGGTACGGGTATACCCACGGGTACAACACGATACCCAAGACCTACCCATGACTTGATGGGTATGGTACCGGTACTGCCCATGGGTATAAAATAGTACCCATACCCTGCCCATAAGGGTCGAATACGCACAAATACCCGTACCCACGGTTAAAATTGCCATCCTTACTCATGACCTTGAACTTGCAGCAGTTGTGTTTGCCCTCAAAAAATGGAGACAATACTTGTTGGGTAATCGCACTGAAATCTTTTCCGATCATAAGAGTCTGAAGTACATCTTCACTCAACCAGATCTAAACCTCAGACAAAGGAGATGGATTGAAAAGATCAAAGACTTTGATCTTACTATTTCTTACACTCCAGGCAAGGCTAATGTAATGGCCGATGCTCTCAGTCGCAAGTCGTATTGCAATAATCTCATGATCATGGAAAGCCAACCTCCTCTTCATGAAGAATTCCAGAAGCTGAATCTTGGTCTTGTTCCTCAAGGCTATCTTGCAAACTTGACAGACAGTCCAACTCTCGAGGACAAGATTCGTTCTGAACAACTTCGTGATGCTGAAATCAAGAAGATTGTAGAACACATCAAAGCAGGCAATGAGAAATTTGAGTGCTTCTCAATTGATGACAAGGGAACTGTGTTCTTCGAAGGAAGCATTGCAGTTCCTCAAATTCAAAGTCTCAAAGATGTCATTCTCAAGGAGGCTCATGAAACTCCTCTATCCATACACCCTGGAAGTACAAAGATGTACCAGGATCTCAAGACACTGTATTGGTGGCCTAGCATGAAACGTGAAATTGCTCAATACGTTTCTTAATGCGACGTCTGTCAACGTGTCAAGGCAGTTCATCAGAAAACAGCCGGTCTTCTCCAACCTCTAAAAATCCCTGAGTGGAAGTGGGACATGATTGAAATGGACTTCGTCACTGGTTTCCCAAAGTCCAAAAGGGGCAACGATGCAATCTTCGTTGTCATTGATCGACTCACGAAAGTCGCTCACTTCTTTCCTGTCAAAGAGACAATCTCAGCTAGTCAGTTAGCAGAGCTCTACACAGCAAAGATTGTTCCTCTTCATGGTATTCCATTGGAAATAAGCTCAGACCGTGGAAGCATCTTCACTTCTCATTTCTGGAAAAGCTTTCAAGAAGCCTTGGGCACCAAGCTTCTGTTCAGCACAGCCTATCATCCTCAGTCTCAAGGGCAAGTCGAAAGAGTCAATCAGATTCTCGAGGATATGCTCAGAGCATGTGGTCTCCCTTTTGGCATGAAATGGGAGGAATGTCTTCCATATGCTGAATTCTCCTACAACAACAGCTTCCAGGCAAGTCTAGGCATGGCACCATTCGAGGCTCTCTATGGCCGCAGATGCAGGAGTCCAATCAATTGGTCTGGAGCTGGTGAACGTTCACTCTTAGGCCCTGACATTGTTAAGGAGGCCGAAGAGAAAGTTCGCATCATTCGTGACAATCTGAAGATTGCTCAGTCTCGTCAGAAAAGCTACTATGACAGCAAACACAGGGACATGGTCTATGCAGCTGGAGACAAAGCATATCTCCGTGTAACTCCCCTCAGAGGCACTCATCGTTTTGGTGTCAAAGGAAAGCTTGCACCAAGATATATTGGCCCCTTCAACATTCTCTCAAGGCGTGCAGAAAATGCCTATCGTCTTGAACTTCCAGAAAAGCTATCCAAGGTGCACGATGTGTTTCACGTGTAACAGCTCAAGAGGTGCTTCAAAGATCCAGGTCGTGCATTTGATCATGATTCCATTGAATTGCAAGAAGACCTCTCTTATGAGGAGCACCCTATTCGAATTCTCGATGAGACCGAGCACAAAACTCATAACAAGAGCACCAAGTTCTTAAAAGTGCAGTGGTCTCATCATTCCGATAAAGAGGCAACGCGGGAGACCGAAGAGGATCTTCGCAAGAAGTATCCGGACCTTTTCTCTTCTCAGTAGGAATCTCAGGGCGCGGTTCCTTCTAGGGGGGGCGTTTTGTAACATCCCAAGTATGAAAATTCCCCTGTTGCAATGTTTGTTTCTTGAATTCTATTTAATTCATCATGTCATCATAAGCATTGCATGTGGCATGTGTTTCATTTTGAAATTCAATTCAAATTCAAACCAATTGGTTCATACTTGGTATGTTCCAATGGTTTCAAAATAAATCACTAACAGAAACAAATCAAATAGTTTTATTGCTTCCCATAAACTTGATTTTCCAAATGAGTGACTTGGTTAATTTCTCAAATAATTCAAATATTGCAAAATTCAAGCAAATTCAATTAAAATTCAAACATCCACAAATATTTAAATTTTTTGAAAACAAAACATCATGCAACTGGGCTTTTGAGTTACTTAATCCATTAAAAATATTTGCAAAATAAAATCCCAATATCACCTCTCTTTTCCATCTATTTCCTCTCTTTTCTATTCTCTACAAAAAAAAAGAAGAGAAAGGAATAAAAAGAAAAGGGAAGAAAAAAATGGGGGAGGCAGGCCAGCCCATGTGGGCTGAGCCCACCTACTACTCCAAGGCCCAAGCGACCCCCCATCGCTGTCGTCTTCCTCCTAGCGTACGGAGACAGAGAACAGGGGAGGGCTCCCCCACCTGCAGCCCTACCTGCTCCCCCTCCTCCTCTACTTAACTCCCCGAGCCGCGCCCTAACCTAACCCTAGCCTCCCCTCTGTCCCCTGCCGCCGCCGCCGCCATCCTCTCCCACCTCGTCGACCCCTCTCTGTTCCTTTCCCCTCCACCGCAGCCATGGCCGGTTCATGAAGCTCTCCTCGCCGCCGTTCTAACCACCTCCGAAGCGGGTCACGCACGGGAACGGAAACCCTGCGTCGTCCTCTTCATCTTCGCTTCCAGGGAGGAGTCCCTGGAGCACGGGATCGCCACCACCGAGCCGTCTACGTCGCATGTCGCCGCCGTCGCTGTCTGAACCTCACCGAGCCGCTGCAACATCTTCAGTCGGTGGTGAGCACCACCTCTCTCTCCTTTCTCCTCCGCCTGGTTGCACGCGGCCACGCACCCCCCGCGCGCGCCCGCTCCGTAGCAGCAGCGAACCGCGCGGCCGGCCGCCTCTCTGCTCGCTGCCATCGCTCTGTCCGTCCTTGTCCTCGTCAAGTTCAGTTCGCGATCAAGTTCACCTCAAAAGCCCACGCCCCCTGTATCTGTCACAAGCAGAGCAACAGCCCAGTGGCACAAGCCCTCTCGCACGCACACAGCAGTCGCGGGTTCGACTCCCCCCGGCGCATCTTTTTTCTTTTTGGTTTTTATTTTTCCTGCAGCTCAGCCCCAAAACAGATCAGATCTTAATTTGTAAATTCCACCAAAAATTCATAAATACTCCAATTTTGGTGATTCAAAATTCTGTAGATTCATAACTGTGAGCACTTTCGAAATATGTAAAGATGTCAACATGTTTCTGTAATAAATTTTGCACTAAATAATTAAATACAGAAATGGCTTTTAAAATTTGAAACTTTGGAAATTCATAACTTGAGTTCTGTTCACCCAAATTGAGCAAACTTGGGCTCTAAAATTTTGTATTAACAAACTCTACACAGTGTTATTTTATTTGGTCACAATTGAATTAAATTTGAACATGTTTCCCTCTGTTTACTAAAAGGGGCAGGATAAAAATGCTTATGGAAAAATGCATAATAAATTCAATAATGATCCAGAAATTATGTTTAATATCTCAAAATGTTCAGTGAAACATTGTCCACATGTTTTCAAGTATTTACCATGTTTTTGTAACTGAAAGTACCTCTTTTTAAATTGTTTACCAAAAATGCCAGAAATGAAAACAATAAGAATTAATTCTTAGTTATTATTTTCTTCACCCAAAAATTATGGAAACTATACCAAAATGGAAAGAACTTCAATTAATAACAGAAAAGCATCATTTCATGCATGTGGGAATACTTTTGATGTATTGGTCTTATTAAAATTAATCATAGGCCACTAAGATAAATATGAGAGGTTTCCAAATAATGCAAACTTATTTGGGACACTCATTTAACTTGGTGATCATGTCCATGATCTCTTACTTGCATTAAAATGTCATGCATCATCCCATGTTTGTGCATTATGCCATGTTATTGATTGTTCGTCTCTCTTCGTTGTTTGTTTGCTTCTTCTCGAATAGACGACGACGTTGAGACATACGAGGTTTACGATACTACTTCAGAGGAGTTAGCCCAGTACCAGGCTACTGAGTTTGCAGGCAAGTATTCACTCACCTGAGCCATTGTGTCCTTTCCACACTTGATACCGATACTTTCCGTTGTCTAATCTGCTAGCCTTAAGATTCGTTGCTTGTGTTCCGATCCTATCACATGTTATCTTGTAACCCTAATATAGCCTCACCTCCACACCTATAACCATGTTGCCTGTTGCCTGTGTCTTACTAGCATGCTTAGGGTTGTTGTGCTCGAGTCTGATGTCTGTTATTTCTTTTACCATATTTATTATGTTCTGGGGGCTCGATATTTAAACAACCACCTGTTAATGTTTGAGGTAATAATAACTTGATGATAAGGCACCGGCAGGAGGCCGGGTATGGTTTTGAGGCCTGCTAGTGTCGAACTCAGGAAAAGTTCTTGTCCTCTAGATCCATGATGAGCGCGCTAACCGCATGTGGGAAGCGTGTATGGGCGCCCCCCGCAACTTTGATTCGATTCGCATCTCGTCCAAATCACCTCATTTAGTTCGGGTTTTCCATTTGCCGCATGCATATGCAGGTGCGAACCCTTGGCGCCAGGGTGGTAACTTTTGTAGTCGGCATTTAGGGAGACACGTTCTTAGAGTGCTATGAGGGTCCCCTTTTCTTCGTGGGGCTTGATTAGCCGTGCGCTCAATTGCACGGGGTTCTTTGGGCTTGATGCGAAGAAGAGTTGGGTTGTGTTGAGTGGCCTGCTTGGTGGGTTTGATCCCCGCCTGGCGGGTTATTCTTACGTGTACGGCCAAATTGGTGCATCCCTGCAGGGTTAAATCTTCTCGAGAAGCCGTGTTGTCCGCGGTTATGGATGACTTGGTGATAGGGCTGGCTAACAAGGATTAGACAAATTACACCTAATTAATAATAATTTGACTAGTAATAGGCATATTGACACAATAACTTGAACCTTCATTAATCCAACTGTGTGGGTTATCCTCGGATTGCTTCTTTGGATAAGGGGCGGGATCCAGGATAGGTTTGTTTGAGGTTAGTGGTAGTTGGCTCCGATGCGCTATCTTATCCCTTTCTTTTAGCCGGATGTTGTAGCGTGTCTCTGTAGTTGGTTAGTGCAGCCCGCTGCCACACCTTTGTATCACCTATCTTCCGTTGAACCCAAAGCATCTGTACTTGGTGTTGTCGGGTACGCTTTGGTATCTTGTGCATCTTGCTTGCCAGTACTCGTCCGTACTGACCCCTTTGGGGCTTCTGGTTCTGCAGACTACGTTTCCGAGGATCCCCATGGTGGCTACTACGTGGAGTATGACGAGGCTGCTGACGAGTAGATAGCGGACCCGGGCAGGATCCGAGACTTCGTGGATGGGCTCCGTTCTTTTCGTTTCCGGCCTCTTAGGCCTATTTGGATCTTGTCTGTACTCAGACACTTTGGATGCTTCCGCTGTGATGTAATGATGACTTGTTGGGACATGTTTCCTCTGCATGACTGTATTTGCTATCTCTGCTCTAGTGAGAGCTTTTGCCACTTATTTCTATTTCTTTGTGTCTTAGAGATTTGTTGTGATATCACTTGTTCAAATGCCGTTGACGTACCATGTGTGTATGTTATGAAGTACGTCAATGGAAGTATTCGGATTCCTATTGGATGGTTTCACAGACGATGAATAGTAGAGGATGGTTGTCACACGTTTACGTGTTGGCCTACTCATATTGACATGCGGGTGCAGGTAGGCCCCGTAAGCCAATTATCTACTGTTTAGCGGGCTGTGTGTATCCTCTAGAAGTCCGGGTGCGACATTTCCGGTCCCGGATTATTCAAATATCCGGCCTGGTCCTTAGCAGTTTTACGGCGCGGTGCTACTGCCCGCGCACAGAGATGGGGGCGGAATATTGGGAGGAATTTTCCGCCCCCGGAATATTCAATCTTCCGCCCCCCGGACTTTTCAAATATCCGGTCAGGGTGCACCGGAAATTTCCGGTCCTAACACCGGAATATTCTGGCCCTGGCGCACTGCAACGGTCAGAAATTCGAGGAGCCTATAAATAGTTGTCTTCTTCCTCTAGATAGTCAGTTCGTTCATTTCTCTCTCTCCTCCATTGTTGACGAGCTCAAAACGCCCCGATCTCCCTCCTCCTCCAACCAAACTCGATGCCCTTCAAGGATCTCATGGAGGAGGACTAGATCTACCTTTCTACCAAGCCAAAAATTGTGTTCCCACACCATACCTCTTGGGATCTTGTAATCTCTTGGTTGCCTTGTCATCCAAGGGAAACCCTAGTGCTTGTAGCTTCCACCTTGTAGCAAGAAGCTTCGGATTGTTGAGAGCCTCCATCTCACTTGTGGAGTGACCTCAACCACTTGTAAAGGTTTGGTCAACGCCTTCAAGTCGACCTCATAGTGGAAACGAGAATCTCCCTCACCGGAGAAGCTCAAGCAGAATAAGGTGTGCACATCCGTGCTATTGAGGAGAGCCTAGGTGGCTCCCCACCTCTCCAACGCATACGTACTTCTTTTAAGAAAAAACTACGGGAAACATATCGCTGTCTCCGTGTTTTCACTTGTGGTTATCTTGTGCCTTGCATTTACTTCCGTTGCTACTCGTTACTTGTCACATAGGGTGTCTACTTAGTTGCACATCTAGATAACCAAGGTATTATCTTTCCAAATCCCCCACTAAAATTGAAAAAGACTTGTAGGTCACCTATTCACCCCCCCCCCTCTAGTTGACCTTTGTGTACTTTCAATTGGTAATAGAGCCTCGGCTCTTTTATCGGGCTTAACTGCCTAAGAGTATCATGGTCAACGGAGATGATCCCGAATCTTCTAAGGAGGAACTCTCCAAAATGCCTGACACTATAGCTAACCTAGAGACAACGGTTTTTACTATCCAAACCCAATTGTCCAAGGTTAGCTCTAGTGTAGGCTCGGAGGTTTCCTCCATCAAGAAGATGTTGGAGAACATGATGGGTAAACCTAAGGGGTCCTCGCACTCTCCTCACATCTCCGATGAGGATAGTTTGGATGAGGGAACGATTCCGGACGATTCCGAACTCGAAGAGAACATTGCCAAAGCTAAGGCTAAAGCCGCACAAAAGGCTAAAGCCAAAGCAAAGGAGAGTGTCGGTGGCTCCAAGTCTCAAACGGCTAATGGTTTGGGGTCCAATTCAAAAGTTCCACCACCGCAAAACTATGACTCCATCCACCCAATTGTTTCCATGCCTCTCGCACTCGGACTTCTAGAGGATACACACAACCCGCTAAATAGTAGATAATTGGCTTACGGGGCCTACCTGCACCCGCATCTCAATATGAGTAGGCCGACACGTAAACGTGTGACAACCATTCTCTACTATTCATCGTCTGTGAAACCATCCAATAGGAATCCGAATACTTCCATTGACGTACTTCATGACATACACACATGGTACGTCAACGGCATTTGAACAAGTGATATCACAACAAATCTCTAAGACACAAAGAAATAGAAATAAGTGGCAAAAGCTCTCACTAGAGCAGAGATAGAAAATACAGTCATACAGAGGACACATGTCCCAACAAGTCATCATTACATCACAGCGGAAGCAAACAAAGTGTCTGAGTACAGACAAGATCCAAATAGGCCTAAGAGGCCGGAAACGAAAAGAACGGAGCCCATCCACGAAGTCTCGGATCCTGCCCGGGTCCGCTATCTACTCGTCAGCAGCCTCGTCATACTCCACGTAGTAGCCACCATGGGGATCCTCGGAAACGTAGTCTGCAGAACCAGCAGCCCCAAAGGGGTCAGTACGGATGAGTACTGGCAAGCAAGACGCACAACATACCAAAGTGTACCCGACAACACCAAGTACATATGCTTTGGGTTCAACGGAAGATAGGTGATACAAAGGTGCGGCAGCGGGCTGCACTAACCAACTACAGAGACACGCTACAACATCCGGCTAAAAGAAAGGGAGAAGTTAGCGCGTCGGAGCCAACTACCGCTAACCTCAAACAAACCCATCCTGGATCTCGCCCCTTATCCAAAGAAGCAATCCGAGGATAACCCACACAGTTGGATTAATGAAGGTTCAGGTTATTGTGACAGTATGCCTATTACTAGTAAAATTATTATTAATTAGGTGTAAGTTGTCGGAGTACTTGTTAGCCAGCACTTTCACCAAGTCGTCACATAACCGCGGACAACACGGCTTCTCGAGAAGATTCATCCCTGCAGGGTGTGCTCCAGTACCCGTACACACTCGAGCCACCAACTAAAACTCAGGTGGACTCGACACGACCCGAACCATCTCTACAGCCTATCCTAGGAGCCACGGAGCTATAAGGTCCCAGCCACGCAGCCGAATACTCAGCGCAAGTGTGCAAAACTCCCACAGGACGCAACACCCCGGCAATACAGGCCTCGCCCTATATGCGTGCGTCATCAACATCATCAGTATCAACCATGGGAGCGACCCATTCATGTGTATGATCCAAATGGAACACCCGAACTAAGTGTGGCTCTTCGAACAAACTGCGGATCAGGTCAAAGTCGAGGGGGGGTTCCATACGACCACCCGGATGCGGTGAGCACGCTCATCATGGATCAAAGAAAAAGACCCTTTTCCTAATTAGGGTCGACACTAGCAGGCTTCAAAACCCTAACCCGGGCCTTCTGTCGGTGCCTTATCATCAAATTATTATTACCCCAAACATTAACATGATATTGATTATAACAAGCCCATCTATCAAACTAAACAGGTGATAAGATAAATGACAACAAGACTCGAGCACAAACAAACCTAAGCATGATACTACGACACAGGCTAACAAACAACAAGGTTGTAGGTGTGGGGGTGAGGCTATATTCATGGCTGCAGGATGACATGTGATAGGATCGGAACACAAGCAACGAATCATAAGGATAGCAGATTAGACAACGGAAAGTATCGGTATCAAGTGTGGAGCGGACACAATGGTTCATGTGAGTGAATACTTGCCTGCAAACTCAGTAGCCTGGTACTAGGCTAACTCCTCTAAAGTGGTATCGTAAACCTTGTATGTCTCAACGTCGTCGTCTATTCGAGAAGAAGCAAACAAACAACGAAGAGAGATGGACAATCAATAACATGGCATAATGCACAAACATGGGATGATGCACGACATTTTAGTGCAAGTAAGAGATCATGGACATGATCATCAAGTTAAATGAGTGTCCCAAATAAGTTTGCATTATTTGGAAACCTCTCATATTTATCTTAGTGGCCTATTATTAATTTTAATAAGACCAATACATCAATAGTATTCCCACATGCATGAAATTATGCTTTTCTGTTATTAATTGAAGTTCTTTCCATTTTGGTATAGTTTCCATAATTTTTGGGTGAAGAAAATAATAAATAAGAATTAATTCTTATTGTTTTCATTTCTGCCATTTTTGGTAAACAATTTAAAAAGAGGTACTTTCAGTTACAAAAGCATGGGAAATACTTGAAAACATGTGGACCATGTTTCACTGAACATTTGGAGATATTAAAAATAATTTTTGGATCATTATTGAATTTAGTTATGTCATTTTCTTTTCTCTTTTCTTTTCTGGCTAGAACAGAAAATGGTTGTTTTCGTGGTCCACTTTTATCCAACTGTGCCCAAATAAAATACCATGGTGTATAGTTTGTTAAGACAAATTTTTAGAGCTCAAGTTTTCTCAATTTGGGTGAACAAAACTCAAGTTATGAATTTTGCAAGATTTTAGTTTTTATTCCATTTTCTGTATTTAAATATTTAGTGCACAAATTATTACAGAAACATGTTGACATTTTTACATATTTCGAAAGTGCTCACAGTTATGAATCTACAGAAATTTGAATCATTTCAATTGGAGCATTTTTCAATTAGTTATTGATTTTACAAATTAAGTTTTGAATCTGTTTTCTGAAATCCCAGAACAAAAGAAAAAGGCCCAAACGTTTTATACCGGGGCTAGGCCATACCCGCATTTTTTTACCACTGGAAGATGGGGTCCAGCGACACGTGGCCTCCAGGGTCAATGACATGTGGGGTTGGCCGCGGGAAATAAATCCCAAAAAAAGTTGGGCATACTGCCTCTGCAGGGGATCGAACTAGGGATCTCAGGGGTGCGGGTGATGGGCCTTAGCCACTGGGCTGAGGCTGCGTTTGATGCTAGTAGTAGATCTTCTTAGGTTTTATTCAGTATTTGGTGCCTTAACTGAAACACGAACGCAGCCATCTCCTGTTGTACGTAACTAAAGAACACATACATGGCCGCGCCGGCCACGAACAGAACCAGACGGCGGCGGCTACTACGGCACGAATACACGCGGGAAACGAAGGGAATCGAATGGGAAACTCACCCTCGACGCGTGGGTGCCCTCGGTGTGGCCAGAGGTGGTCGAGGACGGCGGCGGGAGCTCGCCGGAGTTGCTCCGGTCGGAAAACCTTCAGAGAAAGGAGGGGATCTGAGGGGAGAGGGAGCAGGGTGGCGGCGGCGGCTGGGGAGGAGAAAGAAGAGGGGCTAGGGTTTGGGGCTACCTCGGGGTATAAGAGAGGGCAGGGGAGCAGGTAGGAGGGGAGGACGTGGTGGCTCCTCCTCCACTGGCAGCACGTCTGCCTGCTCGTCCCCTCATCCGTACGAGGAAGAAAGGACCACAGGAGGGTGTTGGGCTGGTTTAGGCCCAACTAGGTTGCCACTTCCCCTTTTTTTTCATTTCTCTTTTTTTTGTAGAAAAAGAGAGAGAAAGAAAAGAAGGGGGTTTTGGGTCCAAAATTTTATAGTGATAATTTTTATAAGAATTTAAATTTTTGTTGATGTTTGAAATTTAAATGAATTTGAATTTTGCAATAAATGAAATATTGGAAAAAAATCAACCAAATTAATTACTTGAGAGAAGAAGTTTATGGAAAACAGTTGCATGGTATAAGTTTGTGAGTTTGTTTTGAAGACATTGGAACATACCAAGTATGAACCAAAATGGTTTGAATTTGAATTGAATTTCAAATTGTAACACATACCACATGCAATGCTTATGATGCATGATACGAATTAAATTTAAAAAGAAGCAAAGCAATTGGGGATTGTTTTCATACTTGGGATGTTACAAAATGCCCCCCCTTGAAGGAATCGAGCCCCGAGATTCCTACTGAGAAGAGAAAAGGTCCGGATACTTCTTGCGAAGATCCTCTTCGGTCTCCCATGTTGCCTCTTTATCGGAATGATGAGACCACTGCACTTTGAAGAACTTAGTGCTCTTGTTGCGAGTTTTGCGCTCGGTCTCATCGAGAATGCGAATAGGGTGCTCTTCATAAGAGAGGTCTTCTTGCAGTTCAATGGAATCATGATCAACTGCACGACCTGGGTCTTTGAAGCACTTCTTGAGCTGTGACACGTGAAATACATCGTGCACCTTGGATAGCTTTTCTGGAAGTTCAAGACGATAGGCATTTTCTGCACGCCTTGAGAGAATGTTGAAGGGACCAATATAACGTGGGGCAAGCTTTCCCTTGACACCAAAACGATGAGTGCCTCTGAGAGGAGTAACACGGAGATATGCTTTGTCTCCAGCTGCATAGACCATGTCCCTGTGTTTGCTGTCATAGTAACTTTTCTGACGAGACTGAGCAATCTTCAGATTGTCACGAATGATGCGGACCTTCTCTTCGGCCTCCTTAACAATGTCAGTACCAAAGAGTGAGCGTTCACCGGCTCCAGACCAATTGATTGGACTCCTGCATCTGCGACCATAGAGAGCCTCGAAAGGTGCCATGCCTAGGCTTGCCTGGAAGCTGTTGTTGTAGGAGAATTCAGCATATGGAAGACATTCCTCCCATTTCATGCCAAAAGAGAGACCACATGCTCTGAGCATATCCTCGAGAATCTGATTGACTCTTTCGACTTGCCCTTGAGACTGAGGATGATAGGCTGTGCTGAACAGAAGCTTGGTGCCCAAAGCTTCTTGAAAGCTTTTCCAGAAATGAGAAGTGAAGATGCTTCCACGGTCTGAGCTTATCTCTAGTGGAACACCATGAAGAGGAACAATCTTTGTTGTATAGAGCTCTGCCAATTGACTAGCTGAGATTGTCTCTTTAACAGGGAAGAAATGAGCGACTTTAGAGAGTCGATCAATGACAACGAAGATTGCATCGTTGCCCCTCTTGGACTTTGGAAAACCAGTGACGAAGTCCATTTCAATCATGTCCCACTTCCATTCAGGGATTTTTAGAGGTTGGAGAAGACCCGCTGATTTCTGATGAACTGCTTTGACGTGTTGACAAACATCGCATTGAGAGACATATTTAGCAATTTCACGCTTCATGCCAGACCACCAATACATTGTTTTGAGATCCTGGTACATCTTTGTACTTCCAGGGTGTATGGAAAGAGGAGTATCATGAGCCTCCTTGAGAATCACATCTTTCAGGCTTTGGATTTCGGGAACTGCAATGCGCCCTTGGAAAAACAATGTTCCCTTGTCATCAATTGAGAAGCACTCATACTTCACATTGCCTTCTTTGATGTTCTTTGCGATCTTCTTGATCTCAGCATCACGAAGTTGTTCAGAACGAATCTTGTCCTCAAGCGTTGGACTGGCTGTCAAGTTTGCAAGATAGCCTTGAGGAACAAGTCCGAGATTCAGCTTTTGGAATTCTTCGTGAAGAGGAGGTTGGCTTTCCATGATCATGAGATTGTTGCAATAGGACTTGCGACTGAGAGCGTCGGCATTACATTAGCCTTTCCTGAAGTGTCATAGATGGTGAGATCGAAGTCTTTGATCTTCTCAATCCATCTCCTTTGTCAGTTTCAGATCTGGCTGACTGAAGATGTACTTTAGACTGTTGTGGTCAGAAAAGATCTCAGTGCGATTACCCAACAAGTATTGTCTCCATTTCATGAGGGCAAAGACAACTGCTGCAAGCTCAAGGTCATGAATAGGATAGTTGAGCTCATGTGTGTTCAACTGGCGAGAAGCATAAGCCACAACTTGACGTCAATGCATGAGAACTGCACCTAGACCTTGGAGAGAAACATCACAGAATATTTGGAAAGGTTTGGAAGGATCTGGGCCAACCAGAACTGGTGTAGAAGTGAGTTTAGTCTTCAGGAGATTGAAGCTTTCATCACATTGTGGAGACCAGATGAACTTCTTGTCCTTCTTTGTGAGGTCAGTGAGAGGTTTGGCAATCTTGGAGAAGTTTGGGACGAAGTGACGACAATAGCTAGCCAAACCAAGAAAACTTCTGACTTGCTTCACCGTTTTAGGCAGTTTCCATTCAACAATGGCCTTAACCTTTTCTGGGTCAATAGTTGTGCCCTTGGCAGATATGACATGACCAAGGTAAGTGACTTCAGAAATCCAGAACTCACATTTGGAGAACTTGGCATAGAGACGATGTTCGCGAAGCTTCATGAGAGTGAGACGAAGATGTTCTTCATGCTCTTTCTCGGATTTGGAGTAGACAAGAATATCATCAACATATACCACAACGAACTTGTCGAGGTATTCATGGAAGACAGAGTTCATGAGTCGAGAGAAAGTCGCCGGTGCATTGGTGAGACCAAAGGACATGACGGTGTATTCATATAGACCGAAGCGAGTGACAAATGCTGTCTTTGGAACATCCTCTTTTCTGATCTTTATTTGATGGTAACCCATTCTCAAGTCCAACTTGGAGAATATAGAGGCTCCAGCAAGTTGATCAAAGAGATCATCGATGCGAGGAATTGGATATTTGTTCTTGATGGTTTTCTCGTTAAGAGGACGATAGTCAACAACGAGTCTCTTTGTTTGATCCTTCTTTGCCACAAAGAGCGTTGGGCATCCCCAAGCCGAGGAACTAGGTTGAATGTAACCTTTTTCCATGTACATATCGATTTGCTCCTTTAACAATTTCAGTTCAGGAGGAGCTATCTTGTATGGATACTTGGAGATTGGAGCAGTGCCTGGTTCAAGTTTGATGACGAACTCAACAGCTCTGTCAGGAGGCATTCCTGGCAATTCTTCTGGAAAGACATCGGGGAAGTCACAAACCACCAGAACAGTTTCAATAGATGGTAGAGGATTTGCATTGAGAGTGTAGAGTTGAACAACTGGATTTTCAGCATGGAAGTAGACTATCTAGCCAGAAGGGTGTGTGATTTTGACAGACTTAGCAGGACAATCAATGACTGCTTTGTTGGCTACCAGCCAATCCATCCCAAGAATGACATCAATATCTGAAGAGTGGAGAGCTATCAGAGATGCCTGGAATGGAAGGTTTCCAATTGTGATCTCGACGATCTGGCTAACTTTATTGCTTTGCCAGCTAGATCCCGGTGATTTCACTAGGAGAGGGATAGACAACTGTTCGAAGTTGATTTTACTGGTGTTTGCAAAGCATTGAGAGATGAAAGAGTGTGAAGCACCAGAATCGAACAAGACTTTAGCACGAAACGAGTTCACAAGAAGTGTGCCCATTACAACCTCTGGAGATTCTTCTGCTCCCTGGGCCTTGACATGGTTCACCCTCACAGTTCTCAAGACAGACTTGTTCCTGTTGCGGGGCCTAGGCGAAGAAGTGTGTACCATCACATGATTGACATTAGAGATAGGTAGTGATGGTAGCTTGTTCTGCGGGCACTTGTAGGAGTAGTGTCCTGGTAGACCGCACTTGAAGCATGTAATAACAGAACGAGGAACTGTTGGACTTGGCTGAGATGGAGCACCTCCTGAAGATACCACTGGGGTGGGAGGCCGGGCAATAAATCCTACCAGGCTTGGCAAGCAGATGGGCGGTGTTGGAGTGGTATATGGAACCCAAACTCTTCATTTTTGTGGAGGCATGATAGCTTTTGAGAGATTAGCCTGTTCACGAGAGTGCTTCCGAGATTCCTCAACCAACTTGCACCCATGCTCTTCATTTAGAGCGATGTTGATGAGGTCCTCAAAATTCTTGGCCTTGACGTTGGTGAGAGCATACTTGAGTTCCGGGTTGAGACCCCTGCGGAACCTTGCCATCTTTCTCGCTTCCGTGGAGACTTCATCTCCGGCGTAGCGAGACAGGCGATTGAACTCTCTTTGGCATTCGAGAACGTCCAAATTGCCTTGTGTGAAAGAATAGAATTCCTCACGCATTCTCTCCATGAGCCCATCGGGAATGTGATGGCGCACGAAGGCTTGCTTGAAATCCTCCCATGTGATTGCCACACTAGGACCTCTCATTTCTTGGAAGTTCTCCCACCAAGACATGGATTGTCCACGGAGAAGGTAGGTCACGTAAGGAACACGGTCCTCGTCAGCCACATGAGATACCATAAGAGTACGGTTCATTTCATGGAGCCAGTCATCAGCATCCAATGGCTCGGAGGAGGTATCAAACGTGCGCGGATTGAGCTCAAGGAACTCCCGAATAGACACACGGGTGTTGCCATTATTCCCAAGGTCTTGGTTCTGCTGCATCTGCCTTATAACTTGTGTCATCTGAGACAGCACTTTCCCCATCTCGGGTGGCAGTGTGGGTTCTTCGTCACCACTCTCCATCCTGAAGAGGATACCAAGGTTAACACACTAACCGGATAACAAAATCCAATATAAGTGCTTACAAGGCTTACTTCATACGGTAAGAAGGTAGCATGGAGCAAACATATACTACCCTCAACGTTCACCATAAATGGTTCGCGTACCACACGGATAGCCGTGTTGAAGAAGAAAAACTCTGGAACAAAGAGGATGGAGGTTAACAACGAATCAACAGATAAGTTGTTACAACGGAAGAGACAATTTGTGAAGGACGACATCGAAGCAACAACTGGAAAACACGAGACCACAAACACCTGAGGTACTACGGAAAAACCCATCCGGGCTTCTAGAGGATCAATATCTACTGCTTAAGGAATAGAGGATTTGCTTCCGGGGCTTATTTGCCACCGTTCTCAATCGTGAGTAGGCAACACGAAAATCGTGTCACAACCACCTCCACTCCTATGGTCTAGTAGATATAACCATCCTCGAGAAACCAGGATACGTGAAATCCTAACTTGAAAGTTTAGGTGAGAAGAGAAAAACAACGTTGCACTTCCTTACCAGAAAAGGGAGGGTGGGTGGGGAAAGAAATAAAAGAACAGAATTCCTACTCTCACGTTTCATTTTTCCTATATAGCTACAAAATAGTTTCTAGACTCAACTGCGACCAGTAAAAGGGATCCTACAGGCAGACATACTCTGATACCATTTGTCGCACCCGGACTTCTAGAGGATACACACAGCCCGCTAAATAGTAGATAATTGGCTTACGGGGCCTACCTGCACCTGCATCTCAATATGAGTAGGCCGACACGTAAACGTGTGACAACCATTCTCTACTATTCATCGTCTGTGAAACCATCCAATAGAAATCCGAATACTTCCATTGACGTACTTCATAACATACACACATGGTACGTCAACGGCATTTGAACAAGTGATATCACAACAAATCTCTAAGACACAAAGAAATAGAAATAAGTGGCAAAAGCTCTCACTAGAGCAGAGATAGCAAATACAGTCATACAGAGGACACATGTCCCAACAAGTCATCATTACATCACAGCGGAAGCAAACAAAGTGTCTGAGTACAGACAAGATCCAAATAGGCCTAAGAGGCCGGAAACGAAAAGAACGGAGCCCATCCACGAAGTCTCGGATCCTTCCCGGGTCCGCTATCTACTCGTCAGCAGCCTCGTCATACTCCACGTAGTAGCCACCATGGGGATCCTCGGAAACGTAGTCTGCAGAACCAGCAGCCCCAAAGTGGTCAGTACGGACGAGTACTGGCAAGCAAGACACACAAGATACCAAAGTGTACCCGACAACACCAAGTACTCGGAAACGTAGTCTGCAGAACCAGCAGCCCCAAAGTGGTCAGTACGGACGAGTACTGGCAAGCAAGACGCACAAGATACCAAAGTGTACCCGACAACACCAAGTACAGATGCTTTGGGTTCAACGGAAGATAGGTGATACAAAGGTGTGGCAGCGGGCTGCACTAACCAACTACAGAGACACGCTACAACATCCGGCTAAAAGAAAGGGAGAAGATAGCGCGTCGGAGCCAACTACCGCTAACCTCAAACAAACCCATCCTGGATCTCGCCCCTTATCTAAAGAAGCAATCCGAGGATAACCCACACAGTTGGATTAATGAAGGTTCAGGTTATTGTGACAGTATGCCTATTACTAGTCAAATTATTATTAATTAGGTGTAAGTTGTCGGAGTACTTGTTAGCCAGCACTTTCACCAAGTCGTCACATAACCGCGGACAACATGGCTTCTCGAGAAGATTCATCCCTGCAGGGTGTGCTCCAGTACCCGTACACACTCGAGCCACCAACTAAAACTCAGGTGGACTCGACACGACCCGAACCATCTCTACAGCCTGTCCTAGGAGCCACGGAGCTATAAGGTCCCAGCCACGCAGCCTGGTACTGGGCTAACTCCTCTAAAGTGGTATCGTAAACCTCGTATGTCTCAACGTCGTCGTCTATTCGAGAAGAAGCAAACAAACAACGAAGAGAGACGGACAATCAATAACATGGCATAATGCACAAACATGGGATGATGCACGACATTTTAATGCAAGTAAGAGATCATGGACATGATCATCAAGTTAAATGAGTGTCCCAAATAAGTTTGCATTATTTGGAAACCTCTCATATTTATCTTAGTGGCCTATTATTAATTTTAATAAGACCAATACATCAATAGTATTCCCACATGCATGAAATGATGCTTTTCTGTTATTAATTGAAGTTCTTTCCATTTTGGTATAGTTTCCATAATTTTAGGGTGAAGAAAATAATAAATAAGAATTAATTCTTATTGTTTTCATTTCTGCCATTTTTGGTAAACAATTTAAAAAGAGGTACTTTCAGTTACAAAAGTATGGGAAATACTTGAAAACATGTGGACAATGTTTCACTGAACATTTGGAGATATTAAACATAATTTTTGGATCATTATTGAATTTAGTTATGTCATTTTCTTTTCTCTTTTCTTTTCTGGCCAGAACAGAAAATGGTTGTTTTCGTGGTCCACTTTTATCCAACTGTGCCCAAATAAAATACCATGGTGTATAGTTTGTTAAGAAAAAATTGTAGAGCTCAAGTTTGCTCAATTTGGGTGAACAGAACTCGAGTTATGAATTTTGCAAGATTTCAGTTTTTATTCCATTTTCTGTATTTAAATATTTAGTGCACAAATTATTACAGAAACATGTTGACATTTTTACATATTTCGAAAGTGCTCACAGTTATGAATCTACAAAAATTTGAATCATTCCAATTGGAGCATTTTTCAATTAGTTATTGATTTTACAAATTAAGTTTTGAATCTGTTTTCTGAAATCCCAGAACAAAAGAAAAAGGCCCAAACGTTTTATACCGGGGCTAGGCCATACCCGCATTTTTTTTACCACTGACAGATGGGGCCCAGCGACACGTGGCCTCCAGGGTCAATGACATGTGGGGTTGTCCGCGGGAAATAAATCCCAAAAAAAGTTGGGCATACTGCCTCTGCGGGGGATCGAACTAGGGATCTCAGGGGTGCGGGTGATGGGCCTTAGCCACTGGGCTGAGGCTGCGTTTGATGCTAGTAGTAGATCTTCTTAGGTTTTATTCAGTATTTGGCGCCTTAACTGAAACACGAACGCAGCACGTCTCCTGTTGTACGTAACCAAAGAACACATACATGGCCGCGCCGGCCACGAACAGAACCAGACGGCGGCGGCTACTACGGCACGAATACACGCGGGAAACGAAGGGAATCGAACGGGAAACTCACCCTCGAAGCGTGGGTTCCCTCGGTGTGGCCAGAGGTGGTCGAGGACGGCGGCGGGAGCTCGCCGGAGTTGCTCCGGTCGGAAAACCTTCAGAGAAAGGAGGGGATCTGAGGGGAGAGGGAGCAGGGTGGCGGCGGCGGCTGGGGAGGAGAAAGAAGAGGGGCTAGGGTTTGGGGCTACCTCGGGGTATAAGAGAGGGCAGGGGAGCAGGTAGGAGGGGAGGACGTGGAGGCTCCTCCTCCACTGGCAGCACGTCTGCCTGCTCGTCCCCTCATCCGTACGAGGAATAAAGGACCACAGGAGGGTGTTGGGCTGGTTTAGGCCCAACTAGGTTGCCACTTCCCCTTTTTTTCATTTCTCTTTTTTTTGTAGAAAAAGAGAGAGAAAGAAAACAAGGGGGTTTTGGGTCCAAAATTTTATAGTGATAATTTTTATAAAAATTTAAATTTTTGTTGCTGTTTGAAATTTAAATGAATTTGTTTTAATTTTGCAATAAATGAAATATTGGAAAAAAATCAACCAAATTAATTACTTGAGAGAAGAAGTTTATGGAAAACAGTTGCATGGTATAAGTTTGTGAGTTTGTTTTGAAGACATTGGAACATACCAAGTATGAACCAAAATGATTTGAATTTGAATTGAATTTCAAATTGGAACACATACCACATGCAATGCTTATGATGCATGATACAAAATAAATTTAACAAGAAGCAAAGCAATTGGGGATTGTTTTCATAGTTGGGATGTTACAATGCCACACATCCTTAATGTTGGAATTCCTCCCATGCTTAACACTAATGAATTCCCTTCTTGGAAGTTTGAGATGGAGTCCCACATTTCTGGATCGTGTACCGCATTGTGGAGGAGCGTGACTCATGGATTTCATCCTCATGACCCAAGCAACTTGACTCCGAGGGAGGATGTGGAATCTCAACTCAACAAGACTGCACTTGTCATCATCCAGAAGGCTCTCCCAAGGGAGTATTTCACTCACATTCGTAGTTGCAAGACCGCCAAGGAAGCTTGGGACAAACTTGACACCTTGTTTCAAGGAAATGCTAGCATCCAATCTTCCAAGTACGACGTGGCCATTTACAACTCCGAGAACTTCGTCATGCATGAGGATGAGACTCCCGAAGAGCTATATAGAAGAGTTGTCACTCTTGCCAATCAATGGAGAGACTCTGGAAAGGAAGAGATCTCCGATGAGTGGATCAAGAGGAAATTTGTCAAAGCCATTACACCCTTTGAGAAGAATCTCTCCACTAGCATCCGGATAAGAGCGGACTACAATACTCTCAATTCTATTGGTGTGCTTAGTGAGTTTATCGCTATCTCTCTATCACACAAGAGTGTGGATGATGCTCTAGCTCGCTCTAGAGAAATGGGAAGGTCACCCAACCTCGATTTGAAGTCAAAGGCAATGGCTCGAGTCGATGAAAGTGAAGAAGATGATGATGATGAGGAAGACTATGAGGACACCTACACCGGAGCTCACAAATGCATTGCTCTTGCTATGCATGGACATTGGAAGAGATGGGAAGATCACAAGGCCGGCTCTTCAAGACCTCCACGAAACAAGAACTACAAGAACAAGGGGGAGCGACCAAGGACATGCTACAACTGTGGTAGCGCAAACCATTTCGTGAAGGAGTGCCCTTTTGAGCCAAGAGAAGAAAATGAAGGCAAGCTTGTTCGCAAAAAACAAGGCCAAGGCTCCACAAAACAAGAACTTCGCTAGAGACGTATATCTCCAGAGATGAAGGAGAAGATGAAGTGGTAGGAGTTGCTCATATCGTCAAGGCCACCACGTCATCTCCTTCGATCTCTCTATTTGAATCCCCCAATGAGATTGCGGCTACCCGACCTACATGTCTTATGGCAAAAGCCACTTCGGTATGCTCTCCTAACTCCAAGACCATTATCACTAACCCTCCTTCATTATTGGATTGTGTTGAGAATGTTTGTGAGGAGGATGGTGAGGCTAAGGAAAAAGTGAATGCCCTCTTGAGGCAACTTGATCAGGCTAACTCTCTTGTAGAGAAAAAGTAGGAGATTATCATGACCTTGGAAATCCATGGAGGTCACACTTGCAATGAACAAGAGCTTGAAAAAGCTCTTGAGAATGAGCGTTCCATTCGTGCCTCTCTTGAGGAGAAATTATCTAGTCTTGAAGAAAACTTTGCCATGAGTGTCTGTAAGCTTAGGAAGGATAATGCACAATCTCTTGCTATCATTAAAACACTTGAACATGAAGAGTTGAAGCTAGGAATTGCTCACGAGGAACTTGGTACTCCTCATGAGAAACTAGAAAAGGAGTTCATGTTTCTTAAAGAAATTCATGACAAGTTAACCAAATCTCGTGACAATCTTCTAGCTCAACAATCAAACAAGCAAGTTATGTCTACCTCATCTACTAGCTTAAATGATTTGCCTAGCAATGCTTGTAGTGTGACTAATCTTGTAGGAAGTGAGAAGAATCGACATGAGGTTGCTTCTCAACGAGTCAACAATGGAAAGGAGGGACTTGGCTATGTATCCAAGTCAAAGAAGAAGTAAAAGAAGAAGAACAAGAAGAAAGTCACCTCTCCCTCACAAGAAGTAAGATTTGTAAAAGAGGGAGAGGTGACCAAAGAAAAGGAGACCAACACCATTGTGGGTGGTGAGACCTCTAGGGGAGCACCACTCATAATGACTTTGCCGGGAAATACAACCCATCTTATGTTCTTATGAAATCTAGAGATGGTCATGTATATGCTAAATATGTTGGTACTTCTTATGGTGATTATTATCATTGGAGTATTTGGGTTCCAAAGACCCTTGTCGCTAACAAAAGAGGACCCATTCAAAGATGGGTACCTAAATCAAGAAACTAATCTATTGTAGGGGAGTGCTTCCAGTTCAAGCAAATGGACGGTGGATAGTGGTGCATCCCAACATATGACCGGAAGAAATGACGCAATGAGTGATCTTCATCCTCCATTACCTCATCTCAATTGCGTTACTATTGTTGATAACTCCGAACTAAAGGTAATGGGATGAGGCAAATAGCAATCTCAAATGACTTGTTAATTTAGAATGTTCTTCTTGTTGAGTCCCTTGGATATAATCTCATCTCGGTTCTTCAACTTACTAAAAGCGGTTTTACCTCGTTCTTTAATAAGGAGAATGTGATTGTCACTTGGGAACTCGAGAACATCATGTATGTAGTGGACTTCTCTAAAGGAGACACGTGTGCCGCGACATGCCTAATGGCTAAAGTTGATGTGGATTGGATATGGCATCGCCGGTTGGCCCACACCAATATGAGGACGTTGTAACATCCCAAGTATGAAAAATAGCCATTAGAATCTTTGCTCTCTGTTATTTTATGTTTTGCATCATGGCATCATGTTCATTGCAATTGTTTTGTTTGTTTTCCAACTGTTTTCATTTGTTTTCCTTTGTTTTCTATTTGAATTTCAAACCAAAATTCAAACCTTTTGTTTCATCCTTGTGATGTTACAATTTCTAAAATGATATTTCAAAATAAAACAATTATTTGCTTCCATTAAATTTGTGATTCCAAACTATTGTTTTATTTCTATAAAAACACATCCAATAATCAAACCTTTTTGTAAATTCAATTATGATTTTCTTCCAAACAACAAACCTGTTGAAAGTTATGAAAATAGCAAAACAAAACTCTCCAAATAAAATGGTTCAATTAACACTTCCATTTGTTTCCATGAAATAATAATAAGCTCAACTCTTATTTGTCATTTAATAATCCACCTAATATAAATTGCATTCAAAACTCAAATTCAAATCAAATCAATCCTACTTGGCTATTTCAAAATATGGGTTCAAGAATTAAAATCTTGCAAACAAATTAATTCAATAATGTTGTCATAATTGTTTGAATTCATTGGATAAAAATTGTTTATTTCAAAATCCCCAAGTGACACCCTATTGAAAAATTCAACCAACCATCTTTAAAATTAAATTAACATCTCCAAAATTTTGGAAATGGTGGTAACTTTGCTTTGGGTTACTGTTTGCAAAGTAATAAAACATCTCATAACAAAAATTAAAAACCCCAAACCTTATTTGGAGTCCAACTAACCAATTAAAACAATCAAATTAATATTCCAAAATTTTGAAGTTATTGGTAAATTGCCTTAATTACTGTTTTTGCACAATTACTAAGAAAGTTATTCATAAAAAAAAATAAGAAACTCAAATCCTTTTCCTTTCTCTCAATCTCTTCTACAAAAAAAAATCAAAAGCAAAACGGTTCAGAGGGGGGGAGAAAACCCAGTCCAGCCCACTTTTCCCAAGCCCACACAGCCCCCTCTCTCTGTTCTCCCTCCTGTCACTGTCTCCCTGTACGGCATGGACAGGATGCTCCCACGTTGCCTTCCATCGATCACCACCACGAGCTCGCTGCCTCCATAAAGCCCCTCCCTCCTGCCTGCCCTAGCGAGCCTAGCCATGCCTCCTCCCACACCGCCGCCACCCTCTCTACCTCAATCTCTATCTCTCTGAATTTTCTCTGCCGCCACCACGAAGCTCCCTCCATGGCCACGACGCCATGAACCTTTCTACGCAGCGGTGATCAGTGGGGAAGGAGCTCCTCGACGCCCTCTTTCATCCGCACCGAAGAATTGGAGCCAAGGCACTCCAGGTCCTCGTCGACCTTCCCTTCTCCCTCTCCGATCAGCCGTCATCGCCGCCGAAATTCACCACCGTTGTTCGCCCTCGAGCTGGACCACCCCCTATCTAACCTTCCAGGTGACCCTCTCGGCCGATTCCGGCCACCTCCCAGCCTTTTCCCCTGCTCTCTGTCAATGTGCATGTCTGAACCATGATCGAGCCGCCATGTTTTGTGCAGAGAAGCTCCAGCTCCATGGGGTTGAGCACCCTGTTGCTCACCCGTGCACGGTACCAGCATGGACTGGTCGTCTCACAGCCCCGCACCGCCTAGCTGATCCTAGCTACGCATCGAGCTCGCACCAACGCGCGCGGATCGCCAGCAGATGCGGTACCTTCTCTGAACCCAACGATGAATACTGCACCTCTGTTTCCTGCGCGAGTTTCAGTAATTTCAGTTAGCGAGTTTCGCAAACTTAACCTCCCTCGCCACCCCGTACTGACAGAAACTTGCAGCAGCTGTAGTGGTTAGCTGCTCTGCGCGCTATCCAGAGGTGGGGGGATCGAATCCCACCCCCCACGGGATAAATTCCCACTTTTTTCTTATATTCTTTCACAACTCAACAAATCACTAATCACCGCTAGGTCCTTTCTATTTCCTTCTAGGCCCCTATAAAATAAGTTGTAACTTTCTGTAATTGAGTTTAAGCCCTGGAAACTTTAAAAACTTTCTGTAATTATGTTTTGACCCCTGGAATTTCAAATTTGAATATCCTTTGAATAATAAATCCAAACTAAGTAAATAAAAAAATGGTTCCAAATCCAAATTGCCTAAATTTTGCAAATATGCAATCTGTTTAATATTTTGAACACTTAAAAATTGATTTATTTTCTGCATTTTATTTAATTCCTTTAAAACTTGTGTAAATCATAAGTAATTCAAATTGACTCCAAATTTAAATTGTAAAATATATTTTCAAACCCGAAAAATATAATCTTTCCAAATATAAAATTTGTTTTCTGTTTTGAATTTTCAAAATGCAATTCAAATTTGAATTCAAATAATTCAATTGCAATTTGATAAAATCAATAACTAATTCATTCTTAATCCAATAAATGCAAATAAAATATGTTTCCTATGCTATTCCAAATAACCTTTTCAAATATAAATTTTGTTTCATGGTTTGAATAATTTAAATTGCCTAAATAATTTAAACTTTGTTTAATTCATTTAAAATTGCCAAAATAATAACTTGCTCATTTTAAATCCAATTTCCACAAATGAAATATGTTTTCCATGCAAAATTAAACCACCTTTCCAAATATAAAATTTGTTTCATGTTTTGAATAATTAAAATTGGTTAAATAATTTAAACCTTGTTTAAATCATTTAATATTGTTAAATTCATAACTTGCTCAAATTAAATTATTTTTGAACATGCAAAATATGTTTTCAAACCATCAAAGCATAACCGTTTCAAATATGAACTTCATCTAATGTTTTGAACAACTAAAAATTCAAATAAGTTCATGTTTGAATTAAATTCATTTAATTCCTGCTTAAACTTGTTTAGTTCATAAACAATTTATTTGAAATCCTTTTTCAACAATTGAAACATGCATTCCACCTAAAATTGTGTGTTCTTTTCAAATATAAACTTTGTTATCTGTTTTGAACAATTAAAATTGATGAAAACAACAAATTCTTGAGTGACACCTTTAAGTAACCAAAATTCCAAAACTTAATAAATGAATTTCCAAACTTGTTAAACCTTATTTCTATTTGATTCTATTGTTGTTATTTTGTTGTTTTCCTCATCCATGCATCATGCTAATTCACTTACACAATTTGATTAGTTGTAAAACAATTAATTCAACCATAATTCATGGGCTTTTCATATGCAATCCAATTGCATGTGGGTCCATTTAATCATGTTACTATCTTGTCAACTAGTTTATTCCTATGCATCAATTAAATGGTCATGCATCATCCCATGATTGTGCACTATGCCATGTTATTGATCGTTTATCTTTCTGCATTGTTTGTTTGCTTCTTCTCGGATAAACGACGACGTTGAGACCGACGATACTTACGACACCCCTTCTAAGGAGTTAGCTCAGTACCAGGCTACTGGGTTTGCAGGCAAGTTATCACTCACATGAACCACTGTGTTCCTTTCAACATTGGTTACCGATACTTTCCGTTGTCTATTCTGCTAGCCCTATGATTAGTTGCTTCTGTTACGAACCTATCACATGAATCCCTTAACCCTGACATTGCCCCACCTCCATACCTATAACCTTTTGTTTGAGCCCGTGTCTTACTAGCATGCTTAGGTTGTTTTGCTCGAGTCTGTTACCCGTTACTTTCAGTTACTATTTTTATTATGTTCTGGGGGCTCGATGTTTAATCAATGAATCACGCTAATGTTATTATTAATAATAATTTGATGATAAGGCACCGGCAGGAGGCCCTGTGTGGTTTTGAGGCCTGCTAGTGTCGACCCTAATAGGAAAAGGGTCTTGTCTACTGATCCATGATGAGCGCACTAACCGCATGTGGGAAGCGAGTATGGGCGCCCCCCTCAATTTGATTCGATTCGCATCTCGTCCAAATCGCCTCATTTAGTTCGTGTTTTCCATTTGCCGCATGCATGTTTTTGCGAGCCCAGGCCAGGGTGGAACTTTCGTAGTCGGCATATAGGGGGACACGTTCTTAGAGTGCTATGAGGGTCCATTTTCTTCTGGGCTCGATTAGCCGTGCGCCCAATGTGCTTTGGGCTTGATGCGGAGACGAGTTGAGTTGTGTTGAGTGCCCCGCTTGGTGGAAGGGCCTTTCCATCTGGCGGGTTATTCATGCGTGTACGGCCAAATTGGTGCAACCCTGCAGGGATAAATCTTCTCGAGAAGCCGTGTTTTCCGCGGTTATGGATTACTTGGTGAAAGTACTGGCTAACAAGTACTCAGGACAACTTAAACCTAATGATTAACAACCTTACACCCAATGATTAACAACTTGACTAGTAATAGGCTTATTGACACAATAATTTGAACCATCATTAATTCAACTGTGTGAGTTATCCTCGGATTGCTTCTTATGGATAAGGGGCGAGATCCAGGATGGGTTTGTTTGGTGGTTAGCTATAATTGGTTATGATACACGATCTTATCTCCTTTCTGATAGCCGGAAGTGGTAGTAACTCTGTAGTTGGTTAGAGCAGCCAGTTGCAGCATCTTTTATATCCCCTTCCTTCCGTTGAACCCAAAGCATCTGTGCTTGGCGTTGACGGGCTACACTTTGGTGAACTGTGAGTCTTGCTTGCCAGTACGTCTATGTACTGACCCCTTTGGGGCTGTGGTTTCCGCAGACCTACGTTTCGAAGATCTACATGGTGGCTACTACGTGGAGTATGACGAGACTGCTGACGAGTAGATAGCGGACCCCGGGCAGGATCCGAGACTTCGTGGATGGGCTCCGTCTTTTCGTTTCCGGCCTCTTAGGCCTATTTGGATCTTGTCTGTACTCAGACATGTTGAATGCCTCCGCTGTGATGTAATGATGATATGTTGGGACATGTGTCCTCTGAATGATTGTATTTGCTATCTCTGCTCTAATGAGAGCCATTTGCAACTTATTTCAATCTTTTGTGTCGTAGAGATCTGTTGTGATATCACTTATTAAACGCCGTTGACGTACCATGTGTGTATGGTTTGAAGTACGTCAATGGAAGTGTCCTGATTTCTACGGGATAGTTTACATCGACGGTGAACAGTAACGATTGGTTGTCACACATAAGTGTTGGCCTACTCGTAAGAGGACGCGGGTGCCGGTAAGCCCCGTAATCCAAATCAAAATACTGTTCAGTTCGTACGGTGAGTATCCTCTAGAAGTCCGGGTACGACAAATGGTATCAGAGCCAGTCTGCCTGTAGGATCCCTTTTTGCTGGTCGCAGTTGAGTCTAGAAACTATTTTGTAGCTATATAGGAAAAATGAAACGTGAGAGTAGGAATTCTGTTCTTTTTCTTCTTTCCCCACCCACCCACCCTTTTCTGGTAAGGAAGTGCAACGTTGTTTTCCCTTCTCATCTAAAATTTCAAGTTAGGATTTCACGAATTCTGGTTTCTCTAGGATGGTTATATCTACTAGACCATAGGAATGGAGGTGGTTGTGACATGATTTATCATGTTGCCTACTCATGATTGAGAACGGAGGCGTGTAAGCCCCGGAAGCAAATCCTCTATTCTTTAAGCAGTAGATAATGATCCTTTAGAAGCCCGGATGGGTTTTCCGTAGTACCTTAGGAGTTTTGTTCTCGTTTTTCCTGGTGTTGCTTCGTTATCCTCTTCTTCTCAACATCCTTTTCGTCCGTTGAAATTTTGTTGCTACTTCCCACTTCAGTTATTCTACCGGCGTCTAATCAAAAACTTCCCAAATATCAAGTCTATCTGGCCAGAAAGGTTGTTGTTGTTTCGAAAACTACCAGGCTATGAGAGCTGGCATTCCTATCACATGGGGTTGTTTCGAGGAAGCATTCCTGAATCACCACATTCCAGATAGTCTATTCTCCAAATGAATCAAATTCTATCCAGCCATACACCCTCGATGCAAAACCTCTCCCTTTACTTGAAAATGTTCCGGTGGTTTCCAAATTCCCTGACATTCTTTCAAAAAGAGTTGCCAGGAATGACTGTCATCTGGAACTTCCAGACAGACTATCCAAGGTGCACGATGTGTTTCACGTGTCACAGCTCACGAGGATCTTCCCAAGAAGTTTCCGGACCTTTTCTTTTCTCGGTAGGAATCTCGGGGCGCGATTCCTTCAAGGGGGGCGTTTTGTAACATCCCAAGTATGAAAAATAGCCATTAGAATGTTTGCTCTCTGTTATTTTATGTTTTGCATCATGGCATCATGTTCATTGCAATTGTTTTGTTTGTTTTCCAACTGTTTTCATTTGTTTTCCTTTGTTTTCTATTTGAATTTCAAACCAAAATTCAAACCTTTTGTTTCATCCTTGTGATGTTACAATTTCTAAAATGATATTTCAAAATAAAACAATTATTTGCTTCCATTAAATTTGTGATTCCAAACTATTGTTTTATTTCTATAAAAACACATCCAATAATCAAACCTTTTTGTAAATTCAATTATGATTTTCTTCCAAACAACAACCCTGTTGAAAGTTATGAAAATAGCAAAACAAAACTCTCCAAATAAAATGGTTTAATTAACACTTCCATTTGTTTCCATGAAATAATAATAAGCTCAACTCTTATTTGTCATTTAATAATCCACCTAATATAAATTGCATTCAAAACTCAAATTCAAATCAAATCAATCCTACTTGGCTATTTCAAAATATGGGTTCAAGAATTAAAATCTTGCAAACAAATTAATTCAATAATGTTGTCATAATTGTTTGAATTCATTGGATAAAAATTGTTTATTTCAAAATCCCCAAGTGACACCCTATTGAAAAATTCAACCAACCATCTTTAAAATTAAATTAACATCTCCAAAATTTTGGAAATGGTGGTAACTTTGCTTTGGGTTACTGTTTGCAAAGTAATAAAACATCTCATAACAAAAATTAAAAACCCCAAACCTTATTTGGAGTCCAACTAACCAATTAAAACAATAAAATTAATATTCCAAAATTTTGAAGTTATTGGTAAATTGCCTTAATTACTGTTTTTGCAAAATTACTAAGAAAGTTATTCATAAAAAAAAAATAAGAAACTCAAATCCTTTTCCTTTCTCTCAATCTCTTCTACAAAAAAAAAATCAAAAGCAAAACGGTTCAGAGGGGGGGGGAGAAAACCCAGTCCAGCCCACTTTTCCCAAGCCCACACAGCCCCCCTCTCTCTGTTCTCCCTCCTGTCACTGTCTCCCTGTACGGCATGGACAGGATGCTCCCACGTTGCCTTCCATCGATCACCACCACGAGCTCGCTGCCTCCATAAAGCCCCTCCCTCCTGCTTGCCCTAGCGAGCCTAGCCCTGCCTCCTCCCACACCGTCGCCACCCTCTCTACCTCAATCTCTCTCTCTCTGAATTTTCTCTGCCGCCACCACGAAGCTCCCTCCATGGCCACGACGCCATGAACCTTTCTACGCAGCGATGATCAGTGGGGAAGGAGCTCCTCGACGCCCTCTTTCATCCGCACCGAAGAATTGGAGCCGAGGCACTCCAGGTCCTCGTCGACCTTCCCTTCTCCCTCTCCGATCAGCCGTCATCGCCGTCGAAATTCACCACCGTTGTTCGCCCTCGAGCTGGACCACCCCCTATCTAACCTTCCAGGTGACCCTCTCGGCCGATTCCGGCCACCTCCCAGCCTTTTCCCCTGCTCTCTGTCAATGTGCATGTCTGAACCATGATCGAGCCGCCATGTTCTGTGCAGAGAAGCTCCAGCTCCATGGGGTTGAGCACCCTGTTGCTCACCCGTGCACGGTACCAGCATGGACTGGTCGTCTCACAGCCCCGCACCGCCTAGCTAATCCTAGCTACGCATCGAGCTCGCACCAACGCGCGCGGATCGCCAGCAGATGCGGTACCTTCTCTGAACCCAACGATGAATACTGCACCTCTGTTTCCTGCGCGAGTTTCAGTAATTTCAGTTAGCGAGTTTCGCAAACTTAACCTCCCTCGCCACCCCGTACTGACAGAAACTTGCAGCAGCTGTAGTGGTTAGCTACTCTGCGCGCTATCCAGAGGTGGGGGGATCGAATCCCACCCCCCACGGGATAAATTCCCACTTTTTTCTTTTATTCTTTCACAACTCAACAAATCACTAATCACCGCTAGGTCCTTTCTATTTCCTTCTAGGCCCCTATAAAATAAGTTGTAACTTTCTGTAATTGAGTTTAAGCCCTGGAAACTTTAAAAACTTTCTGTAATTATGTTTTGACCCCTGGAATTTCAAATTTGAATATCCTTTGAATAATAAATCCAAACTAAGTAAATAAAAAAATGGTTCCAAATCCAAATTGCCTAAATTTTGCAAATATGCAATCTGTTTAATATTTTGAACACTTAAAAATTGATTTATTTTCTGCATTTTATTTAATTCCTTTAAAACTTGTGTAAATCATAAGTAATTCAAATTGACTCCAAATTTAAATTGTAAAATATATTTTCAAACCCGAAAAATATAATCTTTCCAAATATAAAATTTGTTTTCTGTTTTGAATTTTCAAAATGCAATTCAAATTTGAATTCAAATAATTCAATTGCAATTTGATAAAATCAATAACTAATTCATTCTTAATCCAATAAATGCAAATAAAATATGTTTCCTATGCTATTCCAAATAACCTTTTCAAATATAAATTTTGTTTCATGGTTTGAATAATTTAAATTGCCTAAATAATTTAAACTTTGTTTAATTCATTTAAAATTGCCAAAATAATAACTTTCTCATTTTAAATCCAATTTCCACAAATGAAATATGTTTTCCATGCAAAATTAAACCACCTTTCCAAATATAAAATTTGTTTCATGTTTTGAATAATTAAAATTGGTTAAATAATTTAAACCTTGTTTAAATCATTTAATATTGTTAAATTCATAACTTGCTCAAATTAAATTATTTTTGAACATGCAAAATATGTTTTCAAACCATCAAAGCATAACCTTTTCAAATATGAACTTCATCTAATGTTTTGAACAACTAAAAATTCAAATAAGTTCATGTTTGAATTAAATTCATTTAATTCCTGCTTAAACTTGTTTAGTTCATAAACAATTTATTTGAAATCCTTTTTCAACAATTGAAACATGCATTCCACCTAAAATTGTGTGTTCTTTTCAAATATAAACTTTGTTATCTGTTTTGAACAATTAAAATTGATGAAAACAACAAATGCTTGAGTGACACCTTTAAGTAACCAAAATTCCAAAACTTAATAAATGAATTTCCAAACTTGTTAAACCTTATTTCTATTTGATTCTATTGTTGTTATTTTGTTGTTTTCCTCATCCATGCGTCATGCTAATTCACTTACACAATTTGATTAGTTGTAAAACAATTAATTCAACCATAATTCATGGGCTTTTCATATGCAATCCAATTGCATGTGGGTCCATTTAATCATGTTGCTATCTTGTCAACTAGTTTATTCCTATGCATCAATTAAATGGTCATGCATCATCCCATGATTGTGCACTATGCCATGTTATTGATCGTTTATCTTTCTACATTGTTTGTTTGCTTCTTCTCGGATAAACGACGACGTTGAGACCGACGATACTTACGACACCCCTTCTAAGGAGTTAGCTCAGTACCAGGCTACTGGGTTTGCAGGCAAGTTATCACTCACATGAACCACTGTGTTCCTTTCAACATTGGTTACCGATACTTTCCGTTGTCTATTCTGCTAGCCCTATGATTAGTTGCTTCTGTTACGAACCTATCACATGAATCCCTTAACCCTGACATTGCCCCACCTCCATACCTATAACCTTTTGTTTGAGCCCGTGTCTTACTAGCATGCTTAGGTTGTTTTGCTCGAGTCTGTTACCCGTTACTTTCAGTTACTATTTTTATTATGTTCTGGGGGCTCGATGTTTAATCAATGAATCACGCTAATGTTATTATTAATAATAATTTGATGATAAGGCACCGGCAGGAGGCCCTGTGTGGTTTTGAGGCCTGCTAGTGTCGACCCTAATAGGAAAAGGGTCTTGTCTACTGATCCATGATGAGCGCACTAACCGCATGTGGGAAGCGAGTATGGGCGCCCCCTCAATTTGATTCGATTCGCATCTCGTCCAAATCGCCTCATTTAGTTCGTGTTTTCCATTTGCCGCATGCATGTTTTTGCGAGCCCAGGCCAGGGTGGAACTTTCGTAGTCGGCATATAGGGGGACACGTTCTTAGAGTGCTATGAGGGTCCATTTTCTTCTGGGCTCGATTAGCCGTGCGCCCAAGGTGCTTTGGGCTTGATGTGGAGAAGAGTTGAGTTGTGTTGAGTGCCCCGCTTGGTGGAAGGGCCTTTCCATCTGGCGGGTTATTCATGCGTGTACGGCCAAATTGGTGCAACCCTGCAGGGATAAATCTTCTCGAGAAGCCGTGTTTTCCGCGGTTATGGATTACTTGGTGAAAGTACTGGCTAACAAGTACTCAGGACAACTTAAACCTAATGATTAACAACCTTACACCCAATGATTAACAACTTGACTAGTAATAGGCTTATTGACACAATAATTTGAACCATCATTAATTCAACTGTGTGAGTTATCCTCGGAATGCTTCTTATGGATAAGGGGCGAGATCCAGGATGGGTTTGTTTGGTGGTTAGCTATAATTGGTTACGATACACGATCTTATCTCCTTTCTGATAGCCGGAAGTGGTAGTAACTCTGTAGTTGGTTAGAGCAGCCAGTTGCAGCATCTTTTATATCCCCTTCCTTCCGTTGAACCCAAAGAATCTGTGCTTGGCGTTGACGGGCTACACTTTGGTGAACTGTGAGTCTTGCTTGCCAGTACGTCTATGTACTGACCCCTTTGGGGCTGTGGTTTCCGCAGACCTACGTTTCGAAGATCTACATGGTGGCTACTACGTGGAGTATGACGAGACTGCTGACGAGTAGATAGCGGACCCCGGGGAGGATCCGAGACTTCGTGGATGGGCTCCGTCTTTTCGTTTCCGGCCTCTTAGGCCTATTTGGATCTTGTCTGTACTCAGACATGTTGAATGCCTCCGCTGTGATGTAATGATGATATGTTGGGACATGTGTCCTCTGAATGATTGTATTTGCTATCTCTGCTCTAATGAGAGCCATTTGCAACTTATTTCAACCTTTTGTGTCGTAGAGATCTGTTGTGATATCACTTGTTAAACGCCGTTGACGTACCATGTGTGTATAGTTTGAAGTACGTCAATGGAAGTGTCCTGATTTCTACGGGATAGTTTACATCGACGGTGAACAGTAACGATTGGTTGTCACACATAAGTGTTGGCCTACTCGTAAGAGGACGTGGGTGCCGGTAAGCCCCGTAATCCAATCAAAATACTGTTCAGTTCGTACGGTGAGTATCCTCTAGAAGTCCGGGTACGACAGACGTTGCATGACCTACAAAGTGGCAATCACGTTCTAGGACTAACGAATGCTAAGTTTGCCAAAGATCGTGTGTGTAGCTCTTGCGTTATTGGAAAGCAACATGGAGAAGCTCACCCAACCAAGACAACCATCACCACCTCAAGAATCCTCGAGCTCATTCACTTGGACCTTTTTTGTCCTCTATCATATGATAGTCTTGGAGGCAAGAAGTATTGCTTGGTGATTGTGGATGACTACTCACGATATTGTTCGGTGTACTTCTTCAAGAGGAAGAGTGAGACTCAAAAGCGGGTCATCGAGTTCATGACTTTGGTAGAGCGCCAACATAATACGAGCATCATGGCTATCCGAAGTGATAACGGCTCCGAGTTCAAGAACTACACCGTGGAGGGATTTCTTAGCGAGTGCCGTGGTGGACGGCAGACGCCATGGGATGGCTTAAGGTTGGGGCCGATGGACGCTGGAGGTGATCGCGGAGGGATCACACGGCGAGTAGCCGCGTGTAGGATCTATCAAACACTGCAAACAACAGGATCTTACCCAGGTTCAGGGCCCTCATGTGGAGGTAACACCCCTACTCCTGCCTTTCTCTCTATATGGGTGTTCACCGAGTAGCCACAGTACAAATCAGGCCTTCAGCCGAGTAGCCACTCTAGCTCTCTAGTTCTCTCTAGGTGAAGTGAAGCAATGTCTAGGTTCCGAACGAGTGAGTCGACCCTCGCACAGGAGGAAGCAGGACACCTTATATACTGGTGCCCAGCCGAATAGAAAAAGACTATAAGGTAGGACTGATGGGACAGGCACACTGCAGAACAGAGCACGCCTCCGGGTTCTCGCTGACGCTGGCGCCGTAAGTCGTTGCGCCGTTCGGAGATGGGACCCGTCCACCTTGTCAGTGAGATAGGGTAGGCCCCTAGCCCTGTCATGTCCCCTCTGTCAGTGATAGGACTTGACAGGCGCCTACCGCACTGTAGCCACGCTGTAGCACAGATAATCACGCGCTCTGTAAGTTGAACCGCACGTTGTACGGACGCAGGATACGCGGGATCCTTTGTCAGAATTGCGCCATTGACTTCTGGCCCGAGTAGGAAACCACTCCCTCTACTCGGACCATCCCCTCTACTCGGAGGAACGTAACTTTCTCGATTCTTCCTTCTGGCCATTGGTGGGTATGACCGGCTAGCAGCCTACCGGGTAGCCAGCTACTCAGTCCAACAGCACCTTTGACCTTGCCTTTAGCACTTGCCTTACCCCTACTCGGGGGTAACCCCCCGACATTAGTCCCCGAAGCTGGTAGAGTCCTGAGAACTCGTTCACTGGGCCCTGCCAGCTTAAAAACCAAAATGTCTTCTTGAATAAATAACGCCGAGTAGCGTTTCCATGTAGCCCTTAACTCTTGCTTGAATCCCTTATTCTCCGAGTAGCACTGTCTTTCTTCTCTGATGCCGAGTAAAATGACTTAGATAAATTTCGAGCTCACTCCCGCTGAATCAGAGCGAATCCCCTTCTCCGTGTCGCTACAGGGCACGTGTCACACCCCCGTACCCCCGATGCCTCGGTGCCTGGGATACGGCAGGCCATGCGCCAATAACTGCAACCTGGGCACATTAGCCCGTTAAGTCACTTCAACAGCACTCAAGTGCCCACGATCTCGACGTGGGATTAACTGCGCCCGTTACGCACGCGATATGCGCTGTGTGCGTTTCTAACGGTTGTGCAACCCACGCCACACGATCTCCGCGCACAATCAATCCACGATTGACTCACCAGTAACTGCAAATCGAGGGAGCGAGATAAATACCCCCTCGACGCTCCCTTCTTCTCTTTCCTGCTCTTTCCAATCTCTTGCCCCTTCGTCTCTCCGCCGCTGTCGAGCACACCGCCACCGCAACCGCTTGCTGCGCTGCTGCTCCACGCGCCGCCGGAGAGACAGAGAGAGATCCATGTGCCTCCAAACTCCGATTCACATCTCCCACTAGCGCCTCCACTTCCAATCTCTCCCGCGCATCTCCGTCGCCATGGCTGCCCACGAAGATGATGATGCCGCCGCCCGCGCCGGCTGGGAAGGCTCCGAAGTCACTGTCGAGGATTGCCAGTGGCTCGTGAACACGCGCCGCGTGCCTCCCGGCGTGGTGTGCCACCATCCAGGTACTGAGATTGTTCCTAATCCTGAGAAGGATGAGTATGTCGTTTTCCTTGCGCACTTCAAGCGCGGATTTGGCCTTCCGATTTCCGATTTCTTCTCCAAATTCCTCAACCACTTTGGCCTTCAGCCACACCATCTTCCACCCAACTCTCTTATCATGCTCTCCATCCACGTCGTGGTGTGCGAGGCCTTTCTAGGCGTGTACCCAACTATCCATACTTGGGCTCGCTACTTCTTCCTCCGCAAACAAAGTATCCCCAATCCGGGTAAGACAGACAGCGCCCGCACCATGACCTAGACGGGATGCGCTATGATGCTGCAGCGCTCCACTGGCAGCCATCCACGAGCTAAGGGATTGGAATCTGTGCGCAAGTGGCAGCGCAGCTTCCTCTATGTGAAGAACGTTGCTACGGAAGACGGGAAGCCGATCCAGGACCGGATAGGCCTTCCCAAGTTCAAGAACGCCCTGCCAACTCAGCAAAATTGGGGCTACCACCCGAAGACCACCGTTGAGGACGTCATCCAGGTTGAGCGACGCTTGGCCGAGTTGCGTGAGGAGGGGCTTCGCCAGGATGATCCAATTGCATGTTGGATCTCGCGCCGAGTACTCCCTCTCAAGCGCCGCTCGCACAAGATGTGCTTCATGGGAGGAGCCCGTGACTGCACAAGGACCACAACTTTCGAGCTCACCAAGGCCGAGGTGGCTGTCTGGGCCAGGTCCATCATGCATACCACGCTCAATGACAACTGGTTGTATGGCTTCGAGCCGTATAGCCGCACCAAGCCTATCGGACAGGTTAGTACCTTGTGTTTTACTTCCGCACTTCGATCCCGAGTAGATGGCTTCTCAGCTTCGTATGCTTAGTATTTGCATGCTGCACCAAGTAGAATACCACAAACATCCTGTTGGCTTTTTTATGCTTTGTGTTTGCATGCCATGTCGAATAGAAATCCTTAGCTGAATATGCTTTATGTTTGCATGCTGTTCCGAGTAGGATTACTTAGCCAAATATGCTTTGTGTTTGCATGCTGTTCCGAGTAGAATTACTTAGCCAAATATGCTTTGTGTTTGCATGCTGTTCCGAGTAGAACCCTGTAGCTGAGAACTCAACTCATTGTGCTATCTTGCTTGCCTTCACAACATATTGATCGTAAGCGAGAAGAGGATGAGGAGATCCTCGACAACAACTGGCATGCTGACCGAGAAGAGGATGATGTGAAGGCCTACGACACCCAGGACACTCTCTGCATCCCGCATGCCACTCAGCCTGGTAAGCACCGAGTTGATGTGTCCGAGGATGAAGAAGGTGACAAGGTTCACCTTTCTGATCACGAGTAGCGCGCTCTGATTTTCTTTTACTGTTTCTGAATCTTTTATTTGTTCTAGTCTGCAGAGGATCCCGAGCATGAGGACTAGCCAAGATGGGAGCGCTACCAAGCATAGCCTCAACTCTTTGAATGCCACATCAGCAGCATTGGCTCTTTGGGTAGCGGACTAGCCAAGATGGGAGCGCTACCCAGCATAGCCTTCAACTCTTTGAATGCCACATCAGCTTGCAGTGTCCAGACGAACTTGTCACTCTTCTTCATCAATTGATACAGAGGCAAGGCCTTTTCGCCCATTCTGCCCAGGAAGCGGCTCAGAGAAGCCAAGCAACCAGTGAATTTCTGCACGTCCTTCAGGGATCTTGGCAAAGACATGCTCTCTATAGCTTTTATCTTTGACGGATTGGCCTCAATGCCCCGACTGGATACCAAGAAGCCGAGTAGCTTACCAGCCGGGTCGCCAAAGGTGCATTTAGTCGGATTCAGCTTCATCTTGTACTTGCGCAAGTTGGCAAATGTTTCCTCAATGTCACTAAGCAGAGTATGTGTTTTATTCGTTTTGATGACAATGTCATCTACGTACACATGCACATTCTTGCCAATTTGATCATGCAAGCATTTCTGCATGCATCTCTGATAAGTAGCCCCAGCATTCCGCAACCCAAAGCGCATGACACGATAGCAATAAGCCCCGTACGGGGTAATGAAAGCAGTCTTTATTTGATCAGTAGGGTTGAGAGCTATCTGATGAAAACCAGAGTAGGCATCTATGAAAGACAAAAGCTCACAACCAGCAGTGGAATCAATCACCTGATCTATGCGGGGTAGCGGAAAGGGATCCTTGGGGTAGGCCTTGTTCAAGTCGGTGTAGTCGACGCACATGCGCCATGCGGTGTCGGCCTTGGGGTCCTCCTTCTTTTTCTAAACCATAACCGGGTTGGCAAGCCAGTCCGGATGCAACACCTCCATGATAAAGTTGCTTATCAGCAACTTGGTGATCTGATCACCGATAGCCTTCCTCCTCTCATCTCCGAAGCGGCGCATAGCCTGCTTCACTGGCTTGGCATCATGCCGCACATGTAGCGAGTGCTCAACCAACTCCCTCAGGACACCTGGTAAATCCTCATTGGACCAGGCAAAGACGTCCCGATTCTCACGGAGGAAGTGGATGAGCTCGCTTTCCTATTTCTCTCCCAACCCGGCGCCAATGATAGCAACACAGTCTGGGAAATCAGGGTCGACCTGGACCTTCTTTGTCTCCTGGGACGCCTGGAACGCAGTCCCGTACTGGGAACTCGGCATGCCAGGCGCACCACCTTGCGCCATAGCCACTACCTCATGTATCTTCTTCTTCTCAGCAGCAATCACCATGGACTCCGCCAACTGAGAACCAGCAGAGGCACACTCCAAAGACCTCTTGTAATCACCCGAGATGGTGATCACTCCATTGGGACCAGGGATCTTCATCTTCAGGTAGGCAGCATGGGTAGAGGCCATGAACTTGCTGAGAGCAGGCCTACCGAGTAGAGCATGGTAGGGGCTCTGATGATCAACTACCTCGAACGACAGGCTCTCTGTGCGGCAGTTCTCCCTGGTACCGAATAGGACGTCTATCCAGACGCGGCCGATTGGAGAGCAAGAAACTCCTGGCACAATGCCATGGAAAGTGGTCCTTCTGGGTAGCAACATGTTCTCGGCCATTCCGAGCTTCTCAAGCGTGTCTCGGTACACGATGTTGATGCTGCTACCGTTGTCAATCAGGACCTTGCTGAACCTGACATTCTTCTGAGTACCCAAGAAGGTGGGATCCACCACCAAAGCATAGCTACCCGAGTTGGGCATCACCCTAGGATGGTCAGCTCTGGACCATGTGATTTCTTGGTTGCACCAGTGCAGGTAGTGAGGCACAGCAGGGATCACAGCATTGACCTCCATCGCACGCCTGTGCAGAGACTGCTTGTCGGCGGGCTCAGATGTGAAGATCATGTAGCTCTCATGGTGTTCCTGGTACTAGTTGCGGTCTCCACCACCATTGTTGCCGTTGTTGTTGTTTCCCTGGTTGTTGTTGTTGTTGCCTCTGTTGTTGTTGCGGGTGTAGAAGTTGCGGTTGCGGTCGTTGTTATTGTAGTTGCGGTAGCCGTCGTTGTTGAAGTAGTGGTTGGCTCCTAAAGCCACCTGGTTCACATTCTCTCTTCTCGGAAACACTGCAGGCCTGGGAGTAGCTGCCCGAATAGGCTGTGCATTGGCATTCGCAGCTGGCAGAGGAGGAGGAGGGGGCAGGCCCTCATTCTTGATCTGTTCCCACCAGCTGCACTGCCGAGTTGTGTGGTTGGCTGGTCTACCCGGATGCCGAGTATGAAAGCTGCATGGCCCATCCTTCATGTCCGTAAAGATGAAGTTTGGAGCAGGACCCGAGTTGCCGCTACCCTGCTGGGGAGCATTGTACGGCTTTTTGATGCCTTGGCCCTGATTCTGGTTTTGCCCGTACTGGGCTCCAGCAGTTTTTTGCCTTTGACTACTTCCAGCAGCCGTAGTCACAGCATTCACCTCCTCGGGATCGTACCGAGTATCAATCCGGTCACCTCTGCGCTTGTTGCGGAAATCATTGCGCTTGTTGTTGTTGTAGTTCCTTCTTCGCTCAGCAGAGTCAACCAGAGGCTGAGTAGGATCGCCGAGTGCATACATATCTGCAATCTTGATTGTCTCGGCGAGAGTACTCGGCATCTCTCGCTGCAGCTTCTGCCACAACATGCTGCCATGCTTGCAGCCCTGAGCAAACCAAGTGATGGCTTGGGCCTCATTTACACCCTCACAGGTGTTCCTCAGAGTGCTCCACCGAGTAAGATACTCGCGGCCAGTCTCCTCTTCCCGCTGCTTGCAAGCGGATAGTTGTTGCGGCCTATTCGGCCTCTGGTAACTGCTGGTGAAGTTGCTGACGAAGGCTTCCGAGAAGTCTAGCCAACAGTTGATGTTGTGCTTGGGCAAGTTGTTGAGCCAAGTTCTTGCAGGACCTTCCAGCATCTGCGGCACATACCGCACGGCCCATCTCCGGTTGCCGCCTGCAATGTGCACGGCTGTGACATAGTCATTCAGCCAGTCCTCTGGCTTGGTGCTGCCATTGTAGCACTTGGTCCCCTGGCCAGCTGAAAGTGGCTCACGGATGGCTCATCCATGATGCGATGACCAAAGCACTCGGGGCCAGGTGGTCCCTTGCTTTCGAGCTGCGCGGACATGTTGATCCGGTCCAACTTGTACCTTGCATCAGTGGGCTCCAACACGCGTTCACCCACGCGATCAGCAATGTTTCTTGGGTCAGCATAGCCGGCTAGCCCCATCGCCGAGTAGCCGTCATCATATCTGTTCTCCTGCACTACTGCGGGTTGCACCACTGGGTTGGCTGCTGGCGCGGCCGCACGCGGCTGTGCTGCAGCTGGCTGCTGCGGCCTCTGCCGAGTAGGCTGCGCGGCAGGATGCCGAGAAGGGCCTGCACGATCTCCATCTTGCCTCTTGCTGTGAGCTTTATGGGCTTGATAGCCTGCTCCTGCAGTAGTGTGTTTCTGACCTGACTCTCGCGGCACAGCGTGCTGTTTTGCGGCGAGAGACGGGTCGTACACCTGCATCTGTCTACTCTTTCCAGAGTGCACACTCTGGTCCCTCTCGCGGTTGGGAAGCGGTGATGAGGCCTGATCCATAGATCTGACCGCATGCGAGTGCACAACCTGAGAAGCACCGGCACCCGGATTGGCTTTCCGGAACTCCTCATTCTGCCTAGCGGCCTCTAGTACTAGCTCATTGAGCCTCTCCTGTTGCCTAGTGCGCGCGTCGCCAGCAAGATTCGGCAACTCAGCAGCTACAGCCTCTGCAGCTCTAAGTGTTTTGGTGGGGGTGCTGTACTTGGGCCTAGTGGCAGTGTTTTTGCTAGCGGTCTGGCTAGGAGCCTCACCCACTACTGCCATCTCGGCGCCTAAGTTGCGACGAGTAGCGCCTAGCTTGATAGGCTTCCTAACAACAGGAGTAAAGCCGTGGGCTTTATTGTACTCGTTCTGGTCTAGGCTAAGCTCAAGCCTAACCTTTTCTAGCTCCAGGTGCTCGGCGAGTAGCGCTTGACGCTGCTGGTTGATCTGCGCCCTCATGGCCATGAGCTCAAGCTCGGTGGGAGGCGGCATGCCCATCCGCACGACGGATGCCGGTATTGTCGGTGTTGTGGAAGGAGGCAGGTTCGTCTCCTTCTCGTAGGGATTGTGGACCCGATCTGGGCACCACTCGGGCCAGCAGGTTCCTCGATGACTCCCGCGGTAGCGGCTGCGCCCTTCCCGGCATTGATAGCCAGGCCGGTCATCATCACCTCCACGCTGTCCGCAGAACAGCCGTTTGGCTTCCCGCAGGCAGCGAGGACAGCAGGAGGATCTTCCGCGATGAGCACCTCCTCTGGGTAGTCGCGGGTGACGCTGGTGGCGATGTAGACCAAGTGCGAGCCGAAGGAGAGCACCGAGCCGCCTGCCGGCATGGGTCTACCGCCGAAATCTCCGGCGTTCTCGGTGACGAAGTCGAAGGAGCAGAATCTATGGACAAGGCCACAGACCACGCGCTCCCTAGTAGCAGAAATGAGTCCCATCCGAACATGTACTCCACCCAGCGCCGCTGGTAGCCCCACGGTGGGCGCCAACTATCGTGGTGGTATCACGGCAGACGCCATGGGATGGCTTAAGGTTGGGGCCGATGGACGCTGGAGGTGATCGGAGAGGGATCACACGGCGAGTAGGATCTATCAAACACTGCAAAAAAACAGGATCTTACCCAGGTTCAGGGCCCTCGTGTGGAGGTAACACCCCTACTCCTGCCTTTCTCTCTATATGGGTGTTCACCGAGTAGCCACAGTACAAATCAGGCCTTCTGCCGAGTAGCCACTCTAGCTCTCTAGTTCTCTCTAGGTGAAGTGAAGCAATGTCTAGGTTCCGAACGAGTGAGTCGACCCTCGCACAGGAGGAAGCAGGACACCTTATATACTGGTGCCCAGCCGAATAGAAAAAGACTATAAGGTACGACTGATGGGACAGGCACACTGCAGAACAGAGCACGCCTCCGGGTTCTCGCTGACGCTGGTGCCGTAAGTCGTTGCACCGTTCGGAGATGGGACCCGTCCACCTTGTCAGTGAGATAGGGTAGGCCCCTAGCCCTATCCTGTCCCCTCTGTCAGTGACAGGACTTGACAGGCGCCTACCGCACTGTAGCCACGCCGTAGCGCGGATAATCACGCGCTCCGTAAGTTGAACCGCACGCCGTACGGACACAAGATACGCGGGATCCTTTGTCAGAACGGCTCCATTGACTTCTGGCCCGAGTAGGAAACCACTCCCTCTACTCGGACCATCCCCTCTACTCGGAGGAACGTAACTTCCTCGATTCTTCCTTCTGGCCTTAGGTGGGTACGACCGGCTAGCAGCCTACCGGGTAGCAAGTACCGGGTAGCCAGCTACTTAGTCAAACAGCACCTTTGACCTTGCCTTTAGCACTTGCCTTACCCCTACTCGGGGGTAACCCCCCGACAGTGAGGAAGGAATTGCTCATCAATATTCCACTCCCTGCACCCCTCAACAAAATGGTGTGGCGGAGAGGAAGAATCGTACATTAATGGATGCGGCTCGAACCATGATTGCGGAGTTCTCTTCTCCTTATAATTTTTGGGCCGAGGCCGTCTCCACCGCTTGTCACGCTAGCAACCGATTGTATCCCCGCAAGATCTTGAACAAGACCCCTTATGAGATTCTCACGGGCAAGAAGCCGGATGTTTCATACTTCAAAATCTTTGGGTGCAAGTGCTTCATTCGTAAGAGAGATAAACGCTTGTCGAAATTCGAGACTAAATCTTATGAGGGTATCTTTGTTGGTTATGCCACAAACGCTCACGCCTATTGAGTCTACAACAAGTCCACCGGACAAGTTGAAGAAGCTATAGACGTGGTGTTTGATGAGTATAATGGCTCCCAGGGGGGCGTATAGATCATGGTGTTGTAGGAGATGCAATTCCTCCCATCGTCATAAGAAGAATGGGGATTGGTGAAATAATCCCCATTGAGGGTTACCGGATGACGGAGGGAGAAGGACTATGCTCCACTCAAGTGGAGCCATTGACTACACCCATTGATACTCAAGCTACCCAACAAGATGCACCAAGCCCTCATGCTTCACCACAAGGCCAAGCTAATGATCAAGATCACTCGATCAATCAAGGCCAAGCTAACAATCAAGGCCAAGCTCATGATGAAGGCCAAGCTCACAATGAAGGACAAGAACAAGATACTCATGGTGATGATACAACTCGACACATAAGGGATCCACCTCCCATTGATGAACATAATCAAGGTGGACAAGACTCTGATGATGAAGGTGCTGATCAAGTGCTATCCAAGGAAACTTTGGAGGGGATGCTAGCTCGTAGGGCAAAGAGAAGGCTAGATAATCTTGCTCGTGCCGGTCACACGGAGGACATGATTCTTGGACAAGTTCGTGGAAGGGTCGTCACAAGAAGGCAATTGGCGGACTTTAGCAAGGCTCATGCATTCGTCTCTCATATTGAGCCCAAGAAGGTCTATGAAGCTCTTGAAGATCAAGATTGGCTTGAAGCTATGCACGATGAACTCAACAACTTCAAGCGCAACAAGGTGTGGAAGTTGGTGCCAAGACCCAAAGATTGCAAAAACGTCATCGGCACCAAGTGGATCTTCAAGAACAAGCAAGACAAGGACGGCATCGTCATTCGCAACAAGGCTAGATTGGTAGCTCAAGGTTTCTCTCAAGTCGAAGGTGTCGATTTCGGTGAAACATTCGCTCCCGTAGCTCGTCTTGAATCTATTCGCATCTTCCTTGCATATGCTTCTCATCACAACTTTAAACTAAAACAAATGGATTTTAAAATGAATTTCTGAATGGTCCCATCCACGAGTTGGTCTATGTCGAGCAACCTCCGGGTTTCGAGGATCCCAACCACCCCGATTATGTCTACAAACTCGATAAGGCACTCTATGGACTTAAACAAGCTCCACGTGTGTGGTATGAGCACCTTAAAGAGTTTTTAGTGGATCGTGGGTTCAATGTTGGTTTAATCAATCCCACCCTTTTCACAAAAAAGGTTGGGTGTGACTTGTTCATATGCCAACTCTACGTGGATGATATCATCTTTGGTTCCACTAACATCACTTTCAATGATGAGTTTTGCAAGCTTATGACGGATAAATTCGAGATGTCCATGATGGGATAGTTAGAGTATTTCATTGGCTTTGAGATCAAGTAACATCCCAAAGTCACATTCATCAAGCAAGCCAAGTATACTCAAGACATGCTCAAGCGGTTCAACATGCATGATGCCAAACCTATGAAGACTCCTATGTCCACGACTATTGACTTGAAACCCGATCCGAATGGTAAAGAGGTAGACCAAAAGATATACCACTCCATGATTGGCTCTTTGCTTTACCTCTGTGCATCTAGACCCGATATTATGTATAGCATAGGTAAATGTGCAAGGTTTCAACCCTCTCTGAAACAAAGTCATTTTGAAGCGGTTAAGCGCATCTTTCGATATTTAGTTCATACCCCGAACTTAGGTCTTTGGTATCCCAAGGGTTCAATCTTTAAGCTCATTGGGTATTTGGATGCGGACTATGCGGGCGAGAAGACGGATAGGAAATCTACATCCGGAGGTTGTCAATTTCCTGGCCGCTCATTGGTGTGTTGGTCTTCCAAGAAGCAAAATTGCATCGCTCTCTCTACCACCGAGGCCGAATACATCTCCACGGCGAGTTGTTGTGCTCAATTACTTTGGATGCGGAAAACATTGAGAGTTCCATCAAGATCGCCTACAATCCCGTTCTTCGCTCCAAGACGAAGCACATTGAGATACGACATCACTTCATTCGGCGTCATGTTGGAAGGGTGATATTGATCTTTCCTATGTGCCAACCAAGGATCAACTCGGGGATATCTTCACGAAGGCCCTTGATGAACCAAGATTTCGGGGTTTGAGGAATGAACTAAATGTCATTGATGCGTCTAACTTCTCTTGAACTCTTGCATAATTACCTTCACTATATGTGCTATCGAGATTAGATGTAGGCATGGACATAGGGGGAGCGTAGTTCAATTCATGAACCAACACTCCACCTATCATGCGCAAAATAATCAAATATTCATGCATATCTAGTCATTTTAGTGACTTATTGTGCTTAAACGCGAGTCATACTTTTGGGCCCAAGATACATCTTCGCGGCTCCTTGGTATACACTCAAACACGGTGGCTTCGGCCACCAACATTTCTTTTTGCTTTTCGTTCGTGTTTGTGTGTTCGTCATCGTTGATTCATGTTTTGTTTTGGAGGCTCATTACTTGTATCTTTTCTCCACAAAAACCTCGGAAGGCATGGTAACCCCGGAAATTCCGGCCTAGGGCCCGGAAATTTCCGCCCTCCACACATTTGCCTCAGTAATTTTCACCCATTTCCAAGGTGCCCTCTCACAGAAGGCACCCCGGAAATTTGGGCGGAAATTTCCGGTGCAAATATCCGGGGGGGCGAAATATTCCGTGTCTTAAGCCCCGGAAATTTCCGGGGCTCAAGATTGACCAGAAAATTCCCCCAAATATCCAGCGTGCCCGCTCAGAATATTCCGGTCCTAATACCGGAATAATCCGGTCTACGCGGCTGGGGGCTATATATAGGCGACGGGAGGGGCAGTTCCTGACTGTTTCCCCTCCCCTTTCCTCCACTCCGCCCCCAACCGCAGCCGCCGCCTCCGAGACGTGCGGGAGGCTCCCTTGTCTCCCCTCCTCATCCTCTGATTGCCCTTTGCGGATCAAGAGACCGCACATCCTTTCCTCTCCCATGGATCCCGGTATGTGCTTTGTTTTCTCCGCAATCTCGGGTTATCGGTTGATTTGATCTCATGTTCTTTCATATTCCATGTGTTTTTGAGAGGAATATCTATATACTAGTATCACATATCCCCTAGTGTTCCTCCCATTGCACTTCCTCGTCGTTTTAGATTCGTGGCAGGCCCTAGATTCAGATCTGGTGCGCAAATCTCGAAGGCCGGAAATTTCCGCACCAGGACCGGAATTTCCCCCCCCCCCCCCCGGAAATTTCACCTGAGGCCGGAATTTCCGCCCCTCCGGAATTTCCGGCCTGCCCTGATCTCTAACTGAGATATGTTCTTCCACTTCCACAAGTTGTGAGTCACCGTTTTGATCTGTTTCTGTTTGTTTTTCTTTGCGTTTTCTCTTGCTTTTCTCGCAGATGGTTCAACCTCTAGGCCTCCCAAGATGACTAGCTTGTGCAAGAGGCTCCGACACTTGAGGGAAGATGCTGAGGGCACTTTAGTGGATGAGGCGGAGACTCGCCGTCGTGAGAAGGATGCTGAGAAGGCATATGCGTGTGAACGTGATGCTTCCAGGGCAGCTCGCAAAGCCAATAAGCAGGAGGGGACTTGGCCACCATGTCTATCGCTGAATTCAAGGCATGGAGGGCAAAGGCCTGGTACACTGAGGGTCCTCAAGACCCAACCATTGACTCATGCTTCTGGCACGTTGAGCAGGAGACTCTCTTCAAGCAGGTGTACACTGTGATGAGCAAGCCAGTCTGTCCCATGAAGTTCATCAACTTTGCACACATGGCTGTTAATCCCGCATACTTCAACAACTTTGTCCAGCTGGCTGAACTTCTGGGTATGCGTCACCTCATGGAGACCCAATGCTCCTACAACATCACTTTCATCCAGCAGTTTTACTCCACTTTGGTCTTCGACGAGTCTGAGGATATTAGGATGTCCTGGATGTCTGGCCCTCACTTGCTCACCGCCAACTTCCATGATTTTGCTGTCGAGCTCAGATATCCTTTTGCTGGCCTTCACACTCCTCAGGGTACTCGCATGCACGTTCACGGGATGGAGTATGAGAAGAACAGACTTGCTGAGCTGTATGGTTCTCCTGGTGTTATTGGCTCTGCAAAGGGTCTCTACCCCATCTATGACATCCTGCTGCGTATGTTCAAAGAGACTATTGCCCCGAGCGCGGGCAATAATGATGCGATTCATGGTGGCTTGGTCAACCTCATGTACCACGCCTTCCTGACCTTCACTGAGGGCGACATGACTAATACTGAGCGTCACAAGATTGATGTGATGGACTTCATCTTCAACGAGATCCACTTTGCTCTCTTCAACCACAAAGTGCCCCCATATGCTCCTTACATCATGAAGCTCATCAAGTCTCGCTATCCTGCTGCACTCCGTGAGGACCTGGAGTTAGACTGTGATGACCACAAGGATGTCACGATGTACAAGAAGCTCGCCCACACTCAGCAGGCTGCTCATGATGTTGGCGCCACGGGTCAGGGTCACCGTGATCCTCGCATGCGTCCACCTCCTCCAGGCACCAAGAAGTGCTCATGGCTCGCTTGTGCCATTGAGAAGGTGATGTGCATGAATGTGTGCATCCAGAAGGAGAACTACAATGCCTATGTTGAGTGCCGCAACATCCTGGAGAATCAGCGCACCATCATGACTGCCCTCAAGGTTCCCAATGTGCCAGCTCCACCTCCTGACATGATTCCATACAAGAACTGGAACAACCGCGACGTTGACTGGGATCTGGGAGTGGATGATGATGAGGAAATTGCGTCTACTAGCGAGGAAGAAGAAGAAGACACCAAGGCCTAGAGTTTGCTCTATGGGACGTAGTGTTGTCTTTTCTCTTTTTGGTATCCTGATGCCAAAGGGGGAGAAGATCTTGATGATCGCGGGGATTTGCTAGGGTGGGTTTCGTTCTTTATTTGCTTTTCATCGTTTCGTGCGTCTTTTCAAACTTTGTCTCATCGTACTCGTTATTCGTGGATTTACTTGTGTGAACTATTATTATTAGGAGGCATGTCTCCTATATATGCTATCTGTGGTGTTTTACTTTCCATCGCATGCGTTGTTAGTTTTTCCCCTTGCAAACACCCGTGTTGTCATCACTCACCAAAAAGGGGGAGATTGAAAGCTCATGATCCCTCTAATGATTTTGGTGATGATAACAACGCGGGTATCATCTCTCTAACAATGTTGTTTGAGTATATGCAGGTGGCCTCTCAGATGATTATTGATAAATGTACTCAAAAGTTCAAAGAGGAGTTCTGAAAATTATATCTACTGTCACCGGATTTTTCATCTACTACCCCGGGATTTCTGGTGCATATGGGGCGGAATATTCCGGCCTCTCTGGCCACTTCAAAACGACTAAGTACTTCTCCTACTGCCCGCGCACAGAAGCTGGGGCGGATATTTTCCCGGAATATTCCGGGGCAAATTTCCGGTCCTCTGGTCCTTAGCAGTTTTTGGAGATTTCTCAGATGCCCGCGCACAGAGATGGGGGCGGATTATTGGCTGGAAGTTTCCGGCCCCGGATTATTAAAATATCTGCCCCCCGGATTATTCAAATATCCGGCCTGGTCCTTAGCAGTTTTTCGGCGCGGTGCTGCTGCCCGCGCACAGAGATGGGGGCGGAATATTGGGCGGAATTTTCCGCCCCCGAAAGATTCAATCCTCCGCCCCCGAGCTTTTCAAATAACCGGTGAGGGTGCACCGGAAATTTCCGGTCCTAACACTGGAATATTCAGGCGCTGGCGCACTGCAACGGTCAGAAATTCGAGGAGCCTATAAATAGCTGTCTTCTTCCTCTAGATAGTTAGTTCGTCCATTCCTCTCTCTCCTCCATTGTTGACGAGCTCAAAACGCCTCGATCTCCCTCCTCCTCCAACCAAACTCGATGCCCTTCAAGGATCTCATGGAGGAGGACTAGATCTACCTTTCTACCAAGCCAAAAATTGTGTTCCCACACCATACCTCTTGGGATCTTGTAATCTCTTGGTTGCCTTGTCATCCAAGGGAAACCCTAGTGCTTATAGCTTCCACCTTGTAGCAAGAAGCTTCGTATTGTTGAGAGCCTCCATCTCACTTGTGGAGTGACCTCAACCACTTGTAAAGGTTTGGTCAACGCCTTCAAGTCGACCTCATAGTGGAAACGAGAATCTCCCTCACGGGAGAAGCTCAAGCAGAATAAGGTGTGCACATCCGTGCTATTGAGGAGCGCCTAGGTGGCTCCCCACCTCTCCAATGTAGACGTACTTCTTTTAAGAAGGAACTACGGGAAACATATCGTTGTCTCCGTGTTTTCACTTGTGGTTATCTTGTGCCTTGCATTTACTTCCGTTGCTACTCGTTACTTCTCACATAGGGTGTCTACTTAGTTGCACATCTAGATAACCAAGTTATTATCTTTCCAAAGCCCCCACTAAAATTGAAAAAGGACTTAAAATTTGTAGGTCACCTATTCACCCCCCGTCTAGTTGACCTTTGTGTACTTTCAGTTATATAAACGCAAGAGGTATGTCGAAGGGCGATGCCGCGTTAATTCCACGCGTTGGGACAACGCGAGGCAGTCACGTCGCCTATTACTACCTCGTCGCCTCAGGAGATGATGTGTTGCATCCTCGGAAGACAACACTCGCACCGGGAACCCGCTCTCCACCTTGCTCGCTCACCTTCTCTTCCACTTTTCAACCCGCTTGACTATTGCTGGAGCATGAGAAGATGGGCTTGCTGCCGGAGCAGGACAAGGAAGTGGAGGAAGTCGTGTTGCTGGAAGAGTAGGAGGAGCATGCACCACCAGAGCAAGAGGAGAAACTTGTGCTGCCAGAGTAGGAGAAGGAGTAGGCAGCGCCATAGAAGCAGCTACACTAAGGTAAATTTTAATACTTTCTCGATTTAGGCTTAACACAAGGTAAATTGTCTAGATATGCAACTAAGATGAATTTACCTATATGTCAAGGGATACAACACTAAGAAAGATACAAACACAAAGTAAAGGTAAAGGATAGAGGTAACTGATAGTGGGAGCATGCAGAGACAAGGATGTTTTCCCGAGTTCCTCCTTTTGATGGGAGTATGTCTCGTTTGAGAGGTGTGAGTTTCAACACAAAAGCCTACTCAATGCCGCAAAGCCCCACCCTATTCTCCGATAAACTTCGCCACAAAGGCCTAGTTCACCTTAATTCGCCTGAGGTAGAAATCAGAGTCTTTACATTGAGCTTGAGGCACACACCCATAACCGAATTGGGGACTCTCAAGAACACCAATAATCTGCTACAAACCACAAGTGAGTAACAATGGAGTTTAAGTTTTCCAAAAAGAAACCCTAGACTCAAATCCCTCAATCGAATGAGGGGGAAATGAAGAACGAGTTGGTGAAGATGTAGATCCGAGCCTTCTCCTTCGCTCCTCGAAGAATCAATAGTTTGGGTGGAGGAGTTGTGAGAAATCTAGCTTCTGGTGAGCTCAATATATGGGGTCTTAAATGCTTGGCGAGCTAACCCTTTGGGGAAGAAGGGATGCAGTATTTATACACTTTCCAAATCTGACAGTCTAAAGCCTTTTTCATGCCTGGTGGTCGTACCGCTGGTGCCAGCGGTACGACGTTGGACTGCAGTCCCAGCGATACTGTTGTGTACCACTCACTGGGTACAGGTGGTACAACCGTGGAAGTACCGCCAGTTACCAGGAGTGGTACAACCGTTGGAGCTACCGGTACTACCGCTGGCCACCCACTTGATATAAAATCTAAGCTGATGGAGGTAGTACTAGGTCACTACCGCCTTAGTACCATTACGAGTAAAGTGAGCAAATTTCATCTGGCGGTATAAAGCCCGATACTGCCAGCGATACTACCGCTTCCTGGAGGGAACAATATTACCGCTAGTGGTACTACCGCCTGATGAGGTTTGCTCCGAGGTTGCCTAACACGCCCGCGATACTACTAGGCCAGTACCACTGAAGTACTGCCAGAAACAGAAGCAATTTTCCAGCTGGCGATACTTCTGGTGGTACCGCCCACGGTACTACCGCTTCCTGGAGGTAGCGGTACTACCACTGAAGTAAGTCAACTTCGTTGGCTATGATCTTTCAACCTCTTCCTTTTTGCGTCGAAATGGTTTTTCCTGCAACACTTAGACACACTGTTAGATGCTTAATCATGTTATTATCAACTCCAATACTTTAGAGAGATCGATGCGCTTTTAATAATAACATGAATCATAATTATGAAACAGATGTACAAATATTATTGCTTTTTGGGCATACTTCGAACAGTCTCCCACTTGCGCAACAGACAATAAGTTTTTGCATAAGTCCTTCCAACATCTATAAGATGTGAGTGAACTCTCATGGAAATATTGTGTTAGAGCCATTTTCCATCAACCCTTTTCAGGTTGTATGAACCACATGTGTGACAAAGAATCTCTTTCTATCATAATACCCCTTGATCCTTTGATCAACCGCGGTCTAGGGACGGATGTACGAGCGTTGCATGAATGAGATATATCATGTAATAAATGTAACACAAATCATAGCACAGATAAATAAGAGATCATCCCATCATTAACCAAACATAGGCATGAACCCCGAAAATAGTTGTGCGTGCTTGCTATAAGAACATGCACACCATATTTTGTCCAACCATCCCGTTTCTACGGGGCCAACTTGGAACTAATGCTAATTTAGGTACTTATTTCACCAAGTATCGGATCAAAGCTTTAACACCCAATTGATACATGTAATCCTCAAACTACAGCCCTTCCCCTCTGATATAACAACCTGTCACCTTAGGGTCTCAGGTTTCAGACTATAATAGGACCATACAACTTGCAGTATGATCCAAAACAACATTTATATTCATGAAAACATAAGATGTTCAGATCTGAAATCATTGCACTCGGTCCCTAAGTGAAATCATTAAGCAGAACAAGTTGTAACAACGATGATTAACAACAAAAGTGGATACTAGGGATCATGCCCTAACAATCTGACGAACTATTACATGATCAATCTCATCCAATCTGTACCATCCACTCTGCCTATAGCAGGGCATTAATCACACATGGATAGGGGGTAATGGTTAGTTGATAGAGAGACATTGGTGACAATGATGGCGACGATCTCCTCCGAATCCCCGTCCCGGCAGGGTGTCAGAACAGGAACTTCTGTACCCAAACTAGAGTTTTGGTGGCAGCAGAGCTCCGTACCGTATTTGTAAATAAAATCCTTCCGGAGTTTACCGTTTCGGGGCCAAATTAGCATAAATACCAAAGTAGAGCCCGATGGGAGGTCCCACGCCACCGGGCGACGGGGAGGCGCGGCTTAGCCCACCAATGCCTAGGCATCGCCTGGTGGGGTGGTGCCCCCCCCCCCATGTGCTCTCATGGCTCCGTGGGTCTTTACGGAAGTTAGAATTTCTTGAATTTTTCAGAGATTTTTCTCGAAAATTGAATTTCTTCAGAAAACAAGACACCAAGGGTAATTCTGCTAAAAATAGCGTCAATCTTTGTTAGTCCAATCCAAATTATGCAAATTAGAGGAAAAATAGCAATAGTGTTTGCAAAAGTAGATACTCAGGCATCTTTCCAAACCTCAACTATTATTTGTATTTCGTTTAATTTTTTACATTTTTTTGCATATCATAGTTTTTGTCTCTCTTGTTTCAAGGGAATTATACAATTAGGCTAACCGTGTCTTTGTGCGGTCAATAACATCTTTGTAGTTTGTTTAGTGATATTATGGTAACTACTTTCTTTTCAAAACTTTGCTACTCATGTGTTGAGTTGGTCTCGACCATGTTTACATTTGTGCATTTACGGGTGTCCTAAGAAAATATTCCTTTTTTTTGTTGGACTAAGGGGACGGCCTAGGGGGAGGCCCTAGGAGTGTGCACATAAGTTATAGGCAAATGGTTTGTTTCCTCCGGAGGATCACGTGAGGAACGTCATCTGGTTTTGTGATGTGACACTGTGTCACCAGTTTTCGTTGCCCAATTAAGTAGTAGGGTCATTTCATCTCACGTTTTTATTGTTGGCTTTTTTTCGTCTCGTAAGGACCATCTCGTGCTGCAGTAAGGACTCGGGCCAGCCGAGCTGTGTATTTTGTTACGACGCTACAATAGAGTTTTTTGTTTGCTACGAGGTCTCCGGCGAAGCCCTTTTTTTGCTACAATAACACAAATTACTTTTGCTACAATTTTTTTCCGTTTTTGCTATAATAGTACAAAGTGTTTGCTATAATGTCTCCGACAAGATCTCCGGTGATGTCTTCAGCAAAATCATTATTTTGCTACAATAGCATTTTTTTTTCCTGCAGTGCTCCGGGGACAACCAAACGTTTTCCTTTATACAAAGAGAAATAGTGAAAATCCCAGTTCACTCTGGAAATTCAAAAACATATAAAAACACTTCAAAAAATTCTGAAACAAATAAAGAGAAACATATGCTAACGATTTCACATATCTACAAAGTTTCATGGGAAAATAAAATTTTATGCTGCACTGTGAAAAAACAAGTTTTGGGATATGTCATACCCGCAAACAAAAGTTTAAATATCTGCATATTGATTGTTACGGTCTGAATTTACACGTACGATGTATTACTGTCACAGCTCGTGTGTTCTAAGTATGAACCTAATTCGTCCTGATCGTTCGGCGCAAAACTAAATCTCCCAAGTTATCTATCGTGCAGCTCGTCGGAGGAAATCTCCGGGGCGCTGGCGCCAGCGATGGCGTCAAGCCGCTGGACGAGCAGCTGCGCCGTGGGCCTCGCCTTGGGGTCCTCGCTGACGCACGCGCACGCCAAGTCCAGCACCCTCTCCGCCTCGTCCCGGTGCGTTCTCACCCTCGCCACGCCGGCGTCCACCACCTCGCGCCCTCTCCCCTCCCGCCGCAGCCGTACCGCCCACCCTGTCACGTCCCTCGCCCCGAGCCGCGCAGTCATGTCCACCGGCCGCCGCCCTGTCACCAGCTCCACCAGCACCACCCCCATGCTGTACACGTCCCCACGGTACGTCGCCGCCGGCGAGCACCCGTACTCTGGCGGGATGTACCCCAGCGTGCCCACCAGGTCCGTCGTCACGTGCGTGTCGTCATTCCCGCGCGCCAGCCGTGCCAACCCGAAGTCCGCCAGCCGCGCTTCCATGGCCGCGTCCAGCAGGATGTTGCTCGACTTCACGTCCCGGTGCATCACCCGCGGCCTCGACGCGCCATTGCCGCCGTGCAGGTAAGCCAACCCGCGCGCCGCGCCCCGAGCGATCCGCAGCCGCGCTGGCCACGGAAGGGCGGACTCGTCCCCGAAGCTGGCGCGCCCGTGGAGCCAGTGGTCGAGGCTGCCGTTCTCCATGAACGGGTAGATGAGGAGGCGGACGTCCTTGCCGACGCGGCAGTAACCGCGGAGCGAGACGAGATTGCGGTGGCGCACGCGGGAGAGCGCCTCCACCTCCGCGCGGAACTCCCGCTCCATCTGCTGGAAGTCGCCGGAGAGGCGCTTCACGGCGATGTCCCGGCCGTCGGCGAGCGTCCCGCGGTACACCATCCCGAACCCGCCGCACCCGACGATGCGCGAATCGTCGAAGTCCCCCGTCCCCTTCACCACCTCGTCTAGCGTGATCACCGTTGTTTTCTGGGTGGCGCCGGCATCGTCGTCGTCTCCGGGGAATAGAAGCACCAGCGTGGACGACCTTGTCTCCTCGGACGTGTCGAGGCTGCTTTCGTCGTCGGCGGCCACTCTGCAGGCGTTGTCCTCCTGACGCCGCCTCGACCATGCCCGCCAAGTCGCCGCAAGGCCCGTGGCGAGCAGCAGCGCCGTGCCCACGCATATGGCCGCGACGACGCCAGCGCTGGCAGCGCTCCTCTGGCCAGTGCTCCCAGGTGCCGCGTTGCCGTCCGCAACGTGATCTCGATCGCACTTCCGCGCCACGTGGAAGCCGCACAGGAACGGATTACCCGCGAAATCCGCGCGCGAGAAGGTGGAGAACTGGCCGCCGACGGGGACCTCGCCGGAGAGATTGTTGTACGCCACAGAAAAGTGGGAGAGGAAGCTGAGCCGCGTCAGCGACGGCGGGATGGCCCCGGAGAGCGCGTTGTGCGAAATGTCAAGCGATTCCATGCTGGTCATCCCCGACAGCTCCGTCGAGATGGGCCCCGAGAAGCCGTTCCAGCTCAGGTCAACGATGTGCACCCTGGTCAGCGCCCCCAGCGCCGGCGGCACGACGCCGGTGAGGTTGTTGCGCCCCAGCACCAGCGACGGCGGGAAGCTGCTCACCTGGTTATACTGACGCCCCTTCGCCGACACGTTCCGGCGCATGAAGAACGGGAAGTCCTGCACCGTCGCGTCCTCACCGTCGCCACTGCTGTTGCTGGCCAGAAGCGCTGGCATACGCGTGAAGCTGGCCGGAATCTCCCCCTGCAGCGTGTTGTTGGAGATGTCGAGGTAGAAGAGGTGGTTGAGCTCGCCAAGGAACGGCGGGATCGGGCCGGCGAGCTTGTTCCACGAGATGTCGAGCACCTTGAGCTTCCTGAGCCCAGCGATCCACGCCGGGATGACGCCGGTGAGCTCGCAGTTGGCTATGACGAGCACCTGGATGTTTGGGAACCCGTCGATACCGGCCTTCGGCATGGCCTCGCCGCCATGGAAGTTCCTGGTGAGCACGAGACTCGTCAGGTTCGGCAGGCGCTGCAGTATCAGCAGCGCCAACGTGACATTGGCGAGTCCATTCCCGCTGAGGGAGAGGAACGAGAGGGACCGGAACGCGGCGAAGGACGGCGGTATCTCGCCGGTGAGGAGGTTACGGCCGAGGTTGAGCGCCGTCATGCCGGCGCACTCCGGGAGGCTCGCCGGGATGGGGCCCGTGAACTTGTTGGCGCCGAGGTCGAGGTACACGAGGCTGTTTACAGTGCGGAAGTCTAGGCTGATGGCGCCGGCGAGCGAGTTGTTGCGGAGGCCAGTTGAGGACTCGGAGGTTGACGCAGAGCGAGAGCGTGGACGGGAGGCGGCCCGCGAGCAGGTTGCTCGGCGCCGAGAGCTCCTGGAGCGTGCGGGCGAGCGCGTCGAACGCCTCGGGGAGCGCGCCGGAGAAGGCGTTGAAGGAGAGGTCGAGGCGGACGAGGGCGGTGAGGTTGCGCAGGCCCGGGGAGATCTCGCCGGAGAGGGAGTTAGTGTGGACTGTGAGGTACTGTAGGGACTTGACAGCGAAGAGGTCGTCGGGGAGGGCGCCGGTGAAGCCGTTGCCGTCGAGCGAGAGCTCATGGAGCGACCGGCATTGGGCGAAGCCCGCGGGGATGTCGCCGGAGAGCCTATTCATCGAGAGACGTAATATTTGCAGCCCAGGTGATGAGGCGCAGAGGGCGGCGGCGTCGACGGGGCCCTCGAAGGCGTTGCCCGACGCGTCGTACGCCCTGAGGTTCGCCGTGCCGGGCAGCACCGGGAGGGCGCCGACGAACGCGTTGTTCGACACGTTGAAGACGTGCACCGCCGGCAGCTCGATCACACCGGCGCCGACGAGCGGGCCGGAGAGGGAGTTGGAGCTGACGTCGAGCACCTCGAGGGTGCCGAGACGGAGGATGCCCGTCGGGAGCACGCCCCGGAGCGCGTTGCCGGAGAGGTTGAGCACGCGGAGCACGGTCAGGTCGGTGAGCGACGCGGACACCTTGCCCCGGAGCGTCCGGTTGGACAGCACCACCCCGACGACGGACGCGCCCGAGCAGAGCACCCCGGGCCACGCGCAGCAGCCTTCGTCGGGCGCGGCGGGCCATCCGCTGACGGGAGCGTCGAGGCCGGCCGAGAAACCTCTCAGCGCGTTGAGGTCGCCGGACGCGCACGGCGGCGAGGTCTGCGCCAGGCCGCTCTGCAGCAGCAGCAGCAGCAGCAGCGCCGCCGCCAGTGTGCTACCTCCTCTGCTTCGTCCCATTGATCATAAGCACGGAGGCATCAAGGATCCTTGATTGACTGGTTGCTTGCCAGGAGAAGAACGAAGGGAGAGTGCTGTCAGCTCACTAACGAACTTAGCTTGTGTGTCAGCTGGGTTTGACTATGCATGGGTTAACCAGATGTTTAAGCTCTTCTTGTCCAGAAAAAAATCAAATGGAGTATTAAAAACAGCAGCTAGCTAGCTAGTGCTGAGTATAATATTGCGTTGTGTCATTTTCTTACTTTCTTTCTCTCTATCGATCGATTAATTAGTTTAATGGCGGTGTGTGGGTGTGACCTCCTGCTCCTGTAGCCAGTGGAGCTAGTGGAAGCAGGCCACGTGGCACATGATTAGAGTACACATCCATGATTAGATTATGTAGACAATTACACTAGCCTAATTACCTCACAAGTCTTCGAACAAATGAGTACACAGGACAAGACAGCCGCAGCCGTTTGCCTATCTATAAATAAATCTAATAATCTATAGGGAGAGAAAATAATCCCAGATGTTTAAGCTCTTCATCTTCTTATTCTTCTTGTCCAGGAAAAATCAAATTCACAAAATATATAAAAACAGCAGCAAGTGCTGAGTATAGTATTGTGCTGTGTCATTTTCTTGGCAGTGGATGGGGAGCTTAGCTAGCTTAATTAACTAGGTTAATGGCGGTGGTGGGTGTGTGTGACCTCTTGCTCCTCCTGTAGCCAGTGATCCAGGGGAAGGAGGTCAACGGCCGTGGGAGGGTGCCACGTGGCACAACCAGCCGCAGGTTCATTGGTGTAACGTTAGATTAGAGGGACATGAGATTACCTAGGCAATTAAACTACTACTACTAATTACCTCAAAAAATTAGCCTAATTACCTTACAAGTCAGGACGGCTTTGAACGAATGAGTACACAAGACAAGACAGCCGTAGCCGTTTGCCTATCAATAAAAAAAAAATCTAATAATCTATATATAGGGAGAGAAAATAACCACGAGTGGCTGTAGAAAATGCAGCACATTCTACCGACATAGGGGGAAAAAATTAGACAGGTCTACGCCTTGATCATGCCTTCCTAAGCAAAACGTATTAAAACGAGAAACGGCCGGCGGAGATGACTTGAGAGTCAAGTGTTGAGATCAGCAGAAGCTTCCTCTGTCTGTATGCACGTACATGCATGCACCTACCTGCAACAAAAAGTCAGATCAGGTAGTATTATTCTTCTCTTATTATAATATCATTTCCAGGTTCAGGTTATAACCGTGGATTAAGTACTTAATTTGTCCAGGATATGAATGGCTGGCCACTGATCATACATACATACATAGAGACATGCATACCCGTGCAATGGATTCCGTGAGGATTAGTTATTTGCTAATTACACTCTTCCTGAAACAAAAATTACCATTTCCCAAGCTCAGTAAAATGTACACAGTGTTAGTCAAGGGTCGGAGTTGATCACTAGCACATCAACCACATGCGGTTTGTTGCAACCAAGAAGAAAAGAAAACAATCGGCAAAGTTGAACAATAATACGGAGCATGGTCAGAGGTCCAAACCCAAAAGAATTTGACCTGTCACTTCAACAAAATATTCTGGTATGGTTGGACGGACGGAAGGCCTGTTGAAGCAACCAAACAGGTTTCTGAACAACTCCTCAAAGGCTAAACAAAGGAGTTGTTGCTAGCTACAAGAACTGAGATAGGACTGTATTTGTTTTGCATTTCTAGTTTGTTCTTTTGTTACCCGGATAAACCGCATAAATAAAAAATAACAATGTAAGCCTGGTTTGAATAACATGCAACTAGTTCATTATGATGCAAGAGAAAACATCGACATATGCTATATACTTAATAACTGGGAAAATTCATGTAAAAGAAATAACAGGAAAAATTTCATGATCAAAATTGCATGTATCGTAACAAGGAAAATCTCGGAGCTAGCAGCCCTTCAGCTACACTCCAAGTGCCATCTTTACCTCCAACGGATTCTATCAGCATCTAGCTAGCTAATTAATTAGCTTGGATTTGAGAGAGGTTTACATGTCCGGATGACAGTTCACCTGGGCTAATAGTCTGCCGGAGTCTACATACGAAAAGCTAGATCGCGTATTAATGAGTACCGATTGGGAAGATAAGTTCCCTTTGGTAACGGTACGTGCTCTAGAACGTATTGAGTCTCTATCGGACCATGCTCCCCTTCTTCTTTCGACTGGCACATCAAGACCAAAAGGCCAGACACAGTTCAAATTTGAACTAGGTTGGTTTTTGAGAGAAGGTTTTGATGAACTAGTAAAGAAAGTCTGGCGCAAACCGGTCTTAGGTGATAACCCAATACGGAGATGGAATAATAAAATGCGCAATATGCGTAAATATCTCCGTGGTTGGGCGAGACATACGACCGGGATGTTAAAGAAGGAGAAACATCGTCTTTGTTCCATTATTGATGAGTTAGATCGACTCGCTGAAACTAGGTTGTTATCTACGCAAGAGATTGAACTGAAAAGTCAATCCAATGCGAAAGTAGCACAAATGTTGCGGGAAGAGGAACTCAAATGGTATCAGAGATCGAAATCTCAATTCACTCTCGAAGGAGACTCAAATACTCGGTATTTCCATAATGTTGCCAACGGCAGACATCAGAAAAAACGAATTCAATGTCTCCATCAGGATGAAGGTCTCATTGAGGGACAAGAGTGTCTCAAGGCCTATATCACAAAGTTCTATAAAGATTTGTTTGGGGCTCCTGAAGTAGGTAATATTACCATGGATGAGACCCGAACAAATGATATTCCCCAAGTTTCAATGGAAGAAAACGTTTTTCTTAATGCTCCCTTCTCTGAAGAGGAGATAAAGAAGGCTATATTCCAAATGGAACATAATAAGGCACCTGGCCCAGATGGTTGTCCGGCGGAGTTCTATCAGCATTTCTGGGAAATCATTAAACATGACCTCATAGAGATGTTTGATTGCTTACAGAGTGGACATCTGGAGTTATATCGCCTTAATTTTGGGGAAATCTTTTTGTTACCTAAGGTTTTGAACGCGGAAAGGATACAACAGTACCGACCAATCTGCCTTCTTAACGTGAGTTTCAAAATCTTTACAAAGGTTGCAACTATTAGGCTAAATTCAGTGGCAGATCATGTGGTAAAACCTACACAGACTGCTTTTATGCAGGGTAGGAATATCCTAGATGGGGTCGTGACTTTACACGAAACCGTACATGAGTTGCACACGAAAAAGCTTAATGGGGTAATTCTTAAAATAGACTTTGAAAAGGCCTACGATAAAGTGAATTGGGAGTTTCTACAACAGACTCTGAGAATGAAAGGATTTTCAGAGGAGTGGTGTACTCCAGTTCGCAACTTCGTAGTTGGAGGTAGTGTGGCTATCAAAGTCAATGACGATGTTGGCCGATACTTCCAAACTAAGAAAGGCTTGAGACAAGGTGATCCGCTATCGCCCGTATTGTTTAATATTGTGGCAGATATGTTAGCAATCATGATCGATCGAGCCAAGGAAAATGGCCTAATTGAGTGAGTAATTCCACATCTAGTTGATGGGGGGTTGTCTATCCTTCAATATGCAGATGATACAATTCTCTTTATGGAACACGATTTGGAGAAAGCGGCGAATCTAAAATTAATTCTTTCAGCGTTCGAACGATTATCCGGATTAAAAATCAATTTCCATAAAAGTGAATTGTTCTGCTTTGGCGAGGCACAAGATGCAGTTGCACAGTATACCGAGCTATTTGGTTGCGAGCAAGGTCAGTTTCCTATTAAGTATTTGGGAATACCAGTACATTACAGGAGATTGACTAATGCAGAATGGGCTCAAGTCGAAGAACGTTTGCAGCAAAGGCTATCTAGTTGGAAAGGAAAATTGTTGTCACTGGGTGGAAGACTGGTACTCATTAATTCAGTCCTTACTAATATGGTACTGTATATGATATCATTCTTCCAGCTACCTAAAGGAGTCTTAAAAAAATTGGATTACTTCCGATCAAGATTCTTTTGGCAGGGTGACAACGAGAAAAAGAAATATCGACTGGCTAGATGGGATGTAGTTTGTCGTCCACGAGATCAAGGAGGGCTTGGTATTCATGACCTGCAAGTCAAGAATTCAGCCCTACTTGGTAAATGGATTTTTAAACTACTAACCGAAGATGGCGTATGGCAGACCCTCCTGAAACGTAAATACATAGGTTCGAAAGCAATATCACAGGTTATGTGGAAACCAGGTGATTCACACTTTTGGGCTGGACTCATGGCGAATAAAAATAAGTTTTTTCGCTATGGGGTATTTAAGATTAAGGTTGGATCACAGATACGGTTCTGGGAGGATAAGTGGTTAGGTAATACCACACTCAGAGAACAGTATCCGGCCTTGTACACGATAGCGCGACATAAGGATGATACGCTGGCTAAGGTCATGCAAACATCACCTCCTAATGTTACGTTCCGACGAGATTTACTCGGGCCTCGACTTGTGTCTTGGCAAAACCTGGTTGATAGATTAACGAGGGTTACTCTTACACCAGGCGCTGATGAATTTCGATGGAAGATCACCAAGAATGGTATATTTTCGGTGGATTCTATGTACAGGGCTCTGATCCAATCGGATATGCCAGTCGATATCTTCAAAAATGTATGGCGTATGAAAGTGCCGCTGAAGATTAAGATCTTCGCGTGGTACCTTCGTAAGGGGGTCATACTCACCAAGGATAATCTTGTCAAACGTAATTGGCATGGGAGCTCTAAGTGTGTTTCTTGTTCTCATGATGAGACAATTAAACACTTATTCTTTGATTGCACATTTGCGCGTTCTATATGGTCCGCTATCCAAATGGCTTCGAATCTCTATCAGCCTACTTCCGTTGCGAATATATTCGGCAATTGGTTAAATGGGGTTGATAAACGATTTAAGACTATTATTAGGGTAGGAGCGCTTGCCGTTATTTGGTCGCTCTGGCTATGTAGAAATGACAAGATTTTCAATGATAAAAACTTTTCTCGTATGCAGGTTCTATTCAGGAGCACAGGTATTCTCCGTTCGTGGTCCACATTACAGCGAGGGGAGTTACGAGGCCTTTTTACGGAGGCATGTGCACGACTGGAGCAGGTGGCGAGGGATATTTTTATCCCACATGGATGGCCGCTTGATCTACGGATAACGGCTCCATAGCATCGACAGTCTACAGCGGATGTTTTGTAGCATTGTCGCTCTGTTCATTTTTCAGTTTCGGATTTCGGCTGTGTGCATCTCACGATGCAGAGGCCGGGTGTAATGCTTGAACTTTTTGAGTAATAAAGCCCTTTATCAAAAAAAAAAAAATCAATCTGTCTTGGATCACAGGGCCAAAAGGCAGTGCCTCATGGTTACTTCTAAGAAAAAAGGGTACACTTTGCAGCTGACCAACTGATCAGAGCAAGGTGGCTCATGAAATACCTTGATTGAGAACGAATGAGTACAAAAGACAAGACGAGTCGCAGCCGTTTGCCTATCTATATAGAGAAAAGAAAAATCACAAGTGGCAGTAGAAAATGCAGTACATTCTACCGAAAAAGGAGAAGAGAAAACCTTGATCATCATGCCTTCCTAAGCAAACGTATTAAAAGGAAAAAACGGCCGGCGCAGCTGACTTGAGAGTTAAGAGTTGAGATCAATCGAAGCTTCCTCTGTCTGTCTGTATGTACGTACATGCATGCATCAACCTGGAAGAGAAGTCAGATCATAGTATTATTCCTCTCTTATTATATATTAACTTCTTACTGTCTCTTGCCTGTCATTCAATTTTATAAACCAGTGTAATTATCACCTCCAGGTTCAGGTGCATGGCTTACCCAGTGCTGGATTCAGCTGGGTTAAGTAATTAGTCTAGGATATTCATGGCTTACCCAGGTGCTGGATTCAGCTGGGTTACAGATGAGATGAACTGGGTTTGCCCTAGTGGTTTTACCATTTACCAAGCACGGTAAACTTGACACAGGATTACTGAAGGTCTGAAGGATACGCTAGCACATCAACCACTTGCAGGTTGTTACATCCAAGAAACAAAAAACAATTGGCAAGTTCACTTTCTGAATAAAACAATTGGCAAGTTGAACAATAATACTGAGAATGGTCACAAGTCCAAACCAAAAAAGAATTTGACCTGTCACTTCACCTAAATTTTCAGGTATGGATGGACGGAAGGCTTGTTGATGAAGCAACCAGGTAGGTCTCTGAACAACCCAAAAGGCTAAAAAACAGAGGAGTTGTTGCTAACAGAAAGAACTGAGATTGGAATGTAGTATTTGTTCTGCATATCTAAGTTATTTTTTAAATGCTTACTTGTATTGTATGATTGAACTAGATTAACTTATTTTCATGCTTAACACTGAAACGGTCAACCCGGATAAATCGCAAAAGATAGAAATAACAATTTAAGCCTGCTCTTGAATAACCTGCAACTAGTTCATGATGACGCAAGCGAAAACATTGACTTATACTATATATAAAAGCAAGCGAAGTTCCAGGTACAAAATTTTCTTGTACCGAAACAGATAAAATCTAGGAGCTAGCAGCTCTTCAGCTACACTCCAAGTGCCATCTTTATCAGCAACAGAATCTTTCAGCGCCTAGCTAATTAGCTGTGCTAATACTAATCAATCTGTCTTGGATCAGAGGACCAAATGGCAGTGCTTCATGGTTACTCTAAGAAAAAGGAAGACTTTGCAGTTGATCAACTGATCAGAGCAAAGGTGGCTCATAAAAAAAAACTGCATATACTAACTGGTTAATTAATTAATCTTTAGTTCACCCTGGTCCATGATTTTACATACCAAGTATCAACTACAACTTTATTTTCCACTACACTAATTCCAGCCATCTTTCTAATATTCTAATAACCACTCATGTGTCTGCAAAGTTAGCTTCGAAACGACAGGGTGCAAGCGGCTAAAGATGTTCATCAGGATATGCTAAATAAAACCGCATGATTATTATGGGTCAGCCACAGCACTACTGCCATGCAGACGTGAGGTTATCTTTTTTTTTATCTTGTTGATGTCTGTGGTTCTTCCTTTTTGAGGCTCATTAGGGAATGCGTGATGATGGCATGGCCTTTTTCTTAATTCGCATATAGGATTACTTAACTTTCCTTAATCTCATGATGGCCACTAGATTGAAGCAGCGGCTCACAGCATGTCAACCATCTGTGCATGAATAAAATATGTTGGGATAGAGGTGGTGGAATCCACTTGTTGTCTATAAGGATGTCAGAATGTTGCTGCAGATCTTCATGGCCACTTTCTTTTGCTATCCTTATCATACCTAAAATTTATTGTTTATTTTCTACAGGGTTTTTTATATATGTTTTGTTGAGGTTGGAAAAAAAATATTAGACTTCTATATGTACGTCCAGAGATATATGATAGCATGGTATGATTTCACAGATTCTGTATATCTGTGGACTTAATTGCTACTCCCACCGTATCAAAATGTAAGATGTTTTAGCGTTTTCTAGACAAAACGTATCTAGACATGTTTTAGTGTGTACATTCACATGAATCTACACACTAAAACGTGTCTACATGTGTCTTTTTTATAAAACGATAAAACATCTTACATTTCGATGCGGAAGGAGTACAAGCCAATAAGGATTATTTGAATTGAAAAAATATGCCTCTAACAACTGTAGTGAACATTAGTTTCATCACATAGAATATTTTCAAATAATGCTCCTCTAACAACTGTAGTGCACATTAGTTTCATCAAATAAAAATACTCCACCTAGTTGGTCTAGAAAGATCTAGTATGCTGCACTACAACTAATTAGTGCTGAAGTTGGTACTCTTTTATTTCAGAAAAAAAAAAAGAGCACACAACAGCTGCACAAGTGTGAAGCACTAACTGAAAATAGTCACTCTTAGCATAATAATCCCTTCCATACTAGTGCTACACATACTCCCAGTTCGACACATAATATTCTGCCCCGTAAATTAAAAGTGAATGTGATAATCCCAGTGTTTTCTTGTGGTGGCAAGACGCCATTACGGCATAGTGGATATCAGCTAATGATAATCAAATTAAAAAGGAACCAAGCACATATATAGGTGTTTGCTAATCTATGTGGCCACTAGTTGTTGGTAGTAATAAAAAGGAGGGAAATTAATTGGGAATCCATCCATTGCTTTGTGGAAGGGGTAACAGTCAGGTCGAAAAAGAAGTTGCAGCACTTGGAGACAGTTGACCGGCAACATCCATCCATCTGCTGGTCTCTCTGTAGTGTATGTAGACAGGCTCTCAAGTGGAGCAGACAGCAAACTTTCAGCAACTGATTGGTAGGCAAAAAGTATAAATAGGAAATTCTCTTTCTTTTATATATGTTGATAATCATTGTTGGTTCTCCAAGGAATTTTAGCAACTATTCAAATGATCTTCAAAGGGATTTTTAAAAATTATGTGGGCTGGTGATTTGTACACATGTGAAAAATCCAGACGAACTTTTCCTTCAGGATTCATCGGCACTACAGCTTATATGAAAAACATTCCGTTGACTCAAACCACTTGTAAAGATTCTTACGATTTGCTATGAGTGATCAAACATCAGTTCATTCTTGTAGGATTTTAGATGGATACCAAAATTTTCTGGAATCATAACAATAAAAACACCCTGGATTCTATTTTGAAAGAAGTCGAGAGTTTCAGGATTTATATCGTCAAACAAATACGAATAATTGCATCTGAAATCAACCACAGAAATTTGGTCATTCCTTGCATGCTCATGGTTTCCTCTGGGATCATGCTTACTCGGCACTCACGGACATCCCACAAGACTGAAAGTAATCAACTTCCGTACCTCGAACGTTCGAAATTTCTCTCGATAACAAGTCAGCTTGATAACACGCCCACCGGAATGAGAGAGGTGAAATATTAATACTAAGAAAGTCGCCAAGAAGTAAAAGGCTGCCACATATTCATCACGTAGAGGCAAGCAGAAGTATTCGTTCAAAAAGGAGCTCTATTTTTTTTGAGAATTCTACGTGTTGGCAAGAATTCTCTAAAAGTGTAAGAGAATACAAAGTTATTGGCATAAAACAACAAAAGACAGCTTATCCATTTCAAGCTATAAAAAATGAAAACATATCCCTCACCTCAACTTCCTGATGTCTGTGAGGCAAAGTGACATGTGGCTCGCATCACAGGTGCTCCGCGTGAACTCGATGAACCTCTTGCCATGGATGCAGTTCTCCTGCTTGTCTCTGCAGCACTCCAAATTTCTTGAGACATGCCGGGGCTCGCCAGCACTGGCGATGAGGCTTCTGGACAAGCCTATAAAGGATGTGATGTTGAGCTTTGGCTCCCTGCACAGCTCCATCCTGGTCTGTCAATGCAATGATATGTTGTCTTGTTCAGCTTATGGAAGATGGTCACCTTCAGTGTGATGTGATCAGATCCTCCGCAAACTTGTTTGAACTGCTCAAACAGATTTTTCTTTCAGGAGGTTTCAAATATTCGAAAGATTGTCTGCTTCTTTGCGACCTCACCTATTTAAGCGAGCTCAAAAGAGTGTTTTTCGCATCATTTGCTTAGCTAGGTAGATTCCGTAAGGCATCCAAGCTTCTGCCTATTCGTTCTTCTACCCAGGCAAGTCTCCTCTCAAGTTTTAGCACACTAGCATGCATAATCCTAATATCAACTTGTGCAAGCTTGGCAAATGAGCGTATCAACATGTAATAATCAGTATGTTTGCTCACTCCATTTGTGGTTCGCATTTCCTCCATGTGCATCTTTGGATTCTCATCCTACAAAGCAGCAGGTTTAGCCATCATCAAATTTTTTTTTTGAGCGAAACAACGGAGGGCGATGAGCCCACCTGAAATATATATATATATCAGTAACAAAGACCCGGGGGGGGGGGGGGGGGGGCCGCTTTTACAAACCAGGAGAGAGAGAGAGAGGGGGGGTGGGTTACACGGGGTCGGGGGAGAGGGACGCGCACCACTCGACCAGCGGGCGGCAATCTAGGCGTCGCGGCGCCCTAGACAACCACAGGGTGAGATGCTCCCTTAAAAAGAGAAAGAAATCGGCGGGGGAAGACCGCACGTTGTCGAAGACAAGACGGTTCCTAGTTTTCCAGGTCACCCAGAGCAGAAGGGAGGCCGCGGTCGCGGTCAGCGGAGGCGGCCACGCTGGATGCGCCGCTGAGAACGCCGCGATCAGGTCGGGAATGGCGGCGATGTCCTCGAGACGGGCAATGCCGGCAGCGCGGCCCCAGACCACACCCAGGCGCGGGCAGGCCACGAACAGGTGGATCAAGTCTTCATCAACCGCGGGGCAGAACGGGCAGGCGGCGGAGCCGATGATCCCCAGCCGACAGAGGCGTGCCCTCGTGCGCGTCCGTCCATGGCGAAGGATCCAGACGAACACCTTAACCTTGACGGGAGCGAAGGAGGCCCAGTTGAGATCGTGCAAGGCGGGGCCGCACCCGGTGCTGTGCAGGAGCCTGTACGCCACACCGGTCTTGTACCCGTCACGGGGAGCCCCCAGCAGACGGCGCCCATCGGGGACGTTACTGGGGGCGAACTCCTGGATAGCCCGCGAGAGCAGGGCGAACTCGCCACGCGCAGCGGGGGTGAGACGCGCCCTGGGGCGTAGAGCGTCGATGCCCCCTCTCAGGACGTCAGACACGGTGGCGCCCAGCTCGAGGCTGTGGGAGAAGGCCGCGGGGAGGATGGTGGCAGCTGCTCCCGAACCGGACCAACGGTCATGCCAGAGCGAGGAGGATTCCCCGTTCCCAACCCGGACGGTGGTGATAGCCCTGACGAGGGGCACGAGCTTCTCAAAATCACGCCACGAGGGCGTGGGAGGATGCGGGTCCCGCCCAAGGTACCACCGCCGAATCCACACCGTCCAGGGGTTGTCCACACCGGAGACTAGCTTGAACACGATCTTCATCAGGAGGCAGGTGTTCTGGACGCCGAGGTCAATCAGCCCAAGACCGCCTTCAGAGCGCAGCCTGCACGCCGACTCCCACGATACTAGGCAGTCTCCTCCGGAACAAGTAGCAGACGCCGTCCAAAACATGGCGCGTCGCGGCTTGTCAATCTGCGCGACGACGCCCTTGGGGAGGGGGATCACCGACATCGCGAAGGAGGGCAGCGCCGATAGCACCGCGGTGGTGAGCGTCAGGCGGGCCCCAGGGTCGAGGGTGCGAAGCCGCCAGCTGGGGATACGGAGGGCGACCTTTTCCGCCAAGAAGCTCAGGGAGCCAGCAGCGAGCTTTTTGTCGGAGAGAGGCAGGCCGAGGTAGGACTGGGGGAAATCGGAGAGCTGGCAGCCGAGCCCCGCAGCAAGGGAGGCGGCTTCATCGGGGGGGACACAGATGGGGACGAATGTGCTCTTGTGGTAGTTGATGACGAGCCCGGTGGCCGCCGAGAACGCGTCGAGGGCGGACCTGAGGAGCGCAACCTGGGCTGGATCAGCCCTGATCATGATCAACGTGTCGTCAGCGTACTGGACGACGGGACAGGGCAGGTCATCCACCAAAGGGTGGAGGATACGCCCACCCAGCAGGTCCGACACAATGATCTGTCGGAGGAGGCCAGCCACCACAAGGAAGAGGTACGGGGAGAGGGGGTCTCCCTGGCGCAGGCCATTCTTGCAGACGATCCAGGGGCCGGGCACACCATTGAGCAGAACAGCAGTTTTCCCGGTGCAGAGGACCGCCCCGATCCATGAGCGGAAGACGGAGCCGAACCCACGGGCCTTCAGGACGGCGTCAAGCGAGGCCCAGTTAACCGAATCGAATGCCTTACGAAAGTCCAGCTTCAGGGCGATGGCGGGGGTTTTCCGGACATGACAGCATTGGACCAGCTCGGACGCGTAGAGGAAGTTGTCCGAGATGCAGCGCCCCGGGATGAACCCTGACTGCTCAAAGCCAACCAACTGCTCAATGAAGCCCTGCAGACGCGTCGTGAGGATGCGAGTGACAACTTTCACCACACAGTTCTGAAGGGAGATGGGTCGGAAGCCGTCAGCCGTTGTGACGGACGCCGTCTTCGGAAGCAACGCAATGTAGGCTTCGTTGACGCCGGCAAGATGAGCGCGCCCTTGGTGGAACTCATTCAGGAAAGCCAGGAGGTCAGCCCTAGTGAGGCACCAAAACGACTTGAAGAAGGCGGGGCCGAACCCATCGGGGCCGGGGCTGCTATTGGATCGCATCGCCCAAATGGCTTTCTTCAGCTCGGACTCGGTGAAGGGGACTTCAAGGGCTCCCAGACCGGGCACCGGAGGCAGCAGGGCGTCGAGAGCGGGGTCCCAAGCCGCAGGGACCACAGTGCCCAGAAGCGCCTTGTAGAAGCTGTGGAGAACCCTCTCTTTGTCCTTGTGCGCTACCACCGGTACCCCGTCCGCGTGCAGGGTCTTAATCTGGTTGCGGCCCAGACGCGCAGAGGCGCTGGCGTGGAAGAACGCCGTGTTCTCATCTCCGAGCCTGCAGAGCCGGAAGGAGTACCTCTGCTTCCAGTACGCGTCCAGCTGCTTATACTGGAGGGAGAGCTGCGCTCTGACATGCCCCCGGAGGCATGATTCGGCGGGCGAGAGAGCACGGAGTTCCTCATAAAGATCGAGCAGCGAGAGAGCGTCGCGGCAGTTGGAGACGACGACCCCGGGACGCAGCCTGTTCCGGGCCCACTTCTTAGATTCTGCACGGGCCCACTTAAGCTTGCGCGCTAGACGGCGAGCGGCCCCGTCGATCTGATTGCAAGGCCTAGCCCACACTTCCTCGATCAATCTTCTGTACTCCGGCGAGTGAGCCCAGTACTTCTCGAATCGAAAGGTTTGGGTGGCGGGGGCGCGAGACGAGGACTCCACAAGGAGAGGCACGTGATCCGAGGTGTTGCGCACAAACGACCTCAAGGTGGAGTTGAATAGCGAGGAGACCCAGTGGCGATTGACCAGGGCTCGGTCAAGCCTGACGAGGGTGGGCACGTCACGGTTGTTGGTCCAGGTGTATTGACGGTCCAGCAGCGGAAGATCATGGAGCTCTAGATCATTGATCAGGTCGCCGAAGGACCCAGCCACGCGCTCGTCGAAGCGACCGGTGTTTTTATCCGCACGGGAGAGTGTCATGTTGAAATCTCCGACCAGGATCCAGGGAAGATCGCAGAGAGGGCTGAGCGAGCGCAGCTCGGCCAGGAACTCCACTCTCGGAAGCGAAGTGCAAGGCCCGTACACGTTGGTCACCGCGAAGGGGGAACCATCCGCCGCGAACTCGAAGAACGAAGTCAGCGTGAAAGCGAGCTCGACGTCGCGCACGTGCTTGATGAAGTCGCTACGCCAGGACGTGAGGAGCCCCCCGGATGCACCATCCGAGCCCTTTGTCGAGAAGTTAGCAAAGCCGGGCGGCAGGAAGGAGGCGGCCTTCGAGCGGGAGACATCTCGCAGCTTTGTCTCTTGGAGGCAGATCAGGTTGAGCGGTTGTGAGGAGAGGTTCCGTTTAACGTCGACACACTTGTCCGTGTCGTTCAAGCCCCGGATGTTCCACGAACCTAGCACTAGTTTTTTACAAGGAGTACTCATGGGTAGACTAGGGGGGGCACCAAGTCGCCGTAGCGAGCAAAACACATACTAGGGGGGGCAGGCCAACGCTATACAAGCCTGTACATAAACGCACCCAAGCAGACACACACCTACTCGCGCGACCCCAGGTAGACAAGGCAGCGAGCCGACTACCTAAGCAAAACGGGGCGGGGGTCGCCGAGAGCAGACGGGGGAGCTCATGCATGGCCACCATCCGGCACCAGGGCGGCCTGAAGATCACGGACAGCATCCGCGGGCAGCTGGCACGCCGACGCCATGGAGTTGATCTCCAGGGAGGTGAGGGGCGGCAGGGCATGGCTCGGCGCGGACTCACCACCGAGGCGAGCGGTCTTGACGGCCACCGCACGGTCCAACGCCGTCTGGAACAGCGCAGGGGAGCGCGAACTGAGCCGAGCGCTCGCTCGGGAGGGCTCCAGGCCGGCAGCCCCGCTGCGCTTGCGACGCGCACCACCGCGGGACGAGGCGGCGACGGCCTCCGCTGCAGACGCGGGCACACCGCGCACGCCACCCGCGGCGACGGACGAGGCGGAGACGGGCACCACTGCCGGTTCAGGGTCAGGCGCGACGGCGCGGCCGCCGCCAACGACGACGTGGGGGGCCGCGTAGGCCACGGGGGCATCCGTGAGGACGGGGTCGGCGAGGACCCTGGTGGAGATGACCCCTCCCCCGCCGCGGACGCAGGTGAGCTTGTCGATGACGCCGACGGCTCCCGATACGAGGTTGACATGCACCATCCCCCGCGGCCCGTGCACGGACGAGCCCGTCAGAGCGCGGGGCACACGGAAGTACGCCGACCCCGAGCTCCCCTGCACCAGGAGGTGGAAGAAACCGCCGCAAGCCGCGACCTGCACGTCGGGGTCGCCGTAGACTCCGCCCTCGGTGATGGCCGCGAACGGCACCACGGCGTCGTCCGTCATGGGTGGCACGTCGAGGGGCTCCTCCACCTCGGCGCCGCGGGGCAAGCATGGGCGGACCACGCCGTACTGGCTTCCACCGGCGGGAGGCAGAACCGCCGGCATGTGGAACGCGCCCCCACGACGGGCGCCGGACCCGCCAGGCTGATCAGACGGGGCGTTCGGCGGGGCGCCGGGCGGGCCGAACGGTCCACCACCAGGAGGGCCACCTGCAGGGCCACCGGGCGGCGGAGGCGGCGGCGGCGGGGCCCCTTGGTGGAACGGGAAACGACGGAGGCGGCGCACCTCCACCACCGTGCACACCCCGTCGGCACTTTTGACGTTCAGATCTTGAGGGATACAGCCGTAGCGTTCATACTTACAGACGAGCACGACGGAGATGAAGTCCCGCCCGGACATGCACAGCTCCGCGATCTCCATCGGGTTGCCGATGCCGCCGACGGACGCCTTGATGTGCGGCCGATTCCAGTGCTCGAGGGGGAACCGAACGAGCGAGAGGGCGACGTAGCCGCCATGGGTGAAGCGCAGCCGGTTGGGGGCGTCCTCGTGCCGCTCGAAGTACACGTGATGATCCTCGACGACGAACGGCCCCTCGTTGACAGCGAACTCGCGCGACGCCGTGGAGCGGAAGCGGACAATGTGTGTCCCGTGCGCACCCGACGCCGTCTCAGCTTCCATCCCAAGGGGGACCTGCATGAAGAGGGCGGACTGGACGAGCGGCCCGGTGTTGGTGGCCTCCGGCTCGACGTAGGCGAAGCCGAAACGCTCGAAGTCCCTCATGTCGACCGGCGGCAGGTACACGTCAAGCTGCTCGGGGAAGCAACCTTCGCGCGGGGCGTCGCTCTCCGTGGACTCGCTGGAGGCAGCGCCGAGGTCGAAACGGGAGATGGGCGAGAATGGCGGGAATGGCGGGGGCTGGTGGGGCGGAGGGAAGGCACCAAAGGGGTGCGGTGTGACGGGGAAGCGGTGGCCGGGTGGGAGGCGGCGGACGGGCGGCGTCATGGGGGCCTGGTGGGTGGGCGGGCGGCGCGAGGCCATGGTGGCCGGGGGGGCGGAGCGCGCGAGGCGGCGATCGGGGCACTCCCGGGCGCGGTGGCCGCTGCGTCTACACAGGCGGCAGGCGAAGGGGTCCCTGCACTCCTTCACCAGATGGCGCTGTGAAAGGCAGCGGTAACAAGCTCGCGCCGGGATAAAAGGGCGGCGGGGGGCAGGCGGAGAGGGCGGAGAGGCGTAGGGAAAGGTAAGCGGGAGCGGAGAAGCCGGGGTTGACAGCCGCGCCACGTCAACCCACGCCCTGGCCGCAAGATCAAGCCCGGACGGCAGGGATGCGCCCGCGTTTGACCCAAGCGGGGGCCGCGTTAGCCATCATCAAATTAACAACAATAACCCCCTAAAGACGTGTACATAATCCCCGAGGTGCTGCATCCGTACAATGTTAAGTTCAAAAAAGCTGCATATTAATTATAGTTTTTTTTGTGAATAGCACATTTCTGGTTCTTTCTCTTTTATAATTTATAATTTGATCATTTCCCAATAATCCAATTGTGTTTAGTATCAAAAATCATTTACGATTTTTTTTCATGCTGATTTTGCTCCTCAAATAACATCTATAGATACAAGGTGGTTAATGGTTCACACTCTTCCTAATAATCCAGTTGTGTTTAGTATCAAAAATCATTTACGATTTTTTTTCATGCTGATTTTGCTCCTCAAATAACATCTATAGATACAAGGTGGTTAATGGTTCACACTCAAGGTTCAGAAAGGCAACATCAGCAGAGATTAATCTTCGAGAGACACACTACAATTTCACCACTAGATGCAAAGAAGGAATAAGAGTTGACAACAACATTAAGTTTGGTGCATTACCTCTCGTCCTTTGTACATATCCTGAAAGATACTTCCTCCGTTCCACAATATAAGATGTTTTAGACATATTCCACATTCATATACATACACATGTATCTAGACACATTTAAGTATATGTGTTCACTTACCTTAGTTCGAATCTAGACGACATGTAGAACACCTAGAACATCTTACATTATGGAACGGAGGGAGTATCTATCAAGTCCTTCTCTTCAACTGAACATGCTATCCCAAGAAAAACAGCATTTTTGCAGTATTTGAGATAAAAGTGAACTTATAGTAAATTTTCTACCACAACTAAGTATTTTGGTCCAGTCAAAAGAGTACCACTCTAGAATGCATTCAGCCAGACACAAACCATTATAATTACTGTGAACATAACATGGCTACCATAGTAGATAGTACCATGGTATTCTCCCGTATAACATAGCTACCGTGCTAGAAGCTAGAACAACATGCATTTAGTAACATACTCCCTCCGGGTCGAAATGTAACATGTTTTAGCATTTTCTAGACAAAACATATCTAGACATGTTTTAGTGCAAAATACACATGAATCTACACACTAAAATATGTCTAGAAAATGATAAAACATCTTATATTTTGATACGGAGGGAGTAGGAGCTAAGTGCCACGTAAATTAGAAGCACAAAAAATGATTTGGATGGAAAGCAATGGTTACTGAAAGTTACCATGTGCAACATCAATTCTATCATAGGCATCTGTAAGAGTGCATAGCAATTATCTTGTGTCAAACTCCTCACTGGTGCCTCCATCAGCATCAGGATTCATAGATGGTGGTAAATTTACATCAAGGTCAGGCCCACCTGCATTTCTTCCTGCCTCAGAAATCTCCTGATGAAAAAAGATGTCGGATATATACCAAATAGGGGTATAGAAGATGGTAGGCCAAGTGCCGGATTACCAGGGTGGCCTAAGTGGTAGTGGGCTTAGCTCCATTAGGCGGCCCAGTAATCCGACGCGCAGAAACCGGATTCTAGAAGAACCCGGATCACAGCCCATGTGATCTGGCTTGGAGGAGAAGACAGATTCCTTGCTTTCCAAGTTACAAGTTACCGTAGTTTTCTAGGTTTCCTATTCTGTAAGCCCTAATCCGGCTATTATATAAAGCCGGACGGGAGATAAACAAAACAACCAACGAAGGAGAGATAACATAGAAGCTCTACGCCAACTCGCCGAGAAGCTCATCCTCGTCGAGTGGTTTAGATCTAAAACCCTCACATTGTAACTCTGTTTACGGGCTTTAGTCCCAATTAGTGAGAAGTGCAGGAGTAGGCACGTCGTACTGTCGCGACGTACCGAACCTGGGTAAATCCTGTGTTCTGTGTTACTACGCTATCCCGTTACCCCACATCTCTACCGTAGTCTCATGGCACCCCCGTCTGTGAAAACTACTACGATGTCTCGACAGTTGGCGCCCACCGTGGGGCAAACGACGTCAGGCGTAAGATTCCGATCTGGGATACTTGGCGGAATCGGAAGATCAATCACTATCGGAAACTTGGAGTTCGACAACGACGTCGGGCGCTTCCTCGACAACGGATCCTACATACCGGCGCAAAACCACCTGGTAAGTGCCTGCGTGTTACCGATAGGATCTGCTAACATCTTTATCGGGCTAACTGCAGAAGCAATGGGGTTTTGCGGTGGAAGCAAATTTATCCCACCCGCCCTATACCCAGTCGAAGATGACTACGATGCCGGATTCTGCTCAGATCGCCGACAAAAAAGTGATACACACTTTATCGGCATGGTGCAATCCGAAATCGCCGAAAACACGGATGACGGAAATCCCGTGCACGAGGCAGACACCAACGCACCCGTCACAGAGACGGAAGATCAAACACCCGTCACAGAGGCGGAAGATCCGACATCCGTCAACAAGACAATGAACTCGGAAGCAGAATCCGTGCTTGCCGCCATTGAGGCGAGATTGGAGTCGGAAACCGGATCGGATAACTTCGACTCCGAAGATGAAGATGAGGACGCCTTTGTAAGAAAGGTTAAGTCCTTTCAAGAGGGATTCCACGAAGTTTTAATGGCGAAACCGGCTGATACCACGGACGCCGGCAGCCAGGAAAGCCCTAAAACCCCTCCGCCAGAGGAAGAGAGAGAAGACGGAGAAACTTCTCCGGTATTGCCCAGTGTCAAGGAGATGACAGAACACGAGCCTGTCAAAAAACCTCCCTCTTCCAAGAAAAAGCACCGTGCTGCTAAAAAACTCCAATACAAAATCCGGAAGAAAAAATCAGCCGATCTCGCTGATGAAAACCTGGAAGTTAGAGATGTTAGCGGAACAAAGACTGCGGAGAAGAAATCCAAAGAAATCACTGCTCCGCCAATGACGGAACAGGAAGAGCAAGAGTTATTGCAAACACCAGTGGGACCAGACGAACCCCCTGAGATGCTGGAAGCCAGGAGACAAGCTTTCCAACGGCAACAGCAACATCTACTCAGATCTCGGCAACATCTCCAACAAACCCATAATGACATCAAGGTCATGAAGGAAGAAATAAAGGAGTACGAGAGAAAGAATAGATCCGCGTTAAAACCTACTAGGTTACCCGGAATCGCAAGACCGGAAGAACTGCCGCCAAAAGAAAGGTTCCATAACCCGTCTTGGCAAAAGCAGGTAAACGGCAAAGATGCCAAGGGCGAACCAATATACAAGACCGCAGCAGAAAACGCGGAAGCAGCGTTCGCGATTCTTAACAACGATCTGTATTCCAACGGGGAAAAACTCCAAGGGGTGTATGCTTTCCTAGGAAAAGCATTGCAACAACAACAGCGCGCCCAAGAGCGATCAGGGAGGCTGCATGATAACTCCGCCCTATGCAAGACAGCTACTTGCGCTGCTGGAGCACCTGGACCGGAAGAACCTGGGGATTCAGACAACTCAAAAGAGAAAAAAGAGGATCCGAGAAAAGACAAGAAAAACCCCGACAACCGGGATGCAGCGTCTAGGACCGGATCCCATCTCCCGAAAGATGGGTATAAACCCCATGATCGGGAAGACAAACACCGGAAGGACGGCAAAATAATGCCACCTCCGAGAAACCCAGCTGAGAAAGCTGGAAGATACGATATACCTCACAGGCGTGAGAGATCCCGGACACCGCCTAAGGACAAAGAAAGGCACAGGAGTAGAACTCCGCCTAATCCAAAAGGGCGTGATCACGGAAGAGATAGAAACAATCCCGGAAAAGCGCGTTCGCGCAACAATGGAAGAGAAAGGAGCAGGTCCCCTTCTGTTCATTCAGCCGGAAGATATTCTGCACACATTGACAGAGCAGAAAAAGATGATCTATACTTTGGTCCTAAATGTTTTACCGACAGGATCCGAAGAATAACGCTGCATTCTGGCTTTGCCAAGGTCGGTCCAACGTACCAGAAATACACCGGCAGCACAAACCCGGGTACCTGGCTCTCGGATTACTATACAGCCGTCCAGATCAACAATGGGACAGACTTGGAAGCTGTCAAGTTTCTTCCCCTAATGCTGTTGGACGGAGCCAGAGATTGGATCAATGGATTACCATCACGAACAGTCGACAGCTGGGACGATATGGCTAGAGTATTTACTCAGCATTTCCGGGGAACATACAAACGCCCGAATAGCATCAACCAGCTAAACCGTTGCACGCAATTTGAGGATGAACCATACGTGGATTTCATCTCCAGATGGACAGCAATGAAGAATAGTTGCTCTGGAGTAACTGACGTACAAGCAATGCATGCTTTCGTCAATGGCCTAAAACCCGGACTCGTACCGTTCATGGTTGGTTCCAAAAAGCACAAGGATCTCGGATCCATGCTTACAACCGCCAATGAGCATGTCGCAGCCGAGGATGACATCAGAGCAAGAGGAGGCAATATTGAATCATTGATACTCGCCAAGAAAACCCCTCGTTCTGACAAAAAAGCCACTCCAGAAACAACGACGAAGCCCAAAGAGGTGAACATAGCCTTTGGAGGAGAAAAGGGAAATAAGTGGAAAGGACGCAACCCAGATCCAATCAATTACACTCCAGAGGAGTGGGAAAGGATTAAGTCGGAACCTTGCGTTCACCACTCGCAATTTGGGAAACCCACCCATACAAACGCGCAATGCCGGCTGAATAAGCACATGAAAGGCAGTGCAGGAGCCGGAGGCAAGGGGAAGGGTTCCAAAAGGAAACCCGCCAAACAAAAACCAGAAGCTGACAAAGAAGACAGTGAATCGGACACTGACGAAAAAATCCAGGAACAACAGCGTAAAGGCGAACCCAAGTTTCCGAGAGTTGATGGAGAAGCAATGCTAACTTTCTTAGCAACCCCGTCAGCAAAGGTGGCAAAAAGAACACTTCGAGAAATAAACGCGGTTGTTCCGGCAACCCCGAAATTCTTGAAGTACTCCAACACACCGATAATCTGGGATCAGTCTGGTCATCCCGGAAATATCCCTGAACCCGGCACACAAACTCTTGTTGTAAGTCCTATTGTTCAAAATACTAGGCTAAGAAGAGTGCTGATGGATGGAGGATCCAGCATTAACATAATGTACCTGGATACACTGAAGCATCTGAAGATTTCCGAGTCTCAGCTCAACTACAGCAACATACGCTTCCATGGTATCGTCCCTGGCAGGCAAGCACGATCCCTAGGAGAAATTTCCCTAGATGTCACCTTCGGAGATAAAGATCACTTCCGGCAGGAAAAAGTATCCTTCGAAGTAGTGCCGTTCGAAAGCGTGTATCATGCAATACTCGGACGTCCATCTTTCGCCAAATTCATGGCAAGATCCTGTTATATTTATAACAAGCTGAAGATGCCAGGACCCAAAGGAGGAGTAATCACTATAGCTGGTGATTTCAAGCTGGCAAACGAGTTGGAGAAAGAAAACGCCCTTTGCGCTCAGAGAGTCATAGCAAAGGAAGAACTGAAGGAATTAGCCAAGGAAGTATCACCGTCAGAAATGCCGGCAGGAAAAGAAACTCGGAAGCCAACAGACAGCTTCAAGGCATCCGAGAATACAAGACAGGTAATCCTAGATCCCAAAGATCCGACAAAATTTGTCGTCGTAGGGACTGGGATGACTGACAAATAGGAAGGCGAGCTCATCAAGTTCCTCCGTGAGAACTGGGATATTTTTGCCTGGTGTCCAGCTGACATGCCAGGTGTACCCAGAGAACTTGCTGAGCACCAACTTAAGGTTATTCCTGGATCAAAACCCGTAAAACAAGGTCTCCGTCGATTTGACGGAAGAAGACGGAAGGCTATTGGCAAGGAAATTATCCGGCTTTTAGCAGCGGATTTCATCAAGGAAGTGATCCATACTGACTGGTCCGCAAATCCGGTATTAGTACCGAAGAAAGACACTACTGCTCTTAGAATGTGTATAGATTACACAGGCTTGAACAAATTGTGTCTGAAAGATAGGTTCGCATTACCGCGAATCGATCAAATAATAGACGCCACAGCAGGCTCTGAGCTTTTATGCTTTTTGGTTGCATACTCCGGGTACCACCAAATACGCATGAAAAAGGAAGATCAAATTAAGACTTCTTTCATAACCCCATACGGGACGTATTATTACATAACCATGCCGTTTGGCCTGAAGAACGCAGGTGCAACCTACCAGCGTTGCATGCAACGTTGTTTGCATAGTCAGATTGGAAAAAATGTCCATGTTTATGTGGACGATATTGCTGTCGTAACCAAGGAAAAAGATACACTCCTTGATGATTTGCGAGAAACTTTCGAAAACTTACGCACCTACAAGATGAAGTTGAATCCATCTAAGTGCGTATTCGGGGTTCCCTCAGGAAAACTTCTGGGTTTCATTGTTTCTCACAGAGGAATAGAAGTTAACCCGGAAAAGATCAAGGCAATCTTGAACATCACAAAACCTACCTGCGTCAAAGATGTCCAAAGATTGACGGGTTCCGCAGCTGCCGTTAGTAGATTTATTAGTCGACTGGGGGATAAAGCATTACCACTCTACAAGCTGCTGAAAAAATCCGACAAGTTCGAATGGACAGAAGAGGCCGATGCGGCGCTGACTCAGTTGAAGGAAACCTTGATGAAAGCTCCGATTTTGGCATCCCCAAAAGACGAAGAGCCCATGTTATTGTACCTTACGGCTACAAATCGGGTTATTAGTGCGGTAATCGTTGTGGAACGGTTAAAGGAAGAACAAAGCATACCAGACCAACATCCGGTATATTACATAAGCGAAGTTTTTTCCGAGTCAAAACAAAGGTACCCACATTACCAGAAACTGGCGTATGGTGTATTTTTCGCATCTAGAAAACTACGCCATTACTTCCAAGGGCATTCCATAACAGTGGTTAGTAAAGCACCACTAGGAGACATTATAAACAATGCAGAGGCAACCGGCCGAGTAGCCAAATGGGGCATTGAGCTGGCAGCTTTCGACATTAAGTACCAGCCAAGGACGGCCATAAAATCCCAGGTTTTGGCAGGATTTCGTTGCCGACTGGACAGAAGCAATGGAAAAAATACCAATGCCGGAGTCCGAGTACTGGATCATGCACTTTGACGGATCCAAGATGAAGGAAGGAGCTGGGGCTGGCGTAGTCTTAAAATCTCCTAAGGGAGACACAATGGAGTACGTGTTGCAAATACACTTCAACGCCAGTAATAACGTGGCAGAATATGAAGCTCTGCTTCACGGCTTGCATATTGCAAAAGAAATAGGAGTAAAGCGCATCCTGTGCTATGGTGACTCGGATTTGGTGCAGCATCAGCTCAACCAAACTTGGGACGCAAAAAGCCCTATAATGGCCGAATATCAGAGAACGGTAGACGAGTTCGCCATCTGTTTCTTTGGATTCGAGGTCCTTCACATCAAAAGGGAGGAAAACTGGAACGCGGATGCGCTAGCCCGCATGGGATCAGAAAGGGTAAAAACCTTACCGCCAGGAGTATTCCTTTAGCACTTACATGAGCCATCCATAAAAGGTGGAGACGTTGATTACCCTCTGGCGTCTGAATCGATTGAAGTCATGATCGTTAAACCAGACTGGACAATTCCGTACTTAAACTTCTTAGTCAATCAGAAGTACCCGGAAGGAGCAGACGAAGTCTTGCAAAGACAAATATAGCGTCGATGCAAAGGATACACAGTAATTGACGGCTGCTTATATAAACGCAGTATTTCTGAAATTTTTCAGCGGTGCATTTCACCAGAAGAAGGAAGAGAAATACTGGAAGAAATCCATGCCGGCGATTGCGGACATCATGCTCAATCAAAAAGCATAGTCAAAAAAGCATTTCGCGCGGGTTTTTTCTGGCTAACAGCCAAGACAGATGCCGAGCATATAGTTAACACATGTGCAGGATGTCAATATTACGCTAAGCAGACCAATTTGCCGGCCCAAGCACTTAAAACTATCCCCATTACGTGGCCGTTTGCGGTCTGGGGGCTAGATATGATGGGACCGTTCAAAACTGCAAGAGGTGGACTTACTCATTTGCTAGTAGCAGTGGATGAGTACACCAAATGGGTGGAGGCCAAACCCATCAAAAAACTGGATGGTGCAACTGCTAGAAATTTCATCATCGACTTGGTGATGAGATACGGTGTTCCACACAGCATAATAACCGACAACGGGACAAATTTCTCCATTGGAGAGTTGGCAAGATATTGCCGACAAACGGGAATTCGCCTAGATCTAGCATCTGTGGCACACCCGCAATCCAATGGACAGGTTGAGCGAATGAATAGCTCAATCTTGCAAGGAATACGCCCAAGACTCGAAACTCCTCTTCACAGAGCGGCCGGAGCATGGGTAGAAGAGCTACCTTCTGTGATTTGGAGTATAAGAACGACGCCAAATAGGTCAACCGGGCAAACCCCGTTTTTCCTATTTTACGGCGCGGAAGCTATTCTCCCAACAGATATGATCCATGATAGCCCAAGAGTGCAAGATTTTGACGAATTAGACGCCGAAGAGGCACGACAGAATGCCGTTGATCTCCTAGAAGAGGAACGAGAGCTTGTGCTTCAAAGATCCGCCATTTATCAGCAGGGTTTGAGACGTTACCATAGTCGGAAAATCAGGCATCGCTCTTTTAAAGAAGGTGACCTAGTGCTGAGGTTGGTGCAGCAAAGGAAGCACAAATTAGCCCCAGTATGGGAAGGGCCATTTGTCATAAGTAAATCCATGAAAAATGGATCATACTATCTTGTTGACATTCGAGATACGGAAGACGATCTCGAGAAACCGAATCGCAAAAGAAAGAGAAAGATAGATGATGAGCTAGGAGAGACAAAGAGGCCTTGGAGCATCCAGCAGTTACGTCCCTTCTATACTTAGTTCAATATCTATGTAAACATCTTTTGAGATCATGAAATAAAGTCATTGGAATTCTGATATCCATGTTTTTTACAAGTTTTGCTATAGTAAAAGCATGTTTCCACCTTTCCTATTTCCCAATGATCTTACAAAATACTCAATGTTAACCCGAATTATGCCTGCGTGCTCGGCGTTAAAAAACTGAATGATTTCAGCCTGTTAATGGCTAAAGGAAACTCGGATTGTGCCTGCGTGCCCAAGTTTCAAGAAAGTTCCTTACAAATCTTTAAGCATTACCTGATCGAATGTATGTTGGGTCACTGGATCTGGTTAGTAAAAATGCCTTTAGTATGGTCCATGTTTCCGAGTTTTAACTGATTGGTTATACCCAGTTACTCGTCTTGACGATCATAATGCTATCGAGTCATTTCAAACACTAAAGACAGTCAAAACACATATGCCAGAGAACTTAGTAGATAAAGGAGTAATTCAACCCGACAAACTTGCAAGGAATTTCATAATTCAAAGCTGCAAAAGGCGGAGTTCTTGTTTCGACAAATGAAATAGAAGCGTTACAGTATGAATTACAGTATAAATAGCGCTCCTATTATACAAATCCATCATCCAGGTTAAAGGCAGTCCTTCAAGCATCCGAGTCTTCCTCGCTGCTTTCATCTTTGGGGACTGCGGGAACCTCTTCTTCTGGATAAGTGATAGAAATGTTAACCATGGAAGCAATCTTGGTGGCGTGGCCTTTGACTTCATCAAAGATGGCGGTTCGCTGATTCTATGTATACCCTTGAGGGACACCAGAGGCCACGCGCCAAGATTTCGCATCAGGATAGTGCAGGCGCATAAGGCCTAGTGCCATGCGCGCACCACCTCGTGCAGCGGAGCGTAGGATGAATTCCTTTGATCCCGCAACTTCCATGATGGCACCCGGGAGTTTGTAAACTTCCGAGAAATCTATAGTACTTGCGGGAAGGAATTTATTAATCAATTGCATTCCTGCATTTCTGATTGCGTTCCATACCTCTCCAAAAGCTCGGATTTTCTCAATCCGAGAAATGCCTGGAATATTCCCTGTTTTGATGGCAGAAACGGGTTTAGGCCACAAAATAAAGGAAAGTAAGACATGGAGAAATTGGTAAAAGGAACTAACTTACCAAGAACCTTATCAATTTCGGTGCCTTCTTTCATGCGCGGGAATAGCATACTTTCGAAATCATGGATAATAGATTTATTTTCCGCCGCTTGCAAAGAAGCCTGGGATTGAGCAATCCCAAGGGCCAGATTACTGGCTTCCAGGTCTTTTTGAAATTTCATAAGTTCCTTGCGAAGGCTCGAGTTTTCTGCACGGAGCCGAGATGCATTGCTAGCGTCCTTGGCTACTTTGTTGGCTTTTGCTAAAGCAGCTAGGGGACACAAAAACATTTCGAGCTTATGAAAATTTGGGACAAATGTTATCCGGAGAAAAACTGCAGAGAATACACACCTGTAGATAATTGTAGCTGAGATGACGCCAGCTCGTTGCTTTTCAACTCAATCATAGATTGAAGGGTTTTTACTTCTCTACTTTTGAGATTAAGCTTCTTAAAAACTTCCAAGTTTATGGCATCTGCGGAATGCTGAATACGGAAATGAAAGCTAAATGCTTAAGTATGAACAAGCATATGATGAAACATTAAGAAGAATTCAGGTTTTCAACTTAATGCTTGGGGGCTAGAGGTGTCACCTGGCTCATTTCTCGCAAGTCGGCCAAGTTCTCGTTGAATTCTTTGGCATATTCAGCAAAAAGAATCCCAACGTGATGAAGGCCATCTTGTAAGACCCGGCGAGGGGAAAATATAATATCATTGCGAACAACTAATCCGCCCTGTGGCCAAGGACGAATTAGAGGGGCAGGAGCGAAGAATTTTTTAGCCTCCGGACGAATATATCCAAGATCGTCGAACGGTTCTTCTTTTATCCGGATGTTACTGTCCAAATTGGAGACGGGTTCGTTTCCAGCAGAGGTCCGGAGATTTCCACCTGTCTGTGCTTCCGTTCTACCCCTCGGGCCCATGGCTGCGGAAGAAGATTCTTCTTTGATAGCAGTCTTATGTTTCTTCGGCTTCTTTGTTTTCAAAGGAGTTGGGGCAAGACTGAAAGAAGAATATCCGAGAGTTAAAAATCTCGAAGAACTGAAGGAGGATGGTAACTAGGAAAACCTCGGTAAAATACCTGGATGTGGCGACAGGAATTCCGTCAACAGTTACCATTTTCTCGAAAGTCACCTGCCTTTTGCGCTTCCGGCCGTTGTAAAACCTAGCATGTAGTTCGCTGAGTTCGGCATCGGAAGCAAGATCATTTCCTCCGAATTCGTTGAACTAGGAAAGAATTAACAACATGATTAAAAGGCGGAGATACAAGTTAATCTGAGGAAAACTCGGAAACAAGGAAAGTATAAATACCTTAGGAACTCGATTTTCCACGTGATAAATGGCTAGGTTTTCTTCGATTTGGGCGCTGGAGGCAACCAGCTGATGAAGCCGCTTTATAAAATCTTTCTTGGTATAGGCTTTATCTGTTCCCCTCATGCTATCTTCTGGCCCTTGGTATTCGCAAAGAAGCCGAGAACGAAATGAAAGGGGCTGAATGCGGCGTCCGAACCAGCATAAAACAGTGTCTTTCCCAGTTAAGGAAGGTTTGGAAGAAGTAAACTTGGCAATACGGCGCTTTATCTTCATTAAATTTTCCGGCAATGTCTCAACTGCTTCAACTGTCCAACTCTCTCGAGGAATGGCGGCGGAATTAACGAATGAAGGAACCCCGATTTCCTTGCCAGGGAATGGGATGTCCTGATGATAAAAGAAAGAACCCAGCCAGGATTTGGTGGGTTCTGGCATTTGTATTCTCGGGAACCAATCCTCTCTATTTTTCCGAAGAATGAAAGATATGGTTCCACAGATAGGGGAAATACCTTCTGTGATGTTATGTTTTACTTCAAAACAGTATTGCCAAAAATCTAGACTAGGAGTTATTCCCAGATATCCCTCAAAAAGGGCTTGAAAGCTAGCTAGATAGAGGATGGAGTTTGGAGAGAGGTTATGCGGTTGGACGCCGTAATAGTTAAGGATGTCTATGAAGAAGGCAGAAGGAGGTAAACCCATACCTCGCGTAATGTGAGATGTAAGGAGGACACATTCTCCGTCTTTTGGTCTGGGCTCGAGCTCACCATCTGATTTTCGCCATTTGCCTTTAACTATTAATCCCTCTTTTGACATTTGTCGAAGGAGGACGAGGGAAGAGTTACTCGGATTCCAGTCGCCGACAAATTCTACTTCTTCAGTCGCAGTGTGTTCGTTGACTTGAAACAGGATCTCCTCCTCCGCCGTTTCAGGAGCGAACGGCGGGGAGGCGGCGGAGCTAGCGCCCGCAACGTCCGCGGCGGCGGAAAGATTTTCTCCGCCCTCCGCAGAGGCCGCGGATTTCTCCGGCTCGTCGCCGGCGTGGTTGGGTGACCCAGTTTGGGGATCTAGGTCGCTGATGATGTCGTTGATGGCGGCGCGAGTGGGCGAAGACGGTGAGCCTGCCATTTTCGGGCAGCGCGGTTCGTTTTCGGGGCTTGGAGGTGAGGAGTGCTCGGGACAGTGCGTCGCTTGGGAGCTTGTGCGCGTCAATGGCGAGAGCGGTGAGAGTGCGGAAGGTTTTCGTTGAGGACGAGGATGGCTATTTATAGCTAGAAATCCGACAAGATGCGCGCCAACGGCTATTTTGACCGTTGGATGTTTGCCGCGTGTCACTCGCCGGAAAATCCGGGAAATGAAACGACGGGGTAATGATGGTTATCTCCTCGTTTCCCGCGAGAATCTGTCAGAGATATGTTTCTGGGTTTTTCCGAGTAAAACTCAAACGTCGCTTACGTCAGCATGGTTGAGTGCGCTGACATAAGAAGTTTCTTCTCCACGAAGTATCGTGAGAGAAAAACCGGATTTTCAGGATTCCGAGTTTCATGCCACCATCTTTTTCAAAAGAAGAATAAGAAGAATCAAGACTGCTGAATCAATATTTCTCGGACAAAGAATATTTGGCGAACGGCGGAGAATCAGAGTTTTGATCCTTCTTGGGGGCTACTGTCGGATATATACCAAATAGGGGTATAGAAGATGGTAGGCCAAGTGTCGGATTACCAGGGTGGCCTAAGTGGTAGTGGGCTTAGGTCCATTAGGCGGCCCAGTAATCCGACGCGCAGAAGCCGGATTCTAGAAGAACCCGGATCACAGCCCATGTGATCTGGCTTGGAGGAGAAGACGGATTCCTTACTTTCCAAGTTACAAGTTACCGTAATTTTGTAGGTTTCCTATTCTGTAAGCCCTAATCCGGCTATTATATAAAGCCGGACGGGAGATAAACAAAACAACCAACGAAGGAGAGATAACATAGAAGCTCTACGCCAGCTCGCCGAGAAGCTCATCCTCGTCGAGTGGTTTAGATCTAAAACCCTCACATTGTAACTCTGTTTACGGGCTTTAGTCCCAATTAGTGAGAAGTGCAGGAGTAGGCACGTCGTACTGTCGCGACGTACCGAACCTGGGTAAATCATGTGTTCTGTGTTACTACGCTATCCCGTTACCCCACGTCTCTACCGTAGTCTCATGGCACCCCCGTCTGTGAAAACTACTACGATGTCTCGACAAAAGAAGTTCAGTCCATCATATTGATCACATATCTTATACTCTCTCCGTTCCTAAATGTAAGATGTTTTTAACTCTTTTCCACATTCACACATGTCTACATGTATCTAGACAAGTTTTAGTGTATATGTTCACTCATATTAGTCCACATCTAGACAACATGAACAATAGGTAGAACATTTTATATTTAGAAACGGAGGGAGTATGACTTAAGCCCATATGGAATACTCACCTCCCATATCCCTTGGCCATTTATGTTATACTGAAGCCTTAGAGCTGGTATTATTGTAGCCATTACGTAGACCCGTGTAGGGACCCTAGCTGGATTACTAGACAACCATAGTTCTGCAGGCATTGGCCACTCATAGATGCGGCAAGCATGAGGGAGGATTTTCTCTATCGGCAGAGACAACTCACCCAAGTACCGTTGAGCAATAGCATAGAAGTTAACTGACGGAAGCTGCGGGCCTATTTTTCGTGCCATGGATGCAGCTGCAGCTTCCAGCTGCCACGCTCCAATCACTTGGTTAGGCCTGAATAGTTGTCTTGCATTCAAAGAGCAGTGCTGTTTTAGCGAGCATCCGAGAAGCTTTTCGAGTTGGGTAAATGCTGCCACATAAGGAAGCTTACCCTCCATTGCCCACCTATGGATATCGGTCGGTAGGATGGCCTCCCGGGCAATAGGACATCTCCAGCGGGACTGCTCAAATGCGGACCAATTTGGTCCGCATTTTGTCTGTTTGAGCAGTCCCCGGGAGGCCCGGACAAGCGTGTTGGTCCGGCGCACCCTGCGGCAGTGCTCATTTAGAGCGGACAGATTAGATTCCAGGAGATTAGATTTCTCTCGGGCATTGCGTCGAACAGCTCCCGCGCGTCGTCCACTAGGTCGAGCCTGCACAGCCCGCCTACCATGGTGGTCCAGGACACGACGTCGAGGGGCGGCGAGGGGGAGCCGCCGCCGAAGAGGCGGGAGGCGACCGCGGCCGAGCGCAGGGGCGGCGCACGGGCGGCCAAACTTGCCCACTCCTCACGCCTCCTCACCTCTCAGCTGCACCTCACACACGCCTCAATCTTCGCAGTGTTCAGGGAGCCGTTGCTTTCTCTGGCCGGCCGGAGCTGCAGGTTCCGGTGATGGAGGGAAGAAAGACAAGGAGCAGGGGAAAGAACAGAGGCGGCCGGCCACGCCGAACGCTCCAGCACCGAACGGGGACAGGAAGCGGTGGAGCTTCTGCAAGTCCTCGAGGGACTCGTCTTCCGAGGCGGAGCCAACGGCACCGGCGAGCGGCAACGCGGCGATCGCGCGGGCGGCCGAGGCGGCGTGGCTCAAGTCCCTGTACAAGGACACCGAGCGGGAGCAGAGCAAGCACGCCATCGCCGTCGCCGCGGCCACCGCCGCTGCGGCGGACGCGGCCGTGGCCGCGGCACATGCCACCGTGGAAGTCGTCCGGCTCACCAGCCAGGGCCCAGCTTCAACAGCGTTCTCCGGCGCCTTCGCGGAGCCACGCGGCCGCGCCGCCGCCGTCAAGATCCAGACCGCTTAATTATTCGTTCAGGCGAAGAAGGCACTGCGAGCGCTGAAGGCGCTGGTGAAGCTGCAGGCGCTGGTGCGCGGCTACCTCGTGCGGAAGCAGGCGGCGGCCCGAGCGCAGGGGCGGCGCACGGGCGGCGCGCAGTTGAGGAGCTCGCAGAAACGGAGGGTGAGCACGGAGGCGCTCTGCTCTGGCAAGAAGAAGAGTGAGAAGCGTGCTGGGTTGGTGGGCACCGGGGAGGGAGACACTGCCATGTGGGGTTGGAGGTGGAAAATTAGGACAGAGGCGCGTCCACGGACTGTCCGAGGCTGCTCATTTCTCGACCAAATTTGGGTCAGATTTGAGCAGCCTCGGACAAAAAACGGACCCAGTTCTGAGATGAGCAGCCCCGTTGGGGCCTCGTTTTGTCCGGGGCTGCTCAAATCCGGCCCGTCCGGGGCAAATGAGCAGCCCCGCTGGAGATGTCCTGACAGGCCAGGAAAAAGACGGACAATGTCGAGTACACTGGCAGCATCGTCCTCAATGAGCGCAGAAAGACGAACTCAGCCCTCCGCTTGTCTTTCTGAGGCAAGGCTTCTTCGTCCGCCCATTGGCATTTCACATCTGGAGGTATTTGTTTGCCTGCATACAGAACAGATACGTATGCCCAAGTTTGTTTTCAATGGCAATAACTGAACAGGAGTGTAAACTGGCACCTCCACCGGCAGAACGGTTCGGTCTCTGTGCAGCCGGCATGCACCTTCCTTGCCCACATTCCGTCGAACACCTTGGAGGCAGACACCCACCGCAACCAGATCGTTCCAGCCACGCCGCAGATGAGCGCGCCCACAAGGTGCCTCTCTACCGGCACCTCCAGCTGCCGCTGGGGTAGCACCTGCAGCCCCTGCACGTAGCGCCGCCGGGCCCAAGCCCCCAGCTCCTCGCCGAAGGGGTCGGTGCCGGGCACGAAGTCGCGCTCGTCGTATTGGTTGAAGGCAGGCGCCGAGGCGCGGCAGGGTGCTGCACTTCTGCTGGGTAGTTGGGTAGCGCGCGGGGATGCAGCGTTTGGGTCAGAAACTCAGAATTTACGAAACTGAATTGTTTTTTTCTTTTAGAACCAACTGTTTTTGTTTTTTTGACGGCGAGCTGCTACTCGGGATAACTGGGCCCACTGCAGAAACAGGCCCAGTACACGAGACCAGAGCGGAAAGTCATTTTTCTCCCGAACTCTAGTGCTCCCTCCGCTTAAAAAAATTCAAAACAAACATACGGTTTAACTTTTTTAAACAATTTACATGTAGTCTATGATGTAGTTTACCGACGTGAAAAATTACAATACGAAATTATTTGTATTATAGTCTATATAAAAATGACAAAATTTCAGAAAAGTTGAAATTTGAAACACTAGTATCATAGATACATTTGTCATTTTTGTGCAGCTCTAAATACTTAGTATTTAAAATTTAAAATTTGCACATTTTATGAATACATCATTGTGAACATACAGGATTTGTTCACATTTTTTGAAACTTTAAAATATGATTTTCTTTTTATTTTTTTTTAAGTACAAGGAGCACTGGAGCTCGGGAGTAAGAATTCTCCACTCGGACTAGAGGCCTAACAATGCCACGGGAAGCCATACGATTCCCTTCCATCGATCATCACTAGTAACGCATGACCATTTCTACTAACGTCGACACGAGATCCTCGCCGCTGGGAGGAGACACCGCTACGGTCAGTGTCTCTACGGGTAGAGGCGGGATAATGTTTGAGTGGAGCCGATGGAAAAAATCAGAATGCTAAATTTGTTGGGAGGGTCGAAATATCAAAATACAAAATTTCTCTACCGATATTCCCAATTTTCTGCTTTTTTACCAGTCTGTTATTCCCGGTTTTCCTTTTTTTTTTACTACTGCCGATGAGGACTCGTCGTGTGGCCGCCATGGACTAGGATGGAGAGAGAAGCCAGACTTGGGTGCTTTGAGATCATGCCGGACAGGTGACATCCATCAAGGTGGATATTTTTCTCCTAAAAGTGCAGGCACTCCACGACGAAGGGGTTGTATACGCGTGTTGGGAATCAAAGGTGTCACGCTTCTAATTGCTTTGTGGCTATTTTAGAACCATCAAAGTAATTTTTTTAGTTCCTTCTATTAAAAAGTAATTTTTGATGTAATGAGTGATGTATACTACAAAATTATACAAATATAACCTTGTGAAACTTAATTCGACTAAAAGCGGGATGTGATGTGTTGGCGATTCTGATGCGAATAAGACAATATAATATCTTTCGTGGTTTATATGATACACTGGGAATTCTATAGTATTCATGTAAAAAAAAGAATTTTACATTATTTCTCCTTTTGTGCAAAAGTTCCTTCAAAGATAATATAAGCAAGATGATATCAAACACATGAGAAAAACATGTGCATGCATACAAGTTCCTGTCCCACGAAGGTTGCCATTTGTGGCACATGTGAGTAGCTTACCCCCTCATATGGCAAGCAACCACCAAGCGCGGATGCGCCGTTTTTTTTTTTGGATCATTCGTCCTCAAGACCACATCGCTGTTAGCTGCCGCACACTCTCATGTCTCGTTTCGCGGTCACCTACACACCTGTCGTGGGATAGTACACGGCAGATGCCAAGGGGATGGCTTATCGAGTGGTTTCGGCTGTGCGGGCGACGGCGTTCCGGCGAGATTGTGCACGAGCACGGCAGACGCGAGACATACCCAGGTTCGAGGCCCTGGTGAGGAGGTAAAACCCCTACTCCTGCATCTGTGGTGTATATGGTGAATCATATCTGGTGCTACATGATGCTCCTGGAGCTGTATATGCTACTTGCTAAAAAGAATGAGAGGCAACGTACGTGAGTGAGTGAGTGAGTGAGCTCATGGCTTTTGTGTGTCTTGAGCTCATGCCCAGTGAGGCTTACTTGAGAAGGCACCCTTGTGAATCTTATATATTGGTGCCAAGAGAAGCCTTTATGGCTAAGCCACCTTGGGGGGTGGGCCCACAGGCTACAGGTGAGCACTATTCGGGGTACAGGTAAACACTATTTGGAGTACATGTGCATAGTACTCTCTATTACGGTTGGTTGCGTCAGCAATAGTGCAGCGGTACTGTTGTCTTGTCTGCCTGCGTCCGATGGGACGCGGTAGTTGACTTCCCGTATCAGGCGGTCAGGATACCAGCCGGCTAGGACACTAGGCGGCCAGCATACCAACCGGCTAGGACACCAGCCGGCCAGAACACCAGGCGGCCAGATTCCTGGCAGATTACTTCTTTCTTGTCACAGTGTCGAGTCGTGGACTTTGCCATACTAGGGGTCATCCCCCCGACAACACCCATCCACACACACATTCTGGTAACCTCCAAAATTATTCAATTGACTATTTACCTAGCAATAAGGCCCACTTAGCAATTTATAGGAGCTATTACTCCCTCCACTCTGGTGCATAGGGCACATATAGCAATTCTCTAGGCCCTAGGTAATCATTCATTGGGGTGTAAACATTACATGTATTGGTGGAGAGGGATGGAGAGAGCCAACCACCCACTAATTAGAATAGAATTAATGCAAAATATGCCTAAGAGATGGGACTGCATGTTTTTGGTATTGTATCCTATACACTAGGATGGACGGAGTAGTTACAATTGGCCCCTCCTTCTCTCCCTAAAATTACTCCCTACCGTAGCGCTACTCCCTTTTTTGCTAGATGGAAGAATGTTTCCATGTATGGCCTATGAATAGAGACATGCATGTGGGTATGAGACGGATCTACCACTGCATGCAATTATTTCTCGGGGTTGATTGGTTGTTTCCTTTATGAGGATGCCTCCTAATCTTGATCGAATTATTAAACATACTTAATATGTCCTGAAATAAGTTTCTACTATTCAAAATTTGTCTCTTCCCAATTCACTTTGAAGTAGAAAAAAATGTGTCTCTCTCATCACTTGAAAATCAAGCCCAATAACATTAAACACATGGTCTCCTCATTTTATTCATGCACTTAGCTTACTGGAGATGGGAAAATTAAAGAGGAGAGAGCTGGTGGCTTGCACCTTCGTAATGCATTTTCTACTCCACTCAATAATTTGTCTTAAAATTTCTATATGTCCACTTAGAGAAAGTACTATAAGATGATGTGGGAATCCTATAAGAATTAAAATAACATAGTTTGGCTTAGTTGGAGGAGAGAGGAGGGGAGGAAAGAGAGGTGGGTTGTAGATTAAGAGCCATCTCTAGCGCGTGCTACTAGGCACTTTGTAAGAGTGGAAGGTGTGCCAAGTAGTACATCTTATAGCTATACTAGTGGAAGGTGGGCCAAGGGTATTAACTCTACGAGGGCCCCGAACTTGGGTAAAATCGTGCCCCCTGTTAGTCGGCGTGTCCGCTAGCGCCTATATCGTTCCTCAAATCGAAACCCTACAGGCTCACCCGAGGGATTTGTTGATATGAGTCATCGACACCTGGCCGCGCCAGCCCATGTGTGGGGCCCCCGGAGCCCCTCTCCGTCCGGTTTTCGACTTGTACTTTCCTTTTGTTACGTATATTTTTACTATATAATCCTCATACCCCCCCCCCTCCCCCGAGGTCCGTAAATCGTTTTCTCATCGTGTTTCTGTTTCGACCTGTTTCTGCCAGGATCTGTTTTCAGTTTTAGAATCACTATGGCCTCCGCCAACAACAACAAGGGGAAGGAGCCAATGGAAGATGATCTTCAAAACCCCAAGCGCAAGAACATGGACTTGGGCATCAAGAGGGAAGCAAAGAGGACGTCATAGTAACGCTGGAAGTGTTTCTTCTCGTAACATGCAGGGACCAAGATCATCAGTTCCAGGTCTCAGCCCTATCCCTAGAGTAGAGGAAGCTCTTCGAGTCGTAGATGAGTTCTGCGATCGATATCGAGCTCTAAAGACGGAGATAGAGATACTTCAAGAGGAGAACGACATATTTCGTGAGATGTTGGAGCTTTTCCATGCCTTGATTGAGAAGACTTCACCACCACCATCGAAGAAATAATTCTCCACTGGTATTGATATCCCCTTGGCTTGTTCCAAGCTTGGGGGAGTGTCGCGGTATCACATATTTATCTTTCACCTTTTACCTTTTAGTAGAGTCATATCATGAGTAGAGAAGTTATCATATAGGATGGTTTGCAGTATGGAAGTATCTCTCCTTTAGTTGATTATCGATGCATCCCTTGGTTTGAGTTGCTGTAATGGAATATTAATGAGAAGTTTCATCATTTACTTTATACACTTTATTTTAGTTTGCAGTTTTTTTTATATGATTGATCTTGTTATTGGTATTGGTATCAATATTGGAGTATCAAGTTAATCTAGTTGGTTTTGGCAAACTTAGCATTGGTCAGTAGCAACAATACTTTGAGGCTTAAGTAGAAAAGAGGGAGTTGCATGCAGATATATTATTCCATGATCTTTCTTTCTCGTTGGCTCATAAGCGTAGTATTCTCAAGTTAATATTGTTTGTACTTCCAAGGAAGATTGCATGGTTGGTTCTATCATATGTATATTTGTTTGTTTTCCCTCAACTATTATGCTTGCTACCCAGCCTTGCTAGCTAAAAACCTGTACCGAGAGGGAATGCTTCTCGTGCATCCAAACCTTGAGCCCCAAAACCATGTCATTTGTGTCCACCATACCTACCTATATGTGGTATTTAACCGCCACTCCAAGTAAATTGCTTGTGTGCTACCTTTAAAACCTTCAAAATTACACATGTTTTGTGCCTCTGTTCTATCTCATGAGGACGCAAATAGAGAATCTTTATCTCACTTGTTGATTGGACTTTACACACCTAGACTAGTGGCTTCATTTGTTTATCCAAATGATAGAAGAGATGGCAACGGGGTGCCCATCCCTAAACTTAATTACTACAAATTCTCTTCACTATTTTTTGCCCCTGATTTATCAGTCAAAGCATAATTGTGTAAACAAAAGAGAAAGAGGGATGACCTTCTATACCAGTTGCGTCCTTCAATGGGAGCCGCTCTTGTGAAGTCTAGTTGGCTTGTGACGTACTGTATTTTTTGTTTGCCATTCGTTGACATAAACATACACCACTCTCAAAATTATTTTCAATACCTTTGTTTATCAAATGAAAAGCTCTAGCACATGAGTTAATCCCTTCTTCCCTCCGCAAAGGGCCTATCTTTTACCTTTATGTTGAGTCAGTAAACCTACTTCTTTCTGTCTTAGGAAAGTATTTGAGTTGTTGTGATCCATCCATCTATATGTTGATTTACTCAATCATGTCCTTTATCATTCCTTGTTTAGTACAAATGTTTTTATCTGAATGAATACCACTTTGAAAGTTATCAATGACTGTAAAGAAATTGTTATGATTTAGCATGATAAACTCTGCAATATAAGCTCTAATATAAAGACTCTGATCAAAATATAAGTACAATATGTTAATTGTTCTCTGACCAAGAACGAAGTTTGCCTTAACCAATTATGATTTCCTTTTGCACCTTTATTGTGATTTCCTCTACTAGTTTCAAGTTAAATTATATGAGAGGAAGTTGTTTTCTAGAATGACTTGTGTATTGATAGATGTGATGTTTCTTGTCCGTATTTTATTTATCGACACCCCACTCCATAAACCTGTGGTCATGTTTGCTAAGTTCAGTTTCGCTTGGGGACAAGCGAGGTCTAAGCTTGGGGGTAGTTGATACGTCCATTTTGCATCACTATTTTATATTGTAATTTTCTGTTATTCATCGATATATTTCATATTATGATGCATTACTTATGTTATTTCATCCTATTTTGCATGTTTAATAATTATTGGAGAATAAACACCGGGACCTCTGATGAAAAAAGCACCGTCAAGATACCCTATTTCAGAAGATCGGAAGAAAAAGGGGGCATTGGAGAAGTCTTAGAAGTCCATAAGACGGAGCTAGCCACGAGGAGACTCGGAGGGGGGCCACCAGGGGCCCACACCACTAGGGGCGCCCCCCTTGGCCACACCTGGGGGTTGTGTGGCCACCCTGGCCCACCTCTGGCCGCCTCCTTTCGCGTACTTCATACCGAGGGAACCCTAAGACCTACAAAACCATCGAGGAAATATTCCTCCGCCTCCTCGTGACGGAAATAAAGAGAGAGAGAAAAGCTCTCCGGCAGGGAGGAATCTGCCGGGGAAATTCCTCCCCGGAGAGGGGAAATCATCGCCATCGTCACCGTCATCGCTCCATGCATCATCAAGATCGTCATCGTCATCATCATCATCAACATAACCATCACCCTCACCCTCACCATCCATCTTTGTCCCATTGTAACGGTTAGGTACATATATCGTTGTTATTCACTAGATCTCTCTCGGTGTGGATTACTTGGTAGTAGTTGATGCTTGTGAGATTTATCGGTGTTTGCACTTTATGACCAGATTGTTATTCATCATTATATCACCTCTGATCATGATCCATATGATGTCTTGTGAGTAGTTCGTTTAGTTCTTTAGGACATGGAAGAAGTCAAGATGTTAGTAGTGGAATTATGTTGAAGTAATATCTAGTGGTTTGATATTTAAGTTGTGGTGTTATTCTTCTAGTGGTGTCATGTGCACGTCGACTACATGACACTTCACCTTTACTGTCCTAGGAGGATGCATTCTGTATTTAGCTACTAATTGTAGGGTTGCCGGAGTGACAGAAATCTAAACCCCCGTTAGGAAACCGATACATGAGAGAGTGTAGGATCCTAGAGTTTAATGGTGTGGTTAGATTTATCTTAATTACTTTATTTTATTTACGGATGCTTCCAAGAGGTTCAATCACAAGTTTGTATTAGTCCTAGTTGGGCGGTGCATTAGCATAGGTTCACCCACACAACATATATCAAAATAATAAGTATTAATCATCTGTATGAAACGAAAGCGGTTGACGAAGTTCCCATGTGTCCTCGAGAACGTTTGGTAATCATAAGTAGACCAACCGGCTTGTCCTTTGCTCTAAAAAGGATTGATCCACTCGCTGCAATTATATTTACTGTATTTTATTTACTCACACTTATATCAAAAACTACCAAAAACCTGCTTGCTAGTGTTTACAGTGAATCCGCTATCTAATCTGCTTGTCAACACCTTCTGCTCCTTGTTGGGTTCGACACTCTTATTTATCGAAAGTACTACGATACATCCCCTATACTTGTGGGTCACCGGGCGCAAACAAAGAATAAGAACTCGAAAGAATGGTTTGCGGTCGACGTTAGACCGGAGCATCACTACAAATCTTACTCGATAAACATTGAAATGATGGAATTGTTTTAGTTATACAATCCACGTGCCCTCGACAAATCTATCGTCGCTTGCTATGTTATGTGAGTGATTTATTAATGTAATTAAGTCTTTTGTCTTGCTATCCTGACTATATTATTTTGTACGCTATTATGCATAATGAAGATTCTCGAATGAAAAAGAAAGAGTGTCTTTGAAGTTGGGTTCATTGACCCATACATCGTCAATGACTATGTGTTAAAGGAGAACCCCGACAACGTGGAGAATGATCTGTTCACATCTTGGTTGAGCAAAACTTCGTTTCCGGAATACTATTTCCTTTCAACTTTGAGTGAGTGTTTTTGTCTTTGTACACATTCTTTTTTTTCTTGCTCGATGTTAAGTGCAATTGATGAGTTATTCACGTCTTCTTATGTAAACGTCCGCATATTACTAGATTCTGCTAAACATTAACCTTCACAAGTCCGAAGTTGAAGTCATGGACTCGTTAAATAGGAGCGACGACAACCAGTGGAAAGAAATGAAAGCAATGCTGCAGAGGTAATTTCAATCAGTATCACATAATATGGGCCTATTTCTCGTTCATTTCCTGATATCAAGTAATTAGTAACTCCTTTGTTCATTTTCCTTGATGAGCATTGTTGGAAACGGTTCAACTCGGTCACAACCGGTGAATTTAAAAATGAGCTAACTTTTGAATTGGTGAAGGGTTTGCATCAGCCATCGGGGACTAATTTATGTGGATTCTACATCTGCGAGTACATTCGGTCGTTGACCACTGAGCGGAGACATAATACGAACACACTTCAAGTACGTAAAAAATATTCATATTTTTATTTTATTACCATATATATGAATTGTGTTGAGTGTTTCAGTCAACTTATCCATATTTATCTCCTTATAGTACAGATCATGAATATACGGCAGAACCTCCTACCAGACGAGCTCCTATGAGCAATTCAAGAGGAATTGGAAGGATTTCTGATGATGGAGGTCATTGATAAAAAAAGGAGAACATTATGTGTAGGACGATGAACTCGTTTTAGGTGGAGCACGATCGTGAATTCATGTTCAACTCAATGTGATACATATGTTCGAAATTGTATATACTCGCAAGAGATCGAACATTATATATATATGTACCTACGTATACTTTTTCTATGTAGTAGCGTAGAATATGTGTATGGAAACATGTTTGAAATTACAAATTAAACACAATTTAAAACAAAAATCAAATGGGTCACAAAACGAAGAAAAAAACACAAATCCTGTCGCGACAGAGAAACGGCTGAAAACGTTGTCGCGGTAGGAAACCTTTTAGTCCCGGTCTGTAACACGAACCGGGACTAAAGGTCCTACAGCCCGCAGCAGTAGGCACGGCCACGTGGAGGCCCTTTAGTACTGGTTCGTGAGCCATCGGGACTAAAGGGGGGCTCTAGTCCCGATTGGCTAGTCCCGGATTGTAATCGGGGACTAGAGCCCCTTACGGCCCGAAACTAGATGCTCGTTTCCTACTAGTGTACGCATACCAACTAACTGAACCATTAATGAAAAACCTTTGTTTTTTAACTCCTCTAACTCCTGTTGAAGTTTTAATAACAATCACCGCACACAAATATATTAAAATGCAACCTTCAACTCTCAGCTCCACTCACTAAATCCCAAAACCACACCTTCTATTACCCCAATTTTTAACCAGTTTTATTATATGGAAATGATCTGGTGCCGAGGGGGTGGTGAGCACTCTCCCATAAAAGGAACCCCCACACACTTGAATCAAATTGATCACTCCATGGAAATGATAGAATGGCACTATTATAGGACATAAAGATCAATGAAACTGATTCAGATCCAAATAAAAGTTCTCTTCCCAAAGTCAACTCCAAGACAAAAAAAATCAACACCAAAAGTCAACCCCCCAAATACGATGAATACTATTATAGGACATTAAGTGTATTACTATATTAATTACCTAAAGACGTAATTAAGTGGATTGGCACACTAAGTTTGATACGATTATGGGAAGTGGATACAACATACAAGAAGCACATGCACATGTTACATGTTCCAAGGGAGGAACCATTATCTATGAATTCCTTTCATGCAATATGACTGAATTTATTCCATAATAAATATAACTAACAACCCTAGTGTGGTTTTTTATACCTATCATGTGTGTGAAGAAATATATAAATCAAATATATGGTGTTATATGTCCATAATTTAGAATTTCAGCCCATCTTCTTTCTATACTAAATGCTAGAAAATACAATTCAAGAGAAGAGAAAGAAATTGGGGGTAAGCTAGCTTCAGAATATGAGGCATCGAGAAAGGAAAGCTTTTTATGAAGTAAAAAAATGAGTCCAAAAGGGTGTGTTGCTCTGGCTCTACAGATTTATGTTTCTCTCGATCTATAGATTTCCCTACAGTCTTGTAATCTGCCTCCGATTTGCCCGCCCAAAGAATTATGTACTCATGCTGATAAGTTTTATATCAGAAAACAATTGTCCTATATATTGCGCCAAGTTTAGTTATGTGTTCAACACCGCTTTCAGTTTTATAATCACAAACATGATCAGATTCTACCGAAGTTATAAGTGAAGGATATGATTACCATGCTCATGGTCCCCTGCATTCCGATCGCACAAATACCAACGTAAATTAATTTATATTCCTAGAAAATTGTCCACGGTAATTAGTGACCTTGATAACGGGCTTAGGCCTTCCGTAATGGGGGTATCTTAGCGCGGTATCATAGGAAAATTGCTTACGCGATACCCTATTTAATGATGAAAGAGATTGTATTTGTATCTTATATAAGACTAGACGGATAGGCGCGCTTTGCCGTGCCGCATACAACACGTTTAGACACACTATGATAGGCGCTATGGTTTAGGTACTATGAACTTATGGATGGTTCAGGGGCACTATTTCTTTGGACGGGAATGGTGTACTTACGTGCTATCGTCTGATATGCCTTGTTGTTTTGGGGTGATTGGATCCCGAGTAAGGATTCATGTACCTAGTGATTTTATATTTAGTTTCTTAGATTTTTTTCCTCCTGCAAGTTACATAAGGACACTTACACGCTTCACTCACGCTGTATCACAAACAAATAGTTATGAAAAAATTAACATGTTTCTAAAGTCTTGACTAACTACCGCACATATGGAGAATTATTGGTCATCAAAATTATAGATAGATTGGAGTCGGCAGAAAGTTACATTTTCTCTTTAGTTACACCACATCAACAGTCTAAACAAAGCGGAATTCCGCTGCACAACTAGCTAGACCATGGTTGCAAAACATGTACACCAATATATATGATCACAAAATGGTTGGTGGAATGAATGAACGACTTCATCCTGTCGTCCTAGGACCAGCTTGGATCTTTTACCAACACACTTAGTAGATGACCTACAGGAACAGAACTCAACACATAATTAGAACACGCTCATACCGAGAAATAAAATAACTTAACAAAGACAGGATGAATCCAACAAAACCTTCCAGATGCCTTTGTTGCATGATCTACACTGGTAGAAAATAGGCCTTCCATACGCCCCCATTAGTCCCCAAAATAATCGACCCGCGACCATAGGGGTCTTTAGTCGCGTTTCGGGAGGAGACCCGCGACCAACAGTCTGGGCCCAGCGCGCTCGGTCCACAGCTGGCCGACGGGAGGGGCTTTAGTCGCGGTTGGCCTGGCCAACCGGGACTAAAAGCCCATCCCTATATAGGACTCAGCTCGCTGCCCTTAGCCACATTTGGTGTCACTTCTACTCACAATATTCACAAGGGGTGGTGGGTTTGCTTTTGGTTCCTCCTATGCACACAAGGTGTTCGATGAAATGCCCGAGAGCATGAAACACACATGATATGAAGTGTCCGAGCCACACTTGAGCTTTGTCATTTATTTTTCCTCCGCGATCGCGGTTAGCAACTTGAATCTTTCATGATTTGTATTATTTATAGCTAGTTAGTTTAACAAATGCATGATGGTTAATTATATACTTTATATAATAATAATGCAGATGAATCGGCAATGGATGTACGGTAACCGACTCTCCGGCGAGTTCACTACGGGTTTGAAAGATTTCCTCGTAGTGGCAAATGCGAACAAGCACCGAGGTTTTATTATCTGTCCATGTGCTGAATGTAAGAATCAGAAGGGTTACTCCTCCTCAAGAGTCGTTCACATGGACCTGCTTCGGCACGGTTTCATGCCAAGCTATAATTGTTGGACCAAGCATGGAGAAAGAGGGGTTAGAATGGAAGAAGATGAAGAAGAGGATGATATCGATGTCAATTATCATGAGGCTTTCGGTGATACTTTCATGGAGGATGATGCTGAAGGTGGGGAAGGGTTTGGTGAAGGTGAAGAAGAGGCACATGATGAGCCCGCTGATGATCTTGGTCGGACCATTGCTGATGCACGGAGACGCTGCGAAACTGACAAGGAGAGGGAGAATTTGGATCGCATGTTAGAGGATCACACGAAGTCGCTGTACCCAGGATGCGACAATAGTCTGAAAAAGCTAGGCTGCACACTGGATTTGCTGAAATGGAAGGCACGGGAAGGTGTAGCTGACTCATCATTTGAAAATTTGATGAAAATGTTGAAGAATATGTTTCTGAAGAATAACGAGTTGCCCGCCAGTACGGACGAAGCAAAGAAGGTTGTCTGCCCTCTAGGTTTAGAGGTTCTGAAGATACATGCATGCATTAACGACTGCATCCTCTACCGCGGTGAATACGAGAATTTGAATGAATGCCATGTATGCACTGCATTGCGTTATAAGATCAGAGGCGATGACCCTGGTGACGATGTTGAGGGCGAGAAACCCAGGAAGAGGGTTCCCGCCAAGGTGATGTGGTATGCTCCTATAATACCTCGGTTGAAACGTCTGTTCAGAAACAAAGAGCATGCCAAGTTGTTGCGATGGCACAAAGAGGACCGTAAGTCCGACGGGGAGTTGAGACACCCCGCTGATGGAACGCAATGGAGAAAGATCGACAGAAAGTTCAAAGATTTTGCAGCTGACGCAAGGAACATAAGATTTGGTCTAAGTACTGATGGCATGAATCCTTTTGGCGAGCAGAGCTCCAGCCATAGCACCTGGCCCGTGACTCTATGCATCTACAACCTTCCTCCTTGGTTGTGCATGAAGCGGAAGTTCATTATGATGCCAGTGCTCATCCAAGGTCTGAAGCAACCCGGCAACGACATCGATGTGTACCTAAGGCCATTAGTTGATGAACTTTTACAGTTGTGGGGCAGACCTGGTGTACCTGTGTGGGATGAGCACAAAGAAGAGGAATTTGACCTACGAGCGTTGCTTTTTGTAACCATCAACGATTGGCCTGCTCTCAGTAACCTTTCGGGACAGTCAAATAAGGGATACAAAGCATGCACGCACTGCTTACATGAGACTGAAAGTGTATTTTTGGATAATTGTAGGAAGAACGTGTACCTGGGTCATTGTCGATTTCTTCCCCGAAATCATAACGTAAGAAAGAAAGGCAAGCATTTCAACGGCAAGGCAGATCACCGGCCGAAGCCTGCGGAACGTACTGGAGCTGAGATATTTGATATGGTCAAGGATTTGAAAGTCATCTTTGGAAAGGGTCCTGGCGGACAATCAGTTCCGCTGGGAGTTGGCGGGCACGTACCCATGTGGAAGAAGAAATCGATATTTTGGGAGCTAAAGTATTGGAAAGTCCTAGATGTCCGCTCTGCAATCGACGTGATGCATGTTACGAAGAATATTTGCGTGAACCTGCTAAGCTTCTTGGGCGTGTATGGGAAGACAAATGATACAAAGGAAGCACGGCAGGACCAGCAACTTTTGAAAGACCCAGATGACCGGCATCCGGAATGGTTTCAAGGTCGTGCCAGCTACGCTCTTACCAAAGAAGAGAAGGTCATTTTTTTTGAATGCCTGAGCAGTATGAAGGTCCCGTCTGGCTTCTCGTCGAATATAAAGGGAATAATAAACATGGCGGACAAAAAGTTTCAAAACCTGAAGTCTCACGACTGCCACGTGATTATGACGCAATTGCTTCCGATTGCTTTGAGCGGGCTCCTACCGGAAAATGTTCGAGTAGCCATTGTGAAGCTATGTGCATTCCTCAATGCAATCTCTCAGAAGGTAATCAGTCCAGAAGATCTACCACGGTTACAGAACGATGTGGTCCAATGTCTTGTCAGTTTCGAGTTGGTGTTTCCACCATCCTTCTTCAATATTATGACGCACCTCCTGGTCCACCTAGTCGAAGAGATTTCCATTCTCGGTCCTGTATTTCTACACAATATGTTCCCCTTTGAGAGGTTTATGGAAGTATTAAAGAAATATGTTCGTAACCGTGCTAGGCCAGAAGGAAGCATCGTAAAGGGCTATGGAAATGAGGAGGTAATTGAGTTCTGTATTGACTATGTTCCTGACCTTAAGCCGATTGGTATTCCTCAATCGCGGCACGAGGGGAGACTAAGTGGAATACGCACGATCGGAAGGAAATCAACGATATGTATGGACGGTCATTCTATGACTGAAGCACACCACACAGTTCTGCAAAATTCGAGCTTGGTGGCTCCGTACTTCGAGCAACACAAGAATATTTTACGCTCGGACAACCCGGGGAAGCCTGAATCATGGATTAGAAAGGCCCACATGGAGACTTTCGCCAGTTGGTTGCGAAAACATTTAATGAATGACAATGATGTTGGAGATCAGCTGTACATGTTGGCCAAGACACCATCTTCGACTATAACGACTTTCCAAGGGTACGAGATTAATGGGAATACATTTTACACGATCTCCCAAGATAAAAAGAGCACCAACCAAAACAGTGGTGTCCGCTTTGATGCAGCAACCGAGATTGGGCAAAAGCTCACATATTATGGTTACATAGAGGAGATATGGGAACTTGACTATGGACCCTCCTTTAAGGTCCCTTTGTTCCGGTGCAAATGGTTCAAGCTAACAGGAGGTGGGGTAAAGGTGGACGAGCAATACGGAATGACAATGGTGGATTTCAACAATCTTGGTTACCTTGACGAACCATTCGTCCTAGCCAAAGATGTCGCTCAGGTTTTCTATTTGAAGGACATGAGTAGCAAACCGAGGAAACGGAAAGATAAGAAAACGATCAGTACATCATGCGATGATCCAAAGCGCCACATTGTTCTTTCAGGGAAAAAAACATCGTGGGAGTGGAGGACAAGACAGACATTTCAGAAGATTATAATATGTTTGGTGAAATTCCGCCCTTCAAAGTCAACACTGACCCAAGCATTAAGTTAAATGATGAGGATGCTCCATGGATACGGCCAAATCGTAAGAAAGCGGGGACACAAGGGAAGAATTGATGTGTAATAATTTATTGTACCAAACTTTGTTGAATGGATCATGTAAATTATATTATCTCTGATGTGTTTAAGACTAACTCCTTTGCAAAATATTTGAGAAAACGAGTGGAAAACATGAAAAACAAAAGGTTACTTAAATGTCTCAAAACCTTGTGAGATAAAATATCTAATTTCATAACTTTTATTAAAAACAGAAAATAGACGCGCTAGCGCGCCGCAGTGTTGCCGGAATACAAATTCTTTTATTAAAAAGAGAAAAAAGACGAACACTACTCCTCGTCGTCGTCATCGGGGAACTCGTCGGTGACCTCCTCCGGGTCATCGTCGTCGTCGAACTCGTCGGTGACCTCCTCGTCGTCGTCGGAGGTGCATGATGGTATGTCCGAGATAGGCCCCGACCTCGGGTCGTCGGAGGCCCAGACTTCGCCGGCGTGGTCGGCCCGACGAAGCTCTTGCAGCGCATTCGTCCTCGCCTCCCGAGCGGCATCTAACGCGAGGTGGCGTTCGAGGCGGCGCTCCGCCCGCTCAGCCGCGCGGGTCTACCAGAGCTCCTCGTCGGCGCTCTCCTCCCCCGGGTTGTTCCGGTAATACTCGCGGACGACGCGGTCTTCCCTGGCATCGACTAGGCCCTGAAACGCGCGGTGGCGGAGGTGGAGGTGGTCGGCGACAGTGACGATCTGCGGCTTCGGCGCCCTGGCCTTCGCTTCCCAGACGGTGTGGCAGTCGTTGAAGTTCATCAGCGACCGCGGGCGGTTGAGGCACCAGGCCACCGCGTCCCATGCGCGGGCGGCCTCCGCCGCCGTCGCAAAGGATCCGAGGGGGATGCGGTCGTGCCCCCAGCGGATATCTGCGCTGAACATTCCGTTCTGCCGTGCTCGGACGCCGCGGAAGCCGGTGGTATTGTTCCTCCTCGGAGGCATGGTGGAAGCGCGACGGTGCGTGGAGAGGAGTGGGCGCGTGGAGAGGAGAAGACGCGCTCGAGGCGCGACAGTTTATACCGCGCCCTCCTGGCCACGCGTCACAACTCCCGCGCCACGCGTCAACTCCCGCGCCACGCGCCACCCTAACACAACAATCGGTATCGCCATCATACAGCCCCACCGTGGCTACTGGGTGCAATATGCATACCAAATGCACGGCATGACGTATGATGGCGAATCCGGGTGTTTTGTATTTGCTTGATGAACTGAATATATGATGTATCAAATCTTAAAGGGGGATGTAGAACAAAACAATCGGTATCGCCATCATACAGCCCCACCGTGGCTACTGGGTGCATATATGCATACCAAATGCACGGCAGGACGTATGATGGCGAATCCGCATGTTTTGTATTTGGTCGATGAACTGACCGGTGTATGAAGGTGGGCTATATATAGGGTCCTCTGGCTCACAAAGTGTTGTGCTAGGGTTTTGATCCAACGGTTAAGAAACACCCTCATCCAACGGCTCACAACAGCTCGAAAGAAACACACCGTAGCCCTAATCGAACGGCTCACAACAGCTCGAAAGAAACACACCCCGGATCCAACGACTCACAAGCGCTTGAAAGAAACACACGATCCGTGTGATTCTATCTGATTGGTCCAAACGAAACCGTAACCCATTTAGTCCCGGTTGGTGTCCCCAACCGGGACTAAAGGGATGATCCGTTTCCTAATGAAACCCGTACCATTTAGTCCCGGTTGGTAAAACGGGCCGGGACTAAAGGGATATATGTTTTCTTCTCGCTATATATATGTATGCATTGCCACATCATTGGCATAAACACATACAAACTCACAACTCTCTCATGGCTTCTCCCGTACCCACTCTAACATTCATCGAGGCGGAGGCACTTTCCGCCTCAAACTACCCCTGCCCGCCCGGCTACAACGTTCCCGCCGGTTGGATGCTGAGCGCCGGAGGAGTGCCGGTACCTCCTCTTCCTCAAGGTGTGGCGCGTCGGGCGGCCATCACGAACCACTACTACCACAAGCTCACGCTGGAGCAGCGGAGGAATCCCAGTTGGCATCCCGATAACTAGCATACTTGGGATGCCTTCTTCATCAATCGGCGTGAGAGGGCGCTCGCCAGGTATGAGGAGGACGGTCTGCCTCCTCGGAACTTTCACGAGGCCGGTCGTCGGCTATGGTGGTACGGCCGGACTCTACAGAGCGTAATGGACTACATCAGGGCCGGCGATATCCCCCGCCTGCGCTACCCTCACGCCCAGTCCTGGAGTCTTGATCCTCCGAGGGAGTGCAGAGCATCGTCAGACGATAGTGACGACGACGGCGGCGACTACGACGACTACGAGTCGGAGTACTATAGGCCTAGGCAGGAGTATGACTAGCAGATATCAGATCCACAGTGTCTTGCCATTATGTAGATCGATCATGCATCTATGCTCTCCGTTTAGGTTTAGATCCACTCTTGCCATTATGTACTGCCTTTTTTATCTATATATATATCCAAGATGTGTGTGAATCTTTGTGATTGGAGAGAACAAAACCCTAACCATTTCGTCTCGGTTGGTAAAACATGCCGGGACTAAAGGGGTTTTATTTTTCTGAATTTTCTGATATATTATTTGTATTTTTAAAATTTTAAAATGAAGTAGTTTTATTTTTCTGAATTTTCTGATATATTATTCGTATTTTTAAGATTTTAAAATGAAGTAGTTTTATTTTTCTGAATTTTCTGATATATTATTTGTATTTTTAAGATTTTAAAATGAAGTAGTTTTATTTTTGTGAATTTTCTGATATATAAATTGTATTTTTAAGATTGTAAAAAGAAGTAGTTTTATTTTTCTGAATTTTTTGATATATTATTTGTATTTTTAAGATTGTAAAAAGAAAAGTATTTCAAAAAGCACCTTTAGTCGCGGTTCGTGACACGAACCGCGACTAAAGGCTCTTTCCGCGCGGGAACGAAAACGCCGCGAAAAAACGTTTAGTCGCGGTTCGTGACACCAACCGCGACTAAAGGTACCCCTTTAGTCCCGGTTGGGGACACCAACCGCGACTAAAGGCCCGCGGAGGGTACCCGGAGGGGACCTTTAGTCGCGGTTGGTGTCCCCAACCGGGACTAAAGGCTGGCCCTATATATTCCTGATCGCGCTGCCCCGAAAATGTTCTAAGGACCAACGCCTCTGTATCTCCCCGCGCCGCCCTGCTGCTCGTCTTCTCCGTCCGCCGTCGCCGATTCCGCCCCGCAGAGACAGAGAGAGGACCGCGCCGTCGCTGTCGCGGCCGTCGCCCGCGCCCTTCTCTCCACCGCGCCCGCCCTGCTCCGCCCCTGCCCCGCGCCCCGCCGTCCCCGGTAGGTTCCCCCGTGGGCCTCGCGCCGCCCTCGTATACGCGTGACCACCGGTGAGGACGGCGACCACCGCGCGCTGGTGAGGACGATGAACGCGCGGCGACCACTCCGGTGAGGACGGGGACCACAGCAACGCGCCCGCGCCCCGTGCCCGTGACCGCCGGAAAATGAAAACGAAACGACGGTGACGTCAGCATTGCGTCACGCTCGCGTCACGCTGGCAGTTGGGCTCCTGGACGCGGTCCGTGTGGCTCCTGGCCGGACCCGCGCGCGGCCCGTGTGGCTGGCTGGCCCGTGTGCGCAGCACTGCGAGTGTGGCTGGCCCGTGTGGCTGGCTGCACTCGTTTTTTTTGCTAAGTCAAAAAAAAGGTCAAAAGAAATTCCTAAGTCAAAAAAAAAGCTAAAAAAAATCACTAAGTCTACTAACCCTAAATATATATTCCTAAGTCAAAAAAAAGTACGGTCATTTCACTAACCCGGAGGTGGTCATCGTTCTTCCACCCAAAACAAGTTTTAATCTGTTTCAATTAAATTCATTAAAATAATAAAAATAAGTTTTAATTCAATAAATTCAGAATATTAAGTGAAATATACCAAAATGACCAGGAAAGCAAATATAACCTAGCTATGGGGTTCTCCAAGTCATTTGAGCAACTAATCTTGGACACACCTCTAAAGTATGGTTTTCCCCCTCCGGTGGTCATCGTTCTTCCACCCAAAACCCTAGCAATCTGTTTTCCCTCCTTCTACGACAATATTTGCTAAGTCTCCTTTATACTTAATTAATTTTTACTACATGCATGTCTGCAGGAGTGACATATGGCGGACAATAGAGCCTTGCCGCTTACGGATCAGGAGGCTGAAGGTTATATATTCGACATCATAGCCAACAAGATCCCTTATGTGTCGGGCCCAGAAGATGAGAAAGAAGAGGATCTAGTCTCTTCTTATCTGAACCTTGATGATCAAGAAGGTGAAGGAACGGACATTGTCGATGATCAAGATGATCAACCGTCAACAAACGACGATCTCGAATTGCAAAGACCAACCATCTCCGACGAGGTATATATATATATACATTGAGCCTCTCGTGATACAAACTTACTGAAATGTGAATACATATGCATTAACACGCGCGACTCTCTTTCTTATTTTAGCCCTCGGACGGATCGAGTACGACAAAGCGTGGCAAATCCAAGGCGATGAAAGAAGGAGAAACATATACCATCGAATCAGTCGGTGAAACCGGCAAGCCCCTACAGCACACCACAAAGTTTATCAACCAATGCAGAGTCCTTGTTAGAGACAACGTCCCGATCACCGTCCAGGAATGGAAGGAGCCAAAGAAAGCACGTCTTGGTTTCAGTTTTGTCGACAAGAGAACGAAAAAGGATCTGTGGAGAAAGCTTATGGCACATTTCATTCTACCTCCGGAATACAACAAAGAAGATGAATTCGGTAACGAGGTTCCGGGTGGACGTCAGAGGAGGAGGCTAGTCAAAGAGTTCGCTCTTCAGAAGATGGCTGAAGCATTCCGGAACTTCAAGAAAAATTTAACCCGTGAATATGTCAACAAGGGCAAGACTCCGATTTTAACTGGACAAAATGAGAAACTGAAAGATGATTGGCCAGAATTTGTGAGGCAAAAGAAATCGGACCATTTCAAGGATATATCGAAAAAAAATAAGGCTAATGCGGATAAGAAACAGTACCATCATGTTATGGAGCCAGGAGGATACCGCCTTTCGGCCCCTAAGTGGCAGAAGATGGAGGACGGCCTGACGGCGGGAGGAATCCCTCTAGGTACAGAGGGATGGGACGAAAGAGCCAAAATGTGGTGGTACGGGCATGGGGGATCGCTAGACCTGGAGACAGGGGCGTGTGTTCATCGGCAGAAAACGTTTGCTCCCACAAAAGCCCTTATTGACGCAATGACCCTAGCTCAACAGGGCGTGATCACTTTCAACAGAGAGAAAGACGCACTGACCCATGCCCTCGGGAATGCTGAACACGGAGGACATGTACAAGGCAAAGGCAGAATGACGTGGAAAGTAGGGTTTTCCCAGGAAAATGACCCGTACTGTTACAGAAGCCGTAAGAGAAAGACGGACCGGGATGCAGATCTTCTGGCGAAGCTTGCATCGAAAGTTAGTGAGTTGAAGCAGACCGTGCATGGAATACTTGAGAAAGAAAGATCGACGGCTGCAGGGCCGCATGAAGATCATGAAGCGGATCTCGGAAGCCAGCATCAGCAGAGAAGCAGCGTGGCTTCCACGGAGGCCCCGCATGCAGGTGCTAATGCACTGATGATCGAGAGTCGTGCACCGGAGCCTCACTACCCCGTGGATGATGTAAAGGAGATGAAAGAATGTGATCTGCATTATCCCGTGGGGAACATTTCCACCAAGGTAGCTACCGGCAGTGCTTTACCCTCTACACCTGGAGCACTCCACCACAACAACCCCATTCCATATGGCTATGCTCGTGTGACGGTGGAAGACATAGTCCAAGTGTTTGAGGACCTGGAGATTGATATAGCTACACCCGAAGGGGAGAGAAGACTTGGAGATGTCAAGCGCCAGTTCATTCTATGAAAAAAGAAGTATATATAGTGTTTCCAGGCGAGGCGCCAAGGCTAACAAGTCCACCCCCCTCCGATGGTGCAGGTGGTGGTGGTGGTGGTGGTGCTGGTTCACCTACACCTCCTTCACGCCATTCGACGCCGTCCCCCGATCCACAATCTCCGGCGGGTAAGCAGGCGTCGCCCACCAATCCTCCTCTGGCGGGTAAGCAGTTGTCGCCCCCCAATCCTCCTCCGGCGGATAAGCAGCTGTCGCCCCCCAATCCTCCTCCGGCGGATAAGCAGCCGTCGCCCCCCATTCCTCCTCCGGCGGATAAGCAGCCGTCGCCCCGCATTGCTCCTCCGGCGAAGAAACAGAAGCTGGCGGACAACACGGAAACCCGCTCTTGGACTATTAACCTGGAGCCTTATGTACCTAAGACCACACGGGTATCGGAGCCATCACTGAAGCCTATCCCCCCAAGGCTTTGGGAACTTAGTGAAGCTGAAACCAAATTGGCCGCGAAGGCTGAGTATGAGAAATGGTCGGTCGATCGGAAGGCGCTAAGGGAGCCTAAGCCCAAGGAAGTATACCCTCCGAAGGTAAAGAAGTGGGCTACGAGTTTTTTGACGCAACCGTCCCAAGCCGAGCTGAATATGCCTCACGACTATGGAAGTGAACTTCGTAGGCAAGCAGAAATATTGAAGGAGGAGAATGAAGAAAGGAAAAAAAGCGGGAAACAAGTTGACCAGCTCGGGATGCAGAGTAAACAATCGATCCCCCCGCTCATAGTGAAAGCCGGTCCGGAACAGGACCACGAGGTCATAGCAGTTGTGGCAGCAGTTGGATTGACTGTAGAGAGTGCCATGAAAAATGTGTCCGAGATGGGTTTGACTCTTCGTGCCTCGTTAGGCCTGGACGATGCGCCAATGGGTGAGGTAGCATTACAATATGTGAAGAATGGGCCTCTCGTCGAGCCTACGCAGGAAAAGAGTCTACCACCACAAATGCGAAATCTGCTACATTGGTACAAAAATTTCATATCATGGGCCGACAAAGAATATGTTTATGTGGATGTTACAGAGGAGCATCACACCAAAAAGTACTCTGTAACAGTTGAGATGAGTGAATTGTTCCAGCTGTTCAATCTGCGCGAGCTCGACAAATCTATCCTGAGTTGCTACGTTCTGTAAGTGATTTATTTCTACCTCATCTCGTTTTTCATTGCCTGCACTATATATATATATATATATTGTCCTAACTATATTGTTGTGTACGCTGTTATGCAGATTGAAGATTTGGGAATGCAAAATAAGAAACATCCATGATGTTGGGTTCATTGACCCACAAATCATTAATGGAACTATGTTACAACATCACCCCCAAGACGTGGAGAAAGACTTGTACAATTTTCTTAGAAAGCATCAACTCAAAAGTCATATTCTATTTCCTTACCATTTTGGGTGAGTGTTTCTCTCTTGTGCCCATTCTCTTTTGTTTACTCCATGCATGGTATGTCTAATCGATAAGTTATGCATGACTGTGCATGTAACATGTCCCAGGTTCCACTGGTTGCTGCTAAAAATTGAACTTCACACCTCCACAGTTTTTATCATGGACTCTATGGATTCAGATCCAAACCTTTGGGTCGACATGAGAAAAATGCTGCAAAGGTAATTATTTTCAATCATTTGCGCTCTATATCGAGCGGTCTCTTTTGTTCATTTCCTAATATGCAGTAGCTAATAACTCCCTTGTTCATTTAATTTTCTTTGCACTGTAGATTTTGGAGACGGTTCTCAAAAGAAATTGTCGGTGAATTCAAACATCAGCTAGATTTTGGAAATTTAGTTCGTGTGGATAAGCAGCCACCGGGGACCAATCTATGTAGATACTATGTTTGTGAGAACATACGGAGAGAAACCACTGAGAAGAAGAAGTCGGATAGCGCGCGGAAGAGTCTCAATAACTTGCGGAGGACGCTTAGTCCAGAAGCTCGCTTCCGACCAATTCAAGAGGAAATAGCAGGATTTTTCCTTAGGCATGTCATCGATCCTAAAGGAGAACACTATGCGTCCGACGAAGACCAATTCAAGAGGACTTAGCAGGATTTTTCCTTATGCATCTCCTAGATTGAAAATTGTTCGAAGTTGTGTATATCCATCGTAATTGTGTATGGAAACTTGTTCGAAGTTGTATATGGTCACCCGAGATTGAATATATATATTATATATTCCTATTGAATTCTTCTTGTTTGAAATTTCATATATGCATGTATATAGTAGCGTACAATATATATGTGTACTGAAACTTTATCAAAATTAAAATAAAACAAAAAATAAAATATAAAAGAAATAAAACAAAACAAATTAAAAAGAAACCAGGTTTAGGGGGGGCTAAAACCCTAAACCTGCGGAGGAGGCCTTCAGTCCCGGTTAGCCACGAGAACCGGGACTAAAGGTCCTCCGCCCCGACAGACTCCTCGCGCCCACGTGGACGGGCCTTTAGTCCCGGTCCGTAAGTGGCGCGACTAAAGGGCGGGTCTTTAGTCGCGCATATTTAGTCCCGGTTGTGAGGCCGGGACTAATGGCCTTTGCGAACCGGGACTAAAGGCCTATTTTCTACCGGTGCTATTATACAAACATGAGTATACAACAAACATGTAAATGCTATCAAGCAAAGACTATTCTATCTGATTTATTTCTTACCTCTTGTGGGTGTTGCCCTGGACGTGGTGGCATGATACTAACTCCCTCATCACTATCGGTGGCATATTGATGAGACTTTCCTTAAGAGGTTATATATAAGTCACAGCAAGCAGAGGACAATGAATAACATGCACAATGGTTTCACACAAAAGAAAAACATGATATCAAGAGGTGACCGCATGGTCCTAACTACCCGCTGCATCGATAGTGTAGCCACGTCAGTCCTCTTGCCGCCATCAGGCAATGGAACACCCAAATGGCCACAACACCTGTTAACTGAGTCAGCACAAGCCAACGCAAAAAAAATAACAATCCTGATATTAGAACACAAATTAAACAGGAAAATAGCATAAAAGGGCTGAAAAAACAATTCAAAAAATAAATAAATTGTACAGGAAACCAAAGAAATAAGTGATTTCAAAGAATACCTAGAAGTCCCTAAATTCCAAATTAACTGTCGGCTCAGCAGTGCTACCGTAAGAAGGGCGACTGTAATTTTGTTCTTTGCTCTAGATCATGAAACTTAGTTTTCAGAAACTGTTATTTTGATAGTTCATAGTTTTCGGTTAGTTCCGCGGTATCACTCTAGTATGGGGTTGTATGGTGAGTACCATAAAAAAAATTCATTTAGCGTTGTAGAAAATTGGGCCTTTCCGTTGAATGAAGAGAGAACAACATATGTCTGAAAACATCTACGATGGTCTGCCTTGACATACCTTTGTTTTGGTAATACCCATTATTGTACCAATATCAGCAAGTTTTAGAGCAGAGGCAACATTTACTCAGTCATAGCATCTTCCATTAACATTCTTGCCATAGAGAACAGAAGACCAAATTTCCTTCGCAACAGTCTATTTTTGGATTATAGCCTCAACGGTTTCTTTGTTGACTCATGTTACTACCATAACATGGATACCCGCAACTCTGCAGTCCTCAATAGCATCAAAGACTACTTCCCTCAAGGATCTTGGCATAGTTAAAACATCCACAATAAAAAATTATCATTCTATATAGCTAGATCACGAGTCTAGGGTGGCGAGGGCCCAAACTCAGCCAGATAAGGGATGAAGGCTACGGTAAACCAAAATTCTACCCGGTAGTCAAGATAGATAGTCTAGATGTGATGCGCAGGAGAGGGCCTCAAGAGGCTATTAGGCAACCCGGGTTACAATTTAGAGGAATAATAATAGACTTATTTTCATAAACTACAAAGTAGTGCGTCCATATATCTAGAAATATATGTGATATCTCCGGGCAATTTTCTCGAACAAATAATTAGTGAACAGAGATCAAGTTAACTATAGCATGCATGCCACATGACACTTGGAATTTGAACTATGCAAGTGGGTTCCATTCAACCTTTCCGTTGAGTCACAGAGATAATATTTACGTGAAACATCATATAATATGGTCCATTTAATTTTACTGCTAAAAGAAAAGGAGAAATCATCCCATCTAAGCTACTTGGCGAAAAGGACTTCGAGGTTCATCTTACTCTCCAGTCAGAGAGATAACCTTTGAACACTGACAAAAAAATGACCCTAGTTGTCGAGACTACCGATAGAGACGTGAGGGGACGTGATTGTACGAGATCAAGGAGACAGGGTTTTACCCAGGTTCGGTACGACGCAGTAATGCGGCGTTCCTACTCCTGCAATCTCACTATTCAGGACTAAATCCTGGGAATACAGAGTACAATGTGAGGTTCTATTAGCTGCTCCTCAAGGATCAACCTCTCGGCGAGTTAGCCTTTAGCTTCTTGTCTATCTATCTTGTCTCCCGTCTGGCTTTATATAATAGCCAGGTTAGGGCATACAGAGAAGGGAACCTAGAAGACTACGGTATGATTTAACTTGGAAAGTAAGGAATCCGCCTTCTACTCCAAGCCGTATCACGTGGGCCGTGATCCGGGTTCTTCTAGAATCCGGCTTCCGTGCGTCAGCTTACTGGGCCGCCCAATGGACCGTAGTCCATTACCATTTAGGCCACCCTGGTAATCCGGCACTTTAGACTACCATCTGATATACCCCTAGTTGGTATATATCCGATAGTAGCCCCCAAGAAGGATTAAGACTCCGATTTGCCGTCTTTCGTCAAGTGTTGCATGCTTTCCAAGAAATATAGGCTCTTTGTCTTGATTCTTCTTTTTATCAGAATAATGTCATAACGCAAAACTCAGATTTCAGAAAATCCGGCTTTTCTTCCACGAATCTTCGCGGAGAAGGAGCTTCCTACGTCAGCGCTTTAATCTAGCTGACGTCAGGAACGTTTTGGTGTCGAGCGGGAAACCCCGAAACGTATCTCTAACAGATTCTCGCGGGAAACGAGGAGATAGCAATAATCACCCGTCGTTTCATTTCCCGGAATTTCCGGCGAGTGACACACGATGATCATCCAACGGTCAAAAGAGCCGTTAGCACGCATTGCGACGGGTTTCCGGCTATAAATAGCCGTCTCCGTCCTCTCCGGCAAACCTTCTGCTCCCAGCTCTCTTCTCGCCTCAACAGCGCCCAAGCTTACTGCGAGCAGAGCGAACCTCTCAACGAACGCGCGAACGAACGCCTTCCGGGACCTCACCGGAGCTCACGATCTTCACCGCGCCGACGAAATATGGCATCACCGAACTATTCTCTGGCACGCGGCAGAAATCGACGAGATTATCAACACCATGGATCCCATGGTGGATTCCCCGCTGCGTGCAACCGGCGACAAGCCGGAGAAAGCTGCCAGCGGCGCAGCGGGCGAGGAAATCCCTCTCGCCGCCACCAACCTCACGGGATCCTCCTCCGCGCCATCCCCGCCGCTCGTGCCCGAGACGGCGGCGGAAAAAATCATCCTCGTCGGAGAGGAGCTCGCGGCCGCGTCCGCCGCCACCGGGGCGGAAGAAGAAGGGGAAACTGCCGGCAATTGGAGCCAGAGCAGTATTCCACCTTCCCTCCTTCCGACAATGGAAAAGGAGGGGCTGCTGCTGAAAGGCAAATGGCGAGCCCGGAGGACGAGTCCGAGCCAGCGCCAAAGGACGGGGAGCGCGTTCTCCTTACCTCCCACATCTCAAGAGGTATGGGATTGCCGCCTTTCGCCTTTTTCTAGAGGTTCTCAACCATTATGGTGTTCAACCTCACAATCTTCCCCAAACTCCATTCTCTATCTAGCCGGCTTCCAAGCCCTTTTCGAAGGGTATTTAGGAATAGCACCTAGATTAGACTTTTGGCAATACTGCTTCGGAGTGAAACGTAACCCTACAGAGGGTGTTCTTCCCATCCGCGGGACCATTTCTTTCACTCTTCGGAGATTTAGGGAAGACTGGTACCCAAAGATAAAAACATCAGAATCCGTCAAGTTTTGGACGGGTTGTTTCTTTTATCATCAGGACATCCCGTTTCTCGGAAAAGAAAACGGGGTTCCTCCATTCATCAATTCCGCCGCCACTCCACAAGAGAGTTGGGCAGTCGAAGCAGTGCAGACCTTGCCGGATGATCTGTTGAAGATCAAACGGCGTATTGCCAAACTCACCTCTCCTCAGTCTCCTTTGACCGGAACAGACACAATTATGTGTTGGCTCGGTCGTCGTATTCAACCTCTTGCCCTCCGCCCCCGGCTTCTTTGTTAATACAAAGGCCCAGAAGGCGGAATGAGAGGGACAGACAAAGCTTTTACAAAGAAGGATTTCAAGAAACAAGTCAACCAATTGGTCGCTACTCGCGACCAATATAAGGATAGTTTAAAGATGTATCATGAGGAGAACCCCGTCCCTAAGGTAGTTTTACTTTTCCTTGATTTGGGATTCTCTCGGATTTTTATCTTTCCCTGATATCTCTGACTTAGTCGGATTTTTTGCTCTCTGTAGTTCGACGATCTCACGGAAGCAAATCTTGCCTCCGACGCTGAACTTGACGAATTGCACGCCAGCTTTTATGGCGGTCGCAAACGTAAGAGGCAAGTGATCACAGAGGAGTTGATCAATCTTGATGGAATTCCCATCGCCACGTCCAGGTATTTTTCTGAGGTTTTTAATCTCTCATTCTATTCTGGTTCTTCGAGGTATTTACTTCTCGGATCTTTCCTTTTCAGACTTGCACCAGTTCCTTTGAAGTCAAAGAAACTGAAGAAACATAAAGCTACTGCTGGCAAGGGAATGCCGTCCTCAGTTGTAGCTCCACCCACTCCAACAACTCTTGGTGGGGAAGATAAAACCGCAAACCCGGACGAACAATTCCAGCCATCCAGCCAGCCTATTGCATCCAACTTGGTTGCGAGGGAAAGGGCGGAGCCGGATATGGGCGGACCTTCTCGGACATCTGGAGAAGACGAGCCCATCCCTACTTTTGATAAAGACTTCAAGGTAAAGGAAGAACCTTTTGATGATCTCGGATACATTCCTCCGGCAGCTAAGAAGTTCTTCGCTCCTGCTCCCCTGATCCGTCCTTGGCCACAAGGCGGACTAATTGTCCGAAATAACTTTGTGTTTTCACCTCGTCAGGTCATCCAAGACGGCCTGCACCATGTTGGAATTATTTTTTCTAAATATGTAAAATAATTCAACGAGAATTTGTCAGGTTTGCAGCGAATGAGCCAGGTAATATCTCTAGCCCCCAAGCAATAAGTCAAATGCATTCTTTTAACTTAATGCTTTCAACTTTATCATGCTTGTTTCTAACTTAAGCGTTCTGGTTCATTTCCGTGTTACAGCAAACCGCTGAAAGCATTAACATGGAAGTTTTCAACAAACTAACTGTCAAGAATAAGGAGGTTAGAAGCCTCCTCTCTATTCTTGAAGTTAAGGAAGCGGAGCTGGCATCGTCTCGGCATCAGCTGAAGGAAACAACAGGTATTTTTATTCCCCATGGTTTCACTTTTATGCTTTTTTCTCTAAGTACTTTTCCAAGTTTTCTTAACTCGGGCTTTTTTCCTCGCTTTTCAGCTGCTTTGGCGAAAGCCAAACAGATTGCTGAAGATGCCGGCAATGCCGAGAACCTCTGCCGGGAAACCTGGACCTTCATAAGAATCTTATGAAGGTTCAGAAAGAACTGGAGGCCAGCCAACTGGCTGTAGGCATCGCGCAATCCAATGCCTCCAACCAAGCTGAGAAGGACAAAGCAACTATCCGCGATCTGGAGAATGCTTTGACCCTTCGGCTGGAAGAAGGCTCCGAGATGGATAAGTTTCTCGGTAAGTTTTTTTTTGACTTTTACCGGATTTTCTATCTTTTACAATCTTTCCTTGCTTTCTTTATAACTCTTTGGTTATTTGTCTGAAAACAGGAGATGACCCTGCTCTTACTCGGATTGAAAAAATCCGAGCTTTTGGGAAGGTCTTCACCGCGCTCAGGGCTGCGGGCATGCAGCTGATCAACAAGTACCTTCCCGCAAGGACTGGGGAATTCTCGGAAGTTGAGAAACTTCCGGAGGCTATCTTGGAGGTGGCAGAGTCCAAGGAGTCCACTTTGCGCTCCGCAGCACGGGGTGGTGCACGCATGGCTTTAGGCCTTATGCGTATGCATTACTGAACGGACAACGACGTCGCCTAGAGGGGGTGTGAATAGGAGATTAAAACTTTTCCGGTTAAGGCTTGCTAAATGCGGAAATAAACTAGGTGTTTAAATTAACAAGCATACAACCTAAATATTCTATGGACACCTAGATGCACTAACAACTTATGCTAAGAAAGACAAGTAACAAGGTGATAGCAAGATATATAAGTTCAAGCTCGAAGGCTATCACAATGTAAATTGCATAAGTAAAAAATCTCGGGTATAGAAATAACCGAGGCACGCGGAGACGATGATGTATTCCCGAGTTCCTCCCACAAAGGGGAGTACGTCTCGTTGGAGGGGTGTGAGCTCGCCACGAAGGCCTACTCAACGCCACAAAGGCCTCACCCTATTCTCCGATGAACCCCGCCACAAAGGCCTAGTTCACCTTCCACTATTGGCAACCTTCAAACCCGAGGCACGCATCCACAACTCAATTGGAGGCTCTCGGTGTCACCACAATCTTGGGGCACACATCCACAACTCAATTGGAGGCTCCCAAGAACACCACAAGTCGTCTAGGGTCCAAGACCCAAGAGTAACAAGCTCACAATCTTTCACTTCCACGAATCCTCGTGGAGAGACCAAACCGATGCAACCGATGCAAATGGCAAGAGCACAAGTGCTCAAATCCTTCACTCTCAAATTCCAACAAAGCAACAAATGCTTATGGGGGAATAAGAGAGGAAGAACAATGGAGAAACACCAAGAACTCCAAGATCAAGATCTACTAGGTTTCCCTCACTAAGAAGGAGGATGGATTGGTGGAAATATAGATCTAGATCTCCTCTAACTTCTCCCTCAAAGATATGCAAGAATCATTGGAGGGATTGAGAGAGGAGCAAGCTTTCCAAAGTCAAGAATGGTGGGGAGAGAGAGGGAAAACGAGCTGGGAAATTCTTAGGGACTTTGGGGAAGAAAGCCCCTTAAATAGGTGCTCAAAAAACTAGTCGTTTTCCACTTTTTCCGTCCATTCCGGAATGGTCCGGAATATTCCGGACCCCGGAATGACCCGGAATGGCCCGGAATCGATTCCGGAGCGATTCCGGATGGAAACAGAGCATTTTCCCGTTATGGCCGGAATGGCCCGGAATATTCCGGGAAGAATAGTCCGGATTCCGGAATCATCCGGAATATTCCGGATTGCAAACCGGAGACAGAAAACCGATACGAGAAATGCAATAACTTTTGTATATGAACTCCGTTTTCGATGTTCTTGGGCTCGTTGAAATCGCAACGACGAGCACTATAAGAATATGCAGAGAAACATCATTGTACATAAAAAGAAGATAAAACCAAATGGGTAAAGGTTTAGACCTCTCAAATAGGAACACCCAGTGAAACCTCCAACACGAAAAACACATAACTTTTGCGAATGAACTCCGAATAAGGTGAATACAAATGGGTTGGAAAGGTAATAACAAAGACTGTCCAATAAAAAAGGAATGGATAAGTTACCACAAATGGAAGGTGTGGAAACATTCTCAAAGCTGAACCGGATATTTTCACCACCGAAATTGCAACAAGTTTTTCTTACCAAAACCGTTTTCGATAAACCTTGGCTTGCCATGAAGATCACGACAAACACTAGAACCCAAAGGAAACAAAAGCCAAATAAGAACTAAGAAAGATGATATGCAAAGTATGCAAAGGTTTGAGCTCTCCACAACAATTCGATCATGTTACTCACTTGAGAGCCCCTCTTGATAGTACGACTATCTATCCTATAACCCGGTCTCCCGAAGACGCGAGACCGTTAAAAAAGAAAACCTATCAAGATTATACCTTTGCCTTGAGCATTCCACTTGAGCTAGATGATGAAGATCTTGACTCTCTCAAGTTGGATCTTCTTTCTTGATTGCGCTTGCTAGCACAAGCTCCGCTTGATCAAGACTTGCAAGTTGCTCCCCCATACACCATTATGGGAGAGACTAGCTCCCCCATACACCATTATGGGAGAGACCCTTAGGCAAATCTTCACAAGGCCACAATCTCCAAAAGGGTGGAAAGCATCAAGCATAGGGTATCTTCTAGATGCTTCACTTGAGCTTCCACATCAAGCTAGATGACAAACACCGCTTGCCGACGACATATACCACGGGCTATATGAAATCTTCCTTTTGGTTCATTCCCATGAAAAGATACCTAACCACACATAGAAATGCCATACACACATATCATGGGTTAGTTCACAAAGCTATATTTACAATTGCTTACCATACCATGAGATACACGATCCCACTTGGTACAAATTGTAGCTTTGAGTGTTGATCGCTTGTTTGATCAACCTTGTATCTTTGCTTCTTACTTCAAATGATGATGTCTTGAAGATCATAATGACATATCACCTAATCCTTTCCTTCAAGACACACTAGCAATAAGCTCAACTCAAACCATGACCATTCTTCATATAAATCCATGAATATAACAATGGCCATCAAGGAAGCTAATAGAGTTCAACATATGAACTCCATTATTTCCTATGGACAAGATCTACAAGGATAACTCAATGCAAACATTAGTCCATAAGGATTGTCATTAATTACCAAAACCACATATTGGGGAACCATGCGCTTTCAATTACCCCACTGCCAAATCTTGGCGTGTGGCATCCGGCATCCCACAAGGATATACGGACACCCAGCGGACCAACATCTTCGACGAGATCAAGGGTCATGCCACCAAGATTGCTTCCATGGTCAACCTCTCCATCGTCTACCCGGAGGAGGCAATCCCGGACACTCCAGAAGAATCCTCCAGCGAAGATGACTCAGATGCTTGAAGGAGAAATCCGGGTCCTGGGGCAATAGAAAATAGGAGCATTACCAAACTTTATGTTGTAAACATTATTGTGATGCTTCTATCCTTTTGAATGAACAAGTACTCCGCCTTTTGCAGTTTAATGTTATATAATTACTTTGCAAGTGTTTCCGGGTTATTATTCCTTTATCTTCTAAATTCTCTGGTTTTGTATGCTTTAGTTGTCCTTAGTGCTTGAAATGGCTCGATAGCGTTTTAATCTTCATGCCGAGTGATTGGGTATGACCGATCAGTATAAAACTCGGAAACATGGATCATGCTAAAGGCATTTTTTGTTTACTAGCTTCAGTGACCCAGCACAAAAACAATCAGCTAATATTTAGAGAATAACCAAGGAATTTTTTATATGAAACTCAGGCACGCAGGCACAATCTGGGTTTCCTTAAACCTTTTTTAGGCTGGAAATCGTTCAGTTTTTTAACTCCGAGCACGCAGGCACAATTCGGGTTAACATTGAGTATTTTGAAAGATCATTGGGAAATAGAAAAGGCGGAATATGTAAAACATATAAGTATGAATTCCGACAACTTTATTTCATGATTTCAAAGATGTTTACATAGATATTGAACTAAGTATAGAAGGGACGTAACTGCTAGATACTCCAGGGCCTGTTTGTCTCTCCTAGTTCATCATCTATCTTTCTCTTTCTTTTGCGATTCGGCTTCTCGGGATCATCTTCCGTATCTCGAATGTATACAAGGTAGTATGATCCATTTTTCATGGCTTTACTGATGACGAATGGTCCTTCCCATACTGGGGACAATTTGTGCTTTCTTTGCTGCACCCATCTTAGCACTAGGTCACCTTCTTTGAAAGAATGATGCCTGATTTTCCGACTATGATAACGTCGTAAACCTTGCTGATAGATGGAGGATCTTTGAAGCACAAGTTCTCGTTCCTCTTCTAAGAGATCGACGGCATCCTGCCGTGCGCTTTCGGCATCTGATTCATCGAAATCCTGCACTCTCGGGCTGTCATAGATCATGTCCGTTGGGAGAATTGCTTCCGCACCATAAACTAGGAAAAACGGGGTTTGCCCTGTTGACCTATTTTGCGTCATTCGAATGCTGCAAAGCACAGAGGCTAACTCTTCCACCCATGCTCTAGCTGCTCTATGAAGAGAAGATTCGAGTCTTGGGCGTATTCCTTGCAGGATTGAACTATTCATTCGTTCAACTTGTCCATTGGATTGCGGGTGTGCCACAGATGCGAGATCTAGGCGAATTCCCATTTGTGGGAAATATTTTGCCAACTCTCCAATAGAGAAATTTGCCCCGTTATCAGTTATTATGCTATGTGGAACGCCATATCTCATGACTATGTCAATAATGAAATTTCTGGCAGTTACACCGTCAAGTTTTTTGATGGGTTTGGCCTCCACCCACTTGGTATATTTATCCACTACAACGAGTAGATGTGTAAGTCCGCCTCTTGCAGTTTTGAATGGTCCCATCATATCTAGCCCCCAGACCGCGAACGGCCATGTAATAGGGATAGTTTTGAGTGCTTGGGCCGGCATATTTGTCTGCTTGGCGTAATACTGACATCCGGCACATGTGTTTACTATGTGCTCGGCGTCTGTCTTGGCTGTTAGCCAGAAAAACCCTACACGGAATGCTTTTTTCACTATGCTTTTTGATTGAGCATGATGTCCGCAATCTCCTGCATGAATTTCTTGCAGGATTTCTCGTCCTTCTTCTGGTGAAATACACCGCAGAAAAATTCCGATAGTACTGCGTTTATACAGGCAACCATTGATTACCGTGTATCCTTTGCATCGATGCTGTATCTGTCTTTGCAAGACTTCGTCTGCTCCCTCCGGGTACTTCTGATCGACTAAGATTTTAAATATGGAATTGTCCATTCCGGGTTAACGAGCATGACTTCAATTGACTCGGAAACCAGAGAATAGTCGATATCTCCACCTTTTATCGATGGTTCGTACAAATGTTGGACAAACACACCTGGTGGTAGAATTTTAACCCTTTCTGATCCCATGCGGGCTAATGCGTCCGCGTTCCAGTTTTCCTCCATTTTGATGTGGAGTACTTCAAATCCCAAGAAGCAGATTGCAAACTCGTCCACTGTTCTCCGATATTCGGCCATGATGGGACTTTTTGCGTCCCACGTTTGGTTGAGCTGGCGATGTACCAAATCTGAGTCACCATAGCATAAGATGCGCTTAACACCTATTTCCTTTGCAATATGCAAGCCATGAAGGAGAGCCTCGTATTCTGCCACGTTATTATTGGCATTGAAGTGTATTTGTAATACATACTCCATTGAGTCTCCTTTAGGGGATTTTAGGACTACACCAGCTCTAGCGCCTTTCTTCATCTTGGATCCGTCAAAGTGCATGATCTAGTACTCGGACTCCGGCATTGGTGTTTTTTCCATTGCTTCTGTCCAGTCGGCGACAAAATCTGCCAGAACCTGGGATTTTATTGTCGTCCTGGGTTGGTACTTAATGTCGAATGCTGCTAGATCGATGCCCCATTTGGCTACTCAGCCAGTTGCCTCCGCATTGTTTATTATATCCCCTAGCGGTGCTTTACATACCACTGTTATGGAATGTCCTTGGAAGTAATGACGAAGTTTCCGAGATGCGAAAAATACGCCATATGCCAGTTTTTGATAGTGTGGGTACCTTTGTTTGGACTCGGAAAAAACTTCGCTTACATAGTATACTGGATGTTGGTCTGGTATGTTTTGTTCGTCTTTCTTCCTTTCCACAACTATCACTGCACTAATAACCCGGTTTGTAGCCGTAAGGTACAGTAACATAGGTTCTTCGTCTTTTGGGGATGCCAAAATCGGAGCTTTCATCAAAGTTTCTTTCAACTTGGTTAATGCTGCATCTGCTTCTTCTGTCCACTCGAATTTGTCGGATTTCTTCAACAACTTGTATAGTGGCAGAGCTTTGTCCCCTAGCCGGCTAATAAACCTGCTAACGGCTGCTGCAGAACCCGTCAATCTTTGTACATCTTTTACGCACGTAGGTTTGGAGATGTTTAAGATTGCTTTGATCTTTTCTGGGTTTACTTCTATTCCTCTATGAGAAACGATGAAACCCAGAAGTTTTCTTGTAAGTGCGCAAATTTTTGAAGGTTTCTCGCAAATCTTCAAGGAGTGCATCTTTTTCCTTGGACACGACAGCAATGTCATCCACGTAAACATGGACGTTTTTGCCAATCTGACTATGCAAACATCGTTGCATGCAACGCTGTTAAGTTGCACCGGCGTTCTTCATGCCAAAAGGCATGGTTATGTAATAGTACGTCCCATATGGGGTTATGAAGGAGGTTTTGATTTGATCTTCTTCCTTCATGCGTATTTGATGATACCCGGAATATGCATCCAAAAAACATAAAACCTCAGAGCCAGCAGTGGCATCTATTATTTGATCGATTCGCGGTAACGCAAATCTATCTTTTGGACACAACTTGTTCAAACCGGTATAATCTATACACATCCTAAGGGTAGTACTGTCTTTCTTCGGGACTAATACTGGGTTTGTTGACCATTCAGCATGTATAACTTCCCGGATAAAATCTGCTGCCAAAAGCCGGATAATCTCCTTGCCGATGGCCTTCCGTCTTCTTCCGTCAAATCGACGGAGACCTTGTTTGACGGGTTTGGATTCTGGAATCACTTTAAGTTGATGCTCAGCAAGTTCCCTGGGTACGCCTGGCATGTCCGCAGGACACCATGCAAAAATGTCCCAGTTCTCACGGAGGAACTTGATGAGCTCGCTTTCCTATTTGTCGGTCATCCCAGTTCCTACTACGACAAACTTTGTCGGATCTTTAGGATCTAGGATTACCTGTCTTGAATTCTCGGAAGCTTTGAAGCTATCTGCTGGCTTCCGACTTTCTTTTCCTCCGGCATTTCTGTCGGCGATACTTCTTTTGCCAGCTCTTTCAATTCTTCCTTTGCTATCACTTTTTCTGCGCAAAGGGCGTTTTCTTTTTCCAGCTCGTTTGCCAATTTGAAGTCTCCCGTTATGGTGATTACTCCTCCTTTTGGCCCTGGCATCTTCAGCTTGTTATAAATATAACATGATCTTGCCATAAATTTGGCGAAAGCTGGACGTCCGAATATCGCGTGATACACGCTTTCGAACGGCACAACCTCGAAGGATACTTTTTCCTGACGGAAGTGATCTTTGTCTCCGAAGGTTACATCTAGGGAAATTTCTCCTAGGGATCGTGCTTGTCTGCCAGGGACGATGCCGTGAAAACGTATGTTGCTATGATTGAGTTGGGTCCCCGAGATCCGCAGATGCTTCAGTGTATCCAGGTACATTATGTTGATGCTGGATCCTCCATCCATCAGCACTCTTTTTAGCCTAGTGTTTTGAACAATAGGACTTACAATCAGAGCTTGCGTGTCGGGTTCAGGGATATTTCCGGGATGATGATTGATCCCAGGTAATTGGTGTATTTGAGTACTTCAAGAATTTCGGAATTGCAGGGACAACCGTGTTTATTTCTCGAAGCGTTCTCTTTGCCACCATTGCTGAGAGAGTTGCCAGGAAAGTTAGGTTGCATTCTCCATCAACTCTCGGAAACTTAGGCTCGCCTTTTCGCTGCTGTTCCTGGATTTTTTCGTCAGTGTCCGTTTCACTGTCTTCTTTTTCAGCTTCTGACTTTTGCTTGGAGAATTTCCTCTTGGAGTTCTTCCCTTTGTTTCCGGATCCTCCACTGCCTTTCATATGCTTGTTCAAGCGGCATTGTGCGTTAGTATGGGTGGGTTTCCCAAATTGCGAGTGGTGGACACAGTTTTCCGACTTTATTTTTTCCCACTCTTCTTTGGTGTAGTTTATCGGCTCTGTGCTTCGTCCTTTCCACTTGTTCCCATTTTCTCTTCCGAAGGCTATGTTAACTTCTTTGGGCTTTTGCGTTGCTTCTGGAGTTGCTTTTTTCTCAATGCGAGGGGTCTTTTTGGCTTGGATCAAAGTGTCGATATTGCCGCCTCTCGCTCTGATGTCGTCTTCGGCCGCTGCATGCTCATTGGCGGTTGTAAGCATAGATCCGAGATCTTTGTGCTTTTTGGAACCGATCATGAACGGTACGAGTCCGGGTTTTAGGCCATTAACGAAAGCATGCATTGCTTGAACGTCACTTACTCCAGAGCAACTATTCTTCATTGCAGTCTACCTTGAGATGAAATCCACGTATGGTTCATCCTCAAATTGGGTGCAGCGGTTTAACTGGTTGATGCTATTTGGTCGCTTGTAAGTTCCCCGAAAATGCTGAGTAAATACTATAGCCATATCATCCCAGCTATCAATAGTCCTTGATGGTAATCCATTGATCCAATCTCTGGCTCCATCCAGTAACATTAGGGGGAGGAATTTTACTGCCTCCAGGTCTGTCCCATTGTTGATTTGAACGGTTGTATAGTAGTCTGAGAGCCAGGTATCCGGGTTTGTGCTACCGGTATATTTTTGGTATGTTGGACCAACTTTTGCAAAGCCAGAATGCAGAGTTATTCTTCGGATCCTGTCAGTGAAACACTTGGGTCCAAAGTATAAATCGTCTCTTTCCGCTCTGTCTATATGTGCGGAGTATCTGTCGGCTGAATGGACAGAAGGGGATCTGCTCCTTTCTTTTCCATTGTGGCACGGACGTGCTTTTCCGGGATTGTCTCTGTTTACTCCGTGATCGTGCCCTTTGGGATAAGGTGGAGTTCTACTCCTGTATCTTTCCTTATTCCTGGGGGGCGTCCGGATCTCTCACGCCTGTGAGGCATATCCTGTCTTCCAGCATTTTCTGTAGGGCGTCTCGGAGGCGGCATTGATTTTTCATCCTTCCGGTTTTTCTCTTCCCGATCACGGGGATTAATCCCATCTTTCGGGAGATGAGATCCGGTTCTGGACGCTTCGTCCCTATTGTCGGGTTTTTTCTTGTCCTTTCTCGGATCTGATTTCTTCTCTTTCGAATTGTTCGAGTCCCCAGGTTCTTCAGGTCCAGGTGCTCCAGCGGCGCATGTAGCTGTCTTGCATAGGGAGGAATCTTCATGTAATTTCCCTGATCGCTCTTGCACTCGTTGTTGTTGTTGCAACGCTTTTCCTAGGAAAGCGTACACCCCTTGAAGTTTTTCACCGTTGGAGTACATATCATTGTTGAGGATGGCGAATGCCGCTTCCGCGTTTTCTGCTACGGTTTTGTATATTGGCTCGCCTCTGGCATCTTTGCCGTTTACCTGCTTTTACCAAGATGGGTTGTGGAACCTTTCTTTTGGCGGAAGTACTTCCGGTTTTGCAATTCCGGGTAACCGTGTAGGTTTAATGCCAGATCTATTCTTTCTCTCGTATTCCTCGATTTCTTCCCACATGAGCTTGATGTCATCCTGGGTTTTTTGGAGGTGTTCTCGAGTTCGAAATAGATGTTGTTGTTGCCTTTGGAGAGCTTGCCTCCGGGCTTCCAGCACTTCAGGGGGCTCATGTGGTCCCACTGGTGTTTGGAGTAATTCCTGTTCGTCCTATTCTGTCATTGGCGGAACAAGGATTTCCTTCGTTTTCTTCTCCGCAGGTTTTACTCCGCTTGCATCTCCTACTTCCGGGCTTTCATTGGCTGGATCGGCCGATTTCTTCTTCCGGAGCTTATACTGGAGCTTTTTAGCAGCTTTGTGTTTCTTCTTGGAAGAGGGAGGTTTCCTGTAGGGTTCTTCCTCTGTCAATTCCTTGACGTCGGGGAATTTTGGAGAGGTTTCTCCTTCTTCTCTCTCTTCCTCTGGCGGAGCCGTTCTAGGGCTTTCCTGACTGTCGGCATCCGTGTTTTCAGCCGGTTTTGCCATCGGTACTTCGTGGAATCCCTCTTGGAAGGATTTGACCTTTCTTTCGAAAGCGTCTTCGTCTTCGGTATCGAAGTGGTCCGATCCCGGTTCCGACTCTAATCTCGCCTCGATGGCGGCTAATACAGAGTCAGCTTCCGAGTGCGTCGTGATGTCGACGGATGTCGGATCTTCCACCTCTGTTGTGGGAGTGTTGTTTTCTGCCTCTTGCACGGGATTGCTTTCATCCGTGTTTTCGGCGATCTCGGACTGCACCATGCCGATAAAGTGCGATTTAGCAGTATATCGACGATCTGAGCAAAATCCGGCATCATAGTCGTCTTCGACTGGGTATAGGGCGGGTGGGATAAATTTGCTCCCACCACAGAATCCCATTGCTTCTGCAGTTAATCCGATAAAGATGTTTGCAGATCCAATCGGTAAAACGCAGGCACTTACCAGGTGATTCCGCGCCGGCATGTACGATCTGTTGTCGAGGAAGCGCCCGACGTCGTTGTCGAATTCCAGGCTTCCGACGGTTATTGTACTGCCGATTCCGCGGAGTATCCCCGATCGAAACATAATGCCTGACGTCGCTGGCCCCACGGTGTGCGCCAACTGTCGAGACATTGTAGTAGATTTTATAGACGGGGGTGCCATGAGACTACCGATAGAGACGTGGGGGACGTGATTGTACGATGATCAAGGACACAGGGTTTTACCCAGGTTCGGTACGACGCAGTAATGCGGCGTTCCTACTCCTGCAATCTCACTATTCAGGACTAAAGCCTGGGAATACAGAGTACAATGTGAGGTTCTATTAGCTGCTCGTCAAGGATCAACCTCTCGGCGAGTTATCATTTAGCTTCTTGTCTCCCGTTCGGCTTTATATAATAGCCGGGTTAGGGCATACAGAGAAGGAAACCTAGAAGACTACGGTATGAGTTAACTTGGAAAGTAAGGAATCCGCCTTCTACTCCAAGCCGTATCACGTGGGCCGTGATCCGGGTTCTTCTAGAATCCGGTTTCCGTGCGTCAGCTTACTGGGCCGCCCAATGGACCGTAGCCTATTACCATTTAGGCCACCCTGGTAATCCGACACTTTAGACTACCATCTGATATACCCCTAGTTGGTATATATCCGACACTAGTGGCTGCAAGACAGTTATTAATGAACCTGCATGTGGAACACACCAAAGGTGAAGTCCAATAACTGAACCTGGATGACAGGAGATTAGATTTCTAGTCTAGATAATTAATAAACTTACCTCAAGGGTAAGAATAAGCACCCAGGCTGCATCCACTGGTATCAAAAGCATGTCCATTTTACTACTACCCAACATTCCCCATCGTTGGCATATGACTCAAGAAACTCCATAAGATGGAGGTGGAGGAATTGATCTGATCATTCCTGGACAGTTCATCCGTACAATATGAACTAAGAGTCAGCTAGGCAACTAAATTAATAGAAGGACACACTTCTATTTCTTGAAATGCACACAACACAGTGAAATTGTAACAATACACTTGCAAAAAATTATCAGTGCTTGGGTTTGTATTACTGCCAACCGCACCAATGGACAATGAATATCATATAGGCTGCTTCTCAAGGCCACGGTGCATAACTTGAAGATAAAATCAGAAAGAAAAATTTATAGCCTCGAGCAAGGTGTGCCAAGTTCTCCACATTGGTTGCTGGCTTTGGTGTGGAGCTGCGCCACAAAGAACCCTACCACTGGATCGATCCCGTCAGTGACATGTACTTGTCACTGCTCCACTTCATGATGATGCCCACCACCTATTAGAACTCACTTGCCACCATATTGCTAGAATCCATCTCACCATATTGCTGAACTCCGAGTTGCCCTCCAGCTTACGTAAATTATATAGAGAATTTTTATCCTCAAGAGGTAGCCAGTGGTGGAACCCCTACTGCAGCTGAAGGACGCATAAACAACGAAGCCAAAAGAGCCACAACACGATCCGTACCACGGTGATGACCCACTCCACGGATAGCTGCAACGAACACACAGACACATCAGACCGCGCTGGTCCGCCAACTTGGCTCCTAGACTCTCTGCACCCGACCCACCTTGCCGCTCTGCCCACGGCCGTCTGCGACATGGATACCAGAGTCGCTGCACCCACGTTGTCCGCTGCTCTCGGCCCCTCGAGCAGCCGCGGGCGAGCCATATGCGTCCGTGGCCGTCTGCGATTTGGCCGCCAGAGTGGCTGCTCTGGGCCGTCCGCGACTTGGCCACCGGAGCCGCTGCGCCCACGCCGCTCCGCCATGTCTTCCTCCCTCACGTCCGCGTCGTTCTCCTCCAGCTTGGTATAGGAAAAGACCACCACCCACCTCTCCTTTGTAGGCGGTTGGGTGAGTCAATCGGAGAGCGGGTTCCTGGGTGGCGGGATGGGCGCCGCGGTGGAGAGAAGAGGTTGGGAGGAGAGAGAGAGTCGGGAGGCGATGGAGTGGCGGCGCCGGTAGGGCTCGGTGGCGGCCGCCGACCGGAAACCCTAACACCGTCGGGAGCTTTTTTCTATAGAGTTGGAATTTGGGGATCTCGTGTGGTGGGAGGAGAAAGATGGGGCCTTGGACGCTTGGTGTGCGACTTTGTGCAGTGGCCCACATGGAAGCAAAAAAACGAAGGCCCACCCGCAGAATCACATAAGGACCCAGAGCTCTGAGATGGCTCGCTTTCTACCAGATAAATCGACGAATGGCCCACACACAGAGACACATAGCGACCAAGACCCACAATCAGCCACACTGCATCCGGCAAATGACCTCACAACACGCCCAGACCATGGAGATTATAGGTTGTAGTAATATAACCCTTGCACGAGATCATAGGCAAAAAAAATTGCTAGACCAATCACAAGTAAGTATTAGGCTAAAATCATTAAATGCTACTTGATTTAGATACAAGCTATAAGATACAATGCATTAGGGTGATTGTTTCTTACATTTTTCTTCTAACTAGGATATCGTGCTAAGATACTATGCATTACGGAAGGCCTTACCTACACGGGAGTGGTGAGGTGATTACTATAGAGGAAACATGCATCAATTAGTACTAATCATGTAGAGTCCTCAAACTAGTCATAGTGGGAAGTATCATACACAAGTATCATGCATATGATACTACCTCTATAATGCATAATATCTTATAGTAGTATCATAATCTCATTCTATTTATTATTTTGTAGAATCTCAATGCAAATATGTGTACACAATTTACATGCAATTAAATTTTCTAGTTTTACGTGTCATGATACGGTGTCTACCTATGTTACTCTAACCATCTCTCTCCTTCTTAATTACCTGCCACATCAGTTTTTTCGTGGGTCCAAGTTGCATGATACCAGCTATGATACCACCACTATGACTAGTCTCAAAGTAACGAGTGCAAGCATTTATCGGAAATGGAGCTCTGAACCTTCATGGACTTGTAAGAGTGAGTGTTTACGAGAACCTCAACTCGGAAATTCCATCCGTAAGAGAATACAATGTCATGGGCCTAGGCAAAACAATATCCATTCCAAGCCAAGCATATCCACTTGTTTTCCCCCGTGTGTACATTAGAGCATCTCTAGCAGAGCCCCTAAAAGGGCCGGAACTGAAAAATTCTTACGCTTTTAGTGGTTGGGTTCAGTTTGCACGCCTTAACAGAACCCGTAAACTTGGGCCGGCTTGAGAGCGCGACTCCAGGGCCCGAAAATCCCTCCCCCCCCGCCAACCGCTATATGAACGGGTCCCCGAGCCGTTCTCAGGTCAATCTTTCCGCGAAACCTAGCCACCTCCGCCGCAATCTCTCACCGCCATCCTTTAGCTCCCCCGCCGCCGGATCCATCCCCCCTCCAGCTCGGGATCCAGCGCAGCCTCCGTCACGAGCGGAGGTAGTCGAGTCGCGCCGCCGCTAGCAGCGCCACGTCGACGACTACAACGAGCGGCAGCTGCAGCGTGGCCTCCGTGCGTATGAGGAAGCGTAGGGGAAGAAGCAGGAGTGGGATGCCATTGCGGCATCCCAGTTCGTGCAGCAGGCGCCCTCCTCCAGCTGCTCCTCCAACCAGGGCCGGTCCTGAGATTTCGGGGGCCCGGGTCGAGACTAGAATTTGGGGCCCCTTAGTATAGACATATGTATACGTTGGTGAAATAAAAATCAAATAAGACAAATGAGACCAAAAAAAAATACATGGAAACCCTTGCAGAAAAACACCACGAATGCACGGAAGCGTAATTTATTATGACGGAGTAGTACCACAATTTCGAAATACCCTCAAATTTTCTCACGTTTCTCGATGCAAAGTCATCAACGATGGAATCAATGTCAATCTCATCCAATAAATCGTTCACAATGTATAGAGTTGCCAAACCATTTAGTCTCTCTTATGACATTGTAGATCTCAAATAGTTCTGCAATAAGATGCAACTGTCACTGCCATAGGAAATAAGATCCGATAATCAATATATATATTAGGATAACAATAAGGTTCTCTAACAAACTGAAACATCTCCATAGCAGATATTGTTCCTTCTGGCAAGGTCAACTGCATAACACTTAACTAAGAAATTAGATCATTTAACTCGATATCACATTTCTTATCTAGTGAGAAAGTTTTTGCAAATTTGGTGCAACCGTCATTAATTTGAGAAACATCCATTGACTTCAAATCTGTTGAAATCACTAAAAATCTAAATATACTTCTGAACGACTAGAGTTCTTCAAATATGACCAAAAAGTACGGAACTTTAAAATCATCCTCGACTTGCAAGATTGCTTCCTCGCATTCATTTTCAGAAAAAAACTTTGTCCTAAAAGCACAACTCTTTACGTGGAAGCAACTGGCAAGTGGACGAGCCATGGACCGATGTGAAAGCAGACGAGCAGCCTAGTCAGCAGGGATCGATTATCTTTGGTTTCTCGCGCTAACAGAGGATACGATGGTGCCTTGATGATATGGATCGGATCCTAATATTAAGCGACCTACAAGTAACAGGTACGAGTGGATCACGTATCCAGATAGCGTACGAGTGATGCAGCCAGCCAGGGCCCAATAGCTCACGTGCAGGACAAGCTCACGTGAAAGCCTTTTCAATTGCCTAATTAATTTTTTTATGTGTATAAACTAAGCCTAGTTACACATACAAAAATGGGCCCCCAATTTTTTTGGACCCGGGGCAGCCGCCCCTCTCGCCCCACCCTAGGACCGGCCCTGCCTCCAACAACGACAAGGACTCCAACTCCGACTGAAGACGACGCAGCGGAGGGAGAAGAAGAAGCTCCGGCGAAGAAGAAGAAGCCGAGCATTTTGGACCTAGTAGGTGTAGGTTATGTGTAATTAAGTTTTTATTTTGCAAAATTGACGAGGAGCGGAGTTCCTCCGTCTGTACTCCCTCCTATCAATGAAAATTTTGATTTCCAGTTCATGTTTAGGGGTCCTGCTACGATCCCTACCTCCACGACCCATGGAATCAGGCAAAATGTGAATTGAAAAACGTTTTACAGTTTTAAGTTTGGGGGCTCTGCTAGAGATGCTCTTAGTACATAAGCTCTCAAGTGGAGCGCACAACAAACCTGATACACCGAAAATTGTACCAGCATCCACAGATAGTCATTTTGGCTCCCGAGCTTTAGTGATCCCTCCGTTTTTTAAAAAAATCTTTAAAAATTTAGAAGTTTCACAAAAAACTGAAAATGATTCCTACAAACGTGCAAAATGATAACTCGAGATTGCTTATACTATAAGCTACTCCATCCGTCTTAAAATAATTGTAATTGAGACGGATTTATCTAGATGTATTAAATACTAGATACATCTATTTTAATGTATTTTAACGATAGTTATTTTGAGACTGAGGAAGTAAAAAAAGATAAAATCTAAGAAAAATTGGAGATTTCAAACACTATATTATATATCTGTACACTTGTCATCTGTAGCTCAAAATATAAGGTTTTTCAAATTGAAAATTTGCATGTCTGTACAATAATTCATTGAAAGTATCAAGATTTGTTTTCTATATTTTTTTTGAAACTTGTAGATATGATTTTTGGAAAAAAAAAATTAGAGGCCGAGAGCACTGGGAGCGCACCAAATCCCCACTCCATCGTCAACCATTATTTATCTAAGAAGTACTCCCTCCGTTCCAAATTAATTGTCTCAAAGTTGTAAAATATAAAGACAAAGTATTCATCGCATAAATCATTGGCCCAAATGGATCACATGGAAACAAACAACATGATCGTCACGTCATCAGCAGGACCCACGTGCAATCCATCCTACGCGGCTACACCACCAGTTCTTCTTCTTCACTCGCTACTCGGATAGAACCTCCAAAGATCCCCAAATCCCAGAAACACCCTTCTCTGCGGCAACAAGAGCGCGTCCAGGGTGCATTCTGCAAAACCCGCACTCCTTCCCCAACCCTCCTCCCCTTCCCCAGACTCTCCTCCCCCGCGAACCCTAGCCCCGGCAGCGGATTCCTCGAGCAGGCGGGCCGGAGCCCCGGTCGCCGCGATGATGGACGAAGGCGGCGTCGGAGATCCGGTCGAAGATTTCCTCATCGGAGGCGCCGGCGACGACGGGGAAGACCTCGCCGCCTTCTGCGACGGAGGGTACGGACACAGCAACAAAGAACCCATTTTTCCCCCTTCTTCTTCTGCCGCTGCTACGTATTAGCGTGGATGGCACTACTTTTTGTGATTTTTCCGTACGGAATTTTTGTAATCGCTAGGTCGCTGTCGCCGTAGATTTCTTTATTATCTGCCGGCGGCGTTGAACGCGTAGCAGTTCTTGATGCGAGTTTGGGGGTGACTCACTCCTCTGAAATGGAGAGATTGCAGTTGATATGTCTTTACAAGGCATAGAGCTCTCCAAAGAATTATTTCATAGGTGATTGTGGCAGTCATACCCATGAGCGATTGGTTAACCCGTGCTACAAATCTGAAGGTCTCGGTGAACATATCCGGTGTCCGTGCTTTTTGGGCGAACCTATAGTTAGAAATCAGTGATTTTGTTGTGTCCTTTTAGCAATGGACAATTGTGTACTGAATGCTAGCTGGCATACGGCGTTCCGTTGCTCCTTGTCCAGTATATATAATTGGGGCATGGGTTGGATGTGCATAAATATGAATCCAGATATGGGTTTTGTAGCACACAGCATTGAAACATTGGCAGCAGGCTCTTCTGTTGCACACTTGAGTGGCACACTACTTCTTGCATGTTTTTGTGTTTGTACTTGACTGCTGTTTATTCTAATAGACTTGGGATTGAGGATGTCGGTGGAGACACATGTGGTCTTCAGCAATCTAATTTGGGGAAAAGGTATCAATCCTACTCTTCTGATTTTCTTGTTCGAAAGTAGTATCTTTACTTACATTTTGCTTCCCTATGGAAAATTTTATTTGTAAACTGTATCTTGGCATCTCATATCCTTTGCTGGTTGTAACTGTAGATTGCTAGTCATTACTGGTTGTTCTGTATAGTGAGCTGGTGGCATAATGCTGTGAATTTCATTACATTCTATTTAAGCTCTGCACAATCCATTATGCATACCAATGGTGCCATTAACACAGCTGACATACTGCAATTTATAATATACTATGCATTTTCTTGCCTCATTATTTCATCATTTAGGACGATACTAGATTTGCAATACTAAGAAATTTCTTTTCGTACAGAGGTAGAGATGAACCATCTTCATCTGGTCCAAAGTCCAAAGCTTGCCGTGAGAAAATGCGGAGGGATAAACTGAATGACAGGTATGGGCATCTGGCAATATATACCCCTAAACCATCCTTTCCATGTAGAAAAGGTCCGTTTGCTTCGCAAACATGTATCTCTTACCTTACCTATCTGTATGAACTAACGCTTTTTTTCAATTGCAGGTTTCTTGAATTATGTTCTGTTATGAATTCTGGCAAGCACGGGTCTGCCGAAGTATGTTCAGCGAGCAAGCAAGCTAAGTTAGATAAAGCAAGCGTCTTGAGTGATGCAGTTCGTATGTTGACGCAGCTCAGAGGCGAAGCAGTAAAGCTTAAAGAATCAAATGAGAATCTACAAGAGACAATCAAGGAACTTAAGGTATATTGTTTCCCTAAAATGAGTTAAACAGGAAAACTAGTTCTCATCGTAGCGCCTCCCAGCTTTACTAATGTGCAACATTCACTAGGATTGCTTTCCACACATTAATTCACTGGATTTGCCATCTTTCACTAATTCGCTGACTTTACTTTCCACACATCTTAGAATTGCTAGATTTATCTAAATTTGTGGGTTCTATTTTACCAATGGCTCTGTTATATTCTCCAGGTGGAGAAGAATGAGCTCCGAGATGAGAAGGTGAGCCTGAAGGCAGAAAAGGATAGGCTGGAACAACAACTCAAAGCAGCGAGTGTTGCTCCCACAGGATTTATGCCTCATATGCCTCATCCAGCCGCGTTCCATCCTGCCGCATTTCCCCCATTTGCACCACCTTATCAAGCTCCAACCAACAAAGGTGCTCCGATGCCCGCTGCATTCCCTGGAATGGCTATGTGGCACTGGCTGCCCCCAACCGCCATGGACACAACTCAGGATCCAAAGCTTTGGCCGCCCAATGCCTAGGGTGAGCCATCCGTGGAATGCCGACTTACGCTGTCATTCGCCCATTGGCAAGTCAGAATGTTCGTTAGATCCCTCGAGATGGGAAGGAAGCTAGCAATTGCCGTTCTTGTATGCGTAGCTGTTGTCTTCGGCAGCTCTTCTGGGGTCACTTGTCCCATATAGGGGTGATACCTGTAATTAATCTGGATCTTAACCCTTTTGCTTGGCCAATATTTTGTTGCTCCCATGTCTCTTGTATGAGTATCAAGTATGGAAGATCACTGGTCTGTCTCTTAAATTTCTGCTGAAGGCATGTTTATATAGAGTTGGGCATGTGAGCACTTCATAATAATGTGTTCATTTTCATAATTTGATTACCTCATTATCCTGACTTCATAGCTGATCTCTGGAAATAAAAATCTGTCACAAAATTGTCCTTTTTTCAATCATGAACTTTACTAAGCTGTATCATTGGCAACACATGATACATCATTTCAAGGAGGTAAATAAGTTACTAACATAAATAGAAAATGTTTCATGAATGCCCATGCAGTACTACGATGACCAGAAAAAATTCTTTACAAACTCAGTACTGTACAATCATTTTGCCACAAATGGTACTCCACTTCTATTATTTTGGCAAGTCACAGATGAACACAGATTCGTAGTAAAAAAAAATCAGGCTTGTCCCCATCCACCCTCTTTGGTAAGAAGTGGACCAACTGGAAAAATGGTATAACAAAGGTACTCCAATCAACTACTTGATCAAACCCACAACTAAATTAACATCATTACGAATTGGATCAATCTGATCATTTGTTTTGAGATATCCTTTCTATTCTTAAACGTGACACTGGATAGTTTCTATTCTGCCTTCTCTTGTCCAAAACGGCATTGAACAGCTTCACCCGCGATGAGCTTCTCCAGGGCATCTATCGGGAGGCCGGTCATCTCAAGCGTCTTCTCCCAAACAAGCTGCGATGTTTCCAGGTTGTGTGCTTCTTCAGAGGCATTCATCGGATTACAGTCATAGTTAATGCAAGCACAAACAGGCCAGTCTTCAGACTTCAGCGTCTCGCAGTATTCCGGAACTTGGGGGTCAGAAGCTGCAAACAATGTGCTTCTTGATCCTGCAGTAGATTGGACATGAAGTATATCAGAAGATGTCAAGATTATAAACTGACAGAAGGCAATACACAAGAGAATCAGGAACCCACCTTCTTGAGCATCAAATATGAAGTAGGGAATGAGATGATATCCAGCTACAAGAATCTTAGGGAGGTCCCGCGCCTGTGTCATGCCATGGGTGATTTAAGTCAATATCTAGGGATAAACAGACATAACAAGAGCAGAATAAGTTGATAGCTATATCATTAAGGGATCATGGTCTATCAGAATGATCAACAGTATACTTGATACTAGGAATAGGTCCGAACTATACTCTCACAACATATATGCTGAGCTGTACCTCTGTACTGCTGTGATTCATCAATTGTTCGGTTGAGAATGTTATTTAATCTTTCCTATGTTTCTACAATACAGATACTTTCAATGCATGCCAATTCCTTCTCCAAACAATCAGAGTCAAATACATAACAATAAATAGGTAAAAGACTTCGCAGTTTTCACCTTCTGAAATAAAATAGAACACATGACAAAATGACAATTAAAGAAATTGGAGAGGAGGGCCGGGGTGGCACTCACAACATTCGTGTCGACAATCCCAGGAGAGGCGCAAACAATATGGACACCAGCCTCTGCAGGAATTCTCTTATGAAATATGCTGCTAAATTTTACCTGAGTGTGAAACGAGAACTCAGACCAAAGTCACGTGAAACGAGATGCATAAAATCTTTAAACACTGATATTCAATTTGCAATGAAGCAGGACTATGATACCTGGGCTAACTTGCTATTTGAGTATGCCAACCAACTTTTGTACTTACGCTTTCCAGATGTAAGGTTCATATCTTCAGCATCTACGAAACCTATTGTGTGCATCTGAAATCGAACATAAACCTGTTAAATGCTGTAAGTGTACATAGAAGGTTGCTACATAGCTTACGCTCAATTGACATTAGGATAATGATTTGAAAATGAAAGAACTAACTTTTTCCTTAAATTTTTATATTAGAGTAAACATCAGATTGTCTACATTGTAGCAGGAACTCGTAATGATAGAAAACTGCACTTGGCAATCAGCCAAGATTGGTAAAAATACAAAAGGAACTGGTAATAATAGAAAACTCACAACCGAATTGACGTTTATAATTCTGCTCGGAGAGCCTCTAATAAGGGAAGGTAGAAGCAACATTGCTAGTAAAGCTGGCGCAAGATGGTTCACTTGCATGTGTTCTTCATATTCATCCTTTGAAAAACGCTGAGGCGCTACAGAGAAGGTAAAGTTTGGTCATCTCACATATAATAATATAAATACTTGATTATGCAGCCCACAAGTTGGATAAAAAGGCTTAAAATCGAAAGAATCAGTTACATACACACCTCCTATCATGAAAATGCCTGCATTGTTGATCAATACATGTAGAGGTGCCATACGAGCATTCCAAGCATCAGCAAATTTTGCAACTGAGTCGAGGGAGGCTAAATCCAGTTCCATTACCTTCAGAGTAATATTCAAAAAATAGTGTCAAATAGTCTATAGATAAATCACAGAATGTCTTTAGCAATTAAGATACACATTTGCACATATTTCGTTTCCAATTGATTAAGGATGGTAAAAGTGAATAAATACATCTGCAACACATGGCTTAAAATTTACTTGGACGCAACTAGAACCAACAGAAGTCAAAAACTCCAAAATCAATGTCCATATATATCAAACGAGTTAGAGGAAAAGGATCAAATGTCAACACATTCAAAACCAACGATTCTTTCAACCAGGTCCTTGCAGCAGTGTAGCTCGTGTTTCCAGTGTTCACAATTACCTCAACATTAAGTTGCATGGAACATTCTGAATTTTCATTCTGCCATTTCTGAATCAGCTCATGCGCTGTCTTGGGTCTCCTAACTGCCATCACAACATGGGCCCCTGCTTGTGCAAGTTGCCTGAGGCCAAAGACACTCAATATTAGTTTCAAAGCAAGATATTGGCCTCTTATTTGGAGGTTGGAGCTTGCACATTTTCAAAATCCTAATGTGTTCCAACAGTGTAGGATGCGACACAAAAAAAATTATCGAGGGCAAAATCACATCAGTCCATGCAAAATTTTCATCGCGGTGAAACAGAGAAAAATTAGACAACTTAGCACCTCCAATATGCAACGGGGTAAGTGGGCAAAGAGAGAGAGAGGGAGAGAGAGAGGGAGAGAGAGATCTTGCAGAACAGCATAATTCTGCGTCAAATGAATGAAACCAGATAGCGATCTGACAGGTTCAGCGCAGCCATATTTGTGAAGTATTTGCTCTCATGTATCAGCATGATCGAACACTTTATTCACTAGCATGTGCATGAACGAGAAGTAGAGACCTGCGCCATAACATACTGGTAGGGTGAATGCGTGAATCGTTTCAACTCTAAATTCGTGATGTTCACCAAAGACCCATCAGGCCATGCTTGCTGTTCCCCACAATATGGAACAATCAGTTAATTTATCAGAGCTACTTTTCACTTTGGATTAGCCTACGGGTTCTAAAAATTCACCAACATTAGGGTCCAAAGATAAGCTAACACTGAAGTCAGACACACTCGACGACTCAGTACTAATATCACTGATATGGGACCGAGGGAGTAATATCTGCCACACTGTATTGTATTTATTGTTCCAATAGTAGTACATGCTGCTACGTGGAATTCAGAAACTAGACTCTAAGATCCCATCCATCTAGAGTTTGTTGACGAGCGAAAGAATACCTGGCGATCTGGAGGCCGATGCCGCTGGTGGCGCCGGTGACGATGATGGAGACGCCGTCGAGCGGGGGCAGCTCGAGCGGGTTGGCGAGGTGGCTGGCGGCGATCCGCTGGAAGAAGAACTCCCCCACGGTGGCGAGCCACCCGCGGCTCCACTCCATCCACCCGAGCGCCTCCTTCCTGCCCCCGCTCCCGCGGTCCGCCGCCTTGGCCTCCTCCTCCTCGACCCCGCCGCCGCCGGACGACGTGTCCGCCTTGGCATGCTCCTCCCCGCTGGCGTCCCCAGCGGCTCGACGCTGGCGCAGGTCGCCGGCCATGTCGGAGGAAGAGGGAAATCTTCGTTCGTGGAGGAGAGTAGCAGTGCGTGGGCGATGGAGATCTGTACTCTAGTGAACTCGACAGAGGGACTAGCGCTGCAGGCAAGCTGTGGCATGTGTCTCTTCCTTTTGGACGATTCGATTTAAATTATGTTCTCTATCTACGGAGTATTATACTGTACTAGTCTACTACCCTGCTGTTACTCGTAAGATTTAAGCCACGCCATCTGTATTCAAATTTGTACTTTCCTCTGTCCGAAATAAGTGTCACTGAGATATCTTTAAGATATATCCAGATGTATTTGAATAATAGATATAACCATTTCAACCCATTTCAACCATAATGATTTTGAGACGGATGGAATATTAGCTTAGCTCTTTCTCCGCGTCGCTTAGAGAGTAGTATTTGACACATATCGACGGTGTTTCTTCTCCTTTTTTTTTAATCCAACGAGTGTTTAGAGGATCTTTTGGTAGCTTGTATCATGTTCGTCAAATTAAACTTTTTACCGTCTCGTTCGATTACTTCTCACAGGAGAGACTTTTCACCCAAATTAATCTTGCAGGTATGTTGTGGTTGAGGGTTTTAGCCCTACGATGCTAGATTTGGGTTTAGCTAGGCCAATTTAGTCCAAAAATGCTAGATCTGGATTTGCATAGGATATTTTGGTCCCCTATTACTTGATTTATGTGCCAATGATATTAGGGCGTGTTTGTCGGACTTCTTTTTGCCTTTCCGTAGAAATAAGCCACCCACACGAACTAGCGCTCCACCTTCACTGCGGGTTTTGACAAAGCCATAGACATAATAGTCAGACCTAAAAAGCACCTCCCAAGGTGCTTGACGCACCTTCCTACTTGACCCCCGAACCGGTACTATTATTTACCCATTTCCTTTCTTGAAATTACGACTAGCCTTGTCCATTCTTCAACAAGCCGTGGGTCCTAACCACATGCCGCATCTTCAACAATATTCCACCGCCAACGAAACATTGGACGCTCTTGTCGTCATGTTTGTGGGCAATGAAAGCATGCAAAGGAATAGATATGATGCCTTGACCAATGAGTCCGAACGGTTCTATATGCATGATGGAGAGGATCATGTGGACATGTACCGGAGACTCAAGTCTCTTGCCACCGCCTTCTCAAATGTTGGTGCCAAGTATATTGATGATGCTTGGATCAAGAGGAAGTACATGATTGCCATTATGCCATTTGAGGGCGCGGACATGAAGAGCATTCAAGGGAGACATGATTTCTCCTCCATGACCTCAACTCAAGTGATGCAAGAGATGTGCTCCTATAAAGTGCAAACCAAGAATGCGCTTGACAACCGTGCTAGGGCCATTGGAATGCATCAAGAAGCATCTGTTGCTTTGAAGGCCAAGGTGTTGTCAAGAGAGGTTGAGAATGAAGAAGAAGGAGAAGAGGCATTGCCTCCTTTGAAGGAACAAGACTATGATCCCGTTCTAAAGGATCTCATTGCTCTCACCGTGCAAAAGTTTTGGAGCAATCCTTCCAAGGGCAAGAGATTTGTTGAGGAGAAGACAAGGTCTCGCTATGGAAATGACGGGGCTCAAAAAGTGAGGTCTTGCTAGAATTGTCAAGATAAGCACCACTTCATTGCGGAGTGCCCGTATGAGAATAGAGAGCTCCATAGTGGCAAGCTCATTCGCAAGGACAAGTCCAAGGTTGAGTACAAGAAACCTCACTTCAAGAAGAAGCCTTTCAACAAGAATTCTCCCACCAAGTTTGTGCTCTTGACTCAAGAGGAGTATGATACCGGGAGTGATGAAGAAGAAGAAACCACAAGTGAAGTGGCCGCTCTAGCTATTGCTTCTACTCCACCATCTTCATCCCTTTTCGAATCCCCCAATGACGATCTCCCTCAACATAATGCCAAGTGCTTCATGGCTAAGGCCACAGAGGTATCTTCTTCCCCCAACTCTACGACCCCTAGTGAACTCGAACATCTTGCTAGTCTTAGAGAAGAAGAAGAAAGGGTCTCCTTGGACTGTTTTATGTCTAACATGCAAGGGGAGACCAAGAAGTACGTTGAGTATCTCATGAGGCAATTGGGAGAGGCCCAAGATGCTCTTGAGAAGAAATGTGAGATTGAGAGAAGGGATGCGGATGAAATTGCATCTATCTCTCTATGACTCTTGAGGAAGAGCATGATGGTAGAGTTTCTCTAGAGGATGAACTTGAATCTATTGAATTAACTCATAATGAACTTGTCTCGAACATCACTAAGGAACGTGATATTGCTATTGCTAAATATAAAAAGGCTAAAAAGGATAAGGTCGAGTTTGGGGTTGGTCATGGTAAACTAACCGAGGAGTTTGAAAAGCTAACCGAGGCTCACAAAGCTTTGGAAAGCCAACACTCATCCCTCAAAGAGTTGCATGAACAACTTCAAACTCAACTTAATCAAACTAACAATGCTAGCACCTCTACTTCTTCTTGTAATCATGCAAATATTATTGAGGAAAATGCTAGGTTGAAGGATGAGCTAGCAAGGCTCAAGGGTAAAGACCCACAAGTTGTGAAGTTTGTGACCCCTTCCCCACAAGTGGTTGCCCCTAACTCTAATGTGGTCATTGCTAGACCACAATTGAGTGCACCAAGGCAACAAGTGGGCAAGCAAGGTCTAGGCTGTGTAGCCAAGAAGAAGAACAAGAAGAAGAAGAGCAAGAAGAAGACCAACAATGGTGCTTCGAGTGGTGTTGTCATTAGGGATAACACTACTCCTAGCACACCCGCTCAAGCTAACAACATTGCCTCGAGTAGTAGTGTCATGAGGGATAACACTACTCGTAGCACATCCGCGGGAACTAACAATCCACACCATTTCTTATATGTTGATTATTATGGTGTTGTGCAAACTAAATATGTTGGTCCTATTGAGGGTTTCATTGACTATACTATTTGGGTTTCAAAGACCCGTGTTGCTAATATGAAGGGACCCATCTCGGGTCCTAACTCTAGTCAATGATCTCTTGCAGGAATATGCTTCCGGTGGGACTAAATGGATTCTCGATAGTGGATGCACTAATCATATGACCGGAAGCAAAGAGCTTGTGACGGAGTTGCGACCAAATGGCATCCAAGCAACCGTCACTTATGGAGACTCGTCCAAGTCTAAGGTATCCGGATTCGGCAAGGTTGTGGTGGCTCCCGATATAACTATCGTGAATGTCATGCTTGTCGAATCCCTTGGTTACAATTTACTTTCGGTCCGCTCTCTTGGAAAGATGGGTTTTTTCGTCTTTTTCGATGGTGATATTGTGGTCCTTTTGAGGAGCAAGACTCTTGACGTCACTCACGTGGGACATGTTGAAAATGAGTTGTTCGTTGTGGACTTTTCGAAGTCAACCAACTCTCAAGCAATGTGTCTTTTCGGGAAGGCGGACTTGGGATGGTTGTGTCATCGCCGCCTATCCCATGTCAACATGAGAACTTTGCAAAGTCTTCACAAAGGTGGCCTTATTGTCGGACTAAAAGAAAATGTTTCCTTTGCAAAGGATCGCGTTTGTAGGTCGTGTGTTGAAGGGAAGATGCATGACACGGTGCACAAGGCCAAGAATATTATCTCATCAAAGAGGATCTTGGAGCTTCTCCATGTTGATCTCTTTGGTGCCGTGCCCGAGGCAGGTCTTGGTGGCAAGAATTATTGCTTGGTGATTGTCGATGATTATTCAAGATACACTTGGGTTTATTTCTTCTAGTGCAAGAGCGAAACTCAACAAACCATCATCGACTTCTCCAACGAAGTGCAACGTCAACACAATGTGCAAATCATGGCTATTAGGAGTGATAATGGCTCGGAGTTCAAGAACTATACATTGAATGAATTTCTTAGTGAAGAAGGCATTCGTCATCAATACTCCGCCATTTACACTCCTCAACAAAACGGTGTTGCCAAAAGGAAGAATCGCACCCTCTTGGATATGGCAAGGACCATGTTGGCGGAGTACTCTTCTCCCCAATATTTATGGGCCGAAGCCATATCCACCGCATGCCACTCCTCCAACCGCCTCTACATCCGCAAAGGCTTGGACACGACCCCATATGAGATCCTCACCGGCAACAAGCCCAACGTCTCCTACTTCCGTATATTCGGCTGTAAGTGCTTTTATTTGATCAAGGGTGTTAGGTTGTCTAAATTTCAATCCAAAACTATTGAGGGTATTTTTGTTGGTTACGGTGCCGAATCCCACACTTATAGAGTCTATGACAAAACTTCTCGGATTGTCATAGAATCGTGTAGTGTGGTTTTCGAGGAAAATGATGGCTCCCAAGTGGCGCAATTTCATGTTTCTAATGTAGATGTTGAAATACCTCAAGAAGCCATAGGAAGTATGGGTGTGGGATTTTTCCGCCCCATTGAGGGACACCTTATGGCGACTCGAGAAGGACTATGATCTACACAAGTGGAGCCCTCCTCTACAATAGAAGAACAAGCCAAGGAGCCAACTATTACACCTAACCAAGAACATGTTCAAGACCCTCCTCTCATTGACCAAGTGACTCCGCAAGTCGTACCCACTCCTCTCACTAATGCGAGTCAAGGTCAAGGCCTAGATCAACCATCCTCTTCACCCTCTCCTCAAGTTGAAACAAGTGTTGAAGATATTGTTGATGATGATGATGATGATCAAGGCCAAGTTGGTCAAGATGGGGACCCAAATGATCAAGATGATCAAGTGATCCCTCCTCGCAATAATGAGGAGATCGAAGCCCGTCGTGTCAAAAGGATAAGAAGAGCTTTGAAGCAAATTGATGCCCAAGACAACAAGGTCTTGGAAGATGTTCAAACTCGAAGATCCACTAGAAGGCAATTGGCACATTTTTGTGAGCATCAAGCTCATATCTCTATGGTGGAGCCTAAGAAAGTGTATGAAGCTCTTGAGGACTCCGATTGGGTTGAAGCTATGCATGATGAGCTCAATAACTTTGAGCGCAACAAAGTTTGGAGATTGGTTGAGAAGCCCAAAGATTGCCACAATGTTATTGGAACTAAGTGGATTTTCAAGAACAAGCAAGATGAGCATGGGATTGTCATTAGGAACAAGGCAAGATTGGTTGCTCAAGGTTACACGCAAGTTGAAGGCATTGACTTTGATGAAACCTACGCACCCGTGGCTCGCCTTGAGTCCATCCGTATCCTCCTTGCTTATGCATCCTCTCATAATTTTAAATTGCAACAAATGGATGTGAAAAGTGCTTTCTTTAATGGTCCACTAAAAGAGGAGGTATATGTTAAGCAACCTCCGGGGTTCGAGAATCTCAACTTTCCTAACCACGTTTACAAACTTGACAAGGCTCTCTATGGTCTCAAACAAGAACCTCGTGCTTGGTATGAGCACCGTAGGGAGTTGTTAGATGATCGTGGTTTCGAAGTTGGGAAGATTGACCCCACTCTCTTCACCAAGAGAGTAAAGGGAGAGATTTTCATATGCCAACTCTATGTGGACGATATCATCTTTGGCTCAACTAACCAAGCTTTCAATAATGAGTTCTCTAAGCTTATGACTGACAGGTTCGAGATGTCTATGATGGGAGAGCTTACATTCTTCCTTGGCTTTGAGATCAAGCAATTGGCTCGTGGGACCTTCATTTCTCAAGCCAAGTATACCCAAGATATGATCAAGAGGGTTTAATTTCCAAGATGCTAAGATCAAGACATCTCCTATGCAAAGTCAAGTGCCACCTATCTCGTAATCCAAAAGGGAGTAAGGATGTGGATCAAAAGCTTTATCGTTCTATGATTGGTTCTTTGCTCTATCTTTGTGCATCTAGGCCCGATATCGTTTTGAGTGTAGGTGTGTGTGCAAGGTATCAAGCGGCTCCTAAGGGTAGCCATTTGATGGCAGTCCATAGGATCTTTCATTGTTTGGTTCATACCCCAAGATTTGGTTTGTGGTACCCAAAGGGGGCACAATTTTCTCTCAATGGATATACGGATTCCGATTGGGCGGGTGATCAAGATGATAGGAAGTCTACTTCCAGGGCTTGCCAATTTCTTGGTAGGTCCCTAGTGAGTTGGTCCTCCAAGAAGCAAAATTGCATATCTCTCTCCACCGCCGAAGCCGAGTATGTTGCCGCCGCAAGTGCATGCACTCAATTGTTATGGATGAGGCAAACTCTCAAGGAATATAGAGTTCATTTGGATAAGGTGCCTCTTTTGTGTGACAATGAAAGTGCCATCAAGATTGCATACAATACGGTGCAACATACAAGGACCAAACACATTGAGATCCGCCACCATTTCATCCGTGACCATGTGGCAAGAGGAGACATTTCACTATCTTATGTGCCCACCAAGGACAATCTTGCAGATATTTTCACGAAGCCACTTGACGATGCAAGATTCTTGTTCTTGAGGAATGAACTAAATGTGATTGATTCTAGGAGTTTGACTTGAAGATCTTGCACACACTCCTATAGATGAAACGTGTTTGAGCTTAGGTGTAGGCATGGATATAGGGGGAGTGTTATCCTAACACATTGGATTCTCCCTCCCCCCATTATGCCCAAAGCAAAAAAATTCATTGTTATCTCTCTATTTCTAATGTTGAATTATGAGCTTCAATGTTGAGTATTGGCAATGCCCCCATGATATATCTTCGCGGTTGCATACCATGAACTCTTACATGGTGACTTAGGCCACCAACCTCTTCTCGTTTGAAGAGTTGGTTCTTAGTTGGATATCTTGTGGTTTATTGTGCTATCCTTCCGAATACTACTTCTCGTTGCTATTTCTAGCTTGTTTGTTTTTCCCCGAGAAGTAAGACTAGGAAATCTAACCCCTTGTGTTTTTGCTCTTTTGTCCTCTCTCATGTTCATCTATGCATATGCCTTACTCCACACAACATCACATCTGTCCTAGCCTTGTCAAAACTGTCTTTTTGGAATGGTTTGGCCTTTTTCTGGCCTGTCCTGGATTCATTCCGGCCAAGCCCGGATTTTTCCGAGTAGGTCGGATTGGGTCCGGAATATTCCGGCAGCCGGATTTTTCCGGGCCATTCCGGATGAGACAGTTTTCCTTATAAATACCCCCACACGCACGGGAGGTAGTTTTCTTTCCACTCTTTCCACCCCTCCTGTTCCCTAGCCACCAAAATCCGCGGTTTTCGTCCCCGTTGCCCCTAGGTAGGATAGTTTGATCCTTCCTTTGGTCAAGGACTCCCCCATGGAAGGTATTGTGTTCGGCATCTCTTCTTTTTCGTTTTTTGTTGGTTGTTTTTGGTTCTAGATGAAATCTCACCTAGGGTTTGATCTAGATCCAAGTTCTATCAACATGTTCATCATGCCAATCCGTACCTAGATGCCATGGATTCGTAGATCTAGTATAACCACATCACAATCTAGACTTAGATTCATCTCAAATCTCGTGCCAATCTGATGCATGTAAAATGCATAGATGAATTTTGCATATTTTCACATGGTTTTCTATTACATATTGCATCATATAAGGGTATAATTCAATGTTTTATAGTATTTTGGGGTTAAATTACAAAGTCCCCCAACTTTTATGGAATTAACCCTGCCTGTCAGAAACCCCGTTTTCTATATTTTTGACGTTTCAGGGGGCAAACTTCCGCGAAATCACCTGAAAATCTGCGGGGGTCATTTTCTTGGAAGGAGAAGACTTGCGGGCGAAGGATCCACGAGAATTGGGCAAGGAGGCCCAAAAGAGGACCCTCCACGCGGCCAGATTCCTTGGCCGCGTGAGAGGCCCCCTTTTGTCCCCTGTGGCCCCAATTCCTTCCATCTTCGACTTACCGACTCCGTCTTGACCTAAAACCGACTATAAAAAGGGTCCCTCGTACCCTTACGGAGAGGAGCGCTGCCGAAACACGGAAACACCAAAACAGAGACCAGAAGTTCCAGATTGGAGGGGGAAAACTCCGGCGGGGCGCCGCCGGTGTGATCTCCTACCCCTCCAACGTCATCTCCATCGACATCTCCATGAAGAGGGAGTAGTCCACCCCAGGGCTATGGGTTTGTGGAAGTAGCACTTGTATCTCTCTCTCTCTCTATGTGCTTCACTAATTAGATCCGTATGAGCTGCCTCACATGATTACGGGCACCGTTGTAATTCCTATGTTATGGATCTTTTCTATGAGTTATTGAATCTGAGATTGCAATTGTTTCTCTTGAGTTATTTGAGTAGATGTATCTTATGTACCCCGTTCTTATTTGCTAGCTTTGATCAATCTAGTTCTTGAGAGCGTGTGTGGGGTGATGGGTGCATTAGTTGGAGTAACGGGGGGTGGCTAGTGCTGTGAAAGTGACAGAAGTTTAGCGATCCACTTAGGTTTTGTTAAACCTTTCTTAGTTACCTCACTAGGGATAAAAAGGAGTACCTTGTTACCGGGGATTTGAAGTGACACTAATCAATCTCCATGACTAGATCTAGCAAGTTCTTACTTCAACTTCATGTCACATTGCTTAAAGCTATACTCTGGTTTTTCCTTAATTATCGAGGTGTTATGATTTATTTCGCATCTTGGTGGAGTATAAGAGGGATCAATATGACCGTAGAGATCTCTATGCTAGGACGTGATGCCCATATGAAAGTACTCAATGTTAAACATGTTATTGTAATCTCACATGTAATTCTTTATGTCTACCGTCTACTACTTTATTTGAGAGAATGCAAGTGTGAAACCATGAACCCCGGTCCTATTTTAAATATAAGAAAACACTCTAGTTACTTTGCTGCAATTTACTTTACTTGCACTTTACTTTACTTGCATCTCCAATTCGAATTTACATTATCTTTATCACCACTTGCATCACAAAAATACAAAAACAATCCATTGCATATTTATTTTCTCATTTGCATTTAGTAGTAGATTTAATTATTGCACATTTACTTTCAGTTTTGCATTGCAATTTAGAAGTCTCACACCTTGTGCTTGACAACCACTTGGTGAGGTTGAGGGCACAAAACTCTCTATTTGTTTGCAGGATCCTGGAGGAAGCTTGGAAGACAACTGCTGAAATACTGGCTCCCCAAGAGTTCGATATAAACCCTCGAGTCACCCTCGTGGGGAAGAAGGCTTGCCACTAGCTACACACTCTGCACTTGGAGTCTCAACCTAGCCATCACAATCCCATGTTGTTCCAGCACTTAGAACACCTCTAGGATCATCCCTTTGGTACCCCTAATTGTTTCGAACAGTTTTAAGTCAAAATTTCAAGTTTTTGGGCATTTTCTCGAGTCAGATCGAGGAGCCCGGATTCAATCCGGACCAGTCCGACTCAGTCGGATTTTTCCGGGCTCAGCCGGAAAATTCCGGGCCTCCGGAATTTGTCCGGATGCTGCCAGAAATTATGAGAATTTGCACTGTTTCAAACCATTAGAGCTCCTATTTTGTTCCACGTTTGGCATATGCACTTATCTTCTGCTGTTCCTATGTCCTCTATTCACAGGTGACAGCTCAAAACCGGGTACCAAGAGGAAGCCGTTGGCTGGAAGGGGTTCGCGTCCCGTCAGGGGGCGCACAGCTCATGGGGGTGGTAACCGTGATGATCAGGAGGAGAGGGTTCCCACACTGGACCTTGCTGGTTGCTCTATCCCTTAGTGGAAGCATATCAAGAGGAAGAATCCATACCGCTTTCGTGACACTACCTGTGATGATCCTCGTTTCTGGACCAACCTTCAACTGAAGTGTTGGGAAGAGTTCTACCCAGTTGCTAGTCCTCTTGTTTGCAAGCAGTCCCAGATTGACATGGAGTTCTATAACCAGCACAAATACAGTGATCTCCGTCATGTGCATGGTTGCCTTACGAATATGGGTCTGATTCCTCTGCTAGATGTTGAGTGTGATTATTGCCCGGACTTCATTGCCCAGTTCTACTGCACTTTCCATGCCCATGGTGATGCCTCTCGTACTGTGACTTGGATGACTGGGGACCATAAGATCACTAGCAATTTGGGTGAGTGGGCTGAGGCTCTTGGATACAGGTGGACCTTCACTTATGCTAATCATGGTTTCAAAATCCATGAAAATTCTGAGTTTGACAACTCTAGCCTGGCTTTCTGCTATCCTCCTGATGCTAAGGGCAAGACTCTGCCCTTCAACTCTGCTATGTATCCCTACTACAATATGTTGTCCAAGATCTTCCGCAACACCATTATGGTCAAGGCTGGTGATAAGTCTGCCATCAGGGCTTACATGGTGAACCTCATGTTCATCACTAGGCCTCAAAACCAGAGGAAGATTGACGTGATGGATTTCATATACCGTGAGGTGTGCCTTGGGATCTGTGAGAAGAGGAAGCCTGCTTATGGTCCACTGATTCAGAGTTTCATCAATCACAAGGTTGGGGTTGAGATCATGGATTCCTATCCCGTGGTCAAAGGCAAGAGGATGGTTCCCTCTCTCATTCGTGGAGTGGAGATTCCGGAGTACTCGAGGTCCAAGTCCAAATCTCCTATGGCCACTCCTTCCGCTTCCACTAGTGGTGGTAGTGCCTCTCAGCGTCCTCCCAGTGGTATTGCCAAGTTCTTCAAGGCTATGTTCAACATGTGCAGTGACACCAGGGCAATTGCTCATGAGGCAAGAGAGTTGGCTAAGGAGACCCGCCGCATTCAGAACTCCGACCGCCGAGCTGCTGGGATTCAGATACCTGATGATCCTACTTCTCTTGAGCCCACTGTCTATGTGCCATTTGAGATGCCTAAGATCCATGACGAGGACTTCTACTTTGGTGTGCCTCCTGCTGATGTTGAGGATGAGGATGCGGAGTCAGGGTCTGCCGAAGATGACTTTGATGCTGTTGGGCTTGGTGGTGGTGGTACTCATGAGCTGGAGGAGGAAGAAGAAGAAGACGAGGATGATGAAGATGACGTGTGATTTCTTGGGTCGTTAGTTGGACTCGTTTTCCCTTTTTGGCGTCTTGATGCCAAAGGGGGAGAAGGAGTCCCATATTAGGATTCCACTGGCTTTGCAAGGGTTGGGGCACAAGTCTTTTGCCTTTTGATTTCGATCTTATAGGCTTGTGCTCCGGTATCTTTATTTCGTTTCTTTCGTTTGGAACTTCGTATTATTTGTGTGGAACCTCGTGACGTATTTGTGTCACCCTTCCCGTGGTTATGCTACTATTATCATGCGTGCTATTATGTCTATCATTATCTATGCATGTTGTATGAACTTGGTTAGACGGCTTGGTGTCTAAAACATAGGGGAGCAAAGCCTATGAAGCGTGTGCCTCACGACACACATCGAGGAAGAACTCCGTCTATTTTTTTGGACACCATTTCTTTAGTTCATATTGATTTATCCCCGTGAAATCTTTATGTTGTCATCAAACACCAAAAAGGGGGAGATTGAAAGTGCATTCTCGATATCTCGCTGTTTTGTGTGTTTGTTGACAACATGAAGAAGTTACTAACCGTATGTGCTATTTTGTCAAAGGATTTGGTCTTAAATCAGCACGTATACGGTGTCAAAGAAATGGTGAAGAAATCAAAGATCAACGAACTTTTCCGGGCCAGAAAAAGGGTTTTCAGTGTGCAATCCAGATTATTCCGGAGGAGTCCGGAATCCGGATTCAGTCCGGATGAGTCCGAGTGCAACGCATTTTTTCTCTGTTGCAATCCGGATTATTCCGGGTGATTCCGGGATCCGGATTGAGTCCGGACGAATCCGACTGCAACGTGATTTTCTCTGTTGCAATCGGGATTCAGTCCGGATGATTCCGACTGCAACGTGAATTTCTCTATTGCAATCCGAAATCAGTCTGGATGAATCCGGGAGTCCGGAAAAATCCGGAGCAATCCGGGCTGGTCGCATTTTGGGCAGAAAAACGGCTAGTTTGAGTGGGGGCTATAAATAGCCCCTCTCTTTCTCCCCCAAGGGTTAGCTCCACCAGCATTGAAGGCTCCATTGATTGAGCTCACCCACCAAGCTAGATCTCCCTCCTCCTCCACCCAAACTTGTTGATTCTTTGAGGATTGAAGGAGGACCACCGGATCTACATCTTCACCAACCGGATTTCCATTTCCCTCTCATTCACTTGAGAGATCTTTGCCTAGGGTTTCCTCATGTGGAGAACCTAGGCTTCTTGTTGCTAGTTGTGATTCAAGAAGAGTTGGGAGCCCCCAATTAAGTTGTGGGTGTGTGCCCCAAGTGTTTGTAAAGGATTCGATCCCCGCCTCAAAGGGATTCAATAGTGAGAGGTGAACTAGGCCTTTGTGGCGGAAGTTCATCGGAGAATAGGGTGAGGCCTTTGTGGCGTTGAGTAGGCCTTCGTGGCGAGCTCACACCCCTCCAACGAGACGTACTCCCCTAAAAAGGAGGAACTCGGGAATACATCGTGTCTCCGTGTGCTTCCATCGGTTACCTCGTTCCTCACTCTCTACTTACTCGTACTTGTAGCATTTATTGTAGTACTTGTTGTATTAAGTGTTCTCCTAGTTGCATTAATTGCTTGCCTTGCCATATAGGTAAATTCACCATTAGTTGCACTATCTAGAGAATTTACCTTTGAGTCAAGCCTAAACCTTGTTAAAAATTAAAATTGGTCGTAGCACCTATTCACCCCCCTCTAGGTGCCCATACTTTACTTTCAATGGTGAGCTCATACATCATTCTCTAGCGTATCCATGATATGCTACATGCTTTACATGCTAATATCCCTACTCATTGTCTTCATATATAGATCCTTAGCTATTATTGAGAAAATATTGTTGGATGAACTTTGGTGGAGCTATTATATGAGCTAGAAGAAATTTTCAAATCTTAAACTTATATATTTCAACTTGCAAATCCATGTGTTGTCATCAAACATCAAAAAGGGAGAGATTGAAAGGACATGAGTCCCTTAATCCTATTTTTAATGTTTGATTACAACACTTGGAAAGACTAACAATTTATTTGAGGTATTTGGAAATTACACAGTGTTGCAAAGTGGTGAAATAATCTCTCCAAAAGAACAAAAAAAATCAAAGGGATTATTGGAAGAAAGAGAGAAGAAGAAAATGAGAAGAAGGAACTGGCAAGCCGTCCTGGCAAGGCTGAGGCCGGCGTCGAGGCAGGGTGGCTCTGTTAGTCGCCGGCCTCTACACTGCCTGGCCGGCCTAGGCCGGGTCTCGAGTGTGGAGGCTGGGTGCACTGCCTAGCCGGTCTAGGCCGGGGTCGAGGACGGGCCCGAGGCTAGCAGCTTCTGTTACCTTGTCGGCCTTGGCTCTTGGAGCCGGCCTAGGCCGGGCTATCAGGCTCTAGGCCGGGGGCAAGGCCGGGCTCCTTGCGATGCTTGGTCCCCGCGCTGCTGGCCTCCACGCCGGCCAGGCCGGCCCCAAGGCCGGGTTTCCTGTAAATTCAACAACCCCCTCAAACGGCCACTTTTAGGGGTACTCTATAAATAGGGGTCTTCTTCCTCCTTGAGCACTTGTCACTTGTAGCACTTCTCTCCACCATTTGTGACCACTCTAATCTTCAAGGATCCCCCAAATGCCCAACCAAAGCCCTTGATCTCTTGAGATTTGGAGGAGAAGCACTAGATCTACAACTCCACCAAACCGATTTGGTTCATTGGAGCCGAGAACCTTGTTGCTCTTAGATCATCAGAGCTTGGAACCTTGTTGGTGTCCTCGAAGCATTGGAGCTCATGGATCTTGTTTCCCGGAGCCTTGGTGGCTCCCGGGATTTGGTAAGGACCCTCCAAGTTGTGAAGTGTGCCTCATCCTTGTAAAGGTTCTAGTTGTCAACCTCAACGGCAACATAGTGATTCGAGCCTCTCCGCATTGGTCGAAGGGCTCGAAGGAGATACGGTGTGCCATTTGCGGGCTACTTGGTGTTCCACTTTGGTGGCACCGCACCGCTCCAACGGAGACTAGCTTCCATTGGGAAGTGAACTTCGGGATACATCTCCGCATCATTGTGTTTGGTTCTTCCTCAACTTACCATTACTTCTTGCTACGATCTTAGTTGAATTAATATCTAAAAGTAAAGTATGGGCACCTAGAGGGGGTGGGGTGAATAGGTGCTCCGACTTATTTTAATTTCTCCTTAACAATTAGGCTTGACACAAAGGTAAATTCTCTAGATAATGCGACTACGGTGAATTTACCTATATGACAAGGATAACAATAAACACAATGCAAGTAAGTAAAGGGAGTAAGGGAACGAGGTAACCAAAGTGAAGCACACAGAGACACGATGTAATCCCGAGTTCCTCCTTGTTAAGGGAGTACATCTCGTTGGAGGGGTGTGAGCTCGCCACGAAGGCCTACTCAACGCCACAAAGGCCTCACCCTATTCTCCGATGAACCCCGCCACAAAGGCCTAGTTCACCTTCCACTATTGATCCCCTTTGAGGCGGGAATCGAGTCCTTTACAAACAACTTGGGGCACACACCTACAACCAAATTGGGGGCTCCCAACAATCCTTGAATCACCAACAAGTAGCAAGATGCCTAGGTTCTCCACAAGAGGAAACCCTAGGCTAGATCCCTCGAGCTAGAGAGGGGGAAATGAAGAACGAGTCGGTGAAGATGTAGATCCGGGTCTTCTCGTTCAATCCTCCAAGTATCAACGAGTTTGGGTGGAGGGATTGGGAGAGATCTAACTTTGGAGGCTCAATAAATGGTTGACTTAAATGCTGGAGTGAGCAACCTCTTGGGGAAGAAGGGGATGGGGTATTTATAGCCCCCTCCCCAAACTAGCCGTTTTGACCCTTTTTCGTGCCTGGCGGTACTACCGCTCGAGCCAGCGGTACTACCGCTACCTGGGTATGCACGCGGTAATAGGGAGGCCCAGTCGTAGGGCGCTAGGCGGTACTGCTGCTAAAGTACCGTGGTACTCCAGCATCGGTACTACCGCGAGTGCACCCCGGTACTACCGCTGGCCACTATCTTCGAATTAATTCGAAGTGGCTGGCGGTAGTACTAGGTCACTACCACTCTAGTACCGTGCGATACAGAGAGCAAAACTTAACCAGCGGTACAAGGGCCGGTACTGCGGGCGGTACTACCGCTTCCTGTAGGGAGCGGTACCACCGCCAGCCAGTAGCGGTACTACCGCTGAGCAAGGTTTTGCTCAAGATCGAAATGAGTACAACGGTACTACTGAGCCAGTACCGCTTCAGTACCGCTGGAGACAGTACGCATTTTTCTCCTGGCGGTACTTATGGCGGTACTGGGCGCGGTACTACCGCTCGCTGTGCAGAGCGGTACTACCGCTGCCAAGCCGGCCGGTACTACCACTGGACCAAATAAATCTTGGTGGCTTTGTCTCTCTTCACCTTTTTGGCGTCTAGTTGATATAACCTGAAATACTTGACGCACTGTTAGAAGCTTAGTGGTGTTGTTATCAACTCCAAAACCTAAGAGAGATCAAAGATGCAAAATGCACTTTCAATCTCCCCCTTTTTGGAGATTGATGACAACACAACTAAGAGAGGTACAAAGAATTTGGACGGGCACTTCAAGAGAGTGATACATAAGGAAAAAATTTCTTATGAGGCAAACTTTGTTCTCTTTAAGAAAGTGTGCTCCCCCTAACTCTTTGAAACCTAGCAGGGTACAGTAGATATGATAATATGAATGCTTGCTTAATGAATAACGATAATAGCCATAAAACCAAATCCATAACAACAAATGGTTAAACCACTCAAACTTGGTTTAACCACACAAACTTAACACCAAATAGTTCAACACACAAGCACACGACACAAAGTTTGAAAAACGAATACAAACCCAAGCAAATGAATCGATCCTAATAGAACTCTCTCCTCCTTTGGCATCAAGGCACCAAAAAGGGAAGAGGCGATGCTAGCGTCTCTGGAGGTCACTCGTCGGAGCTAGAAGCACGAGCAGGGCTGCCAAGATTACGCTCATCCTCAGAGTCCACATCTTCGACCTCCTCGTCAGTCTCACCACGAGTCCAAGGCTAGCGAGAAGTAGTGGCATAATCTAAAGCTCTGGATCAAACCACACATTGCCTTGCTTGGACTTCCACTCCTTAGAAGTCGTGATCCTGTCCTCAGACCCAGCACGAACAGGCACCCCCAGATGGGCAAACCTGTCACGTGTAAGCTGTCGCTCCTCCTTGCTACGGGCATGAGCACGATATGCCTTGTCCTCCATATCAATCTGGCGACAGAAGATCTTCTTCAAGGTAGAAGACATCCACTTGCGAAAGCTATCCTTCTGAGCTCTCCTCTCCATCTCGAAATCCGAGTCACTCGAGCAATCGGTGTCCGGACCAAGATCATCTGGACCAAGTAGAGGAGTGGCATGCTTATTGACACGAATATCGTTGATGCCATGAGTTTTCAGTTCCTGGTCATTATCCAGGAGAGCCTCAGCAAACTTGGCAATGCGCCAAGTGGTGGAGATGAGCCTGTAGACCAAAGCAGCAAAGACAGGCACTCTCCTCCTCATTATGCAGTTGTACATTTCATTCCAAAGAATGTCCATCACATCTAGCCTCAGGCCATCACCACGACGCCTATGAGTGTACACCATCAAGTCAACAAGCAAACCATGGATTTGATCAAAGTTTCCAACTCGAGGAGCCAAGGTGTTCCTGTAGATCCTGCGAAGAATATCATAGACAGGCAACTGATGCTTGGACTGACCAACCACAGCATGTCCAGGAATGTAAAAGTCATACATCTCACTGAGGGACATGGACTTCTCCGGATACGGAAGCCTGAAGTAAGTGGTGTGAAAATCAGCATCTGGGGTCTCTCCAAAGTCCTGCAAACCCAGAATAGTGGCAAAGTGACTCCATGACGCAGAGAACTTCTGATCCTTTGTCATCCAAGTGATCTTCCTCTCATCAGTGTGGAAGTATAGTGTGACATAAAACTGGCCCACAAGATGCTCATCGTAGTCCTTGTCGAGCTCAATGAAATCCAGAAGCCCAAATTCTTCACAAATCTCCAGGGCTTTACCAAAATAGTCCATCTTGGATCTCATATATGCAACATTGATCGAGAACTGAGTAACCACCTTATTCTTGTTAAGTGGGTACTCCTCATAGAAGATCCTCTCCTGAAACCGAGTCCAGAAACACTCATTTGCTCGAGCTTCCTAGGATGATTATAGGGATTGGTCCTCCTTTCCCTACGGAACTGCACATCTGACATGTTAACAATGGACTTGTCCCGAGCTGCCTTGGATTTCATGTTCATAGATCTCTGTCTCCTTGTCAAGTTTCCCTGTGGCATAACTTTGGGGGCTTCATCTTCCTCGGGGTTCTTACGGCCTCTCTTTGCCGCCCGCTTGTGACCTCCACCCTTAGAACCACTAGCACCTGCTCCTAAGAAAGCAAAAGGGGGATAGCACAAGATAAGCGAAACTTCAATCAAAATGATCTACGAGAGGGAATCAAACTAGAACTTAATGTGTTTCAGACTCCAGGAAGCGGTAGTACCGCTTGGGGGCCACGGTAGTACCGCTGCTGCCAGCGGTTCCAGCCATAGCGGTAGTACTGCTGGTGACAGCGGTAGTACCGCTGCTGGCGGATTCGACCATGGCGCCCAAAGGACTACCAAATCCATCACGAGTCAAAATCACAAGGAGTGCTAATATGATTTCATCTACAAAGGGAACACAACGAACTACCCCTAGACTAGGAGATCTCTAGATCCTAGGAATCGTCATCTCTCAAGATTTCTCGAGGGAGAGAGATAGGAAGGGTACCAGAGCTCATCGTCAAGGAGGAGGAGTTGGGTGTGGTCCCCGGGCGTTCTCCGACGAGAGAGGAGCGTTCAAGGACCGGAGAGAGCCCTCCCCGGTGAACGGAAGGCTTGGCGGTGGCGAGATCCGACGTGGGGAGGAGATGAGGGATAGTGGGGGGTTATGAGGGTAACCCCCGTTTCCGAGATCTCTTTTATCCCCACGGATTTTTGCCGCAGCGGTAGTACCGCTACGCTCAGCGGTAGTACCGCCCACTGGAACTACCTGGGCCGAGAGGTAGTACCGCCACTGAGTTTGTGCTAGGCACGAACTCCTGTAGCGGTAGTACTGCTCGTATCCACCGGTAGTACCGTGCGCTGGGTACTACTATCAGTTACAGCGGTAGTACCGCTCGTAACTGGCGGTAGTACCGCTAGCCAAGTCTTCATTTCACCAAGGGATCAAAAATATTGAAAATTTCAGAGAGAGAAATGTCTAAGGGGGAACTGTTTGGGCTTGGGATTAGAACACCAGCTGAGATGGTACTACACATTCCAACTTTTGCAAACAAACTCAAAAATCAAATAAGGAAAAGAGGGAGTGTGATTCCCAAACCAACACCGACACAACAAAAACACAAACCAACACAACGAAAAAACACCACAATGAAACCAAAACAAGAACCAACTCTTCAAGAGAAGAGGTTGGTGGCCTAAGCCACCATGTAAGAGAGCATGGTATGTTACCGCGAAGATATATCTTGGGTACATTGCCAAGTCTCGACATTGAAGCTCACAATTCAACATTAGAAAAAGAGAGATAACAATGAGTATTTGCTTTGGGCATAATGGGGGGAGGGAGAACCCCAATGTGTTTGGATAACACTCCCCCTATGTCCATGCCTACACCTAAGCTCAAACACGTTTCATCTATAGGGGTGTGTGCAAGATCCTCAAGTCAAACTCCTAGAATCAATGACATTTAGTTCATTCCTCAAGAACATGAATCTTGCATCATCAAGTGGCTTCATGAAAATATCCGCAAGATTATCCTTGGTGGGCACATATGAGAGTGCAATATCCCCTCTTGCCACACGGTCTCGGATGAAATGATGGCGGATCTCAATATGCTTCATTCTTGTATGTTGCACGGGGTTGTAGGCGATCTTGATGGCACTTTCATTATCACACAAAAGAGACACCTTATCCAAATGAACGTCATATTCCTTGAGAGTTTGCCTCATCCATAGCAATTGAGTGCAAGAACTTGCGGCGGCTACATACTCGGCTTCGGCGGAGGAGAGAGATATGCAATTTTGCTTCTTGGAAGACCAACTCACCAAAGACCTACCAAGAAATTGGCAAGCCCCAGAAGTAAACTTCCTATCATCTTGATCACCCGCCCAATCGGAATGAGTGTAGCCCTTAAGAGAAAATTGTGCCCCCTTTGGGTACCACAAACCAAATCTTGGGGTATGAACCAAATAACGAAAGATCCTATGTATCGCCATCAAATGGCTTTCCTTAGGAGCCGCTTGATACCTTACACACACACCTACACTCAAAACGATATCGGGCCTAGATGCACAAAGATAGAGCAAAGAACCAATCATAGAACGATACAACTTTTGGTCCAACCTTCGGGTTACGTGATAGGTGACACTTGACTTGCATGGGAGAAGTCTTGATCTTTGCATTTTGGAAGTTAAACCTCTTGATCATATCTTGGTACACTTGGCTTGAGAAATGAAAGTTCCACGAGCCAATTTCTTGATCTCAAAACCAAGAAAGAATTTAAGCTCTCCCATCATAGACATCTCGAACCTATCAGTCATAAGCTTAGAGAACTCATTATTGAAAGCTTGGTTAGTTGAGCCAAAGATGATATCGTCCACATATAGTTGGCATATGAAAAGCTCTCCCTTTACTCTCTTGGTGAAGAGAGTGGAGTCAATCTTCCCAACTTCGAAACCACGGTCATCTAACAACTCTCTAAGGTGCTCATACCAAGCACGAGGTGCTTGTTTGAGACCATAGAGAGCCTTGTCAAGTTTGTAGACATGGTTAGGAAAGTTGAGATTCTCGAACCCCGGAGGTTGCTTAACATATACCTCCTCTTTTAGTGGACGATTCAAGAAAGCACTTTTAACATCCATTTGTTGCAATTTGAAATTATGCGAAGATGCATAAGCAAGGAGGATACGGATGGACTCAAGGCGAGCCACGGGTGCATAGGTTTCATCAAAGTCAATGCCTTCAACTTCAGTGTAACCTTGGGCAACCAATCTTGCGTTGTTCCTTATGACAATGCCATGCTCATCTTGCTTGTTCTTGAATATCCACTCAGTGCCAATAACATTGTGGCAATCTTTGGGCTTCTCAACCAATCTCCAAACTTTTTTGCGCTCAAAATTATTGAGCTCATCATGCATTTCTTCAACCCAATCGGAGTCCTCAAGAGCTTCAAACAGTTTATTTGGTTCGACCATAGAGATATGAGCTTGATGCTCACTAAAATGTGCCAATTGCCTTCTTGTGGATCTTCTATATTGAATATCTTCCAAGACCTTGTTGTCTTGGGCATCAATATGCTTCAAAGCTATTCTTATCCTTTTAGCACGACGGGCTTCGATCTCCGCATTGTTGCGCGGGGGGTCACTTTATCATCTTGATCATTTCGGTCCCCATTGACCAACTTGGCCTTGATCATCATCATCATCATTATAAACAATATCTTCAACACTAGCTTCAACTTGAGGAGAGGATGAAGAGGATGGTAGATCTTGGCCTTGACCTTGACTAGCATTAATGATAGGAGTGGTTGCATCTTGCGTAGTGACTTGGTCAATACGAGGAGGGTCTTCAACATGTTCTTGGTTAGATGTAGCACTTGGCTCCTTGGCTTGTTCTTCTATTGTAGAGAGGGGCTCCACTTGAGTAGAGCATAGTCCTTCTCGAGTCGCCATAAGGTTTCCCTCAATTGGGAGGAAAAATCCCACACCCATCCTTCCTATGGCTTCTTGAGGTATTTCAACATCTACATTAGAAACATGAAATTGCGCCACTTGGGAGCCATCATTTTCCTCGAAAGCCACACTACAAGATTCTATGACAATCCGTGAGGCTTTGTCAAAGACTCTATAAGTGTGGGATTCGGCACCGTAACCAACAAATATACCCTCAATAGTTTTGGATTGAAATTTAGACAACCTAACACCCTTGATCAAATAAAAGCACTTACAACCGAATAAACGGAAGTAGGAGAAGTTGGTCTTGTTGTCGGTGAGGATCTCATATGGAGTCTTGTCCAAGCCTTTGCGGATGTAGAGGCGGTTGGAGGAGTGGCATGCGGTGGATATGGCCTCGGCCCATAAATATTGGGGAGAAGTGTACTCCGCCAACATGGTCCTTGCCATATCCAAGAGAGTGCGATTCTTTCTTTCGGCAACACCATTTTGTTGAGGAGTGTAAGTGGCGGAGTATTGATGACGAATGCCTTCTTCACTAAGGAATTCATTAAAAGTGTAGTTCTTGAACTCCGAACTATTATCACTCCTAATAGCCATGATTTCTACATTGTGTTGACGTTGCACTTTGTTGGAGAAGTCGATGATGGTTTGTTGAGTTTCACTCTTGCACTTGAAGAAATAAACCCAAGTGTATCTTGAATAATCATCGACAATCACCAAGCAATACTTCTTTCCACCAAGACTTGCCTCGGGCACGGCACCAAAGAGATCAACATGGAGAAGCTCCAAGATCCTCTTTGATGAAATAATAGTCTTGGCCTTGTGCGCCTTATCATGCATCTTTCCCTCAACACACGACCTACAAACGCGATCCTTTGAAAAGGAAACATTTTCTTTTAGTCCGACAATAAGGCCACCTTTGTGAAGACTTTGAAAAGTTCTCATGTTGACATGGGATAAGCGGCGATGCCATGACCATCCCACGTCCGCCTTTCCGAAAAGACACATTGTTTGAGAGTTGGTAGACTTCAAAAAGTCTATCACGAACAACTCATTTTCAACATGTCCCACGTAAGCGACGTCAAGAGTCTTGCTCCTCAAAAGGACCACAATATCAACATCAAAAAAGACGGAGAAACCCATCTTTCCAAGAGAGCGGACGGAAAGTAAATTGTAACCAAGGGATTCGACAAGCATGACGTTCACGATAGTGATATCGGGAGCAACCACAACCTTGCCGAACCCGGATACCTTAGACAAGGACGAGTCTCCATAAGTGACGGTTGCTTGTATGTCATTTGGGCGCAACTCCGTCACAAGTTCTTTGCATCCGGTCGTATGGCTATATCAATTATCCATTTAGTCCCACCGGAAGCATAGTCCTGCAAGAGATCATTGACTAGAGTTAGGACCCGAGGAGGGTCCCTTCATGTTAGTAACAAGGGTCTTCGGAACCCAAATAGCATAGTCAATGTAACCCTCAATAGGACCAACATATTTAGCTTGCACAACACCATAATAATCAACATATAAGAAATGGTGTGGATTGTTAGTTCCCGCGGAGGTGCTACGAGTAGTGTTGTCCCTCATGACACTACTACTCGAGGCAACATTGCTTGCTTGTGCGGGTGTGCTATGAGTAGTGTTGTCCCTAATGACAATACCACTCGAAGCACCATTGTTGGTCTTCTTCTTGATCTTCTTCTTCTTGTTCTTTTTCTTGGAAACATAGCCAAGACCTTGCTTGCCCACTTGTGGCCTTGGAGCACTCAATTGTGGTCTAGCAATGACCACGTTTGAGCTAGGGGACACCACTTGTGGGGTAGAGACCACAACCTTCTCAACTTGAGGGCCTTTGCCCTTGAGCCTTGCAAGCTCAATCTTCAACCTAGCATTTTCCTCAATAATATTTGCATGATCACAAGAAGAAGTAGAGGTGCTAGGGTTGTTAAGTTGAGTTTGATGTTGTTCATGCAACTCTTTGAGGGAAGAATGTTGACTCTCCAAAGCTTTGTGAGCCTCGGTTAGTTGTTCAAACTCCTCGGTTAGTTTACCATGACCGACCGCAAACTCGACCTTATCCTTTTTAGCCTTTTTATATTTAGCAATAGCAAGATCACGTTCCTTAGTGATTTTAGACACAAGTTCATTATGAGTTTCTTCAATAGATTCAAGTTCCTCCTCAAGATAAACTCTACCATCTTCCTCTTCCTCAAGAGTCATAGAGAGAGATGCAATTTCATCTGTATCCCTTCTTTCAACCTCACCTTTCTTCTCTAGAGCTTCTTGGGCCTCTCCCAATTGTCTCATGAGATGCTCAAAGTAGTTCTTGGTCTCCCCTTGCATGTTAGACATAAAATGTTCCAAGGAGAGCCTCTCATCTTCTACTCTAATACTAGCAAGATGTTCTAGTTCACTAGGGGTCTTAGAGTTGGAGGAAGGTGATACCTCCATGGCCATAGCCATGAAGCACTTGGCATTTCGTTGAGGATGATTGTCATTGGGGGATTCAAAGAGATATGAAGATGATGGAGTAGAAGCAATAGCAAGAGCGGCCACTTCATTTGGGGTTTCTTCTTCTTCATCACTCCCGGAATCATACTCCTCTTGAGTCAATAGCACAAACTTCGTGGGAGACTTCTTGTTGAATGGTTTCTTCTTGAAATGGGGTTTCTTGTACTCAACCTTGGACTTGTCCTTGCGAATGAGATTGCCACTATGGAGTTCTCTATTTTCATAGGGACACTCCGCGATGAAGTGGTGCTTATCTTGGCAATTGAAGCAAGACCTCACTTTTTGAGCCCCATCATTTCCATAGCGAGACTTGGTCTTCTCCTCAACAAACTTATTGCCCTTGGGAGGATTCCTCCAAAACTTTTGCATGGTGACAGCAATGAGATCCTTTAGCACATGATCATAGTCTTGTTCCTTCAAGGGAGGCAATGCCTCTTCTCCTTCTTCTTAAAACTAAACCTCTCTTGACACAACCTTGACCTTCAAAGCAACCGATGCCCCTTTTTGCATTCCAATGGCCCTAGCACGGTTGTCAAGAGCATTCTTGGTTTGCACTTGATAGGAGCACATTTCTTGCATCACTTGAGTTGAGGTCATGGAAGAGAAATCATGTCTTCCTTGAATGCTCTTCAAGTCCGCGCCCTCAAATGGCATTAAGGCAATCATGTACTTCCTCTTGATCAAGGCATCATCAATGTACTTGGCACCGACATTTGAGAAGGCGGTGGCAAGAGTCTTGAGTATTCGGTACATGTCTACATGGTCCTGTCCATCATGCATATAGAACCCTTCGGCCTCATTGGTCAAGGCATCATATCTATTCCTTTGCATACTCTCATTGCCCACAAACATGATGACAAGAGCGTCCCATGTTTCCTTGGCGGTGGAATATTGTTGAAGACGCGGCATGTGGTTAGGACCCACGACTTGTTGAAGAATTGACAAGGAGGTGTAGTTGAGTTGACAACTACGGCTTCCCTTCTTGTAAGGTTCTTGGGGTCATGAGGTTTGTATACATCACGAGTGACCCTCCAAAGCTCTATACAAGAAGACTTCAAGTGAGTCTCCATGTAATATTGCCATTCACGAAAGGAAAAAGCATCAATTTTAGGTGGATCTCCCCTAGGGACTATATGAGGATGAGGGACGGGGAAATCGGGAGAATATTGTCCTTAGACGGAGTGATATTCTCCATCTCCATCCGTGCCCTTCTCGGTGGAGTTTTCGCGGAAGCATTTTTAGATGGATCACCATCTACCGCTTTCTTGGCGCCCTCCGGATTAGTTTTCGGAGGTGTAGATTCGGCGTCCTCCGGTCCTTTGGATTTGAGGAGTTCCGCCAAGGCTTGGCGCAACTCATCAAATTTGGTGTCTATGGATGAGGTCAATGAATTTCTCAACTCATTGAGATCATCCATGGTCACCTTAGCCACGGAACCTTCGGCATCCGAATCTTCACCCATACTAAAACTCTTAGGCGGTTAAGCCCGATAGAAGAGCCGAGGCTCTGATACCAATTGAAAGTAAAGTATGGGCACCTAGAGGGGGGTTTGAATAGGTGCTACGACCAATTTTAATTTTTCTTTAACAATTAGGCTTGACACAAAGGTAAATTCTCTAGATAATGCGACTATGGTGAATTTACCTATATGACAAGGATAACAATAAATACAATGCAAGTAAGTAAAGGGAGTAAGGGAACGAGGTAACCAACGTGAAGCACACGGAGACATGATGTAATCCCGAGTTCCTCCTTGTTAAGGGAGTACGTCTCGTTGGAGGGGTGTGATGTAACATCCCTGTTTTGCTAAAATAGGCTTTGTGGTGTTGTGTTTATGACATAGCATGCATGAAAATTTGGACAAGAAATGAATTTGAATATTTATTAAAACTTGCCAAAAACCACTTAAAGTGGTCATCCAAAATTTGTATTCAAAACATATTCAAAGTTGGTAAACAAAATGATGTTGACATTGGAATTTTGACAAGGATTTCAAAAACTATTTTTTGCCAATTTTTCTGTTCGCAAAAAGGTCCTTAAAATGTTGTTTTCTGTCATGTTTTAAAAGAGAAAAGGGACTCTTCGTATTTTTCTAGGTTCCAGGGGGTTTTTTTGCAAAAGTTCTGTTTTAACTTCTTCTTCCTCCTTCTGCCAGAAGGCGAGCAACTCGTCGACGCCGCCGCGCGCCACGTCTTACTCCGTTTCGCGAGGGTTAAGAGGACGAGGAGACGTCCCCGGCTCTCCTCCTCCTCACCTCCTCCACCCCCTCGCCTCTCAGCTCCTCTCTCTCACTGTATTTCGCAAACGAGCAGAAACCCTAGCTCGGGTTGGTCGTCGATGGCACCGCCAACTCCGGCCGCCCCCGAGGAAGATGAGACCACCAAGAGGACCACCTCGACTTCCTCTCCCACCTCGTGCAAGGAATTGAACAGGGTGGCTCGGAAAACACTGTCTCGACCCCATCTTCTCCAAGTCCGGCGCCGGTCTCCGCCGTTGATCCGCCGCCGTCCGGCCTTCCCTCGCCCCCTCGAGCCCGTCACAAGTTCCACGGTGAGCCGCAGCACCTCAGGGTGCCCTCCTCTGCCCCTCCCCCTCTATTCCTCCCTACCTCTGTTGCACGTCTCCGTCTGCCGCAGGTTGCGCTCGGCACCGTCGCTCCGGCGACCTATAAAGGGCGGCGCCGCCACCTTTGAGATGGCCTCGCCCACTCTTTCGAACGGACCCTTCCGCGCTCAAAACGGTTGCCGGAAACGTCTCCGGCGACCACACCCGTGGAGGTCCGGCCAGCCCTGACGTCACGGTGACTTCATGGTGACGTCACCGTGGGCCCCAATCGCTAGCTGGTTTCTCTTTTTAGAAAAGAATTTAAATTGACAGTGGGCCCCACCCCTTTAGTTAATTACAGAAAATGAATTAATCTTAGAATATTAATAACTTTTGTTTGGTATTTCAGAAAAATGTAAACTATATATGGAAATGTTCAGAAAATTATTTGGAACCCAAATATGTCCCTTTCATACATGTTTCACAAAGTTGAATTTTGGCTTTTATTTAATTTGTTTAATTCATTTAAATAGAAAAAAATAAGTTTTTATTCAATAAAATTAGAAAATTGAAAGTTATATACCAAAATGCTCAAAATGATAAATGCAACCTGTTTATGATGTTTTCAAACTCATTTGAGCACTTTAAGTTGTACTCACTTTCAGAATTGTCCGAAGTACCCCTCCAGGGTCAATTTCGGGCTAATTTCAGAAAAACTGCATAATTGCCATACGAACCCTAGAAACCATCGACCATGTTTAGGGATTTATTTAAGTGCATTAATTTTCTCATGCTTACATTTTGCGCATTGCTTCGATGCCATGGTTGATTGTTCTACTTTGTTTCAGTTGTTTCGGTGTTGTTTCCCCCTCGGTAGAACGTGACTCCGAAGACAAGGCTAACAACTCCATGACGAATACTTGATCCTAACCGACAAGTCAAGCACTTATCCGAGAAGACATTCTCTATTGTTTTTCTTATAACAAAGGCAAGCATAACCTCTTATCTGCTCATATATGTTTTCAAAGTGTTTTGAATCTCGAACTTTGCATTCGGTTCCAAACTATTTGATGTCAGTAGATAGAGTTCTCCTATATACTGCATAGCCTACATATCCTGATCACTGCTCCTAGCAGCTATAGGTTTGTTTATGCGCGCCGCGTTAAAGCCGGTGAGTCTTGCTTAGCCATGCCTAGTTGTGATCTGATACATCCGGTTGATGGATCTAGTCATTTGCGTGAATATACTATGTTAGGTTATTGTGATTTGATTTATATTTGATAATCTGACTAATCACGGCATGGATGTGAGGCCACAATGGGTTGTGGCGTTTTGTCATGTTCATGCCCTTAGGAGCGAGTTCTCGCCTTCGAGCCAAGACTGAGCGTACAGCCACACGTGGGCCGATGAACCCCGCCCGGCTAACTAACTTGTTTAACCTTATCCATGAGCCACGTAGTTTGAGCTTTCCGTCTGCGTGTGTGTTGGAAAATGTTTTGGAGAAAATTAGGTCGTGACCGAGACAAGTGATGGACGTACACGGATCTTGATCGCAACTCACAGAACAGGTGCCGTCAGGAGGTGGCCAACTCCCTGTTGACGGGTTGGCCCTGTTTGGGTTGACTCATGGATATGGTTTGACAAGGTAAAGGCCAGGAATCGACCACCCTCTGCCGGCACTTCCCGGACTAGTGCCAACCCGGTGGCACTAAGAGTCGGTTGGTACGTGTGGGTAAAGTTGTACACCCCTACAGGGTTAAATCTTTTCGAAAAGCCGTGTCTGCGGTTAAAGATGACTTGGTGATGGATTCTGTGATCATAGATAACTTAAACGGAATTATTAAAACTTGCTGATAACGAATGAAGGATGCCTCCTCGGAGATGCCGAGAGGGGTTACCTTGTAGCATGAGATAGTGGAAGAACTGGAGGTGGTGATCTTTGAAGCACGAGGTACTGATATGTGTTGGTGGATTAAAACATGATGATTTCAGTAGTTGAGTAATTTTCTCATCTGTTCTCAAAATACTCCATGAGACGTGCTATTCCTTCCTCAACTTGGAAAACAAAGATGGCTTTACGCAAAATAACCTTCATAACTCTTTCTAAAAGATAGCAGGTATATAATAGGTTAACTAAGTCTTGTTGAGTACCTCCCGTACTCAGGTTTGCTTAAATTTGGTTCAGGAGAAGATCTCTTACATCGGTGGTGATTCAACGTGGACATCGACGAGTAGTTCGGGGTTCTCAGGTAGCAGCCTGGAATCTATGGGCTGGGACGTCGCCTTATGTTGCAGCCTCTTAGGCCTTTTTGGTTCTTGTTGGTTAGCAACATAATTTGCCTTCTGTTGTCTGATGTAATGTTGGGTCGTGTGACCTTTGTTTGTAAGCTATACTCTAGTAATATTTGTCGAATACAGCTTCATGTCTAGAGTGCTGCTTTGATCGGTTGTTGGTTTCAAGCTCATTGTTATACAGCTTTGGCTATGCCTGCATAGTTGTCGCAGTCGAGGGGTTGTGGAGCCGATGATCCATGTCCGAGCCCGCCTGCTGATGTAATTCGTCCTGGGGCTAGGTAACCCCAGTAACCCTCGATTGTTGTTGCACTTTCTGGACACATAGCAGCTTTGTATAGCTTTGGTCCCGTTTCCTTCAGTTTCATTCGATTCGTGGACGCTTTGATATGCATAGTTGGTTATGACTAGCGTGGACACAAGGAGTAGTAGTACCGTGGTGATCCGGCCTGCGTGCCGATGAATCCGGTCTGCCTACCGTTGTTTGTTGCAGTCGGGGCTGGTAACCCTGAAGCCCTTGTGGGTCCATGTCTAGGAGCACATAACAGTATGTATATCTCTGGGTCCGGGGTCATGACATGTGAGCTCGCCACGAAGGCCTACTCAACGCCACAAAGGCCTCACCCTATTCTCCAATGAACCCCGCCACAAAGGCCTAGTTCACCTTCCACTATTGATCCCCTTTGAGGCGGGAATCAAGTCCTTTACAAACAACTTGGGGCACACACCCTCAACCAAATTGGGGGCTCCCAACAATCCTTGAATCACCAACAAGTAGCAAGATGCCTAGGTTCTCCACAAGAGGAAACCCTAGGCTAGATCCCTCGAGCTAGAGAGGGGGAAATGAAGAACGAGTCGGTGAAGATGTAGATCCGGGTCTTCTCCTTCAATCCTCCAAGTATCAACGAGTTTGGGTGGAGGGATTAGGAGAGATCTAACTTTGGAGGCTCAATAAATGCTTGACTTAAATGCTGGAGTGAGCAACCTCTTGGGGAAGAAGGGGATGGGGTATTTATAGCCCCCTCCCCAAACTAGCCGTTTTGACCCTTTTTCGTGCCTAGCGGTACTACCGCTGGAGCCAGCGGTACTACCGCTACCTGGGTATGCACGCGGTACTAGGGAGGCCCAGTCGCAGGGCGCAGGCGGTACTGTAGCTAAAGTACCATGGTACTCCAGCAGCGGTACTACCGCGAGTGCACCCCGGTACTACCGCTGGCCACTATCTTCGAATTAATTCGAAGTGGCTGGCAGTAGTACTAGGTCACTACCGCTCTAGTACCGTGCGATATAGAGAGCAAAACTTAGCCAGTGGTACAAGGGCCGGTACTGCAGGCGGTACTACCGCTTCCTGTATGGAGCGGTACTACCGCCAGCCAGTAGCGGTACTACCGCTGAGCAAGGTTTTTCTCAAGATCGAAATGAGTACAACGGTACTACCGAGCCACTACCGCTTCAGTACCGCTGGAGACAGTACGCATTTTTCTTCTGGCGGTACTTCTGGCGGTACTGGGCGCGGTACTACCACTCGCTGTGCAGAGCGGTACTACCGCTGCCAAGCTCGTTACTACCGCTGGACCAAATCAATCTTGGTGGCTTTGTCTTGGAATTCTCTTCACCTTTTTGGCGTCTAGTTGATATAACCTTAAATACTTGACGTATTGTTAGAAGCTTAGTGGTGTTGTTATCAACTCCAAAACCTAAGAGAGATCAAAGATGCAAAATGCACTTTCAATATCTTGTGCTAGTAGTATTTGCTCACCATATAGGATTGTTCACCTAGTTGCATAATCTAGACAATCTATATTTGAGCATTATCTTGTTATCAAAAAAGAAGTTAAAATTTGTAGTTAACCTATTCACCCCCTATAGTTAACCTCTCGATCATTCACTCTTTTCCATATTGGGGAACTATTTTCCTGCCTGTACAACTGCTTCTCATCTGTTGCATTTGTTTTGTAAATATCTTCCTAATACAACGGTCATAGTCTGATGGCCTATTAGCCACATGTGATGGTAGTTGGCCAAACATCTCCCGAAAGTGCTGAACGGATTTCTCAGGTATTTTCACCTTTGGCTCAGGATTTTTTGGTGCTAACTGGCGTTTCACGTAGGCAGCCACGACCACTCTGATTTCCTCATCATCCATTTAGTAAGGTAACTTGGCAGGAGGCTAATTCTCTTTCTTCTTTGTAATTTTCTTGTGACTATTAGTCGACAAAGTGGTTTTCTTCCTCTTTATTCCTTGGGAATGCTTAGTGCGCGGAGTCGGCTGACGCGAGGAGATCGATATGGACTCTCGCTGGTGTCCCTCTTGTTCAAGGGTGGAGGACTTAGAGATCGATTGCTACTCGGATGAGGAGTCGGTGGCCTTGGCGCCAAGTCTGGAAACACGATGTGTTCCTTTTTCCATAGAATGAGACAATGCTTGACTTCTGCCAGCAGCATCTCCCCTTCACATGCAGGATAGTCAAGCTCTAGTGTCTCATATCCCTTCATGACTTCATCCACTCTGACACGAGCATAGCTATCTAGAATCAGACTGCCATGGTAGGATGTTGTAAATCTAGGTTCAGAAGGTAAAGCAAAGTTGTCTGCCACCTTCATGGATATGTTCTTCATTTCCATATGTAGCTCACAATTTTTTGTCTCCGTGATATCGTCCACGGGGTAGAAATCCATTGGTGTATCATCCACAAATGGAGTGGAACCCACGCTTCTCATCCGATGGGATCGGACAATAGTAACGATTAGAGGATCTTGTTGCCACGAAGATGCCCTTTGCTAGCTAAGGCTGTTCAGTTGCTCCTGATGTCGCATTACCACGCATGCCAACTCCTCATTCCTTCTTTCCATCTTCTGCCACCGGTCTGCCTCCTATTTCTTATATGCTTCTCGATGCTTTCGTTTTCTTCAATTGTTATTCCTATGTGAGTATCCTTTGAAAATTACTTAGGATAGCTAAAAGGCATCAAAGGAAATCGCTTTTGGGAGGAAACCCATTATATTTTTTTTCTTTAATTTTCCATTTTCTTCTGGAAATTGTTACCTCTGTAGAAACTGCTTCATGTCCTTTATATTTTGTTTTTGTGCCAAGAATTGCCTCTTCTTTCAAAAAGTGCAGGTTGTTGTTTTGTTGTCCAGATTTTGGCGTCTCACCATAAAATCAGCATCTCTCTGCCAGAATGCGATAAAATCATGAAAAAAATTGGACACATTTCCTAGGTCGTTATCTAACTTAATTAGTTTCGAGTTTTATGATTTGAGCTAGGGAAGTGTGTCGAAAAACTCATCTTTACAGCAAATTCTATTTTGACATATTTCTACCTTTGTTTGCATTTCCCTCGTTTTCTTTTTCTTTTGGGGTTCTCTAGGGGTGGAGAGCTTTAAAATAAAGTAGTGACAGTAGCCAATGTTCAAATTGAGTGTTTGAATTTTGTCAAAACAATACCAAGTGAATTTGTTTCTTTAATGCACTAACCCTGCTATTGAAGATTGTGCGAAGTTTTGTGTGAAGAATGTTTTTAAGTGTAAGAAATGGAGAATCATATGAGAAGATTAACGGTGGAAAAAAGATCAATTTTGGATATGACAATTTCACCCCAATAAATATCCAATAAGTACAAGCATCAAATCTTGGGGATGCCTAAGGAATTCCCTTCTTCATCAACAATATTATGAGGTCACCTTTTAAGAAACTATATTTGTATTTCTTCACATATTATGTGCTATTATTAGTGCGTATTTTTCTTTTAGTTTTGTTTTGGTTGCTTGCTTGGAGAGAAACACGCTCCGTTTTTTCATTAGTACACTCTAATCTTCATTCCTATTGTTCTTTTAGTGTTCAGTTTTGCTGCTGCTAATGTTAGTTCTTGCTCTTCTTTTATATCTTGTTCAAAGCTTGTTAATTTCTTTATTTAGTTATGAATACCTCTCTGGTATTTAATGAGTATATGTCAAGAGAGTTTTTTCAAATAAGTTCATTGGTGTTGGTTGAGAGTAAAAAGTTTCATGCTTATTAGTGGTGCAAAGGAAGCTTGTTTAGATTGTGGCTAGGCTTTGACATGTCATGTTAGATGTTATTTTAATTGTTTGCTTAGTAATTTATGATGTTTCATTAATAATCTTAAATAAATGAGAGTTCTTAATGTGCTACTGAAATTAAACCATGTGCTGTATTAATCATAATGCGGCATAATACTGGGTATCCTCCTCTAGAGATTTATTTGGATTGACTTGGCGCATCCTCACACCATGTTATGACTAAACAAAGTTACCTTTAGCTATCCTTGTTGATCTTTTATTTTCAGGGTAATAATATCACTTTATGCTTTGATCAATCATGTTTTGTCACTATGCATGGTTATGGTTGTTATTGCTCTCATAGTTTGTCGCTCCCACTCTCTTGCTATGCTTCACCTATACTAATTATGATATCTACTGGTGCATCCAACTCCTTTAAACCAAGTTATTTCAATGTGTACACCGTATCTATCTATAAATGGTATTTTATAGTCATTCCAAGTAAATTTCTCGTGTGCTACCTTTAAAACCTTAAAAATTATTAAAGCTTGTTTTGTGTTCCTTTATCTCATGAAGAAGTATTAAATGATTTATTATTTCTCCATGTTGGATGGATTTAACTCTTAACTTGCATGCATAATGTGTTTGTCCCTAATGTTGCAAAAAGAGATCGCAAACGGGTTCCCATCACACAAAAGATAAATTATAACAATCACAATCAATCTCCTCACACTTTGTTCCTGAGAAATCAGTCAAACATAACTTGGGCAAACAAAGTAGAAGAGGAATATTATCGTTTCTTTATGGGAGCCGCTCTTCAAAGCCATATGACATGGACATATAATAGAACATTTAGGGCTAGATATTGAGGTTCTTGACATTAAGAACAAATGTCTACTGAGCAAATGTCTCACTAATATTTTAAATGAAGTGGGGGTTTGTCGTGAGTTTTTATGCAACAAATACCTTTGTGATAAAACTCTAGCTTAGGTCCAATCAAAACCTTATGATTCTCCCTTTTGAAAAGGGATCATGAAAGTAGAAGACTTTTTTTCAACGTGGGGCCTTTAGAGTGGTAATGGTCATTCTACTCTCTTTTGGGAGGATACTTGGCTGGGTGATGAACCGTTGGCCGTACAATATACATCTCAATTCAATAGATCTAGAAATAAAAACGTGTTGATGGCGCATGATCTCTCTCATAATTCTTTGAACATTGAGTTTAGAAGGAATTCAATGGGTGACAAGTGGGCAGAGCGGATCTTGTGGCCAAACTAATGGAGGCTACTCTCACAACCAAACTGGATAAATCCGATGAAAGTTGAGTGCTAATGGTGTGTATTCGGTCAAGTCCATTTATGAGGATTGTATGCATGGGCATACCCCCACACTTTCGCAAATACATGTGGAAACGAAAGTACCTTTTAAAAATAATAATGTGTATGTGGTCTCTTCAACGTATTTTTTACTCGCTAAAGAAAATTTGATTAAAATATAGTGGGCTGATTGTAAACCATGTGTATTTTGTCGATCTGATGAGACGGTTGAATATTTGTTTATATCATTTCCTTTTGCTCGGCATGTCTGGAGACTTATTCATTTCACGTTAAATATCTCACCTCCAACTAATATAACTAATATGTTTGGTCATTGGCTAGATGGGGTAGATAAATAAACTAAAGTATGTATTCACATTGTTACTTGTTTTTTTGTTTGGTCTATTTGAATTTGCAGGAATGATGTTGTTTTTAAGAAAGTCACGGATCCTAACTTTTTGTAGGTTGTTTACTGTGCTACTTATTGGATGCATATGTGGTACTTCCTCCTGCCACCTGCACAGTGGACACTTATGAATACTAATGCACACGGTTGATGACGGTCATTGGGCTATCTTCAGCCAGACTGGATGGTAGCACGCTAGAAGAGTAGAATATGGATTCTTTTACTCTTAGCATTATTTTGGCGGTTGATTCATGTAGCCAAGATGTTTGATCCATTACTTCACTAGTGGAAACAGGGGCGTTAGTCCCGGTTCGTAAGGGCTATTTGTCCCGGTTGTGCAACCAGGATGGGCCAGCCGGGACAAATGGCCCTCCCCCATTGGTCCCGGTTGTGGCAGGACCCGGGACAAATGGGGATGACCACGTGGCGAACCTGGCTAGGGGCATTCGTCCCGGTTCTTAACACGAACCGGGATGAATGACTACTCTGCCGCGACAGAGTTTTTTTTTCTCTTCATTGTTTTCCTTTTTATTTTCTGTTTTGCGATCAATTCGATTTTACGATACCCCTGTCACCATACACTGATAAGGAGCCTTGGTGGCCCCTCCCCGGACCTCCCGGATCCCACGAGAAGAGAGGAGCCTCGGCAGCCCCTCCCCGGACCTCCCGGATCCCACGAGTGAATAAGTAATACATATATATAGCAAAAGAAGCTAAGTATATCGAGCATATTACATGACCGATGGAATGAATTACAAAATCAAATTCAGTTCCAACCGGCGCTATAGTACTCTCCATTTACATTTAGGACCTCTGCATCTAAGAAGCCGCAATTTCCTCCTGAATTGCTCGTATGCGATCCCTTGGTAGAAGACCGTCCCGGAGCCATTCGATCTAATATAAAGAAGAGTGGTCAATATATATATATATTAATGAAACCAAGTAACTAAAATAGATGGTAATAAGAAAAATTGACGACTGACGTACATGAAGGTGGTTTAAATCTCTGCTCTTGGGACAGGTCGTATGACGAATGAACTCGCAGACGTAGTATCCACACAAGTGATTCCCGTCTCCCTGTTGCAAGCACTTTACGAGAACATGGTTTCAATCAAAATAATAATCAACCAGCCATGATAATGGATTAATGGTATCGACACTAGAATCAAGGAGATGCGCGGATCTAGATAGGAGTACTTACTTCCACAATATCAAATGTAAGCTCTGATTTCCATTCACGAGGAGACTTTTTTGTGAACCTCTTCCAAACGCTGCCCGGGAAAGAAAAAGAATAAAAAGCGTTAGTAATTACTTGATATCCGAAAATGAAACAAAGTAGTCGATATAGTGCCATATATAAAGACTGAAATGAATAAAGATTGAAATTACCGCTGGATCATTTCCTGCATGTCCGCCCACATCGCTAGGGGTTTACGTTTTGGGTCCATTACCAGTACTTTTCCTTTGTCAACTTGGAAGATTAGCAGAATATAGTGGAAGCTGCGCACGCAGAATTCATCAATTATACACTGAACATCGAGTAAGGAAAACAGAATGTGTACAACACAGTAACACTCACCCGAAGTTGTAAGGAAATAGTATTTCCCGTCGGTGTTGTTGAAACCTTATTGCCATCAGAATATTATATTTTGTATCCTTGGGAGATAGCTCAAGAGTCTTATGATTAACAAAATGTGGGTCAATGAACCCAATATCATAGATTTGTCCTCTTTTGCATTCGAGTATCTTCATTCTGCAATTATAATATAATGAGTGTACTATATATATGAATATGCAATGAACGAGGTGAGCTAGCTAGAGACTTAATTAGAAGAAATAAGTACTTAAAGACAATAGGCACTAACAATAGATTTGTCGAGGGCCTGCTGCTGGAATAACTGAACCAATTCGGAAAATTGAATCAGAACCATTCCATCTCCATACCTGTAGTGCTCGTCTCTAACTCTGAGACATATCCAGTCCTGAGATGTCTCAGCGGCTTCCATATACCAACTATGCACTCTTCGCATTTTGGTTGGTAGATCCTTTACCTCCTCGGGTTTGACGAGAGGATTCCCGTACTGGTATTTGTACGCACATTCAGCTTCGGGGAAGTAGTCTCTTGTTTGCATATACTCAGCAATGGACAAACCCACATCAGCTGCCCTTTCTCCGTACAGTTCTATAAACTCCGGATCAATTTTCTCGTCAGCATTAGTGCTCGGCCCCACCTGGGTATTGGAAATCACTCTGAGCGGGGAGATGGATTGTTTTTTCTGCTCTCCGAGCTGGGCAACTGATTTTCCCCTTTTCCCGCTTGCGCTACTACTCTTCGTCGACTGCACCATTTCCTGGTGTGACTTCAGAATAGAGCGGTCATAGTCAGATGACAGACTCGGCTCGAGTTGTGAAGAGTCTTCACCATTTTCCACGCTCGTTCTATATCTTCTTCGGTCTCAAGAAAATCTGCCTTTTTCTTCTCCTTCCGCTTCGATTTCCACGCCTCGTATTCGTCCCTTGCGATTTCCTGGGTTTTCTCAGGAGTATAGTCGTAAGGTAACTTGGGTAACTCCTTTGGTACCTTCGGGAGGGGTGACCGTTGACTTTTGGGTGATCTTTTACATTTCGGCAGAAACTTAGTGGGCGGAGAAGGCTGACGCGGTGGCGTAGGCGACCGTGCTGGAGACGTGCACGGCGTAGGCGACCGCGCTGGAGATGGCATGCATGGCAGAGACGACCGTGCTGGAGACTGTTGCGCTAAAGAATGGTGAGGAGTCGATGGCCTTGCCGTATGATTTGGAAGCACAATGCATTCCTTTAGCCATAGAACGGTCAACTTCTTGGCTTCTCCGAGTTCAGTCACCTCTCCGTCTTCACCTTCAAGGAATTCAAGCTTCACCCGCTCGAATCCGTTGACAACTTCATCGACCCCAACAACAGCGTAGCCCCGTGGAACCGGAAGACTATGGTGAGTTGGTTCGTTGCCAATTGTTAAGACATATCCGACCGCCTCCTTGATGGTTATATTGACGACCTTCACGTGGAGCTCACAGGTTGTCATCTCCGTGATATCATCCACCGGGTGCATCATCGGCGGTGCATCATCACCCGGGAGCTGCGTGGACGCAACGCTGCTTTTCCGATGAGAATGTGCGGCGCCAGTAGCATCGACTTCACCTTCTACCATGTGTAGTACGCCGGTAGACACTAGCTGCTGGCTAAGTGTGTTAATTTGCTCCTGCTGCTGCATTGCTACATCTTGCGTCCGTTTTATCTGTTCTTCAAGTTGACGCCTCCAGTTTGTCCGACTCTCTGCTTCAGCTGCCTCCGCGTCCTTTTTCCGTTGATGGCTTCTATCGGGGTATTTATTTTTGGTGTCGTCAAACCCAATACTCCACGGAGGATTGCCTTTTGTGGCTCATGTATGCCCTACGTGTTCCTTATTCCCGAGGGCGCGTGTGAGCTCGTCGTTCTCTCTATCTGGCACGAACCTCCCCTCTTGAACGTCCTTTATTGCGCTTCTCAGATCTTCTATGGGTAGAGGATTCTCTTTATGCCTTTGGTTATAGATTTATTTTCCTTCGGCGTCCAACTTGCCCCCATGCCCGTAGAACCATGACCTTGTCCGCTCGACCCACAAGAACGGCTCGGGAGTGATCCCCTTCTCAAGCAGATCGTTCTCCCATTTCTCCCACTTGGGCATGGAACCCTTGTAGCCAGCTTGCCCCATAATATGGTGATATACCTTTTTGCCGGCGTTTTCCTTATTTGTTTTTGACCTTTCCGTTGCATTCTCTGACAGCTTGTACTTCACAAAATCTGCCCATAAGGGTTTTATTTTCTCATACCCTTGAGTGAAATCTAGAGTCTTGCCCTTCTTAACAAAGTCAAGGTTCAATCTTTTCTTCCAGTTTTTGAATTGCTCGGCCATGTTTTTTAGAGTCCACACCATGACCTTTTCCAGTAACTCAAGTTTCTTTTTAGTAACATCGGCTTCACCATCTACCTCCTCATTCTCATCCGCCTCATTCTCGTCCACCTTTGGCAAGGGTAAGGTGAAATTACACATGATCTTTTTGAAAAGATGATCTTTGGTTTTTTTGCTGACAAATGAAATTCCTTGTCTCCGCAGATCTTTTGGCTCATTCCACTCATGAACAGTGATCGGGATGTGATCCCTAACTAGCACTCCGCATTGCTTCACAAATGTTTGGGCAACATCAGAGGGAAGCTCGGGTGCACCGTCTGTTGCGATCGTTTCGATCCTATATCTTTCTGTATCTTTCAACTTCTTTGTTGTGCCTCGTTTAGTCTTTTTTCCGGTTGATATGCTTGAACCGGATGGCTAAAAATATAAATACTGTTAATACATGTATATAGACAACGAATGCTTCATTAATTAACATATGCACCTCGGAGCCGGTGTTTGTAATTTGTACGGCTCCACCGGAGCCGTCGGCTTCTCCCTTATCGGAGTCGTCGGTTTCTCCCTCACCGGAGCCGTCGGCTTCTCCCTCAGCACAGACGTCTCCTCAGGTGAGCTCCAGATCTCCCTCACCGGAGTCGTTCATCCACTGGCTTACATCGATCTCTCCCTTGGTCCCGCGGATTAAACCCGCGAGCAAGTTTTCCGCATCTTCTTCTCTTGGCTCCATACTTTTGTGAAAATACACAAAATTCTCTAAGTCAAAATTCCCTAAGTTAGAAAAAAAGAGTAATTATATGTTCCAGATCCATTTCATCAAAATTGCTTATAGATAATAGCTAATGGTACTTATACCTAAACAAGTTAGAAAAAATAGTATCAATATGTTCTAGATCCTCATTTCAATTATAAAAGCAACATTGATGAAATATTTAAACGTATCAATAAACACCAAGAGTTACATATCTCAGGTTCATTTTATTTAAACCTAATACATCATGATCGAATAATATCACTTATACATATTCATGACATCTCTCAAACTAATTAACTCCGACCGGGTCCTAAGCCGCGGGGTGCTGAGTCGCGGGTTCTACGCATCGATAGGTAAGGAACCCTCACAGGGTCATAGCTCACGTGGTAAGGAACCCTCCGAATAATCGACCAACTGCTGCTATACTCCGTATCGAGCAAGTACATGTAGAGACGGACGTGCTCGTCCTCCTCCCTGGTACGCTGACGTACCACCTCCTCAGGGGCCGACTCTCTCCGCACCGACCGTGGCCCACGCGATGGCCACCAAAGAATATCCGGGTCGACCACGTCACCCGGATTTCTCACCAAGCCGCGTGTCCCTGTAGTAAGGACCTCCCAGTGCCAGTCCGGCGGGGCCCAGTCCCGGACATCGCCCGACGGGTCCAACAGAGACATAAGCTAAAAATAGACCCGGACTAAGTAAATATTCCTAATTAAGTAAAATACCTTAGTGTTTCTAACTTAGTAAAAAATAGTAAATGGAGAAATATGACATAAATAAGATGGAAGTTAAACACAAAGGATCAAATTGGCCCTTCTCATATCTTGTGCTTGTTACGAGGTAGTATACGTGATGGCGATGCGGGGAAGGATGAAGACAGGGGTTTCTGAACTTCGTTGAAACTAAACAAAATCACATACGTAAGTGTTTGTGAGATCCAAACAAAGTTGGACCATTTCGTGCACATACATAACGGTGATATTTTTCATAGCCCCGGACCCAGTTCTTCTGATCTCACTAACAATAATATTACAAATGTGACGTTCCTTAGTTCGAACCGAAACCCTCATCTTCATCCTTTCCCCGGATCACCACCGCGTATAGTACCTCTTAACAGGAACAAGGGTTTCTGAACTTTAGTAAGGAGTATGACTAGCAGATCAGATCGAGTCTTGCCGAGTAAAGTTGCGACTCGAACGGGACATACCAGTTGTAGCATCCCATATTATCCAATCATGTGTGAAAACATTGCAGATCACTTCCTCTTCTTCTTCAAGAGGAACAAGATGGTCATCGTGCCTTGATGTGAAGTTGGACCTTCACATTTTGTGCTTGTTACGAGGTAAGTACACGTGATGGAGATGCGGGGGAAGGAATGGTTTCTGGAGTTCTCTGAAACTAAACAAAATCATATATGTAATAGTGAAATCCGGAAAAAACTAGATCCTTTTGTACACATACATAATGGGGATATTCTTCATAACCCCGGAAGGGATTTCCGAGGAATATCACCATTACGAATGTGCACTAAAGGATTCATCTTCATCCGGATCTCATGAACCATATTACATATGTGCCATTATTTAGTTCGAAAGAAATCCATAAACCCCCATCTTCATCCTTTCCCCGGATCACCACCGCCTGTAGTACCTCTTAACAGGAACAAGATGGTCATCGGGCCTTGATGTGAAGTTGGACCTTCACATTTTGTGCTTGTTACGAGGTAAGTACACGTGATGGTGATGCGGGGAAGGAAAGGTTTCTGGAGTTCTCTGAAACTAAACAAAATCATATATGTAATAGTGAAATCTGGAAAAAATAGACCCTTTTGTACACATACATAATGGGGACATTCTTCATAACCCCGGAAGGGATTTCTGAGGAATGTCACCATTACGAATGTGCACTAAAGGGTTCAGCTTCATCCGGATCTCACGAACCATATCACATATGTGACATTATTTAGTTCGAAAGAAATCCAGAAACCCTCGCATTCGTTCCTTTCCCCGGATCACCACCGCATGTAGTACCTCTTAACAGGAACAAGATGGTCATCGGTCTGTGTGCCTCATATTTAGGGTGCACACATACAAGCAGCCTTGGTGGACCCGGCGCGCCAAGTGGGATGCACAAGATCCAAACTTTGTGAAAATCACAAGGCGCACCGAACCACCAATGCCATCTAAGTGTGAACCAACTTTTTCAATCATCGGCATTTATTCAAAAGATCGAACGGACATCACAAGTAAAACAGCAATAACAGTTCCAAATTTCTAACACAAAGTAAGAAAAGTCTAACTTACTGAAATTTTATAACTTAGTGAAATTTTCTAACTTACTGAAAATTTCTAATTTAGTGAAAATTTCTAACTTACTGAAATTTTCTAACTTAGTGAAATTTTCTAACACTAACTTAGTGAAATTTTCTAAGTTAGTGCAATTTTCTAACACTAACTTAGTGAAATTTTCTAACTTAGTGAAATTATTCTAACTTAGTGAAATTTTTCTAACTTTGTGAAATTATTCTAACTTAGTGAAATTTTTCTAACCTTGTGAAATTTTCTAACACTAACTTGGTGAAATTTTTTAAAAATTCTTAAGTGAAATACCCAAGTAAAAATTTTCGAAGTCTAATTTTCTAACACTAAATTTTGATAAGTCTAATTTCTAACACTAAAATTTCTATGTCAATTCTAACAATTCTAAAATTCCTAAGTCAATTAATTCTAACAATGCTTAAATTCCTAAGTCAATTCTAAAATTCCTAAGTCAATTCTAACATTAAAATTTCTAAGCATTCTAAAAATTCTAGTATTCCTAACATTTCTAATAATTCCTAACTAATGATTCTAACATTTCTAACAGTAATAAAAAAGTAAAAACAAAAACAGTAAGTAAAAAAAAGAAAAAAAGCCCTCTGTTTAGGGCGATGGAGGCAGTGCCCACCTCTTGTATCTCGGGCGCGCGACGGAGGGCGGCGCGGGCGGCGCGACGAAGGACGGCGTGACGGAGAAGGATGGCGACATGCGCTCCTCCACGGGCGTGCGCAGACGGAGAAGGACGGCGACGGTGAGCGCGAGAACAACGACGGCGCTCCTGTGCAGCAGCCTGGCGACGCGATCGATTCCGTTCCCTGCACGCGGTTATGATTTTAAGGAGGGAGGCGACGCCTATATATAGCGAGGGGCATCCGTCCCGGTTCGTAGTCTTCCGTCCCGGTTGTTCCTAGGAACCGGTACAGATGCCTCACCTTTTTTTTTGGCAGGGGTACGTGTAACGCGTGCGTTGGGGGGCATCCGTCCCGGTTGTTTGCAAAAACCGGGACGAATGCCCTACTTTTAATTATTTTTTGTTTTCTTTTGTTTTCTATTGTTTCCTTTATGTTTTTATTGTTTTCCTTTACGTTGTCTATTGTTTTTTTTTTTGTTTTTTTGTTTCCTTTTTGTTTTCTCTTGGTTTATTTTCTTTTCTATTGTTTCCTTTATGTTTTCTATTGTTTTTCTTTATTTTTTCTATTGTTTTATTTTTTTTATTCTTGTATTCTTTTTGTTTTCTCTTGTTTTATTTTGTTTTCTATTGTTTCCTTTATGTTTTATATTGTTTTCCTTTATGTTTTCTATTGTTTTATTTTGTTTTCTCTTGTTTCCTTTTTGTTTTCTCTTGTTTTATTTTGTTTTCTTTATGTTTTCTATTGTTTTCCTTTGTGTTTTCTATTGTTTCCAGGGGGAGGCACTTTTTGCCTCGAAGTACCCCTGCCTGCCCGGCTACAGCATTCCCGCCGGTTGGATGCTGAGCGCCGAAGGAGTGTCGGTCCCTCCTCTTCCTCAAGGTGTGGCGCGTCGGGCGGCCATCACGAACCATTACTACCACGAGCTCTTGCCGGAGAAGCGGAGGAATCCCAGTTGGAATCCTGACTACCGCCCTACTTGGGACGCCTTCTTCATTAATCGGCGTGAGCGTGCGCTCGCCGGGTAAGGAGAACGGCCCGCCTCCTTCGAACTTCAACGAGGATGGTCGTCAGCTGTGGTGGGGCCGCGGACGGACTCTTCGGAGCGTCATGAAGTACATCAGGGCCGGCGATAACCCCTGCCTGCGCTACCCTCAGGCCCAGTCTTGGCGTCGTGATCCTCCAAGGGAGTCTAGAGCACCGTCCGACGATAGTAACGACGACGGCGGCGACTACGACGACTACGAGTCAGAGTACTATAGGCCTAGGCAGGAGTATGACTAGCAGATCAGATCCAGTCATGCCATTATGTAGATCTATGCTCTCGGTTTAGGTTTAGATCCACTCTTGCCATTATGTACTGCCTTTTTGATCTATCCAAGATGCATGTTTGTGTGCAATATGGGCGCGAGCGCCGGTGCGACAAATTCTTTTATTAAAAACAGAAAACAGACGCGCTAGCACGCCGCAGTTCGCCGGAATACAAATTCTTTTATTAAAAACAGAAAACAGACGAACACTACTCCTCGTCGTCATCGTCGGGGAACTCGTCGGTGACCTCCTCCGGTTCATCGTCGTCGCCGAACTCGTTACCTCCTCGTCGTCGTCGGAGGTGCATGATGGAATGTCCGAGATAGGCCCCCACCTCGGATCATCGGAGGCCCAGACTTCACCGGCGTGGTCGGCCCGACGGAGCTCTTACAGCGCCTTCGTCCTCGCCTCCCGAGCGGCAACTAACGCGAGGTGGCGTTCGAGGCGGCGCTCCGCCCGCTCAGCCGCGCGGGCCTGCCAGAGCTCCTCGTCGGCGCTCTCCTCCCTTGAATTGTTCCGGTAATACTCGCGGACGACGGTGTCATCCCTGGCGTCCACTAGGATGTGAAACGCGCGGTGGCGGAGGTGGAGGTGGTCGGCGGCAATGACGATCTGCGGCTTCGGCGCCCTGGCCTCCGCTTCCCAGAGGGTGTGGCAGTCGTTGAAGTTCATCAGCGACCGCGGGCGGTTGAGGCGCCAGGCCGCCGCGTCCCAGGCCCGGGCAGCCTCCGCCGCCGTCGCAAAGGATCCGAGGGGGATACGGTCGTCCCCCAGCGGATATCTGCGCTGAACATTCCGTTCTGCCGTACTCGGATGCCGCGGAACCCGGTGGTGTTGTTCCTCCTCGGAGGCATGGTGGCGGCGCGACGGTGCGTGGAGAGGAGTGGGCGCGTGGAGAGGGGAAGACGCTCGAGGCACGGTAGTTTATACCGTGCCCTCCTGGCCACGCGTCACAACTCCCGCGCCACGCGTCACAACTCCCGCGCCACACGGCACACCTCCTTCGTCAACATTGTCCGTGCTTCCAAGATGCATGTTTGTGTGCACCGTCGTTTCAAACCGAAACCCTAGAACGTTAGAATTTTTTGTGAACACTTTTTCAACAGAACTATGATCGTGTATTCCACGTTTATTATTACACATCACCAACAACATCCCTATCTAGTCTTCCAAATTTTCTTCGTGTAGAGATGGTCCATGAACCCTAGTCCCTTGCTTATGATCGCTTCGGCCGTAACCATGGAGCATCTTCATTATTTAACGGGATGGTTGGGTCAGCTTTCACTGTGAAGGGTGGAATTTCAACAAACTTATTATAATCTTCTGACATGTTTGTCTTGTCCTTGATTCCCACGATGTTTCTTTTCCCTGAAAGAACTATGTGACGCTTCGGCTCATCGTATGATGTATTTGTTTGCTTATTTTTTCTTTTTTCCGGTCTGGAAGACATGCCCTTCACGTAGAAGACCTGAGCCACATCATTGGCTAGGACGAATGGTTCGTCATTGTAACCAATATTGTTGAGATCCACTGTTGTCATTCCGTAAAGCGGGTCTACCTTTACCCCTTATCCATTCAGGTTGACCCATTTGCACTTGAACAAAGGGACCTTAAAAGAAGGTCCATAGTCAAGTTCCCATATCTCCTCTATATAACCATAGTATGTGTCATTTTTTCCATTCTCATTTGTTGTCTCAAAGCGGACACCACTGTTTTGGTTGGTGCTCTTCTTATCTTGGGCGATCGTGTAAAATGTATTCCCATTTATCTCGTACCCTTGAAAACTCCAAATAGTCGAAGATGGTGACCCGACCAACATGTACAGCTGATCTTCAATAGTGGTGTCATTTATAAGATGTGTTTGCTACCAACTTCCGAAAGTCTCTATGTGTTTGCGTTTAATCCATGAGTCATCCTTCCCCGGGTTTGTGGCGCGTACAATATTCTTGTGTTCCTCGAGATACGGAGCCACGAAGATGGAATTTTGTAGAGCTGTTAGTGTGCTTTAGTGAAAGAATGCCCGTCCCTGGGTATCATTGTTTTCTTTCCCAGCGTTCCTTTTCCCCTCAGTCTCCCCTCATGCCGCGATTCAGGAACACTAATCGTCTTAAGGTCAGGAATAAAGTCAACACAGAACCCAATGACCTCCTTTGTTCCATAGCCCTTCGAGATGCTTCCTTCTGTCCTAGCATGGTTATGAACATATTTCTTCAAGACTCCCATCAACCTCTCAAAGGGGAACATATTGTGTAGAAATACCGGACAGAGAATATGAATCTCTTCACATAGGTGAACCAGGAGATGAGTCATAATGTTGAAGAAGGATGGTGGGAACACCAACTCAAAACTAACAAGACACTGGACCACATCCCTCTGTAATCTTGCCAGAATTTCTTGATCGATTACCTTCTGAGATATTGCGTTGAGGAATGCACATAGCTTCACAATGGGTACTCGAACATTTTCCGGTAGAAGCCCCCTCAATGCAATCGGAAGCAACTGCGTCATAATCACGTGGCAGTCATGAGACTTCAGGTTTTGGAATTTTTTCTCTGCCATGTTTATTATCCCCTTTATATTCGACGAGAAGCCAGACGGAACCTTGATATTGTAAAGGACTTCAAAAAATATTTCCTTCTCTACTTTAGTAAGAGCGTAGCTTCTTAAGTAATGACGCCCTGTATCCATGTGCTTGTTTCTTGGGTCTTTCATATGTTGCTGGTCCTCCCGTGCTTCTGGTGTATCTTTTGACTTCCCATACACGCCCAGGAAGCATAGCAGGTTGACACAGAGATTCTTTGTCACGTGCATCACGTCGATTGAAGAGCGAACCTCTAGAACTTTCCAATAGGGTAACTCCCAAAATATAGATTTCTTCTTCCACATGGGTGCGCGCTTATCAGGACCGTTCGGAACAGGTTGGCTGCCATCACCCTTCCCAAAGATTACTTTTAGGTCCTTGACCATATCGAATAAATCATTACCACTACGGGGGTCAGGCTTCTTCCGGTTATTTGCCTCACCTCTGAAATGCTTCCCTACTTTCTTTCTTACATGATGCTTGATCGGAAGAAATCTACGATGCCCCAGGTATACAATCTTTTTACATTTATCCAAATAAACACTGTTAGTCTTATCTAAACAGTGTGTGCATACATTGTATCCCTTGTTTGTATGTCCGGAAATGTTACTAAGAGCAGGCCAATCATTGATGGTTACGAAAAGCAATGCCCGTAGGTCAAATGGCTTTTGTTCGTTCTCATCCCACACACGTACACCTGGTTTTCCCCACAATTGTAAGAGTTCTTCCACTAATGGCCTTAGATACACATCAATGTCGTTGCCAGGTTGCCTTGGGCCTTGGATGAGAACTGGCATCATAATGAACTTGCGCTTCATGCACAATCAAGGAGGAAGGTTGTACATACATAGAGTCACGGGCCAGGTGCTATGACTCGAGCTCTCCTCCCCAAAAGGATTAAAGCCATCTGTACTTAGACCAAACCATAAGTTTCTCGCCTCTCCTGTAAAGTCCGGGAAGTCTCCCTCGATCTTTCTCCACTGCGATCCATCGGCGGGGTGTCTCAACTTTTCGTCTTTCTTACGGTCTTCTTTGTGCCATCGCAACAACCTAGCATGCTCTTTGTTTCTAAACAGACGTTCAACCGTGGTATTATAAGAGTATACCACATCACCTTTGCAGGAACCCTCTTAGGGGGGGGGGGGGGGGCTCGCCGTCAACATCACCAGGGTCATCTGCTCTGATCTTATATCGCAGTGCAGTGCATACCGGACATTCATCCAAATTCTCGTACTTCTCACCGCGGTAGAGGATGCAATCATTAATGCATGCATGTATCTTCTGCACATATAATCCTAGAGGGCAGAGAGCTTTCTTTGCTTCGTACGTACTCTCAGGCAATTCGTTATCCTTTGGAAGCTTCGGCTTCATTAGTTGAAGTAAACTCTCAAATGCCTTGTCAGTCACACCGTTCTGTGCCTTCCATTTCAGCAACTCCAGTGTGGTACCGAGCTTTGTGCTGCCATCTTCGCAATTTGGGTACAACAACTTTTTATGATCCTGTAACATGTTGTCCAACTTCAACCTCTCCAATTCACTTTCATAGTCTTCCCTTGCATCAGCAATAACTCGGCCAAGATCATCATCGGGCTCTTCTAATGCCCGTTCTTGATCACCTACTTCTTCTGCATTGTCTTCCATTGCAGTATCACCGTATTCGGGGAACAAAGGATCTTCTTCTTCTTCATTGTCTTCCATCAGAACCCCTCTTTCTCCATGCTTGGTCCAGAAATTATAGCTGGACATGAAACCTCTCCGAAGTAGGTGGCCGTGAAGTACTCTCGAGGAAGAGTGCTCCCTGACGTTCCGACAATCAACACATGGGCAACACATAAAGCCGTTATCTTTGTTCGCTTGAGCTACAGCGAGAAATGCATTTAGGCCTGCCATATACTCGGAAGTGCGTCGGTCACCGTACATCCATCACTGCCGTGCATCCATCTGCATCGTATAATTAAGTTTATCAAAAAACATTACAATAACATCTTCAATAGAGAAATACGACAAATATAACTTTTTCATGTATCAATTACAGATGACCAAGATAAGTTTGCTAACCTCGGTCGAAGATACCATTTTTTGTGAGCTAATGTGTGGTTCGGGTATTTCGTCGAATACCTCGTGTGCATAGTAAAATAACACACAATAGCACCCACCTCTCTCACTCCTCCAAGAAAAAGAAAAAACAGAGCGAAGGGGGCAGCTAGGAGGGAGTATATGTAGGGGGAAGGGGGCATTTGTCCCGGTTTGTGGCACGAACCGGGACCAATGCCCTTGCGCGTGCCACGTGGCCTGTGGCGAGGTATTGGTCCAGGTTTTGTGCCACAAACCGGGACAAATGCCTGCTAACGAACCGGGACCAATGCCCTCAGGCGATTTCTGCTGCCTCGGACGCACAAACCGGGACCAATGCATGGCATTTGTCCCGAATTTTGATGCAACCGGGACTGATGCCTTTTCTAGTCCCGGACGAAACCTGTTGTTTCCACTAGTGATTGTATTATGCTCTGAATGTTTTGGTACTTTGACTTTAATTTTTTAATATAAAATAGTTGTGTGCGTCACGAACGATGCAAAGCCTGGGGCTATGCTTCCATTTCGACAGGAAAAAGCTAGCTAGAGCACAATTTTGACTGGAAAATTAAATTATGTTGAGGCAACCTAATAATAATGCTTCATGTACGTTCCTGATGACGCATGATTTCTCTCTCTCTAGATAATGTATGAATGAATTTGAGAGTACTACTCCCGCTGCTTTTTGTTCATCTGCTAGCGAAAGAAACACTGTTAGTTTCAGAGTATTTCTCTATGCCTGACCATAATTTTAAATAGCCCGCTATAGCTCCGATATAGCTGTTTGAGCATGTCGCCCCTAAACGATGTCATGTACGATTTGTCACTATAACCCGGCTATATCTCCGCTATAGCTGTTTTTAAGGGTTGCCGCTATATGAGATATCCCGCTATTTAAAACATTGCACCTGACACAGAGGCTGAATAGACATCGCCTGCATTGTAGTTTGCACAACACAAGTGGCTATATCATCTGGCCCATGGTGCAGATAGCAAGCAGCACAAGCAAACCTAAAACCCCAAAAAAAACGTTTCTTTAACTCTTGCTGTTGCATACCAGTTTTATGCCACAAATTCTTGGTTTTATAGTTTCTAACCAAATGCCATCAAGTGTCTTCTTCTGCTGCCCCTTGTTACAATACACAATCTCACTAAAATTAGCCAACATCTAAATTATTCATTACAATATACTCCTGTAACACGACATACACACACAGGCCTCGCACAGTGCAATCAGCCGTGGGGTTTCCTATTCTTTATTGGGATAATTAACAAGGTGCCCTCAGTTGGCACCACGACCTCAGTTTTACCCCTAGCGCCGAATCGACCTCAGTTTTGCCCCTAGTCAGTGCGCAAGGACTCTTTTCGCTGCTCCCACCGTTATTTTCGGCCCCCCGTTAGGATCCTGACCTGTGGGACCCATCATACAACCGTTGGCGCGGCCTGTGGGCCCCAGCTGTTGAGCGTTGGCGCGGTTTGTGTGCCCCATCTGTTGACCGTTGGCGCTGCATGTGGGCCCCACCAGTTGACCGTTCCTTGCGGCCCAATGTCACATGAGGCCCAATGTCAACATGTAGACTACACATTATCCATTTATATTTATTAATCACTACATGCAGACTACGCATTATCCATTTATTAAACCATCAAATTATTCGTATTAATAATATAAAATATACTGTGCTCAACTCAAATTTTTTATGTTATCTTAGAAAACATAATGCAGCTCTTTTAGAAAATATTATTCGTTAAAGCACATCTCTTATATATAAATTTTGTTTACAATGTGCAGATTTTAAAGCGATGATTAGAAAGGATAAAACTTCTAAACAGTGGGTACATTTGGACAAATATAAGAACATAACTTTATATATAGGGCTTATATATAATTAAACATACTTAGAAAGGATAACTGGCCCCACTTTACATATAATCAGTGGGGCCGGATAAACATTACATTTAACTAAAAAAAAAAAGGGCTAGCCCTAACTGCTCCCGCTCTGCATGCATGCGGGAGCCCTTCCCCCGCTCCGGCGCCGCCCTACTTCCTCCACTCCGCCGCCCGGATCTCCATCTCCTGCTTGATCCGGGCGCTGCCGTTCTCCGCCCGCATCGTCTCCTCCTGCCTCTCACGGGACCGCTTGATGCTGGCCCGGAAAGCCTTCGCGTCCTCCTTGGCCTCCTTCTTCTCCATCGCCTTCAACTCCTTCTTCTCCAGCCGCTCCAGTCTTTTGAGGCGGCGGTTCGTCTTGGGGGAGATGTCCGACGTCTTGGTGGTGGTGGAAGGGACGGGGCGGTGGACGAAGGGCGGCGTCGGCGATCGCTCCCGATCGGGAGAGTCGTCGACGGGAAGCACGATGGGCAGGACGTCCAACTCCGCCTCGGGCCACTCGGCCTCGTACCAAGGCAGAGCCTTGGGGTGGTTGTCCTCGTCGGAGACCGACTCCGGGCTTGAAGGTAGTGAGTAGGAAGACATTGTGCGTTAGGGCTTGAAGGGAGAGAAGGGCAAATGGCTGGAGAGGGATGAGAATATGGAGGACGACTGAAGGAATATTTAAAGACACGATTAGACGTGAATTTATTTGGGTAGATGAAGCAAACTGTGTGAAAACCTTGAATTTATTTGGGTAGATGCATGGTCAAAGCGGTGTAGAACAGGCATAGGCGTAGGCGTAGGCCGGACAGCTATTGATACGGAGTACGAGAGCGTGTGCATTCGTCAGTCGAAGTGATTCGACGTTGCATGCGTGTATTAAAGAGGTGAAGAGAAGAAAGTCCAAAGTCTCACGCCAAATCCTGCCTCGCTGCATATGCATTGATGCGTATCTTGTGAAAACTAGGCGTGGAGGGCTGCGTCGCTGCAAATGCGACGCGACTCGTGTTTCTGAAACCAGGCGTGGAGGGCTGCGTCGCTGCAAATGCGACGCGACTCGTGTTTCTGAAACAAGGCGTGCAGGGCTGCTGCAAATGCGACGCGACGTTAACTATTTTCTTCTTCTGCCACGTTGTTTACTCTGAAAAAACGAGGCGTGCATGCACCGGGCTGGTGAACGGGGCCGTTACATTGAGACAAAACACCCAGTCCATGCACCGCTTCATTTTCGATCGTTTGACCGTAAGGAACGGTGCAGATCGAGTCCATGCATGCAAACTACGGCGGCAACGGCCTGCAGACGCTGAGACGAGCGCTTCTCTGTGCGGGAAAGCAATCTTGGACATACAAAGAACACAACACACCTATACTAACATGGTATGGCACCCCCTAGCTTGTGTTGGGATCCAGACGCTCCGTAGCCCCCCTCCCGGTGAAACCCTAGCCCCGCTGGAGAAATACCGGACTTATACGGAAACACGCGGTAACAGCGTCGAAAGGGGGTAGCAATGTGGAACTATTTGCTTGGTTGTGCTAGGATAGCCCATAGGAACACAGAACAAAAAGGTAGAACCCACCTCTTCGGAAGATTCACGGTGTTTGGTCCGATACGGGAGTTTCACCCTGTAATCGCCTACGAGAGAGAAGTGGATGCCGGTGAAGCCTGGTCACACCCCAGAGAGCAATCTTGGACATACAAAGCACACAACACACCTATACTAACATGGTATGGCACCCCCTAGCTTGTGTTGGGATCCAGACGCTCCGTAGCCCCCCTCCCGGTGAAACCCTAGCCCCGCTGGAGAAATACCGGACTTATACGGAAACACGCGGTAACAGCGTCGAAATGGGGTAGCAATGTGGAACTATTTGCTTGGTTGTGCTAGGATAGCCCATAGGAACACAGAACAAAAAGGTAGAACCCACCTCTTCGGAAGATTCACGGTGTTTGGTCCGATACGGGAGTTTCACCCTGTAATCGCCTACGAGAGAGAAGTGGATGCCGTTGAAGCCGGGTCACACCCCAGAGAGCAATCTTGGACATACAACGCACACAACACACCTATACTAACATGGTATGGCACCCCCTAGCTTGTGTTGGGATCCAGACGCTCCGTAGCCTCCCGGTGAAACCCTAGCCCCGCTGGAGAAATACCGGACTTATACGGAAACACGCGGTAACAGCGTCGAAAGGTGGTAGCAATGTGGAACTATTTGCTTGGTTGTGCTAGTATAGCCCATAGGAACACAAAACAAAAAGGTAGAACCCACCTCTTCGGAAGATTCACAATGTTTCCACCTCTTATTCTTTGAAATCTCTAGTCTTGTATTCGAGGAATCTCATTTTAGTGATGGATTTCGTTCTAATGTTTATAAATCCTATTTATATTTTTACTAGACTTGTATTAGACCTATATAATGCAATTCCGAAGCCCAAAAATTTATTGGATGAATATTCGTATTATTTATTTTCTTTTGAATAATAATGGTTTTAATCGAAAATCGTAAATAAAACAAGTTTAAAACATCAAAATGGAAAAATAACTTTGGATCTTTCTTAGTCACACCAAAATGAAGCTTTGGTGAGATTTTGACCTTATTTGAGTTCAAAAGGTTTGAAACTCATCTCATTATCTTGAACTCTCTACTAGACTGTTCAAGATATCATATGTTACACAAGGTTTTTTCGTTCCATTATTTATAAGACAGGTTTATATTTTTTTCTCGTTACTATATGACATAACACTACTATGTGCGTCGCCAATATATTTTTTCGATTTTTTTTGAATTATTTATGCTCATTTCAAGCTTGGTCAACCCTCTGTTTGACCAGCCGAAAAGCTTCTAGAAGGAAACACAGAGATTCGACCTGGGCTGTTGGATCGACGCCTTCTAGAAGGAATCGTGCATCGGACGGATGCGCTCGCAGCCACAGCGATCCGCGAGACGTTCGTTCTGCGCTCTGATTGGTTGGTATGTTGGCCACAGGGATCGATGGTTCTACATATGATTTCTTTGCTGTTAAGTATTATAAACCATGTTATTTAAATAAAAAATATAATGAAACTTCAGATTTACTACAGAGATGATTTTTATCAGTTTTACATATGATGTTTCTATTAAACCATGTTATTTAAATAAAAAATAAAAAATAGAAGAATTATTCAAAACATAATGAAACTTCAGATTTACACTATACATGTAGAATAGATGTCTAGGAAATTCATTTGGTTGATTTATAAAATATGCCAAAAAATGTTGAAGCACAAATGGGGGTATTTACCCTAGCTTCGGACCTCATTTGAAGCACATTTCAAACGAGAATTGAGCGATGGTTGCAAATGAGCATAAAAAATTCAAAACAAATCAAAATGACATGAATCCAACACACAACGTTGTTATATGTGATATAGTTGATCCTCAAATTTCTATGGATAATTTTGGCAAGGTCGAATTTTTCATGAAATTATAAACGGGGGTATTTACCCTTGCTTCGGACCTCATTTGAAGCACATTTCTCACGAGAATTGAGCGATGGTTGCAAATGAGCATAAAAATTTCAAAACAAATCAAAATGACATGAATCCAACACACAACGTTGTTATATGTGATATAGTTGATCCTCAAATTTCTATGGATAATTTTGGCAAGGTCGAATTTTTCATGAAATTATAAACGGGGGTATTTACCCTAGCTTCGGACCTCATTTGAAGCACATTTCTCACGAGAATTGAGCGATGGTTGCAAATGAGCATAAAAAATTCAAAACAAATCAGAATGACATGAATCCAACACACAACGTTGTTATATGTGATATAGTTTCTCCTCAAATTTATTTGGTTAATTTTGGCAAGGTCGAATTTTTCATGAAATTATAAACGGGGGTATTTACCCTAGCTTCGGACCTCATTTGAAGCACATTTCTCACGAGAATTGAGCGATGGTTGCAAATGAGCATAAAAAATTCAAAACAAATCAGAATGACATGAATCCAACACACAACGTTGTTATATGTGATATAGTTGCTCCTCAAATTTATTTGGTTAATTTTGGCAAGGTCGAATTTTTCATGAAATTATAAACGGGGGTATTTACCCTTTGCTTCGGACCTCATTTCAAGCACATTTCTCATGAGAATTGAGCGATGGTTGCAAATGAGCATAAATAATTCAAACACATTCAAAATGACATGAATCGAACGCACAACGTTGTTATATGTGATATAGTTGGTCCTCAAATTTATTTGGTTAATTTTGGCAAGGTCGAATTTTTCATGAAATTATAAACGGGGGTATTTACCCTTGCTTCGGACCTCATTTCAAGCACATTTCTCACGAGAATTGAGCGATGGTTGCAAATGAGCATAAATAATTCAAAACAAATCAAAATGACATGAATCCAACGCACAACGTTGTTATATGTGATTTACCCTAGCTTCAGACCTCATTTGAAGCACATTTGCCCAAAATTTTGGAATGACTTAGTTCAACATGCATCATATATACAACATTATTCAAACATTCTTTTCGCTTTTAATCTACATTCTGGCTCGTGATTGCGTTCAGAAATACTCAAAATTAATTAAAAAACGCGAACTCGTTGAATTAGGCTAAAATTCATAGATTCGACGATAGTTTTACAGAAAGCTAGACGGCATAATTTAACTAAAAACATTGAAAAAACTTAAAAAAAAATTAACTACGGTTGCCCGAGAGGCCTAGTCGTCGCCCTCCTCCTAGACGTCGTCCTCTACTCCTCTTCCTCGTCGTCCTCATCGCTGTCGTCGTAGGCCAGCATGCTGGAGGGCCCCGCCTCGTGGTCGTTCTTGGCTAAGGGCGATGGGTTCGCCAGCGTAGCGATCGCATGCCGCTCCGCTCTGCCTCGGATCCGCAGCCGGTGCAGCTGCGCCTGCTCGGAGGGATGGCGGCGGTCCCGCCTCTCGCTCTGCAGGGCAGCCTTGCGCCGGTCGCTCTCGTACAGCGCGACGACCGCCTGCTGCTCATCCGACGCCGCGGTTGCGGCGAGCTCCCGGTAGACCTGGCGCTCCGCCTGCTCCCTCTGGTGGGTCTCCAGGGATGCACGAACAGCGGCAGCCTCGGCCGTTGCCGCCGCCTACTTTAGCCAGGAGCGGACCGTGTGGAACGCCTCCTCGTTCCGCCATGTTTCGAACGAGTAGACGGTGGCGTGCTGCTCGGGCCAGATAGGCTGCATCCGCCTGAGCCTCCTCCAGCGCGGCGCCTCCTGCGGCGGCTCCTGCTCGGGCGCCGCCTCCTCCTGCGGCGGCTCCTGCTCGGGCGCCGCCTCCTCCGGCGGCTGCTGCTGCTCGGGCCCCGCCTCCTCCTGCGGCAGCTGCTGCTCGGGCGCTGCCTCCTCCGGCGCCGGCTGCTCGTTCTCCTCGCCGTCATTGTGGCCCCGCGTCGCGGCCGTGGGTCGGCAGTACAACGGCGAGTTGCGCCATGCACGGAGTCGGCGAGGCATCGTCTCGGGGTGTCTGGTGAAGTGCGGCGAGGGCGATGAGAGTTTGTGCGGTGAGGGCGAGGAGATGAACGGCGAGAATGGGGAGAGCGGCGAGCGGTGAGGGGCCTTTTGTAGCCCTGGCGGGTCATTTACTAGCGACGCGCGTGCCGTTACTCCGGCAGACTTTGAACGACCCGGGGGCCCACGGTTTTTCCACGCGTCGCTGACAGCTCTGGCCAGCGTGGGCTGCCCCGCCTTTTCGCCCCCCAAGCCGAACCCAGCGGTGGTGGTGGTGCCGCAGGTGCTCGTGGCGCAGCAGGGGATGGTGCGGCGGTGGCGGCGGCGTGAGCGGCAGCGCACGACGGCGGTGGCGGCGGCGTGAGCGGCAGCGCACGACGGCGGGTCAACTAAATTGGGCGGCAGCGCACGACGGTGGTGGCGGGAAACTCGGGTGTGGACTATTCAGCGTAGTCAACTAATTGCGCGGTCCCACCTGTAAGCTCCGAATGGTTTCAACGAACTTGGCAGTCCCACTCGGACCCACTTCGCGAAACGGAGTCTGACTCCTCGGTCCCACTTCGCGAAACGGAGTCGACTCCAAACTTACCGTTCCAGCCTCTCCATAGTAGTTGCGCACAGACTAGGGGCAAAACTGAGGTCGATTCAGCTCTAGGGGTAAAAGTAAAACTGAGTACAAGTGGTCCGCTATGGGCAATTCGATAAATGACCCTTCTTTATTAGGTTATTACAACAACCATAATTACAAAATATGCCGTTTCAGTTAAAATAACTAAACAAGGAAGAATATCCGTAAGAGAATATCTCTAATTATATACCCACTGAAGGATGGGACGACGGTGTGGATGTGTGTCAAGTGCGTGCTTCACCGCTGCCTCAATCCTCTTTATGTGGTTAGGCTCGCCGTATGAAGAGATCACTTGACCTCCAACTCTCTGAAGCGAAGGGTCCAGTTGACATCTAACTTTTTGAAGCGAAGGGAGGTTCCCCAAGCTAGTAAAGTCCCAGTCAAAGTTGGCCTTTTCTAATTCCGATACACTAACCACAAGCTCAAGGTATTCAAGCCGCGGCATAACTCCCTGATCAAACATCAACATTGTGCAACAATACAAGTGCCTCAATTTGGGGAATGCACCACTGCCCATAACCGCAAGCCAACTCCCATATTGAGAACGTAGTTTGAGAGTATGGAGTTCGGGGAAACTCCCAAGGATCTCTAGACAGTGTGCCTCCATATTTCGCAACCTCAAGTCAAGGTAGGAGAGTCTCGGAAGATGTGTTGAATCCATCCAAGAAGGGATACTAGAAAAAGCCACCTGCAAGATCATGTGATGGAGATGTCGAGGGGGAACAAAGGCTTCCCAGATGTCGTCACCAGCAACCCATAATTCAAGGATTTCTAGGCTTTGGAGGTTTTGCAAATTCTCTATAGACTTCACCAAAGCTCTGCACCAATTATCACCAGATAAAATTTCACCAGAAATATTGAGGTCTCTAAGCTCTTTCAACTTGCTTAATCCTTCTACAAAGAAAAGGGGAATCTTGACATTCACCAACGATAGGTATTCTAGGGATGTCATGTTCACCATCCAATCAGGCACACGTAGCCCAAAACTACGTGTAACACACAGACACTTCAGTTGTCTGAGCAGGCCAACACTATGCGGCAATTCTTTTGTATAAGTTTTGTCCAGAATCAATGTTTGCAAAAAACAGAGACCTCCAATTTCTTCAGGGAGCTCCTCAATAGCCATCCTCCCTAGTCCAAGATACCTCAACTGAAGTAGCTTCCCAATATGTTGAAGTTGATAAGGCCGAGCTTCACTAAATGTACATCCTTCCAAAGATAAGACACGTAATACTTTAAAGCTTGAAAGTGGTGGTATCAAACTAATATCACAGTAGATGGCATATAATGATCTCAGTTGTACCATGCAATTGGTAGTTGGAGGGTCTGGCTTCTCAATGCCTCTCTTTTGTACAGCTAATCTACGAGCATTGTTCTTTGAAGATGTGTGTTGCTCGTCTCTTTCCAATAGAGTAACAAAGTTTTCATCCTTTGACAATGAACAAATCATATCAAGCACCAAATCATGTATACAGAATAACTTGGTGGACACTACCAGCTGGATCATGCTTCTAGAGATGAGCTGATTGAAATACCTCTCCCCAAGCTCAAATAAACCTCTCCTTGGTTCCTGATGAACAAAACCTTCGGCAATCCACATCCATATCGCCATTTTTTTGTCAATAAATTTGTCTTCTGGAAATATGCTTAGATGCAATAAGCATGTCCTTAAATGACGTGGTAGATCATTATAGCTAAACAATAATATCTTCCTTGTATTATCTGCATCTTCGTTAACCTCAGGCCCAAAACCAATAGAGTTGTACACCTCAGGCCAATCCTCCTTCTGTTTACTGGCCAACAGACTAGCTATTGTAATGATAGCTAATGGCACACCACCACATTTTTGGGAAATCTTTTTAATTACCTGATCTGTTACTTTATTTTCACATCTGTCTTCCTCAGGAGACAATGTTGCATAGAAAAGTTCTTCAGAGTAATCATGGGTAAGCGGCTGTAGCTTGTACGGATCAGTAGCTATTGTGGCAACTTCAAATATACGTGTAGTTATAACTATTTTACTTCCACATTTCCCATCCGAGAATGCAAATTTGATTAAATTCCATACTTCTTTATCCCACATATCATCGATAACAATGAGGTACCTACTCACGTGAAATGCAAGAGCAGTGATTAGTTAATGTATCTGAAGTACCTTCCGAAAAAAATAATAATAATAAGATATGTGTTGTTACCGATGAAAAAGTTTCATTCAATGTACCAAATTTTTTTGCACCAAACATCCATGATATAAAGAAATAGACGAATGCAGAAGGAAAGCTTTATTGATGTTATATGCTCTGAACTATAGCTCAGTAAATTTAATTATGAACTCGGAGCTTCAATTTATACTATAGATCGATAAATAATTTGAACATGGGAGACCATGCATTAGTTTCTTAGGAGACCATATATATATTGCTTAGCACAGTAATGGTAGCCATAAAAAAAAGATGCATGTTTGGGTCCGGGCTATAAATTTGGCTCAAGGACCAATAATTCCCTTCAATCCGATCAAAATTAAACCATTTTCTTATTGAATTAGTCGAAATATACTACACAAAAGCTTGTTTCAAGAATATTTGCAGTATCCATTTTTATATAAGTACCATGTTATATATTTTTTGGAACTCAGAATTAAATAGACTCATAGCAAATTAGTATGAACTTATCTGCCATTGAAATAGCCTAAATAAATCAATATCTTCGAAATTTTGATGTATCTATTATATTATACTAAAATTTCTATGCATAAGAATTAAAAAGACCAACGGAATAAAACAAAACATTTAGCTACTAAATTTGGTAGACCATAAATATAATCATGGTTTTTAAGGCGCTAAGGCGTCCTAAGGCGGAGGGGGAGGGGGACGCTTTGTCACCTAGGCAATTCTTTTGTATAAGTTTTGTCTAGAATCAATGTTTGCAAAAAACAGAGACCTCCAATTTCTTTAGGGAGCTCCTCAATAGCCATCCTCCCTAAGATACCTCAACTGAAGTAGCTTCCCAATATGTTGAAGTTGATAAGGCCGATCTTCACAAAATGTACATCTTTCCAAAGATAAGACACGTAATACTTTAAAGCTTGAAAGTGGTGGTATCAAACTATGCGTGCCTAGGCGCCTAAAGCTGTCGTTTTTCTAAGGTAGAGGGTGGCTGCCTTGACGCCTAATCGTCGCCCAGGCGATGTTGGGATTCCCCACAGGATCGAGCACATATGAAGATCTGAAAACGCACGCTCAAAAACTTTTGCCAAGGACACGTATCGTGTCCGTTGTTTTTCTCTTTATTTTCCTCAAACTCACAGTACAACTTTACAACGTGTATGCATATGCATATATAGGAGCTAAGCCGAGCTAGCTGGCCGACTCAACTTAGACACCACTAACCCAAACCTATACTAACTAGTACTAGTACTATTAGGAAACCTACTCGTACTACTAGACCTACTAAATTCCAAACACACGTAGCTTGCTAATCTACCTCGACACATACTCAATTTTAACATGCAAACTAACTCATGCAGATTAGATAAGATTATTTCTAACAATCTTCCCCTAATCTTGACTTGACGTATCTTCGTACACCCCCTTCTCTTGACCCGTTGGAGATTCGAGACTTGACGATCCAAACTCTGACGAATGACCTACACGCCGAGCTTGATCTTCTTGCCGAGACACACAGATGGCCGCCTTGCCACCTTGTCTTCGCTCACGCGGTCCTTTAAGATACATCTCACTGGAGTTCCTCGCCTGTGAGGTCTCACATCTTTGCCCCTTGGAGATACACCTTGATTGTCATGTCCGTATACTAAGTATGACCACGCAGGAAACTTGGAGTGCACCTCCTTTGCTCTGCTATGCATTGCCACCGCTATTGCTTGGCCCTGCCTTGCACTCGGTTCACACCTCTTGTGTCACCGCCATTGCTAGGCATCCTCGCACTCGGTTTGCACCATACTTCTCTATACTCGCTTGCAGTAGTCTTCTACTCGTCGCACACTTCCTTGCTTTAGAGCAACTTTACTTACCACCATCCGCCTTCGGCATCGAACCGAATCACACTAGCCACAAGCAAGACGCTCCACGAGGACATGGACACAACTCACGGAAAAACCGTGCACACCCCAACCGTGACGCGCTTCAACTGCAACAAGCCCACACATAGACGAGTACTTGGACACAACCACGACTCACATACTTGGCACAGACTGACACCTTGACTCATCTATCTCCCCCGAAGATGAACTTGATGCACTCCTCCTGACGATACCGCTACCTCGCTGACGACAGCGCGCTCGCCCGCTTCTCCGTGTCGCTACGCCGAGCGATGATCACCCGCCCCGGGGCGCTAGTACTGGTCGCCTCCCCGGGACAAGCGTGGCCTCAAATCTTCGACCTCGCTCTAATACCAATTGTTGGAAGTCCCTATAGGATCGATTACATCAAACTAGATAAACACACGCGTAGGATTTTTCTTTTTGCCTACGGCACGTATCATGCTCGTTCTTATTCTGTTTATTTTCTTCTCAACTCTCTCGGTACAAGTTCTGGTGTTACAACTCGAGGTCTACCCTTACTTTTATACACGGCTAGACACGGCCAAAAACTCTCGACCTGACTTGGCAAAGGACTCCTATCCTATCACATATTACAACTAGAAGCTAACCTGGGTACTACTAGTGTTAGGAATAGAGGAATATGCAACTTGTATTCCACGCGGCCAAATGCCAGAATATATATACATGTACAGGTGGCAAATTTGGAAACCCCCTAGCTAATAGGGGATCTACAAATATACAATAATATCTCTAACACCCCCCAGCACAAACTCATGGTGGATTTGCAACACCGAGTTTGGAGAGAAAGAAAATATGTTGTGCTCTAGTCTGGGCCTTCGTAAAGAAGCCCGACAACTGTAACTCTGAAGGCACATACTAGAGCTTAATAATATGATCCTGCACACTAGCATGAACAAAAGAAGCATCAACACCAATATGCTTGGTAAGCTCATGCTTCACCGGGCCACGTGATGTACCGTCAGACAATAGATCAGTGGGTGTCGTAACGGAGACTCCAAAATCTGCAAGTAACCACCGTAATCAAGTCATCTTAGCAGTCAAAAGAGCCATCGCTCGCAACGCAGCCTCTGCGCTTGAACGGGTAACTGCGGTCTGCTTCTTTGTTTTCGAGGCAATGAGAGAACCACCAAGAAAAACACAGTAAGCATAGTGATCGGCGATCCATAGGATCACTAGCCCACGTAGCATCATAGTAGGACTAGAGCTGTAACGAGCTAGAACGAGGAAAGAAGAGACAAAGAGAGATCATCCCACGAAAATAGCGTAGAACACGAAGAATGTGACTATAGTGAACCAAGGTAGGAATAGAAACAAACTGACTCAAGATATGAATAGAATAAGAAATATCTGGGCGAGTAACGGCTAGATAGACAAGACTCCCGACAAGATGTCGATAACGAGTCGGATCAAAGAGGAGATCACCATCTGAAGCACGAAGAGAGAGATGGAGGTCCATAGGAGTCTCAGCAATACGTTAATCAGTAAGAGCGATACGAGTAAGAAGATCATGAATATACCGTTCTTCCGAGATAAAGAAACCATCAGAGGTAGATGAAACCTCAATCCCAAGAAATTAACGAAGCGGACCAAGATCCGACATAAGAAACTGCTCACTCAGACGGGTATTAGCAAAGGCAATATACTCAAGGTCACCAGTGATGATCATGTCATCAACATATAGGAGAGTGCGACCACGCGGAGAGCAATGAACAAACAGCGCAGGATCATGAGTACTGGGAGAAAAACCAGCAGTAATGACCACAGAAGCAAAGCGCTCAAACCATGCACGAGAGGCTTGCTTAAGGCCATAGAGAGAGCGACGAAGATGGCAGACCACGCCATCATCAATAGAATACCCAAGTGGTGGTCGCATATAGACCTCCTCACGCAACTCACCATTAAGAAACACATTCTTAACATCAAGCTAGGACACAGACCAATGGCGAACAGATGCAACGACAAGAAGAGTCCGAACAGTGGTCATGTGAGTGGCAGGAGCAAAAGTCTCATCATAATCGCGGTCATGCTCCTGTTGAAAGCCGCGAGCAATCGTACGAGGTTTGTAACGCTCAAGGGATCCATCAGAGCGAGTCTTTGCCTTATAGACCCACTTACAGGTGATAGGGACAGGAACAATCTCCCATGTACTCTCCTCAGCCATCGCAAGCTGCCATTCAGGATAAACAACAGCCTCACGGTACGTAGTTAGCTCAGGAATAGCGGTAACATTGTAACTGGCGGGATTATAGAAATCGGGTGTAGTACAAGACTGACTGCGAAGAGAAGAAGTCAGCTGAGACGGTGCACCCGAAGTAGAGGGTGCGTCAGAGAACTTGGGCACAACACGTGGACGACGAGTATAGTAAAAGGGAAAAGTAGGACGAGAGGGAATGGTAGGAGGAGACGGAGAGAGAGAAGACACGAGTGAGGAGGGTGAAGAACGCGGCGACGAAGGAGAGGATAGAGTCGGTGTAGATGGCTCCGGAGCAGCAAGATGAGAAGAAGAAGAAATAGGAGGAACCAAGAGAGAAGAATCCGGAAAAGTAAACGATAGATCCTCCATAGTAGAGGTCAAGGAGGTCGAGCGCGGATAGAAAGGACGAGACTCGTCAAACGTCACATCTCAGGAAATAAATACGCATCCGGCGAGGCCCGGGATCCCAACAGCGATAACCCTTATGCTCATCGCTATATCCGAAAACACACTCAACAAACTGAGCGGTTAGTTTGGTGTGTTGACGAGGAACGAGGAGAACATAGCAAACACAACCAAACAGACGCAACACGGAATAGTCAGGAGAGCTATCACAAAGTCGCTGAAGAGGAATGCAACCCTGAAGGGCGGCAAAAGGCTGAATGTTAACAAGATAGGCCAAGGTAGAGACAGCCTTGGCCCAAAAATGAGGCGGAAGACAAGAAGAGATCATCATCGCACGAGCAATCTCAAGAAGATGACGATGCTTACGCTCAGCAACGCCATTTTGATCATGTGGATCGGGACAAGAGAACTGAGCGAGAGTGCCCTGCTCAGCAAGAAAACCACGTAGATGCTTGGAAATATACTCACCAGCAGAGTCGGCACGGAAACACAAATAGGTGTAGAGAACTGAGTGTGAACCATGGTAGCAAAACGCTTATAGATAGAGAGAACCTCACTACGGACATAATGTAAATCCAGGTGTATAGAGAGTAATCATCGATAAAAATAATATAGTACCGATGAACCCCTTTCGAAGTGAAGGGAGTCGGACCCCAAATATCTGAATGAATGAGATCAAAAGGACGCTGAGACACAGTCACTATGAGGATATGGTAGCTGAACCTGCTTACCAAGCCTACAACCCATACAATCCAAAGAAGCTTCCGAAGACAGATCCGAGAACACCACAATGAACAAGAGTCGAGAAACGAGAACCACATAAGTGGCCAAGACGATGATGCCACTGCTGAAAAGAGCTGGTGGTTGCGACAACAGGAGCCGAGAGACTGGCGGCGGTGGCAGCGAAAGGAATACGAAGCCAGTCAAGCTCCCAGGCCATCATGGCGTCGCGAGCCAGCACCAAGGAGAGCGCTCCTGAACAGAACATGAATCAAAATCTAGAGTAACCCTACAATGAGAATCGACAACCTGACTACCAGAGAAGAGCTACATGGTGAGTCGAGGAATATGAGCAACAGAAGGAACATGAAAACGCGGAACTGTTAAGAGTGCCTCGACTAGCAACTGGGATGGGAGTACCATCAGCAGTACGAACATAAACATGAGACTCGACAGGGCAAACAGAGCTCAAAGCGATATAATCATATGAAAAGATGCTCCGGTATCAAGAATCCAAGTGGATGTACTTGAATGAGAAGAAGGTGGTCTCTCAAAGCCAAAAAAGTCAGCCGCGGAACCAGCAATACCTGTCGGTGAAGAGTCCCAAGAAGCAAGCACGCATCAGAGTTGCGCGATCTCATGCGCGGTCAAAGACGCAACTGAAGAGGTCGAGGTAGACACGTCAACCAAGGAAGACCAATCACCAGCACGCGTGGTTGCCACGTGGGGAGTCGACTGGGAGCGGTCACAAGTGCGTGCACAAGCCACGCGAGGAGTCGACGAAAAGCGGCCTGAACTGTGTGCAAATGCCGCAAGAGTCGGCGTAGAGCGGCGAGTCGACACAGACGGAGTCGACGTAGAGCGGCGAGTTGACATAGACGGAGTCGACGTAAAGCAGCCACAACCGCGGGCAGAAGTCGCGCGAGTCGACGTAGACGGAACCGACGTAGAGCGGCCACAACCTCGGGCAGAAGCCACGAGAGTCGGCGTATAGCGGCAAGTCGACATAGACAAAGACGACGTAGAGCCGCAAGGCGATGAAGACGAAATAAAGGCGGCCACAATCACGCACAGAGGGAAACTTATGAAGTCGACTTTGACCGGAACTAATGTGCACTGCATTTTGGCATAAAGGGAATCTATTTTCCTAGTTGCTAGTTTAATTCCATGTGGATGGATTGTGTAAAAAAGTACATGCAGGCTCGGGACACATCACATGATCACAATCTATGACTAATATCGTTTAGAACTTGCACAGGGTAGGTGGTGTGTACCTAATGTTCTCGAGCACCTTTGTGAGTACCTTTATAAGCTGTACCTCATCCAAATTTGCTGCCTTCAATTGTATATACCTTCGCTCATCAAGTTCAAAGAGAATGTCATACAAGAGTTTCTTCACATCAGGATTCCGACCGACTGGAACAAAAGCCGTCAACCTGAAGGACCCTTTGAGTTGATTATACACAGCTCTGGCAAGGGTGGTCTTGCCCAGTCCTCCACTACCAAAGATAGAGTGTACCTTGACATCTGCACCTGTTAACCTCTTGGTGAAGTCCTTCATTGCATCATTTATGCCAACGAGATTGTTGCTACCTTTGGCCAATGCGGATATGTGATGGGCATTAATTGTGGAAACTGTCTTGACCACAACTTTTTCAACCTTGTACTTTTTCTTCGAGACAGACTTATCCTGGACTTGGTTCTTGAAGTTTCTGATCGCGCCACCAATCTGGTAAAGGTCATCATATTCTGTATGAGACCCATCAATCATCTTCTGTATGAGGCTCATTATACAACCCATCAGCTTCTGTACGAGCCCCGTTAACCCTTCGGTACTGGTGGCAGGTTCCGAGCCCTCAACGGGCATCAGGAAGCCGTCGACGATATCCTCTATGTCATATGACAGTTCCCTAACTCCGTCAGCCCAAAGCTTAACCAACTTGATGTGCTCATCGCTGTTGTCCCGTTGAACCTCTGACACATTGCAGAGGTCAATGCGCATGACACTTAGCTCTTGTATGACATAATCCACATCGCTCCTAATGCTTGTCTCCAAATTAAACCCATTGAGGAGCTGACTCAGCTTCGGGAGAAGGCTTCCGATGGCCCCGGTTGCAAGATCCATGGTTTGGTCGCTCTGTCTTGTAACTTGATTCCGTGAAATGCTTTCGGGTGATTGGAAATTATAGCTATATATTGCGTTATTATAGCTGCTAGACCCAATGTCCTTGCATGCAGAATGATGAAGTAGTTAGATCTTACATAAGGTCATCTGATATATACTAAAAGTAGTTGACATGCTCTCAGATGAAATATAGAAAACTAGAAATTGTGTGGACAATACGATTAAGTGGAAATCACAGTTGATCACCTCGGGGACTTCCTCAGTTGGCGTGTTGGTGTCTTCTCTGTGCTTACAATTCTCAGGGGGCTTCATAGGCTCATACACAACCATCAAATCAACCTTATCAACAAAATTTCCCGTCTTTTCAAACATGCGTTCTGTGATATCGTCATCTCTGAGACCTTCACTCGCTTCCACTTGCATGCTCTGCACGACGAACTTGTCGGCATGGTTGCACCCTTCAACATCATGTGCTTGTACTGTTATATCAACACGATACTTGGATTCTGGTCTCACAATGCCTTTGTCTGGTTGCGCGTTGTACTGTTTGCTTGGAAGTTGGATGTTGAAGGCAATAATGCAGTTACGCGTACCATTGCATAGCTCAACTGAGCGTGATATCTTGTTCTTTAGCTCAGAAGGTAGCCGTAGTTGGAGCGGATTAATCCGCAGCATGTCATCTTCATCAAAACGAGGGCTTATCTGTGATGAAAGAGATATACATGTTTAGATAATGATGTATATATACTCCCTCCATTTTATAAGTTGCATTTGTACAAAGGGTAAAAAATTATAAATGCATTTAAACTAAACTGTTTTTATTCAAACTGTTCAACGAAAAACTTAAATGTTTATGGAGACAAAGATGATGATTCCTGTCAAGGAAGTGTAATGTGAGGATAAGATATGGTAGCAGGCATATGTTGGTCACGCAAAAAATCTTAGATAACGTAGAAATAAGATTACAAACGCAACCCCATGAAGCATCACATATGTTGTTACTAGTCTTCCAAATCAACCGTAGAACGTACACCTCAGACACCACGGCAGTTGAGGAAGAGGACCAGAAAAGTTGCTCTATAACACGATGCCTCCACTTTGGTAGATGATGTCGCCAATAGTAACGAAAAACGTACAGATTTCGTGATACATCGGCCGCATAAATGCTTATCGAACGTTTGGAACAAGACATGCCTTGCAGAACAAATACATGTTGCTCCATCCTCACTGTGGCATGACAGGCTTGCCAATATTCTTATAGTGTATCTCCAAGTGCAACAAATTGTACCCGTTGCTCCATCCTGGGGTGGACCCCAGAAATGGGCCCTCACTGGGGCTGGCCCGTGTGTGTAGGCTTCGAGTTAGTGTATTACACGATTTTTTTCCAAAATTTTAAAGGAAATTTAGTGTAGTTTTGGGCCTAAGCCCTGGACTGCAGCCCAAGCTGCCCTGGTTGTAGGTCCGTCCCTGGCTCTATCTGAGTACATCTGTATAAAAAAAAACCATCGCATCTCCACTACTCTAGAGATGCATTACTCAAATTTTGATTCCCTGAAGGGCTGCTAGCCCAACTAACCAGCAAATCACTAATTTAGGCCAATTAGGATTGTTGTCGACCACAAATGTGGATTATGCTAATTAACGTATCAGGTACAATATGAGCTAACCTCACTGGTAAAAAACCGATTTGTCATAGCCGGCTCTGGTACGCAGGTCAGAGTCGGTTTTGGCATCCGACTGAAAGCCTTAGACACTAACGGTTCCAAAACCGACTCTAATAGTTCAACCAAGAGTCGGTTTTGCAGAAATAACCAACTAGAATAATGTTTCTCCCACAATCAGTTTTGAACATAAACCGGCTTGAATCGTGCGGTATCCAAGTGAGACCAGTAGGAAAAAAGTGATTGTGAAGTATCCGGACAGCCTTGATTTTCCTAGACTGTCCGGATAATTGTTTAGTCGTTTTAGTGTAACCGACTCCACGACATCATCGGTTAATAAGACTGACCGGGAAAACCCAATCCGGATTTTTATGGCTATGAATTTTCTAATTCATCAGTTGCTTTTGTTACTAAACCGACTCCATTCCTTTAATCAGCTAGATTATGAAAACACACTGGGCCAAACCAAGAGACTCATGATCTTTTTATGGACCTCCGGTTTTGTTCCAACCTGTGTTTCAATTTTTTGGACCCTTCTGGGTTTTTCTGGACAGTCCAAAATCTCCCTAAGAACATACTTCATTAGTCTTCTGGTATTGCTCGTGCAGTTTAACCTGTGAACAAACTCTAATAATCAGGTTTATACTAATGCCTCTGTATTTTAACGTGGAACCAAATTGACACAGCCTTAAAGTTGAATAATTGACTGTTTCATACTTCATTAGCTCTCTGGTCTCACTAACACTCTTTTGATTTCAAATTCATGATGCATCCATTTCCACAGTTTAATTACAGGGCATCTTAAACTAGCTAGCTTACCTGGCTAGCGTGTCCATCCGTGCTTTCACTCAGCGAGTCGATTATCTTCTTTATAGAAGGTCTATCTTCCGGTTTTTGTTCCCTGCAGCATCGTGCTATGTCGATGCATCTAGTTACTTGCTGGTATTGTAGTAGTGTCGGTGGCTTCCTCCATCTGTGTCTCCACCTTCGGAGTACCTACATTCAACACATGTTGACCATTACTTGTGCTAATCACAGAATCTTACAGTGCAAACATGTTAATTTCATGGTGTGTGTATCCATGGAAGTGCATCACGTCACCTCAACACCATAAATAGCACCACCCACCAATACATGTTTTATATCCAGAACCTTGTTGGTTAAATTAGATATGCCATTCAGTGCGATAGAATGCATATTCAGTGTGAAGAAATGATGCAAGCAAGAATTCGTTATTGCTCCAAAAATCGAGAACTTACTATTACATTATTGTCGTCCGGGACTTCCATACACCCGGTTACTAATTCTATGATTATGGCACCCAAACTATATATATCACACGCGGGTGTAGTTTTGCTACCTTCCCTGTATTCTGGAGCGATATATCCTCTGCAAGAAAATACGATGTGATGCATTATTACCTAAAAGTAAATGTAGGGTTGTAATGTTAGAAAAGTGCAAATCAGTAGTTATTCTGATGCATAGCTTACCGTGTTCCAATAGGTTGAGCCTCAGTATGTGACTTCTTATTTGGCCTAGACAAACCAAAATCCGTGATTTTTGGAACCATAAGATCATCTAGTAAAATGTTTGCCGGCTTAAGGTCCATATGAATAATCTTTTTTTCCTCGTGAAGATAACACAAACCCTTACAGATCCCGGTGATTATATCATAACGTGTTTCCCACTTAAGTCCTCTTAATTCATCTGTAGAAGGATAAACACATAAAAGTATAAGGAGTTATGTTAAACTACGTACCAAGCAATGATAGAATATTTTTTAATTTAAGTATCTCACTAACCGTTGATCCTGATTTGAAAATTGAGCACTACTCAAGGCAATGGTGTAAAGAAGGAAAGAGAAGAGCTGCATCAAATGCAATAAGACCATACCAGTAATATGCTTATCAAGGCTTCCACCGCTAATGAACTCAAAACAGAGTAATCTTTCTCTCCAGTTGGCCAAGATCGTTTCTCCTGACCCAGTCATTTCTATCGGTATCTTGGATGTATTAGAACAGAAGCCAAGAAACCGGACTACATTTGGATGATTAGTCTTCCACAGGCTATTAAACTCACGATCAAATAGCTTGTCATCATTATCAAGCTTGTCTAAGTTTACATAGATCCTCTTCACAGCAACAGTCACGCCCCCAAGATCACCCTGTTGGTCATTGTTTAGATAATGCTCAGCTCTACATAGTTGCAGAGTTCTTCTACTACAGGTGGATTTTATGTTTTTTGAACAAAAACAGCAAGAGAGTTTCCTGCTTTAATTTTATAAATTAATACAAAAGGACACGAAACAAGACAAGTTGAATGGGTGGTACTTTTGAATCTAACTTGTGATATTATACTAGACTCGAGATCTTTATGTAATTTCTAAATAGTAATTATTGTTTTACCTTGTAAACCACTCCAAATCCACCCTGACCAATTTTATTCTCTTCGGAGAATTCGTTAGTGATCGTCTGTAACAGTGCTAATGGAAGATCCTTGGGCTCCTCAGCTCCGTTAAGTCTACGTCTCAGCATACCTTCGTAATCCCTTCTACGAATTTGGTCCTCCATTCTGGGTGAGCATGGGAAGATTAGTTCTGCTTGAGACAGACAGGCTCGCAGAAATCCGTAGCAAGGAATTGCGTACCTGTTTGGAGAAATTCTGTATGCAGTCTACGAAGCACAAGCTGGAACTGCTCCAAGAGATTTCGGGACTATGGCATTCTCCGAGAGACGAGAAAGGAAGAGAAAGAACATTGAAGCACAATCAAGACCAAATGACTTGAAGGCCATACAATGGAGATCAAAATGTACACCATGAACGCTCGAAGACTTGACAAAGTCTACTCCTACCGCTACCGCTACCAGTCAACATGGTTCTATAGGCACACTGCAAAGTGCATACTCAATCCTTAGTAACCTCGTGAAGAATTACAGCCAGCGAGCAATCTGATAAAATGGTATGCGCGATTTAGACCGCGGGCTCGAACTGCCCTGCAGATGAAATTCCAAGCCTAGAGCTGATGAACATATATTGCTATTCTCTTGTCTCCCTCCCCTTGGCCTGAGCCGTGAGCTCCATTTGCCCTTGATGTGCTCTGCTTCCTCTGCCTTTCGCTCTACAGCAAATGGTAAATCAGTTTGCATCTGCCTTTTTGCTTGTTGAGACAACAACATATATATACTCAATGAAAGAGGTGATTCCTAATTCGAAGACGGAGAGATACTCTATGATGGGTTCTGAAATCTTGCACACTGCAAGCTAGAGGATGGAGCAATTTCATAAAAGGATATGCGCACCTGCAGACTCGAACTGCTCCGCAGATCACTTGGATTTCAGACAGAGGGAGCGATTTAGCCCGCAGACTGGAACTGCACTTGGGCACCTTGCTTGCGACCGGAGAATCGAGCTGGATTTTAGAATCCTAGGAGCTGGATTTAGATCCGCCGCCTCCTCCGCCGTACGGCCTGAATTGGGGCGACTCAAGGACCACCTACCGCTGCAACTGCTACCGCACTGTCCGTTATCTTGTCTTTTTCTTTTTGAACGGGATTGCCCGAAAAGGCCCTAGGATCTTGCATTGCACTGTCGGCACAGCACATTTACACAGAGGACCTTGACGAAAAAAGAAATGATAAAAAGGCCCTTAACTTTTACGGTAGAGACCTAGGAGAGAAGCAAGAAACGCAATCCAATCCCGAAGCTCCCCTCGCTCCTGCTTCGCCGATCTTGCACCACCGTCGACGATGACCAACCGGGGACAAAACCACTTGGCGAGCCACGGCGCGAGCCAACCACGCTGACGCGAGAAGGCCTCCGAAGTTGGAGGTTGCTGAATTCCTTGTGCCTGCCGGTGGGTGCGGTCGCCCTTCCGCCATAAAGGTCGACGACAAACTTGTCACCGAGGAAGAGCTCCTAGAGGTGGCCCAACACCAAAGAAGCGGCTGATCGCCGTAGAGAAGCTCCTGCTGGACACCACAATAAGATCACCCCGCCCCTCCTCCAGCCCCCGCAGATCGATGACGCATCCTAGAACATTCACACTTCCCACCACTGCGGTAGCAATAGCAGAGAAAAGGAGCAGTCGAACTGGAGAGCTTTCAGATCTTTTCCAAACGAGATTATCGAAACCGCCATCTCCACCAGATCCCACGCCTGCCGCCACCATCCACCACGGATCTCGGCTAGCAGAGAGGGGAGATGCACCACCTGCGTCGCTCGTCAACGCCGAAAACCTGAGATTGTATGGCATAACGCTATTCCGCACGTCGTCGCACACTAAAACAAGAACAAACCTACTAAACCTAGCTAATCTAGTACTATACAAGGTGCGCCCGCACCCTAGCTCATCTTTGCACCAACCAGTGCGAGCGCCGGCAGTGAGAGCGGCCAGATCTAGGAGTCGGAGGCGGTTGACTCTCAAGAGGCAGGAGAGGGGAGGGAGACGGAACGTGTGTTAGCTGGGTCTGTTATCTTGTCCGTACGTCCCAAGAACTTCTACGTTTCGGGTGCCCGGCCTTTCACGCGATGATCCGCGTGTAGTCGGGGCAGATCCTGCTGGAGTTAATGAGGAGTCTTCGTCATTTGTGAGGAGCCTTTGCCACCATCCCGTGTTCATTATTTCCATGTTATTATTGCCGGATTCAAACACTAACGTTGGTCACAGTGAGAGTAACTTGGCTAGTAATATCAGTGCCACATAAGTCAAAAAAATGGCATGTCAGCTAATTAATGAAGAGAGAGACAAATAGAGTAATCTAGCTAGTTACCGTAACATGTCTATAATGTAATAAATCACCTCTTGCATGACACCACATATATGTTATCACCCACTATTGAGCTAGTAACAGAGTTTAGGGCAATGTGTATGTTACTCCCATTGTGACTAGTCTAACCCTTTAGAGCGTCAAGTAGAGACTAGTAGAAAAAGGGCCTTCCATCGGAGCTTCCGTCCCAGCCGTGTTTGGGCTCGAGACTAATGTTAGCTTTAGTCCCGGTTCAAATGGCTAGGGGCCGCATGGGGCACTGCATGCTTTAGTCCCGGGTGAAACGAGAACTTCAGTCCCGGTTGGAGATACAAATTAAGGCTAAAGTCTTTCCTCTATATATTGCATCGTCCTGCCCGAGCCTTGTCCATTTTTTCCTATGTTTCCTCCCTGGAGGTCAAGTTCATCCCCATTTTTTTCCACGATTTATCAAGATTTGGCGGAGCCCCATCTATCCAAGGGTTCTAAAAGTTTACCAACTTCATCCTTTCATCTGTCATTGCTAGTTTAGCTCATTTCATGCTCTAGAAGTAGAGTGATTTGTGGGTTTTAGTTTGGGAGTAATTATGTGGCATTTTATTTGATTTATATGCAACTTGATCTCAGATTAACCTCTTGGTTTGGATATTCCCTACTGTCTGCATCCTCTACCGTGGTGAGGAGTATGAAAACTTGAATGCATGCCCGTTATGTGGTGCATTGTGGTATAAGATTATCGAGATGACCCTGGTGATGTTGAGGGTGAGCGTCCCATGAAGAGGGTTCCTGCTAAGGTGATTTGGTATGCTCTTATAATACCACGGTTGTAACATTTGTTCAAAAACAAAGAGCATGCCAAGTTGTTGCGATGACACAAAGAAAACTGTAAGAAAGACACAATGTTGAGACACCCCTCTGATTGGTCGTAGTGGAGAAAAATCGAGAGAGAGTTCCCGAAATTTGCAGATGACGCAAGAAACTTAAGGTTTGGTCTAAATACATATGGCACGAATCCTTTTGGGGAGCAAAGTTGTAGCCATAACACCTTGCATGTGACTCTATGTATATATAACCTTCCTCGTTGGTTGTGCATGAAGCTGAAGTTCATTATAATGTCAATGCTCATCCAATGCCTGAAGCAACCCGACAATGGTATTGATGTGTACCTAAGGCCATTAGGTAAAGAACTTCTACAGTTGTGACAAGAAAAAAGTGTACGTGTGTGGGATGAGCACAAACAAGAGGAATTTAACCTATGAGTGTTGTTCATAACCGTCAATGATTTCCCTGCTTGTAGTAACCTTTTAGGACACACAAACATGGGATATAATGCATGCATGCACTGTTTAGATGATATTGAAAGTATATATTTGGATAAATGTAAGAATAATGCGTACCCAAAGCATCGTCGATTTCTTCCATCAGGCATCCCTTAAGAAGTTAAGGCAAGCATTTCAAAGATGAGACAGATCATCGGAGGAAGCCTAGCCACCGTACTGGTGATGATATATTTCTTATAATAAATGATTTAATACTAATCTTTGTAAAGTGTCCTTCTGTCAATCTATTTCGAATGACTCTAATGGACACACCCCCATGTGGAAGCAGAAATCTATATTTTGGGAGCTACCCTATTGGAAAGTCTTAAAGGTTCGCTCTGCAAACGATATACGATGCACCTGACGAAGAATCTTTGTGTGAACCTGTTAGGCTTCTGGGGTATGTATGGGAAGATCAAATATACACTGAAAGCACGACAGGACTAGCAACGTATGAAAGAACAATACAGTCTGCATCAGATCATTATGAATGTCCTGCCAGCTACGCTTATACCAAAGAAGAGAAGAAAATCTCTTTTGAATACCTGAGCAGTATCAAATTCTCGTCTGGCTTCTCGTCGAATATAAAGAAAATAATAAATATGGCAGAGGTAAAAAAATAAAAAACCTAAAGTCTCATGACTGCCACATGCTTATGACGCAATTGCTTTCGGTTGCATTGAGGGGGCTTCTACCGGAAAATCTTCGAGTACTCATTGTAAAGCTATGTGTATTGCTCAATGCAATTTTTCGGAAGGTAATCGATCCATAAATTCTACAAAGGTTATAAAATGATGTGGTCCAATGTCTTGTCAGTTTCGATTTGGTGTTCCCACCATCCTTCTTCAATATTATGATGCACCTCCTAGTTCATCTAGTCGAACATATTACCAATCTCGATCATGTATTTATACACAACATGTTCCCTTTTGAGAGGCTCATGGGAGTCTTAAAAAATATGCTCATAAACGTGCTAGGCAAGAAGGAAGCATCTCCAAGGTCTATGAACATAGGAGGTCACTTAGTTTTATGTTGACTTTATAACTGACGTTAAGCCGATTGGTGTTCCTCCGTCGTGGCATGAGGGGAGACTGAGTGGAAAAGGCACGCTAGAAAGAAAACAATACTAATTATGGACGTCCATTCTTTCACTTAAGTACACTACACAGTTGTACAAAAGTTCACCTTGGCTCCGTATACTGAGGTACGCTCCAAAAACACGGTGCAGTCTGACTCCTGGATTATAGTTGCACATATGGTGACTTTCAGCGCTTGGTTGCAAAAACATCTCATGAGTAACACCACTTTTGGAGATCAGTTTTACTTGTTGGCCAGGTCACCATCTTCGAATATATTGACTTTCCAATGGTACAAGATAAATGCTAATACATTTTACATGATCGGACAAGATAAAAAGAGCTCCAACCAAAAAAGTGGTGTCTGCTTTGAAACAACAAACAATAATAGGAAAAAGGATACATATTATGGTTACAGAGAGGGGATATGGGAACTTGACTATGAACCTTATTTAAGGTACCTTTGTTTATGTGCAGATGAGTTAACCTGATAGGAGGCGGGGTAAAGGTAGACCAGCAGTACGAAAATGACAACAGCAGGTCTCAACAATTTTGGGTGCAGAGATGAACCATTCGTCCTAGACAATTATGTGGCTAAGGTTTTATATGTGAAAGACATGTCTGCGAAACCGAGAAAAAGAAAAGATAAGCAGACGAATGCATCATACGATGAGTCAAAGCACCACATAGTTCTTTCAGGGAAAAGAAACATTGTGGGAGTGGAGGACAAGACAGACATGTCAGAATATTACGATAAGTTTGACAAAATTCCGCCCTTCACGCTGAACACTGACACAAGCATTCTGTTAAGTAATGAAGATGATCCATAGTTACAGCGCAATCATAAGCAAGGGACATACGCGAAGAAAAAGTTGTATACCCCAACACTAGATGTGGATTTTGGTGATGTGTAATAATATATTAAACCTTTTTATGTAACTTTGTTTTGAAAACTTAGAAGAAAACCAAGACGGTAGAAGGTTCATGGCATTTGAATTCGAAACATTTTTTTCATAGAACTTCATGATAACATTTGAATTCGAAAATATAATTACAAGCTATGATTTAAATCCTACTACTAGTAAGGAGGTGGTTGGTTCCTCAACGGGCTTGTTGGCTATTCCATCGCCATGGCTTGGGCTCCTCTAGGTCTTTCTAGTTCCTCCGCCCTGTCCTCGGTCTCCGCCGCTCGGTCCGGCCTCCTTGTCGTCGCGCATGCGCTTGTGGGTGGCCTCCTCCCCCCAGAGAGCCATGAACCGCGCCGCCCCTCCTCGATGGATCTAGGGTTTTGATAGGCTAGGGTTTGGATGGGGCTAGGGTTTGGCCCGCCGGTGGCCATACAAAGAGCTCCACCGCCCACATTAAATGTGGACCATGGCCGTTGAGAGAGGATGACATGCGGGCTAGGGACATGACACGAGGTCGTTTCGTGCGCATCTCATTATTTGAATATTCATTTATTTGGATCATTTATAACAATTTGAATCATTTAAATATTTAGTGAAATTAATATCCATTTAGTGCAATCAAAAAATGAGAATTATTTGAATATTCATTTAAATATGTAATATAACATTTTGAATCATTTATAACAATTTGAATCATTTATAACAATTTGAATCATTTAAATATTTAGTGCAAGTATTGAGAATTATTTGAATATTCACTTAAATATTTAATATAACAATTTGAATCATTTAAATATTTAATATAACAATTTGAATCATTTAAATATTTACTGCAATAAAAAATTGAGAATTATTTGAATATATTCATTTAAATATTTAATATAAGAATTTGAATCATTTATAACAATTTGAATCATTTAAATATGTAGTGCAATAAAAAATTGAGAATTAGTTGAATAGATTCATTTAAATTTTGAATAAAAAACCAATTCATTTAAATTTCGAATTAAAAACCATTTTTGAATAAAAAATCCCATTTAGAACCGGTTGGCAATGCCAACTGGAATAAAAGGTGGGCCTTGCGTGCAGTTTTGGCCGTCCGCCGAAATATCTCCCGGGGTCCCACGCACCTGGACTAAAGGACCATTTAGTTCCGGTTGGTGCCACGCACCGGGAGTAAAAGTAGTCCCTTTAGTCGCAGGTACAGCAACTAGTCGGGACTAAAGAACATTTAGTCATGGTGCAAGGTACCAACTAGGACTAAAGGGGGTTTATTACCCGCGGCTTCTCCCCTCCCTCTAGGACTTAGCCAAAATTCTAGTCGCATAGAGAAGAGTTGTCCACAATGGCTACTAGTCATGGACCCCGAGGTATATATAAGTGTTATGTGCTACTAGTCACGAACCCACAAGGGTTTTGGGTTTTACCATCCCAGGCCATAACACAAAACGGAAAATACACCAGAACCATCGGCACGCAGACCAGAAACATTGATGCTACTGCTTCTCATGTCCATGCTAGTCATAACCAAATAGGCATATCAAAGAATCTAAGGGTCTTATGAAACTTTTGAAACGGGATCAAAACTACACAGAGATGCCAACAAAACTATGATGTAATTAACGAACAAAAATCATCCCATTGCAAGATAAAAAACCAACGAGCCAACGCATTTACCCTCACTACCTATATGTACAAAACATTCTAATATATATACATGTATATGTATCCATCTGATTACATCAATCTGATTTTCTAACGCATGGAAGTTTTTCGGGATTCCACGTCGGTCAAATACGAGCTTTAGCTCTAATGTCCCGAGCTCTGAACTGATGATGTATTGTGCCGGTGTGAATATATCTCATTTCCTTGTACGTTATGAGTTGCCCCTCCCTCATGTCGCCATGCGTGGGTGCGCATCCGATACGCCTCCTCGTCATGTCACCTTTGTATTGGCAACCACACGGCTTCCTGTCGTTGAGATCCTCACCGTTGTGTCCCTTTCCTATACGCCCACCTACTTTTCCTCTCCAGCCTCGCCTTCACCACCGAGTCCGACGAGGGCCACGAACACAAGCGTGTCCCTTCCACTCGCTTCTCCGTAGAGCCTCTTATATTCGGTGAGTACTCGAGCTAAAAGCTGATGCTGCTCGTGGCATGCTTCTCAGCGAGTCTAGATGCCGTGGGAGAATGGGAGAACATTAGAAGTATTGAAATCGTAGTGAGTCTCTTCAGTTTCTGATCATCTCGATTTAATCCAATTTGAATGTAAGCTCATGATTTTCTACTAGTGAAGACGCTCATGATTTTCTACGGTCCATGCGAATGAAAAAAAAACGTATTTACATACGTACGCCCTCCGTTTCATAATTAATCTGGTCATGGTGTTGGTTCTAATAATAAACTAAAACTATGAAACAAGGAGAATAGGACGAAAGAAAACTCCTTCGATGCATTTTTTTCCAACCTACCAAAGTGACCGGTTCGTAGCATAGGAAACAAAAAAAAAATCCTACGTGAAGGACATCCGAAGGGTCAAGATCTAATCTAGCAGATGAAAACAACAGGAAGAAAGAGTCTTAATAATAACATACCCCTGAAGACTCTAAGCGTTACAAGATCGAATGTCTTTTGTGGTGTAGTCGTACTCACGTCGATCTCAAGATCGTGAAGATGTGCGCCGCAATCCGGTAACGCCTCCGTGATCGTTCACACGTACGACTTGATGACGACCTCCGTTCCCTCGATCCAGCGGGGCAGCGGAAGTAGAGGATCCCTCAGAACTCAAGCAGCACGACGACGTGGTATGGTGGAGAAACTCCAGCACTAATGTTCCAATAAACGATGAATTCCATTGCTAAAAGATCCCACCGAGTTCAAATTAAGTTTGATCCGAACTTTCTGAAGGAAGTACCTATATTCAGAGGGCGAACCCCAATCCCGTCCATCCCCCTCCGAGGTCTAGAAGAGCAACAAGTATGGTAGGGGGACTGGGGGAGAAGGAGACAAACTTGCGATCCGCTGATGGCGACCCTGCCGACGCCGGAGACGCCGTCAAGTGGGTTGACGAGGTGGCAGGCGGTAATCCGCTGGAAGAAGAACTCCCCCACGAACCCAGCGCTTCCTTCCTGCTCCCGGGCTCCGCTCCCCTCCTCCTCGAACCCGCCGCCGCCGGAAGGCGTGCCCGCCTTGGCTCCTCCCGGCAGGTCACACCGGTGTTTATGTTGGAGTTTTCACTTTTTTCAGTTAGATCTATCTGAAACCTCGAGATGGAACGCTCCGCGTCGAGAGCGGTCGCCTCCTGCCTCCCCTCCGCCTCCCGGTGGCCCGAGGCCCTGGCTCCACGGCGGTGGCGCGTCCAAGCGCAGGCGGGGTCCGCAGCTTCCAGCGTGGGTGATTCGTGACGACCTACCACCGGGCTTGGCGGGTTGCTGCTTTAATTGTACGCAACCGGGGCACATCTCGGCGGAGTGCACCGCCAAGACGGTCTGCCTACGGTGCAAGGTCGTCGGACACCACGCGAAGGACTGCCCCGAGCGCCGCGCGCCGCCGGCGAGAGGAGGTCATGGTGGAGGTGCGCGGATTCCTCCGTCGCCGCCGCGCCCCGGCCCCGACTCGGCTGGCCCTTGGAGGGTGGAAGCTTCGCCGGCCTGGCAGACGCCCATGCGCGAACGCCTTGGGGTGCGGGTGGCCCCGTCCGAGCAGGGCTCTGCGGCGTCGTGCGCGGTTCCGGCGGTGGGCACTCTCCAATCAAGGCGAGGAACGCACGTTGGCTCATCCTCGCGGGTGGCAGGCGGAGGTGATGCTGTGGATGTGGCCGCGGGGTGGGACGCGCCGCAGTTGATGGTGGCGTACTTCCCCCCGCTCCGTGCTGGCCGGGTGGGAGAGTTCCCCGCGAGGACGCCGGCGCAGCGGGCCGCTACCGCAGGCCTGCACGTGAGGCCTCGTGCCGGGGAGACCCCGAGACTATTGCTGGACCTCCAGCCCGACTTTTTGGGCTCGGCCCGAGTTTGTACAGGCTCGGCGCGAGTTGGGCTCGGCTCGCTTACCAATTTTACCGAGCCGAGCTTTTATACGTGGACACAAATCACCTCGGGCCGAGCCAGGCTCGGCTCGGTCCGCCCGTTTGGCTCACCATTATTTTTCTTTATGAATATATCTTGTGCAGATTGGTACCTATGGGCTCAGATTCTGGCCTGTTCGTTTAGGGTGTGTTCATTTTTTGAACCGGATGGAATGGAATGGAACCGTTCCATTGTTGTGTTCAGTTTAGATACAAAATTTTCATGGAACCGTTCCATTCCTGTGTTTAGTTTTGGAATGTGGTGAGAATGGAATGGGTAAAGTGGCTTGTGCTGACCTCTTTAACTGGAATGGTGAGCTTACCACTGCATGTGTGATTTAGTATCTCAATATTAATCAAAAAAATTGCGGCATTTTGCCTATATTTTCAGCAATAAACAACAACAAATATATATTCACAATCAAAACAAGTATATTCCAACAACACAACACCGATTTAAAATCATATAGCACATAATCATCCAAATAGTCTAATTCATTGCAAAGTAGTCAAATTCATTACAGTCATCCAACAAATTGCATAGTAGTTCATGCCACAGATTTCAACCATCTCTAGTTGATGGTGTGGTAGTCATACAAAAGCATAGCTCAACGTCACAACATCATTACAGTCCGTACAACATAATAGGTAGCAAACATAGCCTAATGATAATTGAAGTTCGTACCATCACTTCAATTTAGATTATAGACCACTCCAAAGACCTTCTCCATGTACCTACCCACCCAGACCAACTTGGTTTGCTTGCCAAGAGTCATGAATGCTTTTGCAATCTTTGGACTCTCAACAAGATGAGCATAGTAATGAGTTATGTTCTCTTCATCAAATCCATTGAGTTCATTCAAAGCATCCCACAAGCCATCAGGTATATCAACATCATCTCCACCTGACTTAATAAGAGCTTTCAGCCATCATCTTGAACCCATCTTTGAGAGTTGTGACTAATGGATCATCTTCCATGTGCACAAGCTTGGCCTTCTTCTACGGTGGTGCTTTGCCAGCAGACTCGCCTACATTTGGCGACTTGTTCACCTAACTGTCATCTTCAAGATCGATAGACAAAGGGTCATTCCCGGACTTGGCATACTTCCCTGTTGCTGTAGTGGATCCAAATATTGTTTCCATTGCACGATAGTATTCAATTGGGGTATTCAGTAGTGGGATATCAGATTTGTTGTTCTACAAAAAGATGCAAAAGTGAGTAGCATATAGTACACATAACTTCATGTTAGTAAATAGTATACAGTACACAAAAAATACTTACGGTGCAATGCCCGGCATAGTGTTCATCACTAAGGCTAATAGTGCAAATATCCTCATCCCATAGAGCTCCACTCAGATTTTTCAATTGGATCAGCCTGCCCCAAATCTTTCTCCACTTCTTGAGGTGGTTACTACACTGCTCATGATTCAATGATAGCTTGAAGTGCTCATTCAGAATCTGAACACATTTGTTATGATGGCACTGCTTGAAACCACTTGAAGTTCTTTTACCACTAGCCACAAGGTCAGCCAAAAAGCCAAGCATCATGGTCGACATAGGATTGGTCCAGTGAACCACATCCTTGGCCTTGCTCCCACTTGCACCCTGGGTGTTGCTCCCACTTGCATCGGTGCTTTCAACATTGTCCATTTCTGTCCAGCAAAGAAATGGTAGCATAAATATTAGTTAGAACATGAAAAAGAAATGGTTTCAATACATAAACTATACCAGTCTGTCCAGCAAAAAAATAGTATCATAAATATGAGTTACAACATTAAAAAGACACGGTTTCGATACATAAACTGGAACAGTCTGTCCAGCAAAGAAATAGTAGCATAAATATGAGTTAAAACATGAAAAAGACATGGTTTCGATACATAAACTGGACCAGTCTGTCCAGAAAAGAAATAGTAGCATACATATGAGTTAGAACATGAAAAAGACATGGTTTCCATACATAAACTGGACTAGTTTGTCCAGCAAAAAAATAGTAGCATAAATATGAGTTACAATATTAAAAAGACATGGTTTCGATACATAAACTGGACCAGTCTGTCCAGCAAAGGAATAGTAGCATAAATATGAGTTAGAACATTAAAAATGCATGATTTCAATACATAAATGGACCATTATGTCCAGCAGTGAAATAGTAGCATAAATATTATTTAGAACATCACAAATACATGGGTTCGATACATAAAATGGACCATGGTTTCAATACAATGAAAGGATACATGAATTACACTTCAAACAATTGGTTTTGACACACTCAATGACCATACATGATCTGCCTATCCGCCCACATTTGTTAGCAATTTGTTGCCTACGGTCAACCGTTGCTCTATGGTCTCTTGCTTGATGAGTTTGTGACCGGATTGGTTGGGCGCTCCAAGTTACCTCCGGTATGATGAATTCATCAATTCCTTGTGATAGTGCAAAATTATGAAGAACACAACAAGCTACAACAATGTCAACTTGCACCGGAAAGGGAAAGAATGGTTTGGCATCGTCTAAATTCTTGAATCTCCTCTTGAGGGATCCAAAAGCTCGCTCTACCCCTATATTAGAGATGAATGCCTAAGGTTGAAAAGTTCTTCCACATTTTGGACGGGATTGTTGCCCCACTCGTTCAAATGGTATCTCACATTACGGAAAGGTGGAATGAAACCGGGCTTGGCTCCATATCCGGCATCAACTAGGTAATATTTGCCTATAAAAAAGACACAAGTTGGTGACAATTTTTTGGACAGTATAGGGACAATCATATCTAAGTCAATTTGTTACCTTCTGGCACTTGTAGGCCTCTCTCACGCCCTAATGCATCAGCTAAAACGTTCGCATCATGTGTTGTCCCCTCCCACCCAGCCAACACATATGTGAACAGGAGGTCGAAATCTACTGCTGCCATCACATTTTGAGTAGGAAAAGGCTTTCTACCACGAAATGAATCTTCCACATCTTTAACAACAGATGCTCGCACATATGTACCATCAATAGCTCCAATACAATCCTATATAGTGAAAAATCTGTCAATACTATGGGTGAATAAATTTCTACATAGCTAGTAATAGTTTTGGCATATATACCTTAAAATATGGGTCAAACCGAGGGTTTACTGCTATCTTTTCCGGGGACTCCGATGACGGTGGTCTGATATACTCATTACGTAGCTCACCAATGGCATGAAGGATTTGCCTAAAATATATGCTAATTGTAGCGAATGATCTACCAAAATTTGTTGCAACGACTCTATTCCAAAGATTGTGTCCAATGGTATGCAAAAACATTGCCACTTGCTGCTCCACACATAAATGGACACTATTTTCTACCAACTTGCGCTCTCTCAGTATCCCGCATAGCCTAAAGAAGGATGCTCTGTTAAACCGTAACATGTTTATACACGTGACATCTGATTGCCAAATTTTACTATTGAGATAGTCAATTCTCATCCGATCTTTTTCATGCATTGGCCCATAGGGTATACGTGGTCTTCTCTTTCTTTTTAATGCCCGAACAACTACAACAATTGCAGCCCAAACTACAAAAACAGCAGCTCCCCTAATCATCCTTTTCCTTTTTTCCATGCTCTTGCCCATCTACAATGCACACGAACAATTTACAGGGCTAATAAAGAAAAGACATTGATATATTGCTAAGACACAAACAATTTTCATGGATTTCACCCTCCAACATAGTGATTTTTCGGTTGAAATAGGATGGACAGCATATATTTTCAGGGAAACGGACCGACAGAACCAACCTTCCGCCCACGCCATGCTTGCTTGTCAGACTCGCCGACACGCTGCTTGGTCTCCGCCGCCCCTTCCTTTGCCCTGTGTCTACAACGACCAGGCCCCGCTGGCACCTTGCAAAATTTCCCGAGCTCGTGGCGGGTGAGGGAGGTGGCGGCGCCCGTTGCATGAGAGGGACGCGGCGGGTGAGGGAGTTGACGGGTGAGGGAGGCGGCGACGCCCGTTGCAGGAGAGGGAGGCGGACTTCCCCGAGCTCGTGGCGGGTGAGGTAGGCGGCGGCGCCCATGGCCAAAGAGGGAGGCGGCGGAGCCCGTGGCTAGAGGGAGGCGGTAGCGCCTGTCGCAGGAGAGGGAGTCGCGGGGGTGAGGCAGTTGGATAGGGTTAGGGTGCGGGAGGTGAGATTGGTTTCTTTTCTTTTCTTTCGGGAGTTTTTGCGGTGACAGTTTGCCTCGGTTCCACCTCGTCCGGCCAAATTGGTGGAACGGGTGTATTCCGGATCTTCAACGAATATTTGCTTCTGAGGAACCAGCTGGTTCCGTTCCATCCTAAAACTGAACGCCGGAATTATGCCTAGGTGTGGAATGGTTCCATTCCATTCCATCCGGTTCCAAAACTGAACACACCCTTAGTCAACTCCATCGCTCATCCCCATCGAGCACGGACCGCCTTCACTGGATGCTTCAGCCGCCGCCACCGTCGGCGATCTCCCCGAGCTTCTCCCCTTCTCGCCCTCCAATTCCTCGCCCCGGTTGCCCCGAATTCCACTGAGGCACAAGAGCTCCACTCGGGTCATGCTGCCATGAATCTTGTTGCCGACGCTGCCCAGCAACTCCACCGTAGCACACTGCTGCCAGAGAGTTTGACCGAGCTTCTCGAAAGCTCGGGCCGAGCTCCTTTCCACGGCTCGCCGGCGATGTCGAGCCAGCTCGAGCTTCTGCCAGGCTCGGCCCGAGTTGGACAGAGCCGTCTCGCGTCCAGCAAGACCCGAGACATGAGGTGGTGGTTGTACCTCGTTCGTCTGCAATTAGGGACGCGGAGGCGGCGTTACGATGGGCGCCCGTGGATTTTGTCTCCGGTGGACGCGCGCTGGTCTCGCCGGGCGAAGCGGAGAGGGCCGTCGTGGACAAGGCGCCAAGGGCCAGGGACAACTTCTCGATCCATACCTTTTGGCCGGCGGACTTTCTCATTGTCTGCTCGAGCAGGAGGATTAGGGAGGAGTTGATGACCGCCGACACCGCGGAAGGGCGGGGCTTTTCACTGAGGTTCTCGCTGTCGAACCGTATGCTTCAGGCGGAGAAGGTCTCGATGCGGTACAGGGTGGTGATGGAGATGACCGGAGTGCCGGTGCACGCCTGGCATGCTGGTAAGGAAAAGGCGATTCTTGGCTCGGCATCGTGTATCGAGCGACTTGGCGGTGCCACCGTGAGCAAGGAGGACGTGCGCAGCTTTCAGGTTTTCGCGTGGGTAGATGATCTTTACAGAATTCCTACGTTGAAAGAGTTGTGGATCGAGGAACCAGATGATTTCATGGAAGAGGATGAAGGTCTGGTGTTGCCATGCGACGCCCTTATGCCTCTCGAGAAGAACCTGCTGAAGTATGTCATCACGGTGCATCTGGTGCGCACAGAAGATATGCGGGGTTCGTCTAGGCTAGCTCAAGGTGAGGCGGAAGACGACGGCGATCCGAGGCAAGGCCGGCTCCAGGATGGTGACCGCGAGGGGCGCGGGACACGCCGGGAGGAGCGCCAGCCGCCTCGTTCTTCCTCTGGCCAGAGGCGCTCGTCGAAGTGTCGTGCCGGTGGTTCCGGTGGACGCCGGTATGGCCAGGGCATCCTCTCTGGCGTGGTTGCTTGGCCAGAGGTGGAAGACGAGAGATTGGGGCCCACGGGCGTGGAAAAACGGTCAAAAGGATCATGTCCACAATTCTTTTGACCCGCACCGGCTGGCAGCGACCGAAGAGAACTGGTGGTATCCGATGCTCCTGGAACGTTCCACATGTGGAGGAGTGCGTCCGGAACTGCATGCCTTGGTGGGTGTCGTACCTGGGGTGGTTGGGGAGAAGATGGGAGATGCTTCCCTGTCCAATCAGGCTACCCCACGGACCGGTGCTGCAGAAAACCAAATTCAAAATGGTTCAAAAGTGGGTTCATTTGGTGGGGACCCACAGGAGTTGGTGGGATTTGCGCCGAGGCGAGGCCAACGGGAGGATCAGTTGCTTCTTCGGCAGGTCTGATCTCCTCTGTCGGCTGTGGGTCCCCGTCCTGGTTGGCATTTGATGCAGGCTCGGTTCAGGGTGGGTCCCCCTGCGCCTCCCCTACCTCTGTGATGGACTTCTTCCCAGTCTATATTTCGTCACCAAGCTCCGACGCAAGGAGGCCTTCGGGCGTGGAGGGTGATCAGACTCCCGTGGGCCAGGCCAAGATCCAGAACGCTGAGGTCTTTCAGAAATCCTACATCCATCCCGTTTCACCGGTTCTAAACAGGCCAGCCAGGCGTTGTAGGTCTAAGAGGATTCGAGAAGGCCCGGTGCGCTGCAGCTCCAGGCAGCGTGGAAAATTCGTTGCGGGCACCCCTGTCAAGAGGCAGCAGCGGGAACTGATTCTGAAGCTCGGAGTGGCGCGGGAAGGCGAGATCATCGGGGACGAAACTCTCAGCGCCTACCTCGACTTGTTCTCTCAGCCCATGCAGCAGGAGCACATCGATGTGTTTCTTAGCCTCTTTGGTTGCCAGCCCGAGGCCCTGCCGTTGACAGATGATCTGCCGATGGATTTCCTAGTTTAGGCGTGGTCTTTTCCGTCACCAGTTGTAGCCTGATTCTGTAGCTCTAAACCTGATGTTGGATTGGGATTTCTGTGTTGCCGTTTGGAACGCACGTGGTCTGAATTCTTTGGCTCGCAGGGCTGCAGTGTTCCAGGCGCTCTCCGCTACTGGCGCAAAGGTGGTTTGCCTGCAAGAGACAAAGATAGAGGTAATCACGGCCCAAATAGTCCGGGATTGCCTTGGCTCAGCCTTTGATGGGTTCCTCTTCCTGCCAGCCGAGGGCACACGTGGGGGCATCTTTCTTGCGTGGCAAACTTCTCATGTTACAATCTCCAACCCTCATCTCTCTGCCAACGCACTTACTGCCAGCATTTCGATTGGAGGCGAACCCAGTTGGTGGTTCACAGGAGTGTATGGCCATCAGGGCGTGGAAGATAAGAGGGCTTTCCTCCAAGAGTTGTGTGATATCCGTGAGCTGCACGTCGGCCCTTGGGTCATCGTGGGGGACTTCAACCTGATCACTGACCCTGAGGACAAGAACAAAGGGGTGCTCCATCGCGTCATGATGGGGACATTCAAGCGTACCCTAGCTTCTTTGGAGCTCAAGGAAACTTACCTTAATGGCCATAGGTTCACCTGGTCAAATGAGTGGCAACAACCTACCGTGGAGAAGCTCGACAGGGTCTATGCGACCGTGGATTGGGAATATCTTTTCCCCAATGTTTTCCTTTCGGCTGCTTCCTCGGGCCCCTCGGACCACTGCCCACTGTAGCTCAACCTGGCCCCTGACTTGCACATAGGTCATAGATTTCACTTCCAATCATTCTGAACCAAGGTGGGTGGCTTCCTGGAAGTAGTACAAGAGGCGTGGAACTATGTGGAGCCTGAAAACAACCCCTTCAAAAGGCTGGACTTCAACCTGCGGGCCACGGCTAAGTGCTTATCCCGATGGAGTTCTAAGTTCATTGGAAGCATAAAAATGCAAATTCTTATCGCCAACGGGGTCATTCTGCGCCTAGATGTGGCTATGGACTCGAGGGAGCTCTCGCCAGAAGAAAGGGCTTTGAGGAGACTGCTAAAAGGAAAGCTCTTGGGCCTAGCATCTTTGGAGAGGATGTTGGTGAGGCAGCGCTCCAGGATCCTGTGGCTGAAGGAAGGGGATGCATGTACCAAATTCTTCCACCTTCAAGCCAGCCATAGAAGTCGGAAAAACTTCATTGGTCACCTCATGGTTGATGGGGTGCGCCAAACAGAGCATGCAGAAAAAGCTGATGCCGTGGATGCCTTATTTGATAGCCTTCTAGGCGTGGATGAGGATCGACTGCACTCCCTGAACCTAGACTTCCTGGACTTGCCTTCAGCCGACCTCTCTCATCTGGAGGAGGGGTTCACAGAAGAAGAAGTATGGAATGCAATCAGGGGCATGCCACTGGACAAGTGCCTGGGGCCTGATGGATTTACCAACTGATTCTTTGTAGCATGTTGGAGCGTCATTAAGGATGATGTTATGGAGGCCTTCTGGTCCTTAAACCGTCGGGACGCTCGTGGCTTTGGGGTGATCAACCATGCCTACATCACTTTGCTTCCCAAGAGGTCAGGGGCGGAGGAGGTCACGGATTTGCGCCCCATCAGCTTGATTCATGGGGTTGCTAAGTTGGTGACCAAGGTGGTTTCCTGCAGGGTGGCGCCGGTCTTGCCGTTGCTGGTTGGCACACACCAGAGCGCCTTTGTGCGCGGAAGATGCATGCATGACAACTTCACGACAGTTCAAGGCACGGCCTGAAAACTGCACAACTCAGCTACTCCTGCGGTGCTCCTAAAATTAGACATCACCAAGGCCTTTGACACAGTAAACTGGTCTTTCCTCTTGGAGGTTTTGCGAAAGATTGGGTTTGGGGAACATCTGATCGCAACCATATGTGCATTGCTTGCATCGTCGTCAACCATGGTGTTGTTGAATGAATGCCAGGGGAAAAAATCTTCAACCGGCCTGGTCTTAGACAGGGGGACCCTCTGTCACCCCAGCTGTTTATACTTGTCATGGAGGTGCTACACATGATGATTGAAAAGGCTACGGCAAGTGGACTTCTTAGCCCCCTAGTAGACCGAGGGTTGAGGCACCGTACTTCGATCTATGCTGATGATGTGGTTACATTCCTGAGACCCGTTGGGTAGGACTTCAGGATCTTTGGGATGATGCTGGAGGATTTCGGGACAGCCTCGGGCTTTCGAACAAACCTCGGAAAATGCTCGGCGCATCTGGTTTGTTGTGGAGTGGCGGAGGCCCATTTGGTGGCGCATGAGTTGCACTGCCCGATTCTGCCGTTCCCTCTTCGATACCTCAGACTCCCTCTCTCTCTCTGAGGAAGCCTATGACAGGGCAGCTACAACACTTGGTAGATAGCGTAGCTGGCCACCTACCTGGCTGGCAGGACTGATGAACAGGGGAGGGAGGCTAGAGCTGGTCAAAACTACCCTCTCTGCTGTTCCAATCTTTGCCATGATGTTGTTGGACTTGCCAATGAAGACTCTAGACGATATTGAGAAGATGCTTAGGGGATTCTTGTGGAAAGGGCGGCACAAAGCCCGTGGAGGGCACTGCTTGGTTGCCTGGGACAGAGTCTGCATGCCCAAGCATCTTGGAGGACTTGGAGTCCCCAACCTGCGTTTGATGAACCATGCGCTTCGAGCCAGTTGGTTGTGTCTTAGTCGGACTGACGAATCCAAGCCGTGGAAAGAATTCAACGTCCAAGTGCCACGGACTGTGCGACGGTTATTCGAGGCGGCCACCATGTCAGTTTTGGGGGATGGAGCGACTACTCTTCTGGTTGGATAGGTGGTTGGCGGGCGGGTGCATCCAACACTTGGCACCAAACCTCCTCCTTAAGGTTCCAAAGCAGGCGCGTAACACTCGTACTGTTAGAGAGGGCCTCACAGGGGGTTGGATAGAGGATATCCCGCCTGACCTAGATGCTCGCAAGCTGCGAGAGCTCATGCTGCTGGCAGATAGCGTGGCAGGAGTCGTCCTAACCAAGGGAATGGCCGATGAGTTCAGGTGGAGTTGGGAGCCAAGCCTCCAATACTCAGCACGATCTACTTACCGTGCGTTGTTTCAAGGAAAGATTGCCCTTGCCGGAGCACAACAGGTTTGGAGATCCAGGGCGCCTAACAAGTGCAAAGTGTTCTTATGGCTGGTTCTGCGAAATCGGTGTTGGACTGCAGACCGACTGAGTCGTAGAGGGTTGCCACACCCTGATTCCTGCACACTCCGTGGACAACACGACAAGAACCTCGACCACCTATTGCTGGGCTGTGTTCTGGCCAGAGAAGTGTGGACTTACTTTCTCGGCCGTTGGGGCATGGGTGAAGGGAATATGCCCGACAGTCAATAATAAAATGGTTATTATCTTATTCCTTTTTATGATAAATGTTTGTTTCTCATGCTAGAATTGCATTAACCGGAAATATTGCTACATGTGTGTTTAATAAACAAACAATGGTTCCTAGTAAAGCCTCTCTTTTAACTAGCTCGTTGATTAATAGATGATCAAGGTTTCCTGATCATGAACATTGGATGTTGTTAATAACGGGGTCATGTCATTAGAAGAATGATATGATTAACATAGACCCAATATCAAGATAACAATACGATCAAGTCATTTAGTTTATATTGTTATATCTTGCGTATGAAGTAACTTATTCCTTAGACCATGAGATCATGCCAATCACTGGTACCGAAAGGGTGCTTTGATGTCATCAAACGTCACACTGTAACAGGGTGACTATAAAGGTGTCGTTAGGTATTCGGAAAGTATTAGTTGAGTATCATGGATCAAGAGTGGGATTTGTCCATCCAAAATGACGGGGAGATATACTCTGGGCCCTCTCAGTGATATCACATCGACACCGCTTGCAAGCACGTGATATGATCACAAGGATGTTATATCATGGGAAAAAGAAAACAGTATTTGTCGGTAACGAGATTGAACGAGGTATGGTTAATACCAATGATAGAATCTCGAACAAGTAAAATCTCGCAAGACAAAGGGAATTAGTCACGAAGTTGATGGTTCACACGATCACGAGAGTCATCGTTGAATATATAGGAGTCATCACGGATCTTCAGATCCCGATGTTGATTATTGATCAGAGAGGAGTCTCGATCATGTATATCTTATTCGCGAACCGTAGGGTGACACACTTAAGGTTCGATGACGCGTTTGAGAGGATACGGAATATCGAAGAATGTTTTGGGCAACACCGAAATTGTTTCGGGGAAAATTGAAATAGTTAAAGGGATTTTTCATCGAATGATTGTTAATAGAATTAAGAAATGATTCGAGGTGCTATATGAAAATGTTTGTTAATATAATTAACTAATGCTTAAATAAAGAAATAAAAATGTTTTATTTATTTATTAAAGAAAAACTCTTGGATTTTCTAAGTGGAGTTTTAAGGGAAAATGAGTGGGTGTGAGTGGAGTGTCCACTCACATGATGAGGGAAGAGGTGGGGGCACACCCATGTGCTGGCCGCACCCTCCTTGGGCTGCCTCCCCCTCTCCTATAAATAGAGGGCATGAGCTCCCTCTCTCTCACACACTTGCCCACCTCACTTCCTCTCCACATGCTGCTCCATTCCATGGTGTCCGGCTTGGCGAAGCCCTGACTGTGGGATTCTTCACCACCACCACGTCGTTGTGGGATTCTTCACCACGACCATGTTGTCGTGCTGCTGGAGTTCCGAGGGATCCTCTACTTCCGCCTCCCCGCTGGATCGAGGGAACGGAGGTCGTCATCAACCGTATGTGTGACGGATCACGGAGGCACCGCCGGATTGCGGTGCACATCTTCTCGCTATCGGGGTCGGTGTGAGTACGACTACACCAACAACGATATTTGATCTCGCAACGCTTTGTTCTTCGAGGGTATGTTCTTCTTAAGACTCTCTCTATGTCCGTTGATTTCATCTCCTAGATTAGATCTTGGCCTTTCGGGTGTCTCTCGCGTAGGAAATTTTTCGTTTTCTATGCAACGACTCCTTCAGTGGTATCAGAGCCAGATCTACGCGTAAATGTTTTGTACGGGTAGAACACATAGGTGTATGTGGGCGTTGATGATCATGTTATTGCCTCCTTGAGTATTTTATGATCTTAGTGGCATAGTTGGATGAAGCTGCCCTAGATTAAGTTTACGTGTACTATGTACGCGGGAATTGTCTCACTTGTGGCTGAGGGGGTGTCCGTTTCTCCAACTATAGTTAAGATCTAATCTACGAAGGGTTGGTAAAAATATGTTTATCAACGTTGTGGTTGATGTTCGTAGGTATGAATGGTTCTATCCTCGAAAGCCCTAAGACACGTAAAATATGCAAAAAAATAAATTAGAGGCGTCCAACTAGTTTTTACTGGGCATGTGATGTGATATGGTCAGTGTTACAAATTTGATTACGAGATGATCTCTTTTGTAAATTATTGATATAACGGAAGGTATCCATATGGTTGTCTTATTATTGATGGACAATCAAGATTGGGGTGCCAGGGAACTTGGTACCACGCCGGTGGAATGATGGAGATCATACCATGATGCACATGATGGAGATCAAGTGCAAGACGGACCATATCATATCACGTTATCCTTACATGTGATGTTAATCCTTTTTATGCATCTTATTCTGCTTAGATAGAGATGGTAGCATTATAAGATGACCCCTCTCACTTAATATCAAGATAATAATGTGTTCTTCCTTAAGTATGCACCGTTAAGAAAGTTCGTCGTTTCGAGACACCACGTGATGATAGGGTGTGATAGACTCAACGTTCTCATACAACAGGTGTTTTCAAGCCTAGCATGTACAGACATGGCCTTGAAACACACGCATACTAAGGTTCTACTTGGCGAGCCTAGCATGTACCTCAGAACACAAAACCGAAAGGTAAAGCATGAGTCATATGGATGATATGATGAACATGTCGATGTTCTCCTTTGAAGCTACATCATCTCACGTGATGATCGGTTTTGGTGTAGTGAATTTGGTTCGTGTAGTCACTAAAGACGACTAAGAGGGATGTTGTTTTTGAGTGGGAGTTCATGATAATTTTGAATTAACTTGAACTTATTTATCATGAACAACCAATCAAAGTATTTGCTCAAATTGTAGTATTCATTGGCATCCACAAACTACCTTACACTTAGATTATTATTTGAGATATAACTATTATGATATGGTAAAAATCATCTAAGATTGGTACCGTATTAGTGAAATTTAAAATTGAGTCCTATTGTAGACTTTTGGTATTTCCTACCTAGCTCCATATCATTAATGATTGATTGATCTAGAGAGCAACCAATTCCTACTTAGAATCCAGAGTCATGGTTGCTTCCATATTACTCTATCTTCAAAAGAATGTTTTGTTGATCAAGGTGATTTAGGAACTGAAAAGAGTTGTTTTCAGAAACAATCAAGTGAAAGATATATTGATATCTAGAAAATTATTTGTGGCAACATGACTGAGTATAATTTAGCGTGACAATGTTTGCTTATATTATCTGAATATATGCAATGATTGAAGAGGCTATGCGTTTGAATATTCCAAGAAGTTGGGCGCTAAAAATTATCCTCTAAATTCCTTCCTTCGAGCTATAGTAGCTTAATCATAAAATTGTTATGATGGGATGGATTAAAAGTATGGGTAAAGTCGTTTACCTCACTTGGAGATTGCTAAGAGTGGAATCTAGAAGAATTCTATTAATATGATGATATTAGTAGAACAATCAAACTCAAAGTATGACTCAATGGGTGATAGTATATGACTAACGTGCCAAAGAAAATGAGCTAGTACGACTAGCATTGTTTGATGTTGAATGATTCTTCTATAAAGTAAAGGGAATATTGAAAATAGAATTACAAAAAGATATAGGGCAGAAAAAGAAGATAACTGGAAAAGTCCAGCTCAGGAGTATATGCTTGATATACAAGTTATAGATGTATTACTAGTTAAGAAAGTATTTTTGGGTATTTTGATACCACATTGGTTGGTATGAGTTATCATACAAAGCAACGCAATGCAAGAAATACAAGGCCTAAAAGAAACTAGTAATAGATGTGGAATCGATTATGACAAGAACAGAAATAAAGAGTTATTGTGTTCATTGTCGTATCAAACCAAATATTCAAGATTTATTTTAAAAACTTAATAAGTTTTTATTTTGTTCTGGTATTTTGTGAGAACAAATGAGATTGTTCAAACTATGACCATATTCCATAACTGATGGATATGTTAATATAAATCATGTTGGTAAAGTAAACATCTATAAAACTAAATGCTAACCGTTGCAAGACATAAAAGAGTTTCAGTTAAATTGTGACACCACCATTTTAGTCCATATCGGAAAGGAAAACATGAAGGAACTCCATATTGATGGACTTTCAGAGTCATTTTGTTTTGAATAAATTGACGCTTGTGAGACCTCTTCCAAAAGATGACTAGAATTCCGTTCATAGGCCAAAGTAGAATGGACGACTAATTTAGTGGAGATTATACATATTGATGTATATAGTCCATTATGTGTAGTCATGTATGGTGCATTAATTTTTTCCTTCATAATATTCCGTCGATGATTTAAGTAGATATATGAGCATATCTATTTAAAGAGAATGGAGTTTGACATTTTTTTGAATTGGTTCAAATTATTGTTAGTACGAAGTAAAAAATCATTGTAACAAGATAATCAAGTATTTATGATTGGATCATAAAGGATAAAGTTGGAGTTACAAGTTTAGCAAAACATCTGAGGAGTTGCATAATTGTTCTACAACTTATACTTATCGAATACCCCACATTAGTTTGGAGTATTCAAGAAACAAAATCATACCTTGTTGGACATGGTAAGATTAATAAAATTGCCATTATAATTTTGTAGTTTATATATTAAGGACAACCGCTTTTACACTGAAAATAGCACCATCATGATCCATTCAAATTGACAACATATAAGATATGGTTTGGGTAGTGACCCGAATTGTCATTTTCTTAAGTTTTGGTATGCATAGCATGTGTAAAATGTTTACAACCAAAATGAGATAAATATATGTTTATAAGGTTATCCTAAAGAATACATTGGGTATTTCTCCTATCACCGACCAAAGACAAATGTTGTTTGTCAGAAAGGGTTGATTTCTCGATAAAGTAGTTCTTACGAAACAAGTGAGTGGGAGGACAGTACAAACTCAACGAGATTAGAGAATCTTTGTTATGATGTCAAGAGTAGCGCAGCACTGGAAGTTGTTCCGGGGTTTTCTATTTTGACTAAGTAGAAGACACTACAAATGTTGTAGATACTTCGAATGAGTTTCTGAACTGAACCATAAAAGTCCTAAAACTTTGTACTTAGACCAACTTACGATTTAAGAGTAAAGTGTTTTTTTGACAACAAAAGGACCTGGACCTTATAAAGGAAGCAAATGATGGGCCCTAACTTCGTAAAATTGACTATGAGTCATTATATCCGCCATAGTATCCTTGTATGAATATCAAGTATGTGACTTGGTAGTCCTTTCGATAGGAATGATGCCTAATGATAGAAAAATGGTCTATATAGCGACAAAGACATGGATTTTTACATCCTTTGAAAGTTGTACTTATCGAAAAGGTTGTTTTCGACGAAGTTCAAAGAGTTGACTACTACAAGATTTGGATCTTCCGTAGTGATGCTTTAGTCTTTGCGGATAGTTCTAGCAAAAGTTACATATTATGATATGGCTATTGAATAAGAAAACCAACTCTCCTCTCGAGGAAATTTGATCCAGGATGTGTACTTGACACAGTCTAAGAGTTTTGTAAAATTCAAAAGGTTTCTAGAAAGGCATGCACACTTCAATGGTTGAAGTGAGCATAACAAAGTTGAAATATTTACCTTAATGAAGTTATCAAAAGAGTTTGATTCCATCATGAACGATAAAGATGCTTGTAGAGTTACAAGAAATTAAGTGGGAGCGCTATGACATATTTCCAGTACTTTATGTAGATGACATATGGTTGATAGAAAATATGTATTTTAAATTAACACGGTTAAGATTTTTATATTGATGAAAGGCTTAGAAGATATTGGGCATCAATATCTATAAAAGATGGATTGAAGCGCCTGATATGATTGAAGTCAAATTACATAGATGAAATATTTAAGTCAATATCGAAATGACAAGAAGGAGTTCTTGTCACATGGAAAATAATTGAGCAAGATTCAAGTGTTTTGACACATGATGAGCATCATTGAAATTGAGATTTCTAAGTCATGTTTCCATGCTATGTACACAACGAGATGAGTCATATGCTATAAAATGTTATAGCAGGATAATTCATATGATGATTAGACAACAATGGGAGAGATCCTTGTGTCATTTTAGAAATGATAAGGATATGTTTTCCTATGTAGTAATGACAAAATGTTAGTTATAATATGTTACACTAGTAGTCTTGTCATCTATTCAAATAATCTTATCTCAATTAAAATATGTAATGAAGGGTAGCACAATAGGCTGGAAGAAAGTTCCATGCTGGATTTGAAAGAGTTTCAAAATTGAAGTATCGTGACGGATACTACAACAAAGGCTAGTATATCGTTGTGTTGACAACAGATAATAAGTGTATTTTATGTCAAGGAGTTCTTTATTGAACTTGGTGAATTTCCAAGAATGCTGACACTATGAAGCTGCATTTTCACAATGTTAGTAAAATTGATTTAAGCTGAGGAATTAAGGTCTCACCGGAACTTGGTGAATTTCCAAGAACGCTCACACTATGAAGCTACATTTTGACAATATTAGTGACATTGGTTTAAGCTGAGGAATTAAGGTTTCACCGATTGACCAAATATATACAAAGCCATCTCATTAGAGAATGAGTGATGCGTGTAGACGCAAAGAACATGCAAATACAATAGGACCTGAACAGTTCAGATCTTTTTTTAATGATGTTTACCACATGAGAAGCATGGTAATAACACTGGAACGCCATATGTGTTAAGTGCTTACAGACTAGATTATTGACTCTAGTGCAAGTGGGATACTGAAGGGAATATGCCCGAGAGGCAATAATACAATGGTTATTATCGTATTCCTTGTTTATGATAAATGTTTATTTCTCATGCTAGAATTGTATTAACCGGAAACGTTGATACATGTGTGTTTAATAAACAAACAATGGCTCCTAGTAAAGCCTCTCTTTTAACTAGCTCGTTGATTAATAGATGATCAAGGTTTCCTGATCATGAACATTGGATGTTGTTAATAAAGGGGTCATGTCATTAGAAGAATGATGTGATGAACATGGACCCAATATCAAGATAACAATACGATCAAGTCATTTAGTTTATATTGTTATATCTTGCGTACGAAGTAACTTATTCCTTAGACCATGAGATCATGCCAATCACTGGTACCGGAAGGGTGCTTTGATGTCACCAAACGTCACACCATAACAGGGTGACTATAAAGGTGTCGTTAGGTATTCAGAAAGTATCAGTTGAGGATCATGGATCAAGAGTGAGATTTGTCCATCCAAAATGATAGAGAGATATACTCTGGGCCCTCCCGGTGATATCACATCGACACCGCTTTCAAGCACGTGATATGATCACAAGGATGTTATATCATGGGAACGAGAAAAGAGTACTTTTCGGTAACGAGATTGAACGAGGTATGGTTGATACCAATGACCGAATCTTGCACAAGTAAAATATCGCGAGACAAAGGGAATTAGTCACGACATTGATGGTTCACACGATCACGAGAGTCATCGTTGAATATATAGGAGTCATCACGGATCTCCAGATCCCGCTGTTGATTATTGATCGGAGAGGAGTCTCGATCATGTCTATCTTATTCGCGAACCGTTGGGTGACACACTTAAGGTCCGATGACGCGTTTGAGAGGATACGAAATATCGAAGAATGTTTTGGGCAGCACCGAAATTGTTTCGGGGAAAATTGAAATGGTTCAAGGGGTTTTTCATCGAATGGTTGTTAATAGAATTAACAAATGATTCAAGGTGCTATATACAAAAGTTTGTTAATAGAATTAACTAATTCTGAAATAAAGAAATAAAAATGTTTTATTTATTTATTACAGAAAAACTCTTGTATTTTCTAAGTGGAGTTTTAAGGGAAAATGAGTGGGTGTGAGTGGAGTGTCCACTCACATGATGAGGGAAGAGGTGGGGGCACACCCATGGGCTGGCCGTACCCCCCTTGGGCTGCCTCCCCCTCTCCTATAAATAGAGGGCATGCGCTCCCTATCTCTCACACACTTGCCCACCTCACTTCCTCTCCACCTGCTGCTCCATTCCATGGTCTCCGACTTGGCGAAGTCCTGACCGTGGGATTCTTCACCACCACCACCACGTCGTCGTGGGATTCTTCACCACCACCACGTCGTCGTGCTACTGAAGTTCTGAGGGATCCTCTACTTCCGCCTCCTCGCTGGATCGAGGGAACGGAGGTCGTCATCAACTGTACGTGTGACCGATCACGGAGGCACCGCCGGATTGCGGTGCACATCTTCTCGCTATCGGGATCGTTGTGAGTACGACTACGCCAACAACGAGATTCGATCTCGTAACGCTTTGTGTCTTCGAGGGTATGTTCTTCTTAAGACTCTCTCTATGGTCGTTGCTTTCATCTCCAAGATTAGATCTTGGCCTTTCAGGTGTCTCTCGCGTAGGAAATTTTTGGTTTTCTATGAAACGGCCCCTTCAATGGGGCGGTTATCCCGACCTCGGAGGAGAGTTTTGCCTGCTGGTTACCGGCCAGGGGTGCGACGGGTGTCGAGGTGCGTGACCTTTGGACGATCGTAAACCTGATCTGTTGGTGTCTGTGGAGGCATCGTAACGCGGTTGTGTTCGATGGCCACAATCCCTCAGCCCAGAGAGTGATCCAATTGGTGGCAGGTGAAGCTGAGCTGTGGTGCGCCGCAAACTAGTTTAGAGGCAGCTTAGGCTCAGTGGACAGGTGGAGGTTTGCCGAGTGATCGCTTGTATTTTTGAGTGGGTTGCGTTTTGTGCGTCTGTGCCTGACGCGTTGTACTAGGCCGCTTGGCCTCTTCTTCTATGAAACCGATACGTCTTCCAGGACGTATCCTTAAGAATGATGATCAGCTGGACAGTCAATGCTGGTTAGAGCACGCCAGAGATGCACAATATGGGGCGCCTTTGGTAGGAGCCCAAGACCAGGCCATGCTTAAAAAACTAGTTGCATGACAGTAGAATATTTGGCTCCACGAATTTTAAATCATATTGGACCAGGACTGGGGGAACGGCCGAATCGGCAGTTTTTTCAGCGCCAGGCTGAGTGGAGCGCAAACGCGCACGCGCGCGTACACGCGGAGACCCCGCGTCCCATCGGGAAACACGCGTCATAAATCCCCTCACCGCTATCTCTCTCTCCCTGCTCACTCCACTCGCTTCTTCTCCCACCTCTCCCTCACCGTCGACGGTTCCCCTATCTCCGGCAGCAGCGGAACTCGACGACCTGCATCGTGGGTGGAAGCGGAAGCGGACGGCCGGGCGTCTCCTTCTCCGCGATGTCGTCGTTGACAACGCTCCATCGAGAGCGCATTCATCCACTCTTCTTCCTCGTCGGCGGCAATGTCGGTAAGAGCATCCTCAACCTCTCCTGCACTCATATGCACCATAGATCTTTAGATCATCGTTGTTTCTTTGCGGTAGAGAGACATGCAGAGTAGATCTAGACTGTTTTAGGGTTCGATCTGTGTGTAGGCCACAAAATGTCATCGTTTTTGACGATTTGGTCTTAGTGCATGCATTTGTTTGCCGGATGCTTTGCTGCAATCTCATTCACGTTGAGTGTGATCTCATCTTTCATCCGATTTGCATGTTTTAGGGTTACGGTTTGTAGATTTGGGGATGTTGTCGACGACATGGATTAGATTAGGGTTTATGTTCGGCCAATGATGAAGCAAATTGGGGAAAGGAGAGTCAAACAATATTTTGCAGTGTATACAAGAGATGATTGTATAATGACATGGTACTATTGGCGGTCTCTTTTCCCCGATTGGTGTTCTGAGACCGTGATTTCGTAGCCTGCAACCCTTTTGGTGCCAATGGTGAAAGCTTGGACATCCAAGTCCAAGTGTTGGACTAAATGACCTTCTGAGATGATTATATGTTGTCCATCTAACTTGGTCCTTTAGTTCCCACGCTTGGAAACAATGACTATTTCCAACCACTTAGCTTAATTCATCTCATGTATTCATGGTCATTGTTATGTACTTTACACTGCTTGTTATGCTCTTCTGTATGATGTTGAACATGGCCAATGATTATATTGTAGCACATCATATTTACTAGGAGGTGATTATTCAGGACTTTGCGCAATGTACAACCTTATAGTTGTGATAATTGTAGGCTACCAAACGCACCCTTCACTTCCTTATGCATTTCTCTGTGTCCTAAAAAAATCATCTCCTTTAGATGATTGTGCTTGTTCTTTATGAGGCCTATTGGTTACTGTTTTTATGAAGGCAAGTTGTGATTTTACTGATGGTCAATGAAGATGTGGTCGGCAGTGCCAAAAGTCAGCCATCAAAATCAGTAAGCAGTCACTAGTAGTTGCATCTAATTGTTTTTGTTGGCTAGTCTGGTGGCGCAAACCTTTACTGCTCGATGATCACTAAGACCTTGCACATTGTCGAGGATTACATAATGGCACACTAACTGTGTAAGGAGGTGACCTTGTAGTACCTTGAGCATTGTACAACCATATTGCTTGTGCATTACTCTTGATCCTACAAGAGTCATCTCCTGCCATGTTTGTGTGATTGTTTTTATGAGGCATGTTTTTATGTGACTGTTATTCTAAGGCATGTTTTGATGAGTCCTTATTAGGAGGCATGTTCTTCTCGCCAATGATATAACTATGCAACCTAGCAGTTCGGGTGTTGGTGTAAAGGATCCTGTGACTTGTTCAACTGTTGTGCATGTATCTTGATCCTTTACTTCCAATACCTGGACAAGCAGTGTTGTAATTAATAGATGAGGCCATCTTAGGCCATAGTTTACCATTTCTGACCGAGTTTTTTTTGCAGGCCTCGAAGAAGAAGGATTACACGGTGATCATGGGTCAGGTCCCGCCCTCCAAGAAGAAGAAGACATACTATGGCTGGATTAAAGAGGAGGTGTCCCCCACCAACTTCTGCAAAGTGGTGGCCGCCTCTAACCTTGGCTTGCTCCCTGTCCCGGAAGCCTTCACGCCATACCTGGGTAAGCTGACGGTGAAGATGAGACTGGAGACGAACACCGGCTGCGTCTGGATTATCGACCTGGAGGAGATCAATGGGAGAGCATGCCTCGATAGGAGCTAGGCGCCATTTGCGACGGCTCACGACATACGCATGAGCTACCAACTCCTTTTAGAGAAGGTAGCTGCCAAGACGTTCAGGATCGTCATCTTTGACCACACCGGTGTCGAGATCGTCAAATGTGTCCTCCTTACCGAGACAACGTCCTGATGGACGTTTAAGCTAGGACTTATGTTACATGTTTATGATGTGTCCTCCTATGTACTGTTGTGACTTCTTGTTCTGCTACCTCTTTATCTTACTTGTTTATGCTACCTCTTTATGTTACCCTTACCTATTTATCCTATCGTTCATACTTTCTTGGTAATCTCACCATATTATAGAAAAGGTTACCGTACACATAGTCTTGCATGTAGCCAAACACTGCGATGGTTGCATTAGATCATGCAAAACAGAGAACCAAACGACATGCAGAAAGTGGCCCATTTTCTAATGCAGGCTACCTAACAACATGCAGATCAGAGATGAGAGGTTGGCTTTGCTCAGCCAGGCCACGCCCGGACTGTCCCCTGCAGCCTCAAAAGGGCTACAGACTACCAAACGCACCCATGTGATGGCTAGGTTGAGACTCCAAGTGCAGAGTGTGTAGCTAGTGGCAAGCCTTCTTCCCCACGAGGGTGACTCGAGGGTTTATATCGAACTCTTGGGGAGCCAGTATTTCAGCAGTTGTATCCAAGCTTCCTCCAGGATCCTGCAAACAAGTAGAGAATTTTGTGCCCTCAACCTCACCAAGTGGTTGTCAAGCACAAGGTGTGAGACTTCTAAATTGCAATGCAAAACTGAAAGTAAATGTGCAATAATTAAATCTACTACTAAATGCAAATGAGAAAATAAATATGCAATGGATTGTTTTTGTATTTTTGTGATGCAAGTGGTGATGGAGATAATGTAAATTCGAATTGGAGATGCAAGTAAAGTAAAGTGCAAGTAAAGTAAATTGCAGCAAAGTAACTAGAGTGTTTTCTTATAATTAAAATAGGACCGGGGTTCATGGTTTCACACTTGCATTCTCTCAAATAAAGTAGACGGTGGACATAAAGAATTACATGTGAGATTACAATAACATGTTTAACATTGAGTACTTTCATATGGGCATCACGTCCTAGCATAGAGATCTCTACGGTCATATTGATCCCTCTTATACTCCACCAAGATGCGAAATAAATCATAACACCTCGATAATTAAGGAAAAACCAGAGTATAGCTTTAAGCAATGTGACATGAAGTTGAAGTAAGAACTTGCTAGATCTAGTCATGGAGATTGATTAGTGTCACTTCAAATCCCCGGTAACAAGGTACTCCTTTTTATCCCTAGTGAGGTAACTAAGAAAGGTTTAACAAAACCTAAGTGGATCGCTGAACTTCTATCACTTTCACAGCACTAGCCACCCCCCGTTACTCCAACTAATGCACCCATCACCCCACACATGCTCTCAAGAACTAGATTGATCAAAGCTAGGAAATAAGAACGGGGTACATAAGATACATCTACTCAAATAACTCAAGAGAAACAATTGCAATCTCAGATTCAATAACTCATAGAAAAGATCCACCACATAGGAATTACAACGGTGCCCATAATCATGTGAGGCAGCTCATACGGATCTAATTAGTGAAGCACATAGAGAGAGAGATATAAGTGCTACTTCCACAAACCCATAGCCCTGGGGTGGACTACTCCCTTTTCATGGAGATGTCGATGGAGATGACGTTGGAGGGGTAGGAGATCACACCAGCGGCGCCCTGCCGGAGGTTCCCCCCTCCAATCTGGAACTTCTGGTCTCTGTTTTGGTGTTTCGGCGGTGCTCCCCTCCGTAAGGGTACGGGGGACCCTTTTTATAGTCGGTTTTAGGTCAAGACGGAGTCGGTAAGTCGAAGATGGAAGGAATTGGGGCCACAGGGGCCAAAAGGGAGCCTCTCACGCGGCCAAGGAATCTGGCCGCGTGGAGGGTCCTCTTTTGGGCCTCCTTGCCCAATTCTCGTGGATCCTTCGCCCGCAAGTCTTCTCCTTCCAAGAAAATGACCCCCGCAGATTTTCAGGTGATTTCGCGGAAGTTTGCCCCCTGAAACGTCAAAAATATAGAAAACGAGGTTTCTGACAGGCAGGGTTAATTCCATAAAAGTTGGGGGACTTTGTAATTTAACCCCAAAATACTATAAAATATTGAATTATACCCTTATATGATGCAATATGTAATAGAAAACCATGTGAAAATATGCAAAATTCATCTATGCATTTTACATGCATCAACATCCCCAAGCTTAACCCATGCTCGTCCTCGAGTATGAAGGTGATAAAACTAAGATGAGTTTTGCATATTGAAACAATCATGGGATATCAAGGAGGATTATTCATGCTACATATAATCAAATGATTAATACTAGAAATGAGTAGCAATATACAATTCATGTTGTAAGAAATATCAAATATGCAAGCAAAGATGCTTCATGAAAGTTCACAAAGTGTATAATGAAATAAAAGCACTATGGACCAAATGCATACACACAATGAAAAATAAAATCCTATATTGGTCAAAGAATAGCATAATGGAGAATAGAAAATATGGTGGACACTTTGGAGAAAATTGAGTAGAGGTAAAACATGATCAAGTCTTATTTAGCCTCTAAATTATTCAACTAAAATTACTAATTGAAATGTGGTATCCATTGATCTAGGACTCTCATTGCCCCTTTATCACTAGCATCTTAAAATTGTGAGTATTGAAGTAATGAGAATGACAAGGTGGTTGAAAGCCTCATGCCCCGCGAGTGTGAAAACTACTCCATGATTACTCAACTTAAGATTCCTAATAAGTTTTGTACAATCATAATAAGTATTAATGACATCATAGAGAACCACAAAGAGGTACCTCTTTCCCCATGACATGGAAACAAGCCCATGTTACAATGACAAGATGAACAAACGGAGTAGACTCATCATCCTTTTTATTTTCATTCACTATTATGCATAGCTTCTTATTTTATTATAGGATGTGTTGTAGAGTCACTCAAGCTGTAAGTAAATTTCCACCATGATAAAGCATCGCTTGGGTTAGCGGCCCAATGCGTTTCTCTAGTCATATAGATACTTACTCATCAAAACTTACTATTCCTCTATTTCATTTCGGCATGGCAGGAGTTCAAAAACAAAAGTACATGATATCAACCAAATGTAAATTTTTTGTGCAATGTTGAAAGCTTTCCGGTGATACACGTTTATAGCTAGCTCCCAACCACACACTTGTCAAACGCAAAACTTGTGGCTCCCATTATTGGTTCATGTTTATTAGATGCATAAAAAGTAAAGTGTGCCTTCAAAAGTTCGTGAGAGTCCTATCCCAAGTTCAACCCATGACAATTAATAAAGTGAATATTTTAATTTAGAACATAAATAACACAATAACATGGTGAACATACTCGGAATAGCAATGAAGCTAATGGGAAGATATGGTGGACTCACTGGAAATACTTGGCTAAGGAGTGTTGGAAACAAGTTTTTACTTGTTGGAATTTTTAAATTTTTGGGCTAGCAAGAGGGAGATAGTTGACCAGCTACTATGCATGCATATGTCCATAGAACTACTCATTTCATGACAAACTAAATAAACCAGCAATTAACATCAAGGACATGAATAAGAGATAGCTCAAGACAACATTATTGCAAATTTCTACACATAAAAAGCCTATAAATCATGCAAACATATGTAGCTCTTCAAATCAACCATGGCATCCCTATTCCAAGTCATAATACTAGCATCCAATACATTCCAACCCCAAACTCCAGTAGCTAAATCTCATATAAAATGATGGGTGTGGTCTTATCAAAACAAAAATAAAAACAAAAACTAGGCGCTTCAAGTCTCTACGATAAATGCTTTGCTTAGAAAAACAGAAAGTAGACGTGTGCTAACCAAAATAGTGTAGCTCCAGTGGGGTGTTCATCACATCCCCAAGCTTATGGCTTTCACCATTCTTGGATGTCTTGAGGCGCAGCTCCTCTATTCCCTGTGAAAAAAAATTCACAAAACATGTTTCTCCCATTCTTTTTCTATGGGGTGAGATTAGCAAGGACAAACAAATCACATGATTGCTATGCAAAATTCCAAATCAAATGCTCCAGTAGATAGACAATAAGGTTAATTATGTTGTATGTTCACTCACTTTCTTGAAAGAATAATGGAATTCGATTCCCAAGCCCAAAGAGTGCATAAAACAAAAGAAGGCAGAATCTGTCCAGAAAAGCAGCAGAAGCAAAACAAACGTTTTTACCTAAGCTAGACTCGTCAAAAAATTAAGCCAATTTTTGTGCTTACAAAGGACGAAAAGTTGCAGAACGTAATAAAAAATTAGCTCAATCCGACATACCAATAAAAAACGTAAAATCATACAGTGAGCAGACTCGTGCTGAAACAGAAATTTTATGCACTAGGATAGCAACTTATAAGTCCAAATGGGTTTGACTTGACTCTTTATTGAAAACTCCAGAATTAAAACAAAAAAAACTAATATCTTGAGACAGCAAGAGGACACTAGGAAAATCCAAACAAAAACAACCGGGTTGCCTCCCGTAAAGCGCTTTCTTTACAGCCATATAGCTAGGCTTTACTTACTTGATAATCAAGAGGGATAAAGCTCATGACGGAGCTTGTTCTTCAGCGTGCCCCTCTTCATGGGAAAGTGCTCCATGCTTTTCTTGTGAGGGAACTGAAACTTGACATTCCCTTCCTTGGAGTCTATGATTGCACCTGTAGTACGAAGAAAAGGTCTACCCAAAATAATAGGACTAGGGGATTTATCCCCCATATCCATAATAATGAAATCAACGGGTACGAAAGTCATGTGCAATTCAATCATAACATATTTTACTTGTCCTACAGCATGTTTAGTAGAGTTATCAGCAAGGACAAATTCACTTGAGCACTTTTCTAAATTTTCTAGTTCTAGCAATTCATATAATTCTTTAGAGAGTACCGATACACTAGAACCTAGATCTAACATAGCATGGTGAATTTCTTTTCCAATTGAAACTAGCACCTTGGGGATCCATGCATCCCCAAGCTTAGGAGGTATCATGGCCTCATTCTTGTACCTAGCAATTTTTTCTTGCAAGACATGATTAGCAATATAAGATCCAAAGCCAGGTTGATTAACATTTATAGTGGGATCACTAGCAAATTTTTGTAGAGTAGCAATAAGTTCTTGCAAGCTACTTTTTTCTAAATCAAGCAATGGATCCTTAATTTCAGTAAGCATCATAATTTCCTCTACTTTTCCTTTTCTATTATGCATATTAAAAATCTCATAGCGATCATCAAAAATATCCTCGGGTACTTCAGACTTTTTTAAGCTCTCTTTAATTTTAACCTCTAAGAGCAAACTTTCAAGAAAAACATGGGTATTTGCAGCATTAGTACTAGTAAAAGATCCCCCACATTCATTATCTAAAAAGGCTCTAGAAGTTTCAGAAAGTCCCTTATAAAACATATGCATAAGTATCCAATCTCTAAAGCCATGCCCTATTCCATATGCTCTACTTCTAAATCTCTCCCATGCTTGTATCATTGATTCATCTTTTTCTTGTTTAAAGGTAATGAGCAATTGTTTAACATTGTAATTCTTTTCAGCATGACAAAACCTTTCAATAAATGCAGCCCTTAAGTTGAACCAAGTAGTAAAATTGCTAGGAGGCCATCTTAATATCCAATCTAATGCTTTGCCTCCTAGTGAGTAGGGAAAGAGTTTAACTTTAGTAGTGTTGATGTTTGCATGATTCAAGTTCAAAGTTTTACATCTTTCATCAAATTTCTTAAGATGGAACAAAGGGTCTTCTTTAGGCTTTCCATAGAAACGAGATTCATAAATCATTTTAATAACACTAGGATCTACCTCTAATTTTTCAACGGGAATATTTAGCTCTTGAGGGAAATTCCTAACACTGAATGGCCAATAAATTCTCTGCTCCATTTTCCAAGTTTTTATGTAGTTTTTAATTTTTTATGCAAAACAAAAGTAAAGTAACTAAGCAAATTCGAAATACGAAAATAAACTAGATAACTAAATGCAAAACTAAAATGCAAACTAAAATAAAATATGCAAGACAAAACAAAAACAAGAACAAAAACAAAACAAAAACAAAAACAAGACAAGAAACAAAACAATCTACTTGAAAGAAGGTGGAGATAGAAAGGACGGTACTCACGTAGGTGCAACCTCCCCAAGCTTAGGTGTTTGCACACCTTGTTGGTGATGAAGACTTCTTGTGAGCTCCCTTGGACAACTCCTTCACCTATGGCTCCCCGGCAACGGCGCCAGAAAAACGCTTGATGGCTAGGTTGAGACTCCAAGTGCAGAGTGTGTAGCTAGTGGCAAGCCTTCTTCCCCACGAGGGTGACTCGAGGGTTTATATCGAACTCTTGGGGAGCCAGTATTTCAGCAGTTGTCTTCCAAGCTTCCTCCAGGATCCTGCAAACAAGTAGAGAATTTTGTGCCCTCAACCTCACCAAGTGGTTGTCAAGCACAAGGTGTGAGACTTCTAAATTGCAATGCAAAACTGAAAGTAAATGTGCAATAATTAAATCTACTACTAAATGCAAATGAGAAAATAAATATGCAATGGATTGCTTTTGTATTTTTGTGATGCAAGTGGTGATGGAGATAATGTAAATTCAAATTCGAGATGCAAGTAAAGTAAAGTGCAAGTAAAGTAAATTGCAGCAAAGTAACTAGAGTGTTTTCTTATAATTAAAATAGGACCGGGGTTCATGGTTTCACACTTGCATTCTCTCAAATAAAGTAGACGCTGGACATAAAGAATTACATGTGAGATTACAATAACATGTTTAACATTGAGTACTTTCATATGGGCATCACGTCCTAGCATAGAGATCTCTACGGTCATATTGATCCCTCTTATACTCCACCAAGATGCGAAATAAATCATAACACCTCGATAATTAAGGAAAAACCAGAGTATAGCTTTAAGCAATGTGACATGAAGTTGAAGTAAGAACTTGCTAGATCTAGTCATGGAGATTGATTAGTGTCACTCAAATCCCCGGTAACAAGGTACTCCTTTTTATCCCTAGTGAGGTAACTAAGAAAGGTTTAACAAAACCTAAGTGGATCGCTGAACTTCTGTCACTTTCACAGCACTAGCCACCCCCCGTTACTCCAACTAATGCACCCATCACCCCACACACGCTCTCAAGAACTGCTGGTCTCTGTTTCGGTGTTTCGGCGGCGCTCCCCTCCGTAAGGGTACGGGGGACCCTTTTTATAGTCGGTTTTAGGTCAAGACGGAGTCGGTAAGTCGAAGATGGAAGGAATTGGGGCCACAGGGGCCAAAAGGGGGCCTCTCACGCGGCCAAGGAATCTGGCCGTGTGGAGGGTCCTCTTTTGGGCCTCCTTGCCCAATTCTCATGGATCCTTCGCCCGCAAGTCTTCTCCTTCCACGAAAATGACCCCCGCGGATTTTCAGGTGATTTCGCGGAAGTTTGCCCCCTGAAATGTTAAAAATATAGAAAACGGGGTTTCTGACAGGCAGGGTTAATTCCATAAAAGTTTGGGGACTTTGTAATTTAACCCCAAAATACTATAAAACATTGAATTATACCCTTATATGATGCAATATGTAATAGAAAACCAAGGGAAAATATGAAAAATTCATCTATGCATTTTACATGCATCACCATGTAGTAAGAGCATATGCTTTTTGGGCACCACTTTTAGGGTTTTTGAACGCCTATCCAATGGCTTGTTTTGCAGATGCGCTAAATCCGCGCACTAAAATGAGTAACCGTTTTTCAGATGTGGTAAACTCGCGTGCTAAAAATGCAAATTGAAACTGAAATTTGAACGAACTTTGATCAAACTTAACTGAAATTAAGCTAAATTTAAACGCAAATTGAAACCTAATTTAACTACGACTAATCGAAGAACTCGCTGTCCGAACCTGAGCTGGTGCGGTCCGACGTCCCCAAACTTCGTCCCACCTCGGGTCTTCGGAGACCCAGTCTGGCGCGTTGGGGTGTTTGACGGCGGCCTCCATCTCCGCGACATCGACTTTTTGTCGGGCGCGCTTTGTGGCCAACTGCTAGACGTGCGCCGCCCGGCACTGCGCCCAGTAGGCATGCTCATCGAGGATGTCCTATAAGATGTGGGCGCTAATCCGCCATGTTCCACTCTTCTTCTTAGACGAAGGTGAGGCGGCACTACCGTAGACCCTTTCGCCACCGGCCTTCTTCCGTCACGAGGCGCGGAGGCGGCGCCAGGTCATGCGCCTGCGGGCGCGTGAAGACGTCGCAGAAGTGATACCCACGAGTATAGGGGATCATTGAAATCTTCGTTGGGAAGTATTACACAAATTTATAGTTCGACTCAAGGGAAACTCAAGAATAACGACAAGACTTTGGAAATTAAGACGTCACTCTCAATCACACTTGTATATCAATAGTAGTAATATGATTCAAGTAACCAAAATAAAACAAGAGTAATAACAAGGGTTTCTAAGTTTTCACCGGAAAAGTGAAAGTGTAACTCAGAGATTTAAAAAGTAGGCATGAGGTGACAGCAGGGTGTTGCATGAATAAGATTGATCATATAATCTTCTCGGCGGTGCGCGGAGCTAGGATGCCAGGGCGGCGGCCCTGGAGGCGGCGGGAGTCCTTTGGTTGGCGGGCGTGCCAAGGACTCAGATGCTTGTTCGTGACCATGGCCACAGGGGTGGCACGGTGGCGGGCGATTGACCTGCGGTGACGGTGGCTCGGGTGTCGAGGTCGACGTTCGGTGCCCCGTGTAGAAGGCGCGGAGAGTTTGCCGGGGGGAAACCCTTGCCCGGGTCTTCTCGGGACACGGCGACGACATTCTTGGATGTCGTCCCCTTCTTGGAGGCGTCGCAGCGGCGTCTCCGGCCTTCTAGGCTCCGGATGAAAATCCTAGATCTTCGGATCGGGCGGCGGCGGCGCTATGGCGTCGTGTGCTTCTTGAAGTCGCCGCCTTGGAGTTCACGGCGGGTCGATCTGCGGAGGTGGCGTCGGGCTCCCTCTGCCCATGTTTGTGACTTGCCCTGCACCACGGTGTTTCCTGCTAGGGGCCTTGCTGATTGTGCCTGTTTGCAGCCTTGCGGACAGTGGCGGTGTTGCCCCTCTTGGTGGTGCCATCCTGGTTGATGGTGTGGGTCTCGACGGTGTGCCGCGTGCGTTGGTGTGCCCGTGCTCTTGGCGAGCTCCGGCCCAACACCTCTGCCCGTCCTGATCGTGCTTCGTCCTCGGGGTTGTCTACCGTTGGTGTTTCACCTGTAATCGCGTCGGTAGCTCTGTTTTATTTCGTGTGTGTGTGCAGTGTTGGGTTGTAAGCTGGTTACAGCATCATGTAAACCTTTCGCCGTTTGTGGTGTTATTAATTTAACACCGGGCCTCTGGCCTAGTATCTAAAAAAAAATAATAAGATACAAATAGCAATGGGGCTTTTCTCTAACTCCGATATATGTAGGTATGTGATCCGAAAATAGTTGTGTGTACTAACCAAGAGAATTTGCACAAGATTGATTGTCCTACCTGCCCATTTCACCGGGAGCAACTTGGAACTACAGGTAATTAAGATCTACCCTTTCGAATAGCCCGGAACAACACATTAACACTTCATGAACACATAGAATCCTCAAACTAATACATCTCCCCCTTGTTTTCCCTATAAGTCACATTTAGGGTTCGTAGGTTCAACATAATAGCAGGTAATACACTTTGCAGATAAATACCAAACTCAATTATATGATTAGGCAAAGTAAGCTAAGTACTGAAATCATGCCACTCGGGCCCTAGTATCAAGCATTAAACATAGCATAAGTGCATCAACACAATACAAAAGTATCCTCAAGATAAACCCCTATAATCTCGAACAACAGGTATCATTACATGATCAATCCCATCCAATCCCCATCCACCTCATATGCCTACAGCGGACTTTTCACACATGGTGATGGTGAGGGACCTCATGGTCGATGGATATGAAGGTGGTGAAGATGGTGGCGAAGATGGCCTCTGGATCCCTCCTCCGAGGGAGAAATCCTGGATCAATATGTCTCCAAAAACAAAGATCGTAGTGATGGCGCCGCTCTGTTTCGCGAATAGTTCTCTCCTTTTAGGCCAGCCATTTTTTCGTATATATGAGGGGGTGCCCGAGGCCCAAGATAGGTAGGCCCACACGACCAAGAAATCTGGATCGATCTGTCTTCGAGGCCCAAGATAGCTAGCATACTTTGGTGGTGGAGGTGGTGGTAATGCAAACTCAAAGCTTCCAATCATAAAAGTATTTCTTTGAATGGAATTCATGCTTTTGTTTACAATTGTAACATAATTCTTCTTTGGATAATAAATGGTATGCTCATTGCCTTTAACATTCAATGTCACTTTGCTCTCAAGGCAATTTACCATAGCCCTTCAAGTGTTCAAAAAGGGTCTTCCAAGAATAATAGATGGATTATCATCCTCAGGCATTTCTAATATAAAAAAGTCAGTGGGAATTAACACATTAGCAATGGAAATAGGAACATCCTCACATATACCTATAAGCACAACAGTTGATTTATCAGCCATTTGCAATGAAACTTCAGTTGGAACCAATTTGTTTAGATTAAGTTTGTTATATAAAGAAAAATACATAACACTAACACCGGCTCCTAAACCACATAATGCATATTTCACATAAGTTTCTTTAATATGAGAAGGAATAGTGGGGATACCAGGATCTCCACGCTTTTTAGATAGTTTTCCTTTGAAAGGGTAATTAGCAAGCATAGCAGTAATTGCACCATTTGGTATCTTTCTTTTATTAGTAACAATATCTTTCATTTATTTTTAATATGGATGAATTTTAATAGCATCAACAACAGGAATTTGTAGACATAAAGTTTTAATCAACTCAAGAAACTTTTCAAATCTAGCATCATCCAAAGATTTCATTACCTCTTGGGGATGTGGTATGAGTCTTTGCACCCATGGATCCCTTTCTTTACCTTTTTGTTGATTTGGATGCTTCTTCTTTTTATTCTTCTCAATAGATGGTTGAGGGTCTTCTTTCTCAGCAGGTTCAAGTTCTTCATTATTTTCTTCTTCTTGTTGTTCTTCATCAGGTGGAAGTGATTCTTCTTCTTCAATGTTATCATCTCCAGTCTCCGCATGAGAAATAGAAATATCCTTGTCTTGTTCTTGAGAATTTTCATTATCCTAATTTTCATTGGGACATTATTCTGCAGAAAATTTCTTCTTGAGAGCCTCTTTCTCTTTTCTCTTGGGCTGGTTTTCAGGATAGTTAGGATCCTGAGTACTTGCACCACCTCTAGTATTAACTCCACAAACCTGTTTCTTCTCAATAAGATTTTCATACAATTGATTTTAAATAGAAACCATTTGTTCAACTTGATTATTCATCATCTCATAGTGTTTAATAATTCTTCTAACTTATCCTACACTAGCATTTAAATTTTCAGAGAGAAATTTAATTTTATGAGAGTTCTCCATAATACTCATTCTAATATCATGCTCTTCAGGATTATTACGGTAAGCAAAATCATTAACATACGACACATCAATAGCTGGTATTACCTTTTCTTTATCTTCTATAGGGCATACATCATTAACTTGGATTGGAAAACATGGTTTATCAATAGGAAGTTTAACACCCATTTCAGATAATTCCTTGAGACGAGAGGTTTTAATTCCCTTCTCTTTAATAGCCTTGGAAGTATCTTTCATTGTCTCTTCATTTAATTTAAGAATGCATCTTTTCTTCTCCGAAAATATCTCTCTTTGATGTATCTCTTTAATATTCCAATCTTCATAATTTCTAGAGATAGTCTCCAATAACTCAGTTGCTTCATCAACGGTCATTTCCCTGAAACAATTACCTGCAATACTATCAAAATAGCCTCTAGTATTTTTCAGTTAGCCCATTGTAAAATATATCAAGTATTTCATTACTCTTCAAGCCATGGGTAGGACATTTCCTAACTATCTTACTGTACCTCCCCCAAGCCTGGGGTAAATCATCCTTCTCTTTCTGCAAAAAGTTGCTAATCTCAATAGTTAAACCATGGATCTTATTAGTAGGGAAATATTTATTATAGAATAGCTGCAAGCATTCCTCTTTGCTAGTAATAGATCCAGGTCTAAACGACTATACCAAGTTTTAGAATTTCCTCCCAAAGTAAAAGGAAACAACTATAAAAAATAATAGCGTTTGTGGATTTCATCTTTACCAAATAACACAGATAAATCATGCAAAACAACAATGTATTCAAAAGTACTTTCATTGTATCTACCATAAAACTTAAACTTCTCAGCTTTTCAATTATTTTAGAATCAAAACTAAACTCATAATCTTTGTCTTTAATTTTAATAGCTGGAGCATTCATTTTCTTAGTAACATGGAAATAATCATCAAGAGGAGAATTTTTATACTACCAAGTTTATCCAATTTATCAAAATTCGAATCCATAAAATCCATAGTAAATGCATCTTCTTCCTCAGAAAAAGTATCATAATTATCATCACAGTATTCATTATCGTTTAATTCAGATTCAACATTACTAGTAATAATAGAAGATTCATGTATTTCAGGTAACTCGGGTATTTCAGGCAATTCAGGTGTTCCAGGTGTCACTTCTTTTTTCATGCTACCACATATCTCATTATTTTCATTACTTGTAAACATCTTAGACAATGGCGAACTAGATATATTTTTACCTTTCCTTTTGGCAACAATAGCAGAAGTAACATTAGGTGAAAAGTTTGGCCTTCTTTGCAAGTCTGTACCTCTTCGAGTAGTGCAAGTGAAAGTGCATGGTTCCCCCATGTATTGTTTTGGTAATTAATGGCAATCCTTACGGACTAATGTTTGCGTTGAGACATCCTTATAGGTTTGTCCATTGGCACCACTTGAACTCCATGTGTTGGATTCAAGGTTGGATGCTATCAAGATCATCACTTAATGAACGAGAAGATACCCCGCGCGTTGCCGCAGGAAACTAATGTAATAAATCTGTGAAGTGTAATAAAAAACACATGTGAGTATCCAATGTAATAGTTTTGAAATTATAGAAAAATGCAGATTTTAGTGAAGCAGCTATAAATCTCAAAAATCATGTGTAACAAAAAAAATAACACAAAGAAGAATACAGTATAATTAAATCATAGCAAGTCATTTATGCACTCCACATTAATCTTAGTTCATTCCATCAACACGACTTATGTAACATCCCAAGTATGAAAAATAGCCATTAGAATGTTTGCTCTCTGTTATTTTATGTTTTGCATCATGACATCATGTTCATTGCATTTGTTTTGCTTGTTTTCCATTTGTTTTCCTCTGTTTTGCTTTGTTTTCCAACTGTTTTCCTTTGTTTTCCCTTGTTTTCTATTTGAATTTCAAACCAAGTTTCAAACCTTTTGTTTCATACTTGTGATGTTACAATTTCCAAAATGATATTTCAAATCAAAACAATCATTTGTTTCCATAAAAGTTGTGATTCCAAAACTATTGTTTTGTTTCTATCAAAAATTCTTTTAATACCAAACCCTTTTCAAATTCAATTAATTTCCAAAATAGCAACCCTTTTGAAAATTATGAAAATGACAAAACACTTCCATCATGTGTTTCCATTAAACTATAAATTTCAAACCATCAAATTGTTTAAATTCATTAATTCATTTAATAGCAAATTCACTTAATTCAAATGATTTTCAAATTCAATTGCAATTACAAACAGCAACCATTTTTGAAATTATGAAAATTGCAAAACAAAGCAATCACTTGTTTCACAATAAATTGAATTTAAAACTTCTAAGTGGCTTAAGTCAATATTATTCCATTAATATTGATTTCAATCAAATTTCAAACAAATTTCAAACCAGCAACATATTTAAAATATTTCTGGAAAACCAAAGTGTGTAATTGTTTCTATTACAATAATTAATCATACAAATTATCCCAAAATTTGCTAACCCCTAAAACCATCTGTTTCTCTCTCCTTTTCCCAAAGCTGCAAAAATAATAATATAATAAACAGGAAAAGAAAAGGAGAGGGGGAAAGAGCAGCCAGCCCTTTGGGCCAGCCCACCTAGCCTTGGCCTGCTACCCCTCTGCTCACCCCTAACCTCTGTACGGCTGCCATCCAGGGCACCCACGTATGCAGAGCTGCAGCAACAGACGGTCCCGAGCTCTCCATTCCCCCTATAAACCCTAGCATCGACCCCCTCCCCTAACCCTACTGCCTCTCCCCTCCTTCTTCCCTCTCCCGCCTCCATTTTTCCCTCGTCCTCTCCTCTCTGTATCTTCTCTGTTCCCTGAACCACACCACCGAAGCCCTCCGTTTTCCTCCGGCGATCGCCGCCGGGAGAGTCCCCCTCCAGCCAAGGGAGGGCCGGGAATGGAACCCCCCGGCCTCCAGCTCCCTCCTCCACCCCTCGGCTTGGACCGGGAGGGCTTCGAGCGCCGCCGCCGTCCTCCCCATCGCCGCCCGTCGCCACCGCTGCCTCCTCTCACGGTGAGCTCCTCCCCCTCGACCGCTTCCCTCTCGCTACTCCCTCCCCTCGTCTCCCCTCGTGTCGCCTCCCTCCTCCTCGCAGCAGCGCACCACGGCGCCCCACAGCGAGCCCGGCGAGTCCCTGGCCGCCGGCGCCCTCCCGCTCGACCTGACGGAGTGCAGGCGACTGAACTTTGGGTTCAGTTAAAAAACCCACCGTTTCTGAACCATAACCCCCCACAGGTCCCCTTCCTATCACCAAAGCAGCTCCACCCCACTTGGTAGCAACCCCTAGCGCGCGCACGGGAGGTGCTGGGTTCGATCCCCCAAAGCCCCCTTTTTATTTCTGTTTTGTTCTTTTCTGCCCGAAGTTCAGAAAGTCAGATCTAAGCAATTAACTCTAAAATCCATAACAAATCCAATTTTGCTCCAAATTGAATGATTCAAATTCCTGTGGATTCAAAATCTTGTGCCCTTTCCAATAGTAACAAAATTGTAACATGTTTCTGTAATACTGTTTGCACTAAATAATTAATTACTGAAAATGCAATAAAAATTGGAAACTTTGGAATTTCATAACTTGAGTTTGGTTCATCCAATTTAAGCAAACTTGGGCTCTAAAAATTTGTCTTGACGAACTCTACACATTGGTATTTTATTTGGTCACAATTGAATTAATTTTGAGCATGTTTCCCTCTGTTTACAAAAATGGCAGAATAAGAATGATTATGGAAAATTGCATAATAAATTCAATAATCACCCTAAAATTATGTTTAATAGCTCAAAATGTTCAGTGAAACATTTGCTACATGTTTTCAACCTTTTCAATGCATTTTGTTTACTGTTTTGAATATTTTAAATTGGTGCAATATTTGAAAACTTGCTAAATTCACTTAAACTTGCAAAATTCATAACTTGGGCATAAAAATTCCAAATTCCACAAACTAAATATGTTTTCCAATCAACTTTTCATGTACTTTCCAAATATAAATTTTGTTTGCTGTTTTGAATAATTTAAATTGCTGAAAACAACTGTTTCTTATTTATTGCATTTAAAATTGCCAAAATAATAACTTGCTCATTTTAAATCCAATTTCAACAAATAAAATATGTTTTCCATGGAAAATTAAACCCTCTTTCAAAATATAAACTTTGTTTTCTGTTTTGAATAATTAAAATTGGTTAAATAATTTAAACCTTGTTTAAATCATTTAAAATTGTTAAATTCATAACTTGGTCAAATTATTTTCTTTTGGGACATATAAAATATGTTTTCCAACCCTAAAAGTATAAAATTTTCAAATATGAACTTCATCTAATGTTGTGCACAAATAAAAATTCAAATAAGTTCATGTTTGAATTAAATTCATTTAATTCTTGTTTAAACTTGCTTAATTCATAAGTAATCTATTCCAAATCCTTTTTCAACAAGTGAGACATGTAATCCACCTAATATTTTGTGTTATTTCCAAATATGAACTTTGTTATCTATTTTGAACAATTAAAAGTGGTGAAAAAAACAAATGCTTGTGTAACACCTTTAAGGAACCAAAATTCCTTAACTTAATAAATAAAATTCCAAAATTGGTAAACCTTATTTCCATTTGGTTCTATTGTTGTTATTTTGCTGTTTTCCTCATCCATGCATCATGCTAATCCACTTTCACCTATTGGTTAGTTGTAAAACAATTGTTTCACCCTTAATTCATGGGCTTTCCATATGCAATCCAATTGCATGTGGGTCCATTTAATCATGTTGTTATCTTGTCAACTAGTTTATTTCTGATGCATCAATTAAATGGTCATGCATCATCCCATGTTTGTGCATTATGCCATGATATTGATTGTTTGTCTTTCTGCGTTGTTTGTTTGCTTCTTCTCGGATAAACGACGGTGTTGAGACCGACGATACTTACGACACCCCTTCTAAGGATCTAGCTCAGTACCAGGCTGCTGAGTTTGCAGGCAAGTATTCACTCACATGAACCATTGTGTTCCTTTCAACATTGGATACCGATACTTTCCGTTGTCTATTCTGCTAGCCCTATGAATCGTTGCTTTTGTTCGATCCTATCACATGTTATCCTGTAACCCTGATATTGCCTCACCTCCACTCCCATAACCCCGTTTGAGCCCGTGTCTTACTAGCATGCTTAGGGTTGTTTTGCTCGAGTCTGTCACCCGTTACTTTCTGTTACTATATTTCTATCATGTTCTGGGGCTCGATGTTAAACAACAACCTGTTAATCTTGAGGTAATAATAATTTGCTGATAAGGCACCGGCAGGAGGCCCGGCGTGGTTTTGAGGCCTGCTAGTGTCGACCCTAATTAGGAAAAGGGTCTTGTCTACTGATCCATGATGAGCGCACTAACCGCATGTGGGAAGCGAGTATGGGCGCCCCCCTCAATTTGATTCGATTCGCATATCGTCCAAATCGCCACACTTAGTCCGGGCTTTCCATTTGATGCATGCACGTGCAGGTGCGAACCCTTGGCGCCAGGGTGGAACTTTTGTAGTTGGCATTTAGGGCGGCGTGGTCTTAGAGTGCTATGAGGGTCCCCTTTTCTTCGTGGGGCTCTATTAGCCGCGCACGCACAGCATGTGGTTCTTTGGGCTTGATGCGAAGAAGAGTTGAGTTGTGTTGAGTGCCTCGCTTGGTGGGTTAGCTCCCCGCCTGGCGGGTCATTCTTACGTGTACGGCCAAATTGGTGCATCCCTGCAGGGTTAAATCTTCTCGAGAAGCCGTGTTTTCCGCGGTTATGGACTACTTGGTGAAAGTACTGGCTAACAAGTACTCAGAACAACTTACACCTAAATAATGATAACTTGACTAGTAATAGTCTTATTGACACAATAACTTGAACCATCATTATTTCAACTGTGTGAGTTATCCTCGGATTGCTTCTTTGGATAAGGGGCGAGATCCAGGATGGGTTTGTTTGGAGTTAGTAGTAGTTGGTTACGATACGCTATCTTATCTTCTTTCTGTTAGCCGGAAGTGGTAGTAACTCTGTAGTTGGTTAGAGCAGCCAGTTGCAGCATCTTTTATATCCCCTTCCTTCCGTTGAACCCAAAGCATCTGTGCTTGGTATTGACGGGTTACACTTTGGTGAACTGTGAGTCTTGCTTGCCAGTACGTTTATGTACTGACCCCTTTGGGGCTGTGGTTTCCACAGACTACGTTTCCGAGGATCCCCATGGTGGCTACTACGTGGAGTTTGACGAGGCTGCTGACGAGTAGATAGCGGACCCGGGCAGGATCCGAGACTTCGTGGATGGGCTCCGTCTTTTCGTTTCCGGCCTCTTAGGCCTATTTGGTTCTTGTCTGTACTCAGACATGTTGAATGCTTCCGCTGTGTTGTAATGATGATATGTTGGGACATGTGTCCTCTGGATGGTTGTATTTGCTATGTCTGCTCTAGTGAGAGCTATTTGCAACTTATTTCCATCTTTTGTGTCGTAGAGATCTGTTGTGATATCACTTGTTCCAATGCCGTTGACGTACCATGTGTGTATGTTTTGAAGTACGTCAATGGAAGTATCTGGATTTCTATGGGATGGTTTGCGCAGACGATGAATAGTAAGAGAATGGTTGTCACACGTTTACGTGTTGGCCTGCTCACATTGAGATGCGGGTGCCGGTATGCCCCGTAAGCCATTTATCTGCTGTTTAACGGACTGCGAGTATCCCCTAGAAGTCCGGGTGCGACAACTTAATCTATGCAACGGTATTTTCTGATAGCAAAACTATATGCCAGAGGACAATAGTGTTCCGGCATTCATGTACAAAGTTGTACATACATAAATCATAGAAGATTATTTGCAGATACAGTGGTCGAACAATTATTTTTCAGCCGACTGGTAGAATAAAATTAGGTGCAAATTCAGATCACCTTCTGTCAGCTGCACTCCACACGGTACAAAAAAAATCCCTGTCATTTGGCATTTTCCGTACATAATCGCAAAAGAAAGAAAATGTATTTTTAAAGTGTAAAGATTTCATACGAAGAGCAAGTGAATAGAGCATACTTTAGTCTGATCTCCACGGTAAGATAAGAAAAGATAAAATTATTAGGCTGAGAATTCTATCCTAGTTCTGAAAAGACAGCAGTTTTGCTGATCCTAGCATTCTACTCAGTAAAACACACGACCATACCAAGTATAAAATGTTGTTCCATTTGACCGCAAAACGTTTTCTAGGAATAGTGCATGTATGGAAAAGGCAGACATGCATGTTGTAAGGCATGAACTATTGCTTTCCTTTCTTCGCCTGCAAAAAACACAAAGTCTGCATAATATCATTTAGTGGAGGGGCATGATCATCAATATAAAGGAGAAGCCACCCCATCCAGTAATTACTTTTGTTTGAGGGGGTGAAATAGAATCTGTTTTTTAAGCTAGACATTACTTCAAAGAACAATCATAAATATCCATATGAAAAAACTAAAAGAGGGACTTAGATTTGGTACATGTTAAGTGAATGGACCAAAGGTACTTGAGTGCAGAAAAAATCCAGCAAACAACATGCCATAGCAGTAGATTCTATTGTGAGAAGATAACTGAGATACCAGCATCTCAATGAACCGTACTTGAAAAGAAAAATCACAAAGGAGGGAACAAAAACGTCTTGCTAATTATTAATATGCTCATCTCACAAAATATAACTACACGTTATCTAGGAATGCCTTGGAGAAAACAAGCAGGTGTCTGTGCCGTAGAAATACTGCTGCAGGTAAAGAGAGATCAATACTACCAAGTATACTTTTCTTATCTAGCTTTGACGTTGAACATTTAGAGTTAAAGTTGAAATTTATATACTGCAAGAAACATTAATGAATCCAAACTGAAAGAGTAGGAGTTTCCACAGGAAAAAAACAATTTGGAGGAAGAATTTGAATGACATACCGCGAAAAAGTTGCTTGTAGTTTTGGTCCAGCGCTGATCCTTTGAGAAAGAACTGACCCAATAAATAAAATTGTGTCAACGTTGCAGGGACAAAGTGGGTGAATCACGTAATTGGGATGATATGACTGCATTTATAGTACAGAACACGTAAAGATGACCATGACACATTCAGCCGGAGGTTTCCACTAGTGGAAACAGGGGCACTAGTCCCGGTTGGTAAGGCCCATTTGTCCCGGTTGTGCAACCGGGATGGGCCAGCCGGGACGAATGCCCCTCCCCCATTGGTCTCGGTTGTGCCAGGACCCGGGACAAATGGGGCGTACCACGTGGCGAACCTGGCCAGGGCTATTAGTCCCGGTTCTTAACACGAACCGGGATGCATGCCCCTTCGGCCACGGCAGTTTTTTTTTTATGTTTTGTGTTTATTATTTTCCTTTTTATGTTTTGCGATCCCCAGACCTCCCGGTGGCCCCTCCCCGGATCCCAGGAGAAGAGATTAGCCCGGTGGCCCTTCCCCGGACCTCCCGAATCCCACGAGAAGAGAGGAGCCTTGGTGGCTCCTCCCCGGAGCTCCCGGATCCCACGAGTGAATAGGTAATACATATATAGCAAAAGAAGGGCCACCTAGGGCTATGGTACTCTCCATTTACATTTAGGACCTCTGCATCTAAGAAGCCCGCAATTTCCTCCTGAAGTGCTCGTATGCGGTCCCTTGGTAGAAGACCGTCCCGGAGCCGTTCGATCTAATATAAAGAAGAGTGGTTAATATATATTAATGAAACTAAGTAACTAAAATAGATGGTAATAAGAAGAATTGACGACTAACGTACATGTAGCTGCTGTAAATTTCTGCCCTTGGGACATGTCGTCTGACGAATGAACTCGCACACGTAGTTCCACACAAGTGATTTCCGTCTCCTTGTTGCAAGCACTTTACGAGAAATGGTTTCAATCAAAATAATAATCAACCATCCATGATAATGGTATCGACACTAGAATAAAGGAGATGCGCGCGGATCTAGATAGTACTTACTTGCACAATATCAAATGTAAGCTTTGATTTCCATTCACCGGGAGACTTTCTTGTGAACCTCTTCCAAACGCTACCCGAGAAAAAAAAAGAAAAAAAAGAGTTAGTAATTACTTGATATCCGAAAACGAAACAAAGTAGTCGATATAGTGCCATATATAAAGACTGAAATTAATAAAGATTGAAATTACCGCTGGATCATTTCCTGCATGTCCGCCCACATCGCTAGGGGTTTACGTTTTGGGTCCACTACCAGTACTTTTCCTTTGTCAACTTGGAAGATTAGCAGAATATAGTGGAAGCTGCGCACGCAGAACTCATCAATTATACAATGAACATCGAGTAAGGAAAACATAATGTGTACAACACAGTAAACTAACCCGAAGTTGTAAGGAAATAGTATTTCCCGTCGGTGTTGGTGAAACAGTATTGCCCTCAGAATATTATTTTCTGTATCCTTGGCAGATAGCTCAAGAGTCTTTGCATTAACAAAATGTGGATCAATGAACCCAATATCATAGATTCCACCTCTTTTGCATCCAAGAATCTTCATTCTGCAATTATAATATATGAGTGTACTATATATATATATATATATATATATATATATATATATATATATATATATATATATATAGGAAAATGGTTCAGTACTCCTGGGTGTATGTACTCTCACGTGCAAATATACCACATAAATGAACCATTCATACCTCATTATATATATATATAGGAAAATGGTTCAGTACTCCTGGGTGTATGTACTCTCACGTGTGTATATATATATATATATATGAATATGCAATGAACGAGGTGAGCTAGAGAAATAAGTACTTACAGACAATAGGCACTAACGACAGATTTGTCGAGGGCCTGCTGCTGGAATAACTGAAACAATTCTTCAAATTGAATCATAACCAATCCATCTCCATACCCGTAGTGCTCGTCCTTAACGCGGAGACATATCTAGTCCTCAGATTTCTCAGCGGCTTCCATATACCAACTATGCACTCTTCGCATTTTCGTTGGTAGATCCTTTATCTCCTCGGGTTTGACGAGAGGCTTCCCGTACTGGTATTTGTACGCACATTCAGCTTCGGGGAAGTAGTCTAGTGTTTGCATATACTCAGCAATGGACAAACCCGCAGCAGCTGCCCTGTCTGCGTACAATGTTATAAACTCCGGATCAATTTGCTCGTCCGCAATATTAGTGCTCGGCCCCACCTGGGTATTGGAAATCACTTTGAGCGGGGACATGGATTGTTTTTTCTGCTCTCCGAGCTGGGCAACTGATTTCCCACTTTTCCCGCTTGCGCTACTACTCTTCGTCGACCGCACCATTTCCTGGTGTGACTTCAGAATAGAGCGGTCATAGTCAGATGTCAGACTCGGCTCGGGTTGATGAAGAGTCTTCACCATTTTCCATGCTCGTTCTATATCTTCTTCGGTCTCGGGGAAATCTGCCTTTTTCTTCTCCTTCCGCTTCGATTTCCACGCCTCGTATTCGTCCCTTGCGATTTTCTGGTTTTCCTTCGGAGTATAGTCGTAAGGTAACTTGGGTACCTCCTTTGGTACCTTCGGTAGGGGTGACCGTTGACGTTTGGGTGATCTATTACTTTTCCGCAGAAACTTAGTGGGCGGAGAAGGCTGACGCGGCGGCGGAGGCGACCGCGGTGGAGACGTGCACGGCGTAGGCGACCGCGCTGGAGACGGCATGCATGGCAAAAACGACCGCGCTGGAGACTGTTGCGCTGGAGAATGGCGAGGATTCGATGGCCTTGCCGTCTGATTTGGGAGCACAATGCATTCCTTTAGCCATAGAACGGTTAATTTCTTGGCTTCTCCGAGTTCAGTCAACTCTTCGTCTTCACCTTCAGGGAAATCAAGTTTTACCCGCTCGAATCCGTTGACAACTTCATCGACCCCAACAATAGCGTAGCCCCGTGGAACCGGAAGACTATGGTGAGTTGGTTCGTTGCCAATTGGTAAGACATAGCCGGCCGCCGCCTTGATGGTTATATTGACGACCTTCACGTGGAGCTCACAGGTTGTCATCTCTGTGATATCATCCACCGGGTGAATCATCGGCGGTGCATCATCACCCGGTAGCTGCGTGGACGCAACGCTGCTTTTCCGATGAGAATGTGCGGCGCCGGTAGCCTCGACTTCAGCTTCTACCATGTGTGGTATGCAGGTAGACACTATCTGATGGCTAAGTGTGTTAATTTGGTCCTGCTGCTTCTTTGGTGTCGTCGAACCCAGTATTCCACGGAGGATTGCCTTTTACGGCTCGTGTACGCCCTACGTGTTCCTTATTCCCGAGGGCGCGTGTGAGCTCGTCGTTCTCTCTATCTGGCATGAACTTCCCCTCTTTAACGTCCTTTATTGCGGTTCTCAGACTTTCTATGGGTAGAGGACTCTCTTTATGGCTTAGGTTATAGATCGCATTTCCTTCGGCGTACAACATGCCCCCATGCCCGTAGAACCATGACCTTGTCCGCTCGACCCACAAGAACGGCTCGGGAGTGATCCCCAGCTGAATTAGGTCGTTCTCCCATTTCTCCCACTTGGGACTGGAACCCTTGTAGCCAGATTGCCCCATAACATGGTGATATACCTTTTTGGCGGCGTTTTTCTTATTTGTTTTTGTCCTTTCCTCTTCATTCTCTAAAAGCTTGTACTTCGCAAAATCTGCCCATAAGGGTTTTATTTTCTCATACCCTTGAGTGAAATCTGGAGTCTTGCCCTTCTTAACATAGTCAAGGTTCAATCTTTTCTTCCAGTTTTTGAATTGCTCGGCCATCTTTTTCAGGGTCCACGCCTTGACCTTTTCCCGTAACTCAATTTTCATTTTAGCAACATCGGCCTCATTCACATCCGCCTCATTCTCGTCCACCTCCATCAAGGGTAAGTTGAAATTAGACAAGATCTTCGAGAAAAGATGATCTTTGGCTATTTTGCTGACATATGAAATTCCTTGCCTACACGGATCTTTTGGCTGATTCCACTCATGAACAGTGATCGGGATGTGATCCCTAACTAGCACTCCGCATTGCTTCACAAATTTTTGGGCAACATCAGCGGGAAGCTCGGGTGCGCCGTCTGCTGTGATCGTTTTCGATCCTATATCTTTCTGTATCTTTCAGCTTCTTTGTTGCGCCTCGTTTAGTCTTTTTTCCGGTTGATATGCTTGAACCGTATGGCTAAAAATATAAAGACTGTTAATACATGTATATAGACAACGAATGCTTCATTAATTAACATATCTATATATGCACCTCGGAGCCGATGTTTGTAATTTGTACGGCTCCACCAGAGCCGTCGGCTGCTCCCTCACCGGAGTCGTCGGTTTCTTCCTCACCGGAGCCGTCAACTTCTCCCTCAGCAGAGACGTCTCCCTGGGTGAGCTCCGGATCTCCCTCACCGGAGTTGTTCATCCACTGGCTCACATCGGTCTCTCGGTCGGCCCCGCGGATGAAACCCTCAAGCAAGTTTTCCGCATCTTCGTCTCTTGGCTCCATACTACACAAATAGGGTAACTATATGTTCCAGATCCATTTCATCAAAATTGCTTATAGATAATAACTAATGATCAATTAGTTTTTCATCAAAATTGCTTATAGATAATACACAAAAAGAGCAAAATATTCATGAAATATTTTCTGACACTAACTTAGTTAAATTATTCTCGGCTTCATTTTATTTAACCCTAATACCTTAATGTTTTTTAACTTAGTTAAATTTTCTAATACTAACTTAGTGAAATTATTCTAACTTAGTTAAATTTTCTAGCACTAACTTATTTAAATTTTCTGACACTAACTTAGTGAAATTTCCTAACATTCCTAACATTTCTAACATTCTTAAATTTCCTAACATTCCTAACATTTCCTATGTCAATTCTAACAAATCTAAAATTCCTAAGTCTAATCTAAAATTTCTAACATTTGTAATAATTCATAACTAATGATTCTAAAATTTCTAACACTAATAAATAAGTAAAAACAAAAACAGTAATTAAGTAATAAAAGGAAAAAAAAACCTCTGGTTAGGGCGTGATGGAGGCAGGCCTTACCCTCCTCTCGGGCGCGCGACGGAGGGCGGCGGCCGGCGCGGGGCAGTGGAGGCGCCGCGCGCGCGGGCTTGTGGCGGCGCGACGGGATCGAAGGCGGCGGCCGGCGCGGGGCAGTGCGCGGGCTAGTGGCGGCACGATGGGATCGAGGGCGGCGGCCGGCGCGCGCGAAGGGGTCGAGGGCAGCGTGACGGAGGGCCGCGCGGGCGGCGCGGCGGAGGAGTGCGGCGGCGGGCAGTGGCGGCGTGGCGGAGGAGTGCGGCGACGGAAGATTTGGGCAGCCTGGCGGCGTCGGTTCGTCCCTGCGTGCGGTTATGAAATTGGGGAGGGGAAGGGGACATGTATATATTCACGGGCATCCGTCCCGGTTGGTGGCAGCAACCGGGACGAAAGACCCTTCCGTCCCGGTTGGTGGGAATAACCGGAACGAAAAGATCCTTTGGTCCCGGCTGGTGGCACGGGCTGGGACCAGAGGTATTTTTGGGCCGGGCGCGTCAAATGTTTTAGCGCCAAAATTTGAAAATTGTTTGAATATGCACATGAATAACTTCTATATACTTTCGAATTTGACAAAAATTTCAATATGAAAATTGCTTGAATTTGCATAATTAATTCAAATCCATTTTCTGTTTAACTAAATAATTATTCTAACTATTCAAACTATTAACTATTTTACTATTTGCATATAATTTAAATATAAATATCTTATATTGTTTTAAAATTAGTAACAATTACATTAATAGCAACATAATTAACAGACTCCTTGTCGCACCGGCAAGACCACAAATCAGTTTCTAGATATATCAAACCTTTTGTCAAACCTTGAAGGGGGGCGTAGAACAAAATAATGGTATCGCCATCATACTCCCCGCCCGTGGCTATTGAGTGCATATATATATGCATATCAAAAGAACGGCCGGACGTATGATGGCGAATCCGAATGATTTGTATTCGGTCGATGAACTGAATGATGTATCAAACCTTAAAGGGGGGATGTAGAACAAAACAATCGGTATCGCCATCGTACTCCCCGACCGTGGCTATTGAGTGCATATATATATGCATATCAAAAGAACGGTCGGACGTATGATGGCGAATCCGGATGATTTGTATTCGGTTGATGAACTGACCAGTGTATGAAGCTGGCCTATATATAGGGTCCTCTGGCTAGGGTTTTGATCCAACGGTTAAGAAACACCTTGATCTTGGATTGTGCTAGGGTTTTGATCCAACGGTTAAGAAAGACCTTGATCTTGGATTGTGCTAGGGTTTTGATCCAACGGTTAAGAAACACCCTGATCCAACGGCTCACAGCCGCTCGAAAGAAACACACCATACCCCTGATCGAACGGCTCGCAACAGCTCGAAAGAAACACACCCCTGATTCAACGACTGACAAGCACTTGAAAGAAACACACGATCCATGTGATTCTTTCTGATTGGTCCAAACGAAACCCTAACCATTTCGTCCCGGTTGGTAAAACATGCCGGGACTAAAGGGACGATCCGTTTCCCAACGAAACCCGAACCATTTCGTCCCGGTTGGTAAAATAGGCCGGGACTAAAGAGATTTGTTTTCTTGTCACTATATATATGTATGCATTGCCACACCATTGGCATAAACACATATAAACTCACCACTCTCTCATGGCTTCTACCGTACCCACTCTAACCTTCATCCAGGCGGAGGCACTTTCCGCCTCGAACTATCACTGCCCGCCCGGCTACAGCGTTCCTGCCGGTTGGATGCTGAGCGCCGGAGGAGTGCCGGTCCCTCCTCTTCCTCAAGGTGTGGCGCGTCGGGCGGCCATCACGAACCACTACTACCACGAGCTCAAGCCGGAGCAGCGGAGGAATCCCAGTTGGAATCCTGACTACCGCCCTACTTGGGACGCCTTTTTCATTAATCAGCGTGAGAGTGCACTCGCCAGGTACGAGGAGAACGGCCCGCCTCCTTCGAACTTCAACGAGGCCGGTCGTCGGCTGTGGTGGGGCGGCGGACGGACTCTTCAGAGCGTCATGAACTACATCAGGGCTGGCGATAACCCCCGCCTGCGCTACCCTGACGCCCAGTCCTGGAGTCGTGATCCTCCGAGGGAGTCCAGAGCACCATCCGACGATAGTGACGACGACGGCGGCGACGACTACGACGACTACGAGTCGGAGTACTATAGGCCTAGGCAGGAGTATGACTAGTAGATTGATGTCGCACCCGGACTTCTAAAGGATACTCGCCGTTCCGTTGAACAGTAGTAGATTGGATTACGGGGCTTACCGGCACCCGCGTCCTCTTACGAGTAGGCCAACACACGTATGTGTGACAACCAACCCCTATCTGTTCAGCGTCGACGTAAACTATCCCATAGAAATCAGGATACTACCATTGACGTACTTCATACCATACACACATGGTACGTCAACGGATTGTAACAGAAGGATAGCACAACATATCTGTAAGACACAAAAGATTGAAATAAGTTGCAAATGGCTCTCACTAGAGCAGAGATAGCAAATACAATCATCCAGAGGACACATGTCCCAACATAACATCATTACATCTCAGTGGAAGCATTCAACGGGTCTGAGTACAGACAAATCCAAATAGGCTTAAGAAGCCGGGAACTGAAAGAACGACGGAGCCCATCCACGTAGTCTCGGATCCTGCCCGGGTCCGCTACCTACTCGTCAGCAGCCTCGTCAAAATGCACGTAGTAGCCGTCACTGGGATCCTCGTAAGCGTAGTCTGCGGAAACCAGAACCCCAAAGGGGTCAGTACATAAACGTACTGGCAAGCAAGACTCACAGTTCACCAAAGTGTAGCCCGTCAACACCAAGCACAGATGCCTTGGGTTCAACGGAAGAAAGGGGATATAAAAGATGCTGCAACTGGCTGCGCTAACCAACTACAGAAACACTACAACTTCCGGCTAACAGAAAGGAGATAAGATAGCGTATAATAACCAACTGAAAGATAACCTCAAACAAACCCATCCTGGATCTCTCCCCTTACCCAAAGAAGCAATCCGAGGATAACTCACACAGTTGGATTAATGAATAATGGATCAAGTTGTTGTGTCAATGAACCTATTACTAGTCAGGTAGCATTAATTAGATCTAAGTTGTTCTAAGTACTTGTTAGCCAGTACTTTCACCAAGTCAACCATAACCGCGGAAAACACGGCTTCTCGAGAAGATTTATCCCTGCAGGGTTGCACCAATTTGGCCGTACACGTAAGAATAACCCGCCAGATGGGATGCCTCCCACCAAGCGGGTCACTCTACACAACTCAACTCTTCTTCGCATCAAGCCCAAAGCACCTTGGGCGCACGGCTAATCGAGCCCCGAAGAAAAGGGACCCTCATAGCACTCTAAGACCGTGTCCCCCTATATGCCGACTACAAAAGTTCCACCCTGCGCTGGGCTCGCAAAAACATGCATGCGGCAAATGGAAAAAACGAACTAAATGAGGCGATTTGGACGAGATGCGAATCGAATCAAATTGAGGGGGGCGCCCATACTCGCTTCCCACATGCGGGTAGTGCGCTCATCATGGATCAGTAGACAAGACCCTTTTCCTATTATGGTCGACACTAGCAGGCTCCAAAACCACATAGGGCCTCCTGCCGGTGCCTTATCAGCATATTATTATTAACAGGTTGATTGATTAACATCGAGCCCCCAGAACATGATAGAAGTATAGCAACTGAAAGTAACGGGTAACAGACTCGAGCAAAACAACCTAAGCATGCTAGTAAGACACTGGCTCAAACAATGGGGTTGTAGGATTGGAGGTGAGGCAATATCAGGGTTAAGGGATTCATGTGATAGGTTCGTAACAGAAGCAACTATACATAGGGCTAGCAGATAGACAACGGAAAGTATCGGTAACCAATGTTTAAAGGAACACAGTGGTTCATGTGAGTGATAACTTGCCTGCAAACTCAGCAGCCTGGTACTGAGCTAGATCCTCAGAAGGGGTGCTGTAAAGATCGTCTGTCTCAACGTCGTCGTCTATTCGAGAAGAAGCAAACAACAAGACAGAAATATAAACAATCAATATCCTGGCATAGTGCACAATCATGGGATGATGCATGTCAAGTTAAATGGATGCATCAAAATAAACTAGTGGACTTGGTATCTCAATTTAAATGGACACATATGCAATTTTGAGTTGCATATGAAAAGCCCATGGATTTTGGTTGGAACAATTGTTTTCCAATTAACCAACAGGTGAAAGTGGATTAGTATGATGCATGGATGAGGAAAACAACAAAATAACAACAATAGATGCAAGTGGAAAAGGAATTTAACAAGTTTGGAAATCATTTATTAAGTTTGGAAATTCTGGGTTACTTAAAGATGTCACACAAGCATTTGTTGTTTTCATCAACTTAAAATGTTCAAAACAAATAACAAAATTCATTTTTGAAAACAACACACAATTTTGGGTGGATTACATGTTTCAAATATTGAAAAAGGAATTACAATAATTTAATTATGAATTAAACAATTTAAACAAGATTTAAATTGGAATTAATTCAAATAGGAATATTAATTGAATTTTAATTGCTCAAAAGATTAATTAAAATTCATATTTGAAAGGATTATGTTTTTCTGGTTTGAAAACATATTTTACATGTTCAAGAATAAATTAAATTGAGCAAGTTATGATTTTAGCAAATTTAAATGATTTAAACAAGGTTTAAATTATTTAAGCAATTTAAGTTATTCAAACATGAAACAAAATTTATATTTGAAAAGGTTATTTGAAATAGCATGGAAAACATATTTTATTTGCATTAATTGGATTAAGTATGAATTAGTTATGGGTTTTATCAAATTGCAATTGAATTATTTGAATTCAGATTTGAATTGCATTTGGAAAATTCAAAACAGAAACAAATGCTATAATTAGATAGAGAATTAAATTTGGAGCAGTGCACATATTTTATTTTTGTTATTTGGAGGTATAATATAAAAGTTATTAAGGTTTTCATTTTGAGGACTAATTTGTGAATTAAAAGGGCTTAGATTTAAAAGAAACGTGCTGGAAATAAACTGTTACCGCACTGCTACCTAGCCCCAGGCACTGCCAGTGGGCCTGGGGCCAGCGTGGCATGCGCGCGTGCTGGTGTGGCAGCAAGGGCCACAGACAGGTGGGGCCTGCCTGTCAGCCGTGGGCGAAAAAGATTGGCTTTAATCCGCAGCGCCAGGGATCGAACTCGCGACCGTGCGCGAGCAAGCGATGCACTGTAACCAGTGCAGTAAGCGAATGTTTCTGTCAGAAACAGGGACGCGGACAGGTTGTTCTTCAGTGTTGTGGTTAGCTGAAATTTTCAACGCGCGCTCCCAAGACTGAACCCTGACAGACACGATGCCGGCGGCGACCAACGTGGTACTGCTGCGCCGTGGACGGAGGGATCGTTGCTGCTACTGGGATCTGGTGCGCGCTGGTGTTACCCTCGTGCAGAGAAGAGGGAGGTGGAGGACACGTGACGCTCACCGGCGAATTGTAGTCGAGCAGAGGCTCGGTGCAGATCGTCGACGGAGACGTGGAAGATGGCGGCGACGGCGTGGACCTCCTCCTCGGCTACTGTGGTGTCCAACCGTTCGCGGGAGAAGTGGTGGTTCAATCCCCGTGGTCAGCGAGGGAGATGGGGGGCTGCAACGGCGGCGGCCATCGGGATTTCAGAGAAGAACTCCGGTGAGTAGCAGAGAGAGGAGATCGCGGCGGGCAGAGAAAAACGGCGGCGGTCTCAAGGGGATAGGGGGGTAGGCTATGTCTAGGGCTACGCGCAGGGTCCTAGGTAGTCTTATAGGGTCTAGGGTTGCGCGGATCGCCGTCGCTCGGCCGCGGTCGTTGACGTGGCTCCGGCCAGATTGCTGCCGTACACGATGACGAAGGGAAATAGAAACGAACCGGTATCGGGCCAGCTGCGGGTAAGTTAGTTGGGCTGGGCTCGCGATGGCTGAGCCCACAGCCTCTCTCTCCCCTCGTTTTCTTTTTCTAATTTTTGTTCTCCTGTTTTTTTTTTGCTGAAAATAGAATAGGAAGAAAAAGATGATTTTGGGGTTAGCAAAAATTTTATAAAAATTTGGGTGGGCTATTTAGGTCAAGCACAACCCAATGTTAACTTTGGTTTTGTAAAAATTCAAATTTATTTTCTGTTTTGTAATTGCTTGCATTTGGATGAATTTTACTATTAAGTGCATTATTTGAAACAAAAATCTTAAATGGCATGAACCTTGGAGTTTGAAATAGAAACAACAAATTAGAATGTTTGGTAATTTGCACATATTCAATTGGGGTGCTGTTTGATGATTTGATTTGAATTTGAATTACCATTTGGAATTAATGGGTTGATTAAAAGCCCTCATTTTTAATAGTTGATCACTATGAAATAGATGGAAACAAAATGAGACTTTGGATTGCAATTTTGATTTGAAAATATTGTAACATGACAAGTATGAAACACATCATTTGAAATTGTTTGAATTTCCATTATGAAAACAGAATAAAAACAGATGCAAAACAAATGCAAACAAGGAAATAAATATGATGACATGATGCAATACTTTAATTAAACAGGAAATCAAACATTCTAGGGGGTATTTTCATACTTGGGATGTTACAATCGATGCACTCTTGCCATTATGTACTGCCTTTTTTATTTAGACCTATGCTCTCCGTTTAGATTTAGATCCAATCTTGCCATTATGTGTATTGTGCCTTGTTTATCTATCGAAATGCATGTCCCCCTCCTTAACGTGAGTCGTTGGATAAGGGGTGTGTTTCTTTCTGGCGTCTGAATCCCACCAATCAGGAAGAATCACACAGAAAACAGAAAACAGACGCGCTAGCGCGCCGCAGTTTCCCGAAATACAACAAATTCTTTTATTAAAAACAGAAAACAGACGAACACTACTCCTCGTCGTCGTCGGGGAACTCGTCGGTGACCTCCTCCTGGTCGTCGTCGTCGGTGACCTCCTCGTCGTCCGAGGTGCATGATGGTATGTCCGAGATAGGCCCCCACCTCGGATCGTCGGAGGCCCAGACTTCGCCGGCGTGGTCGGCCCGACGGAGCTCTTGCAGCGCCTTCGTCCTCGCCTCCTGAGCGGCATCTAACGCGAGGTGGCGTTCGAGGCGCTGCTCCGCCCGCTCAGCCGCGCGGGTCTGCCAAACCTCCTCGTCTGCGCTCTGCTCCCCCAGATTGCTCCGGTAATACTCGCGGACCACGCGGTCGTCCCTGGCGTCGACTAGGCCCTGAAAAGCGCGGTGCCTGAGGTGGCGGTGGTCGGCGGCAGTGACGATCTGCGGCGTCAGCGCCCTTGCCTCCGCTTCCCAGAGGGTGTGGCAGTCGTTGAAGTTCATCAGCCACCGCGGGCGGTTGAGGCGCCAGGCCGCCGCGTCCCAGGCGCGGGCGGCCTCCGCCGCCGTTGTAAGGAGCCGAGGGGGATGCGGTCGTCCCCGCAGCGGATATGGGCGGTGAACATTCCGTTCTGCCGTGCTCGGACGCCGCGGAAGCCGGTAGTGTTGTTCCTCCTCGGAGGCATGGTGGCGGCGCGACGGTGCGTGGAGAGGAGAAGACGCTCGAGGCGCGGCAGTTAATACCGCGCATTCGTGGCCACGCGTCACAACTCCCGCGCCACGTGCCACAACTCTCGCGCCACGAGGGACAACTCCCGCGCCACGCGGCAGGACTCCCGCGACACGCTAGCTAACACCCACCTCTCTCACCCCCCAAGCCAAAAAAAAGAGAAAATGGGGGCATTGGTCTAGTTTGTGGAATGAACCGGGACCAGTGCCCATGCGCGTGCCACATGGCCTGTGGCTAGGCATTGGACCCGGTTCGTGCCACAAACCGGGACCAATGCCTCCCCACGAACCAAAACAGATGCCCCCAGGTGGGTTCTGCTGCCTCGGGCACACAAACCGGGACCAATGCATAGCATTTGTCCCGTATTTTTGTGCAACCGGGACAGATGCCCCTTGGCCCCCTGGACGAAAGGGGTTGTTTCCACCAGTGTTCGATGCCTGCTGATGTAGGGTAGCTTTCAAGTGCGAGGGCACGACGATTGTTGTTATATGCAATAGCAAAACAATGATGAAGTTAAATAATATCAAACCAACGGGGACAAGAGATTTTAACGTGGAAAACCCTTCCAACAAGGAAGAGAAAAAACCACGGGCGCCAGCCAGCAATACTTCACTATTTCGGGTGAAGTTACAAACGCGCCGGGATTTACAATGTGTGGCTTATCCCGTGTGGCGGCTTAAATGAGGTATATAAAGGCAGTCATGACCTAACTAGGTCGGTAACGGTGAATCCAACTCCAACTCGGTAACATCTCGAGGCGCTCCGCTCTACTCGTCAGAAGTTCGGCCTTTTATCAGCATACGTGAATTTGGATCACCACAAAATAACACTCCACATTGAGACAAATTGATTCATGTAGCATAAACGAACTTCACCCTGAAACACACAAAGAAAACACTTTCGGCGCCAAATAGCCTCTTGGGCTAAATAGTGATATTAACTAAGCTTGAGCAAAGCTCAAACTTAGTAACAGGAACTGGCTTTGTCATCATATCAGCAGGATTATCATGAGTACTAATCTTGCATACCTTCAGCTTACCTTGTGCAACAACATCACGCACATAATGTACTTGACATCAATGTGATTTGTTCTCTCATGGAACATCTGATCCTTAGTAAGGTAAATAGCAGTATGACTGTGTCGCACCCGGACTTCTATAGGATACTCACCGTACGAACTGAACAGTATTCTGATGGGATTACGGGGCTTTCTGGCACCCGCGTCCTCTTACGAGTAGGCCAACACTTATGTGTGACAACCCATCGCTACTGTTCACCGTCGATGTAAACTATCCTGTAGAAATCAGGACACTACCATTGACGTACTTCATACCATACACACATGGTACGTCAACGGCTTTGAACAAAAGGATAACACAACATGCCTCTACGACACAAAAGATTGAAATAAGTTGCAAATGACCCTCATTAGGGCAGGGATAGCAAATACAATCATCCAGAGGACACATGTCCCAACATAGCATCATTACATCTCAGCGGAAGCATTCAAAGGGGTCTGAGTACAGACAAAATCCAAATAGGCTTAAGAAGCCGGAAACTGAAATAAAGACGGAGCCCATCCATGATGTCTCGGATCCTGCCCGGGTCCGCTAACTACTCGTCAGCAGCCTCGTCAAACTCCACGTAGTAGCCGTCACCTGGATCCTCGTAATCGTAGTCTGCGGAAACCACAGCCCCAAAGGGGTCAGTACATAGACGTACTGGCAAGCAAGACTCACAGTTCACCAAAGTATAGCCCGTCAACACAAGCACAGATGACTTGGGTTCAACGGAAAGAAGGGGATATATAAGATGCTGCAACTGGCTGCGCTAACCAACTACAGAGATTCTATCACTTCCAACTATCAGAAAGGGGATAAGATCGAGTGTTGTAACCAACTGAAAGATAACTTCAAACAAACCCATCCTGGATCTCGCCCCTTATCCCAAAGGAGCAATCCGAGGATAACTCACACAGTTGGTTTAAGATGAAACAAGTTATTGTGTCAATAACCCTATTACTAGTCAAGTTGTTAATCATGGGGTGTGAGATTATGAATCATTAGGTTTAAGTTTCCCTGAGTACTTGTTAGCCAGTACTCGAAAAGATTTATACCATAACCGCGAAAAACACGGCTTCTCGAGAAGATTTATCCCTGTAGGGTTGCACCAATTTGGCCGTACACGTATGAATAACCCGCCAGATGGGATGCCTCCCACCAAGCGGGGCACTCAACACAACTCAACTCTTCTTCGCATCAAGCCCAAAGCACCTTGGGCGCACGGCTAATCGAGCCCAGAAGAAAATGGACCCTCATAGCACTCTAAGAACGTGTCCCCCTATATGCCGACTACAAAAGTTCCACCCTGCGCTGGGCTCGCAAAAACATGCATGCGGCAAATAGAAAGCACGAACTAAATGAGATGATTTGGACGAGATGCGAATCGAATCAAATTGAGGGGGGCGCCCATACTCGCTTCCCACATGCGGGTAGTGCGCTCATCATGGATCAGTAGACAAGACCCTTTTCCTATTAGGGTCGACACTAGCAGGCCTCAAAACCACACAGGGCCTCCTGCCGGTGCCTTATCATCAACTTATTATTAAGTAATAACATTAGCATGATTGATTGATTGATTAAACATCGAGCCCCCAGAACATAATGAAATATAGTAACTGAAAATAACGGGTAACAGACTCGAGCAAAACAACCTAAGCATACTAGTATGACACTGGCTCAATCAATGGGGTTGTAGGAGTGGTGGTGAGGCAATATCAGGGTTAAAGGATTCATGTGATAGGTTCGTAACAGAAACAACTACCACTAAGGCTAGCAGAAATAGACAACGGAAAGTATCGGTAACCAGGGTTGAAAGGAACACAATGGTTCATGTGAGTGATAACTTGCCTGCGAACTCAGCAGCCTGGTACTGAGCTAGATCCTCAGAAGGGGTGATGTAAAGATCGTCTGTCTCAACGTCGTCGTCTATTCGAGAAGAGGCAAACAAACAAAACAGGAATGTAAACAATCATTTTCATGGCATTGTGCACAATCAAGATGATGCATGACAAATTAATGGTTGCATCAAAATAAACTAGCTAACATGATAATACAATTTAAATGGACCCCTATGCTATTTTGAGTGGCATATGGGAAAGGGTCCATAATTAAGTGGAACAAATGATTTACAATTAATTATTAGATGAAAGTTGTTAGCATGATGCATGCATGATGGTAACAACAAAATAACAACAAATAACAATAACAGATGCAAGTGATAAAAGGGTTTAACAAGTTTTGGAAATCATTTATTAAGTTTGGAAAGTTTGGTTACTTAAACATGTCACACAAACAATTATTGTTTTCATCAACTTAAAGTGTGCAAAACAATTAACAAAATTTATATTTGAAAAGAACATCAAATTTTAGTTGGATTACATGTTTCAAATATTGAAATTTGAATTAGGATGAATTTATTATGAATTAAACAATATTAAACAAGTTTTAATTGAATTTAAAACAAGTGTGAATATTATTTGAATTTTATTTGTTCAAAACATAAAGTCAAACTCACATTTGAAAAGTTCACCCTTTGATGGTTTGAAAACATATTTTGCATGTCCAAAAATATTTTATTTTGAGCAACTTATGATTTTATCAAATTTAAATGAATTAAACAAGTATTACATTATTTAGGCAATTTAAATTACTCAAACCAGGAAACAAATTTTATATTTGAATAGGATATTCAAAATGGTATGAAAAACATATTTTATTTGCCTTATTTGGAATTAGCATGAATTATTTATGATTTATTGCAAATTACATTTGATTTATTCAAATTTAAATTTTTAAATGTATTTGGAAAATTCAAAACAGTACACATTTGGAATAATTGGATAGACAATTAAATTTGGAGCAATAAACATATACAACTTTTATTAATTGGACTTATAGATTAAAAGTTATTAATGTTTAAAGTTTAGTGTTCAAATCTGTTATTTAAAAGAATTTGAATTTAAACAGAAAACGTTTTAAAACGTTTGGCACCATACTGGCCCCTAGCCACTGCCACTGCAGCGTGGGCCTGGGGGGGCCAGCGTGGCGCTGGACGCTTGCGTGGCAGGCAGGGTCACTGCCGTGTGGCCCCTGCCTGTCAGCCAGTGATGCAAAAGGTTGGGATTAAATCGCGGCGCGGGGGACTCGAACCCGCGCCCTCGCTTGCGCGCACGGTGGACTGAACCACTGCGCTGCTGTGCGTGCGTTTGACAGATACCGAGACGAAAACAGGTTGAGGTTCAGATCCGCGTGCTAACTGACGAACAAAACCTTCCTCGACGCGACAGAAAACTTCGCCGGCGGCGATCTCGTGGCCGTGCTGTGCCGTGGATGGATGTGATGAGGACGTGCACGGAGCTGTGGCAGTGATGCGAGCAAGAGGCAGAGAGGAGGAGGGGACGATGGCGCGCTCACCGTGGGGCGTCGAGGAAGCAGAAGGTTGAGGTGGCGCGGCCGGCGGCGATGACGGAGACGGCGGCGTGGATCCAGCCACTCCCCGTGCTCCCGCAGGTGTCCAAAAGGGAGAGCAGTTGGTGGCGAGATGGTTCCAGTGCTTAGCGGGGGTAGGTGGTGGCTACAGTGGTGGCGATCGACGGGGGTTCAGAGGGGGGAAACTCCGGCGAGGTTCAGACGGTGGCAGAGAGTTGGCTGCGAGGAGAAAAATGGCGGCGCGGCGCGGGGAGCGAGGGAGGGTAGGGCTAGGGCACCTGCCAGGGGCCTAGGGGGGATATATAGGGCGCGGGGGAGCTCCCTGGCCGTCGAGCGCCGCCGTACGCCGACGTGGCGGCCTCGGATGGCTGCCGTACTCGAAACAGAAGAGCTGCACGCTTTTTGAAGCGGTACGCGCGCGCGTAAGCGGGCTGGGCTGCGCGCTGGTTAGGTTTAGGTGGGCTGGGTCGCGCTTAGCTGCCGCGCGCGCAGTAGTTTTTCTCTTTTTCTTTTTCTGTTTTATATTTTTTTTTGCAGAAAACAGATTTGGAAGAATTTGATAGGGTTTGGTTTATTAAAAATTCCAGAAAAATTAGTTTAAGCTATATAGAACATTAGCAAACAATTGCCAAGATTGGTTTGCAAAAAGTTGACATTTAAAATGCTGTTTGTATTTGAATCCATATTTGAAAGAATTTAAATATTAAATAAACCTTATTGAAAACAAACATTTTTAATAGGGTTATCCCTAAGATTTAATGTGATTAAGGATTATAATTGTGTGGTGAACTTCATGGATTCAAAAGGGTACTGATTTGAAGACTTGGTTTGAATTTGAAAATGATTTAGAATTAATTGGTTGAATTAATTGATTGATTTAAAGCAACAATTTAATAGGTGATCATTAATGAATTGTTTGGAAGCAATTGAGGTTTTTGATTTGCAATTCTTTATTTGAAAAGATTGTAACAGACAAGTATGAATACAAAGATTGAATAAGGTTTGAATTTCATTATGAAAACAATGCAAACAGAAATAAAACAAATGCAATAAGATGATGACATGATGCATTGCTTTAAATTAAACAAAGAGCAAAACAACTAGGGAGTTTTCATACTTGGATGTTACAGACTGTCACAAAATAGGTTAATGCAAGTATCATCTTCACAAAGCTCAGCAAACAGACCTTTCAACCACACCGACTACTTGCATGCTTCAGCAATAGCCATGTACTCAGCCTCAGTAGTAGATTGTGCAACAACACCCTGCAAGGTAGCCTTCCAGTTAACAGCACATCCACTAACTATAAATACATAACTGGTGAGGGACCTCCTCTTATCCGAGTCGGCAGCAAAATATGAATCCACATAGCCTGCGAGTCCCTCACCATTCTTGCCAAACTTCAAGAAAGCATTGGATGTGCCGCGAAGGTACCTGAAAATCCACTGAGCAGCTTTCCAATGTTCTTTACCAGGATTAGCCATGTATCGACTGAACAAACTCATAGCATAAGACAAATCAGGTTGGGAACACACCATGGCATACATTAAGGAACCAACAACACTAGAATAGGGAACTCGTGACATGTACTCAATATCTTTGTCAGTAGTAGAACATTGCAATGCTGACAACTTGAAGTGTGAAGCAATAGGAGTACTAACAGACTTTGCATCATGCATATTAAAACGATGAATAACTTTCTTAATTTAATTCTCCTGACTAAGAAATAGCAATCTAGATTTTCTGTCTCTTGAAATTTCCATACCTAGAATTTCCTTAGCAGGACCAAGATCCTTCATCTCAAACTCACTACTCCATTGTTTCTTAATTGTAGTGATTTCTTTCATGCTCTTGGCAGCAACTAACATATCATCAACATATAGCAACAAGTATATAGGTGATTCATCAACAAATTTAATGTACACACAACTATCATATTCAGACCTGTTAAAGCCATCTGACATCATAAACGAATCAAACCTTGTATACCACTCTCGAGGAGACTGTTTCAAACTGTAAAGGGACTTCTTTAGCTTGCACATGAAATACTCTTTACCAGGCACTATGAACCCTTCTGGTTGGTCCATGTATATCTCCTCCTCAAGTTCTCCATGCAAAAATGCAGCCTTCACATCTAACTGCTCAAGCTCAAGATCATGCATAGCAACAATACTAAAGAAAGTACGAATAGAACTATGCTTCACAACTGGGGAGAACACATCATTATAATCCACTCCTGGAATCTGGCTGAAACCTTTTGCTACTAACCTTGTTTTAAACCTTGGAGGCTCACTTGGAGATAAACCCTCCTTCTTCTTGAAGATCCACTTACAGCGTACGGTCTTCTTCTGTTTAGGCAAGCGCACGACATCCCACGTGCCATTCTTCTCAAGTGATTTCATCTTCTCGTGCATTGCACCAATCCACTTGTCACGATCAACCGAAGCAATAGCTTCATTGTATGTAGCTGGTTCAGCATCATTCTCTACATGTTCAGCACAAGTCAGAGCAAAATAAACAACATCACATTCCTCAATTAAACGAGTACGAGGTCCTTTATTCCTCTTTTCTCTATGCTTTGCAATAGACAAATTTTCTTCCTGCACAATAGGAGGTGAGGGTGGCACAATATCCTCCTCATCGATTTCAGTTTCCTCCTCATCCAGGTGTTCTAGCTCCACCTGCAAACAAACTCGTGGTTCGTCCTCATCAGACGAATATGGCATAACATCAGTTGACAAACTGTCCTCATACATAACATATTCATTAAACACAACACTCCTCCTAAAGAAAGTCTTTTTGGTTTCCGGGTTCCACAACTTATATCCTTTTACTCCAGAACCATAACCAAGAAATAAGCACTTAATATCTCTAGGATCTAACTTTCCATTATCAACATGAGCATAGTCAGTGCAACCAAAAACTTTTAGTTCAGAATAATCAGCTGACTCACCAGACCATACCTCAATAGGAGTTTTCTTGTCAAGAGGGATGGATGGTGACCTGTTGATCAAGTAGCAGGCAGTGTTGGCAGCCTCATCCCAAAAATGCCTGTTCATACGGGCGTGAGACAATATGCAGCAAGTTTTGGAGATGATTGTCCTGTTCATCCGCTCGGCTACACCATTCTGCTGAGGTGTCTATGGGATGGTGTGATGCGTAACAATGCCTTCCTGCACACAATAATCATCAAAAGAATGCGAACAAAATTCACCACCATTGTCAGTACATAGCAACTTCACCTTTCTTTCATTTTGCTTTTCAATCATAACTTTCCACTTTTTAAAAGCAGCAAAAGTATCCTTAGTTTTCAGGAAATAAGGCCAAACTCTTATAGAGTAATCATCAATGATAGTAAGCATATAAAGAGCACCACCATAAGAGGGCTTACGTGAAGGCCCCCACAAATCAGCATGCACATACTCCAATGTACCTTTAGTGGTTGGAACGGAAGCATTGAACTTAACTCTCTTATGCTTACCAAATACGCAGTGCTCACAGAACGGCAACTTACTCATATTGCAGTTCTTCAGAAGTTCTCTCTTCACCAATTCTGCCATACCATGTTCACTCATGTGTCCAAGTCTGTTATGCCAAAGGTTAGTTGTACTTGGATTATCATTAGTAATAACAGCAGCAGTATCAGACAAAGTGCTACCTCTAAGGATATATATAACTTGGCAGAATTCATATCACCAATCATAACAATGAGAGAACCTTTTGATACATTGAGGCGTTTATCCCCTCCAGCATACTTGTACCCGTCACAGTCAAGGGTACTCAACGAGATCAAATTTCTCGCCATGGATGGTATGTGTTTTACTCCCGTCAATGTACGTGTCATCCCACCATGGGTCTTGATCTGAACAGATCCAACGCCAACAATGTGACATTTGTTGTCGTTCCCCACACGCACAAAATCTCTAGTCTGCACAACCTCATAAGAACTAAACCAATCTTTGTTACAGCAAATATGAAACGAACAAGCAGTATCGAGAATCCACTCATCATCACCGGTAACACATGCAGCAAAAACAGTTAAGCATTCACCATCCGAACTATTATCACCAGCAACAACAGAAGCCTTACCATTACCACTACCATTACCGTCAGATTTATTTTTCGATTGGTATGTACCGTTCCTTTTCTCCTTGTTCTGCACCTTCCAGCAATCCTCAATGGTGTGATTGGTTTTCTTACAGTACCTGCAGAACTTGTCTCGTCCTTTGGACTTTGAACGGTCCCTGCCCTTATCTTTGTTTTTGCTGTTATAGTTGTTATCTCGCTGCTCAGGTATGCCTCGTACCTGCAATGCATCGCCTTTGGAGGACGATGTGTTAGACTGCACCATAACTTTCATCTTTTCCCTGGTCTGCAGGGCCTCACAAATTTGCGCGAGCGTTAGTTCATCGCGGCTTAATAGTATGGTGTCACGCATATTTGTAAACAAACTAGGCAGCGAACATAACAACAGAAGAGCTAAATCTTCATCCTCATATTTTACCTCCATCGACACTAGGTCGGACATGATCTCCTTAAAGATCGACAAGTGATTGATCACAGAACCACCATCTTGCATCTTGAGCGAGAACAACTTCATCTTAACGTGCATCTTGCTGGTTAGATCCTTTGACATGCAGATCGATTCTAGCTTGAGCCACAATGTTGCCGCGGATTTCTCCTGCATCACCTCTTGCAAGATATCATTAGATATATGAAGTTGAATCAACGACAAAGCCTTACGATATTTGCGCTTCTCTTCAGGAGTCCACTCCCTCGCTTCCTTATTCCCGAAAGCATCTAGAGCATCATCAAGATCCGATGCTTGCGACAAAACCGCACGCATCTTTACCTGCCACAGAGAAAACCTCGTCTTGTAGTCCAGCAATGGTAGATCAAACTTCATCGATGCCATCACGAATCCCTAATCTTAAACAGGGCCCTGATACCACTTGTTACACTCAATAGCAAAACAATGATGAAGTTAAACAAGATCAAAATAACGGGGACACGAGATTTTAACGTGGAAAACCCTTCCAACAAGGAAGAGAAAAAACCACGGGCGCCAGCCAGCAATACTTCACTATTTCGGGTGAGGTTACAAACGCGTCGGGATTTACAATGTGTGGCTTATCCCGTGTGGCGGCTTACATGAGATATATAAAGGCGGTCATGACCTAACTAGGTCGGTAACGGTGAATCCAACTCCAACTCGGTAACAACTCAAGAGCTCCGATCTACTCGTCAGAAGTTTGGCCTTTTACAGCATATGTGAATATGGATCACCACAAAATAACAATTGTAGCTCATCGACGGCGTCGCCGCGTCGGGTTCGACAACATAATTGTGTGCGTACTTTTGCACGGAGGGCTCGTGATGGTAGGGCAAGCGGCTCGCTGTGAAGATGGCAATCTGTCCATGTTGTAGAACGGTGACCATATATATAGTCATAGATTGGCCACGCAGCAGCTTGAGGATGATGGAAAGCCATACGTGCTCATGAAGGGTCATGGAAGAAGGAATCAAAGAGGCATATGTTGGCGTGGGCCATAAAACGTGCCTGAGAAGAGGAGAAGGCATGCCTCTAGTGTTTCTGCCAAGAGATTAGAGTGGAATAGTCGAGAGGAGAAGGTGAACAGAACGACCCACATCATAACGTGGGATCCCATGAGGATTAATTTTGGTTCTAGCACGAAATAAAATTAATCCGTGCACGGGTGACGTGGCTAAATAGTGGAACCTGATGACGTGGGCTACCGATTGAAGCCGAGGGTTATATAGATTGCAGGAGAAGGTAGCGCACGTGGATGGCTATATATGAAAGGGATGGCGCTGGAAGAATCGATGAGGGAGGCACTCGAGCAAGTTCTATGGGAAACTTATATGGAGGAGAGAAGAAGCAAACTGATTAGGAGATGAAAAGACATGTTGACCAGTAGACTTATGAGAAAAAATGGCGTGAAACTAAGGCTAGATGAGGTGGAATGTTGCATGTAGAGTTGTAGCTCTTAATTGCAGGTTAGTGGATCTTGATAGACATGAAGCTTGACGGATGGGTGGATGCGTACATAGAGAAAATAAATGGGAAGGAGATGTGTGGCCGATCGGCTGGTCTTTCTCCTAAAGTTGATTTTTTTTCCTTTTCGTTAGGTGGAAAATTTGCTTAAGTGGCATGCTAGGATTGTTCGAGGATGCTTGATGAGGTGGACACTTTGCATGTTGAGAGAAATACATTTAGTGGCGGACTCCTATTTAGATATAGAAGATATATCTATACGATCAATATAAGAATTGTCATGCTACTATTGAGCATATTACACGTATGTCTTGAAGAAGGAGATTGTGTGAACATTCATGTTTACCTTCAAGTCGTCACCATCATCATGAATAAAGAGAAGATACTTGGTTGATCAAGTAGGTGTGCAAAGCTTCCAACCATATGGAGATTATGGTCAAGTGAAGATTGTCATGTGAGAAGCTCTCTAATATTAGCTTATGGGGGAGCAATTTACAAGTCTTCAGGAAGCGAAGCGCAATCAAGAAAGCTGGTCCAACTTGAGGTGATTAAGATCGTCATCATCTAGCTCAATTGGATTGCGCAAGGCAAAGGTATTAATTAGATAGGGTTTCTATTTTACCGGTCTCATTATGCTAGTTGGGAGACCGGATTATAGGATAGATAACCGTACTATCAAGACGGGCTATTGAATGCATATCTTGATCGTATCTATCGTAGAGCGCTGAAACCTTTGCATACTTGTTATCATCCTTCTTGGTTATTATTTGGGTTTTCTCCATGTGATGTTTTAGAGCTTTTCATGTTCTTATTTCAAGTTCAAGTTCATCAAAAATGGATTTCCTATGAAAAATTTATCGCATTTTTGTTGTTGGAGGTTTCTAACGGTTGTTATTTATTGATAGGTCAAAACTTTCATCATTTGGTTTTATATTCCCATATTGGACTATGATTTTTCTCTGCATATTCTTGTAGTGCTCGTCTTTGCGATTTCAACGAGCCCAAGAACATTGAAAACGGAGTCCGGATGCAAAAGTTACGACTGTTTTCGTACCGGACGTTCTGCAGTTTTTTCCTGCACCGGAAGTTCCGGTGGTGGTTCCGACGGAAACCCTTTCGGGATGCCCGTGGAGGTACCTCCGGTGAAACCACCGGAGGTTCCGCTACCTGGGGAAGTTTTTCCGTCCCTTTTGGTGTTCTAACTCATCCGGGGGGGGAGCTAGTTTCGGTGGTTTCACCGGAGTTACCGCCCTTGCGCGATTTTGGCCCCAACGGTTGGATATTTGGGTGACCTATTTAAGGGGCCTTCTTCCTCAATGGTTTCCTAACTTTTTGGGCAAGTTTGACCTCCATTGTTGACCTCCAAAAGCTTTCTATCTCTCAATCCCTCCAATGATTCTTGCTTCCACTTGAGGGAAAAGAGAGAGGAGATCTAGATCTACCACTTCACCAATCAACCCCTCCTCTTTGTGAGGGGAATCTATTGGATCTAGATCTAGGGATTCATTTGTTATTTCCCTTGTTCTTCCTCCTTCCTCCCTCCATAGAATTATGTGCTTTGGTGGGATTTGGGAGAGAAGTTCTTGACCACTTTGTGTGTTCTTTCCATTGCATTAGGTGCATCGTTTTGAGTTCCCTGCGAGATTCGTGAAAGAGAAGTTTGTGAGCTTGTTACTCTTGGGTGCTTGGTCACCGGAGAGACTGTTTCTCTTGGGTGTATTGAGAACCCTAGACGGTTAGTGCTTGGGGCTTCCACCTTGTTGCAAGAAGCTTCGTTGAGTACCTCCAATTGAGTTGTGGAGATAGCCTCAACCTCGTGTAAGGTTTGGTCAACGCCTTCAAGTCGACCTCATAGTGGAAACGAGCATCTCCCTCACCAGAGAAGCTCAAGGAGAATAAGGTGTGCGCATCCGTGCTATTGAGGAGCGCCTAGGTGGCTCCCAACCTCTCCAACGAAGACGTACTTCCCTTGGTAATGAACTTCAGTAATCACATCGGTGTCTCCTTGTGCTTTGGTTATTTCTATACTCTAGCTCGTTACTTATGCATTTACCTTTGTGATAGCCATCGTGCTTGAAGTCATCTATCTTGCTATCACATAGTTTTATATCTTGCCTGGCATAAGTTGTTGGTGCACATAGGTAAACCTAGCTTGTATACGTTTTGTGCTTGATAAATTAAACGCTAGTTTTATTCCGCATTTACTCAAGCCTAAACCGTAATTATTTTAAAGCGCCTATTCACTCCCCTCTAGGCGGAATCCTTGTACTTTCAATTGGTATCAGAGCAAGGGGCTCTCATTGTTAGGCTGCACCGCCTTGAGCGTAATGATGCCGCTTAGTGAATAGTGCACGATCCCACATTTCATTTCAATGGCACAAACTATGATGTTTGAAATTTCGCATGCTTATTTATTTTTGGGTAATGGACCCACATATGGAGCAAATTGTAGACGTGGGTTTTTCTCCTCCAAAGGATCCTCAAAATCCTACTTTAGAGGAAGATAAAAACTTATCTCTCGATGCTCTTTCTATTAATGCGTTTTTTCTTCTTGTAAGCCGTGTAGTTATTAAACCACTATTTCCTATCCAAAATGCTCACGAGTTATGGACAAAGATTCAAGATAAATATGGTGTGTCAAATGTTGAATAGGATGATTGTTATCCCTCCACTTCCGGTCGTGATGTGTTCTCAACTTCTTCTACTTCACCAACATGTGGTAAGCCACAAACTAATGTGATGGTCATCAGTGACAGGCTTTGCAATAATGATAGTGAGCTTATTATTGATGATCCTTCATCTCTATCTTATTGGCATGCCTCATCTTTGGAATTAAACACAACTAGAACCAAAAATGTTTTACATGCTTGTGTTGATAGTATTTTCATATCATGTCGACATTGCTTGACTAAATCTCATGATGATATGCTTGCTTTATCTTGTTCCCATGATACAAATGATTGTGTTTCCTCTAGTATTTTTATGGCTAACAATGTAAAGGAAACCCAACTCTCTATGGAACAAGATGTGTACTTGAGTGGTGCCTCAAGTAATGATCTATCATCATCTACCACCTTTTGCCTCATGGCCAAGGATTCAAAGGTATCTTCTACTTTGAACCCCAATATATATCATGATGATAGAGATGAGTGGATAACTTTGTGCTGAGCTAGCCTTGATGGTGAGACCAAGAAAAATTTGAATGCTCTCCTAGAAAAACTTGATAAGGCTAACTCTCTTATACATGAAAAGGAGGATATCATCGTGACTTTGGAAAGTCATAGTGGTAGTCATTCTATCGAGGACAAAGAGCTTGAAAAGGCTTTTGAGAAAGAGCAGTCCCTTAGATCTTCTCTTGAAGAGAAACTATATAATATAGAAGAAACCTATGTTGTTAGCGTTTCTAAGCTTAGAAGGGGCAATGAATTATCTCTTGCTCTTGCTAATGAAATCAAAGCTAAAAATGATGATGCTTGTGCTACTAACTCTATTTCTTGTGAAGCATCCATAATAAAGGAGAATGTTGAGCTACGGGCTCAACTTGATTTGCTAACTAGTAATTATGGTAAATTGTAAGAAACTCATGAAAAGTTCTCAAGCTCTCATGAGGATCTTCTAGTCTCCCACGAGATGCTAAAATTAGCTCACGAGGCTATTTTAAATAAGGTAACATTTTGTGAGCCTCATGTGTACAAAGGCACAAACTCTACTCTAAATGTTATATTTCCTTGTGCTATTCCTAGTAATTCATCCTCTCATAATGTTCCCACATCTTGTGATGAATTGCTTTCCTTACCTTGTTTCTCTAATAATGATGCATCTACTTCCTCTAGCTATTGTGTTGATACTAATCATGTAGAGGGAATCAAAGAGCTCAATTCTCAAGTCACTTCATTGAAGAAAGACTTGGAGAAGTGTCATAAAGGAAAGTCCACACTTGACAATATGTTGAGTGTCCTAAAATCCCCCAATGATAAGAGAGTACTTGGATTCATTTCCAATTACAAGAACAAGTCCAAGGTCGTCAAGAAGAAGGGCCATGAACAAGTCAAAAATTTGGCCAAGATTGTTTGCTTCAAGTGCAAGGTTGAAGGGCATCATGTTAGATCATTCCCTTTGAAGAATAAGAAATTTAGTGAGAAGCAATAAGGGAAGCGGCCACAAGTTCAACCTCAATCTCAACTTCAAGTTGAAGAAAGACCTCTTCCCATGAAGACTCAAGCTAATGCTTCTCAAGTTGAGAAATCAACTAAGAAGAATGTAAGGAGTCATTGTTGCTTCTTATGACGTGAAAAGGGTCATCTTGCTTCTTCATGCACTAATGGTACATTATCCAACCCTATCATAATTGATGATGTGTATTCCATTCGGAAGGATAATGTGGGTAATGTGTTTGCCAAATATGTTGGTACTCAAAGTGGTGTCAAGAAAAGACCCATTTGGGTTGCCAAGCCTATTGTGACTAACCTCTTAGGACCCAACTTGGTTGGGGACCAACAAGCTCAAACTTGATCAATAGGTGTTATTTGAGGGCATTGGATACTTGGCTATATCATGAAGAATTAAGGGATCTTCATCACGTATATTTTCCTTAAGCCAAGTCATTTGGATTATCATGTCTCTATCTCATATTCTATGCTCCTTCTTGCGGTAACTTGTACTTACATTATATATATATATATATATATATATATATACATTTAAAGTTGCTTGCCCCTTTGCATGTATTGGTTTTATACATTTCTTGTATTTTGTATATGTTGTGCTTACCACTTACTTATCCTTGAGTAATTGATGACCTACAAGTATAGGGGATCGCAACAGTCTTCGAGGGAAGTAAAACCAAAATTTATTGATTCGACACAAGGGGATCCAAAGAATATTTGTGAGCCTTAACAAGTGAGTTGTCAATTCACCTGCACCTGAAAGTGGACTTGTTCTCAGTGGTTTATCAGTAGTAACAGTTCTATAGTAGCAGCAGTAGTGAAATAACAGCAGTAGTGGAATGAAAACAACAGTAGTAGTGATTGAAGTAAACAACGGGATTAAATACTGTAGGCATGGGGATAGATGAACGGGCGTTGCATGGATAAGATAGTTCATATAATGATCAAGTCATGGGCATTGCAGATAAATAAGATAAAGCATCCAAGCACTAAGTAACCATAGGCATGTGTTCCGTAAATAGTCATACGTGCTCGCAATGAGAACTTGCACAACATCTATTGTCCTACCAGCCCGTTTTCAGTGGGGCCTCAAAGGAAGTACTGGTAATTAAGGTGTTCCTTTTAATAGAACACCGGAGCAAAGTATTAACACTCCGTGAACACATGTGATCCACACATCACAGCCATCCCCTCCGGTTGTCCCAATTTCTGTCACTTCGGGGTCTCGGGTTCCGGACAACGATATGTGTAAACAACTTGCAGGTATGATCAAGAAACAATACTTATCATCATGATTCAATAACATGTTCAGATCTGAGATCATGGCACTCGGGCCCAAAGTGACAAGCATTATGCATAACAAGTTGCAACAATGTCAATAGCACTAATAGAAGATACTAGGCACTATGCCCTAACAATCACGTCATTATTGAATGAACGAACTCATCCAATCCCTACCATCCCCTTCAGCCTACAGCGGGGGAATTACTCACACATGGATGGGGGAAACATGGATGGTCGATGGAGAGGCGTTGGTGATGACGGTGGTGATGATGTCCTCCAATTCCCCGTCCCGGCAGGGTGCCAGAACGGAGTTTCTGAACCCCTAAAAAGGATTCGCGATGGCGGTGGAGCTACGGACTTCTTTCTGGAAAACTATCGAACCCCCTCGTGTTTTAGGGTTAAAGTCTATTTGTAGTCGAAAGGGGAGACCGAGGGGGGCTCTGGGTGGCCCACACCATGTGCTGGCTCGGCCTAGGGGGGCCAAGCCAGCGGGTGGTGTGGCCCCCTGTGGCTCTTCTCCTGGCCTCCTTCTGGCTCCCGGAGTCTTCTGGTGTTTTAGGAGCAATGGGGTCTTTTCTGGGCAATTTCCCGAAAGTTGATTTTTCTGCACAAAAATGAGACACCAAGGTAATTCTGCTGAAAACAGCGCTAGTCCGTGTTAGTTGCATTGAAAACACGCAAGTTTAGAGGAAAACAATAAGAAAAGTGTTCGGAAAAGGAGATACGTTTTCGACGTATCAACTCCCCCCAAGCTTAACTTATTGCTTGTCCTCAAGCAATTCAGTGACAACTGAGTGCGATAAAAAACTTTTACGAACACATGTGTTTCATATGATGTAAATATACTCACTATATGATCAGATACTTAGTTATGCTCATGATAAGATACATGCAAGATACTGTCACTTAATAGCTATGCAAACCATGAAGAGATAACAACATATTAATAATAAACAACATGAAGCATAACTATTTGCAAGATTGAAGTATTCATAATAGGATCTGAAAAGTGGTATCTCGCTTGCCCTTATGTATGGGGCAAAACATAAATGCCAGGGCACCTATGAAGTTCAAGGGAACACTAGAAGTAAAGATATCAAATATGCAAGTATCAAGATTATACCACAATCACCGTGCTTTGGGACAAACACATCACACTAAGAATGATAATTATGCTCTGAAGAGAGTGATCAAAGAATATGATGGAGACTCAACATAAAAGTAAAAGAAAGGCCCTTCGCAGAGGGAAGCAGAGATTACTCATGTGCTAGAGCTTTTATTTTATTAAACAGGGGTATTGAAAACATTTTTAAGAGAGGTGTATGCTTATGTAAACGAATGGTAAACAAACAATACAGTACGTCACAAGCCAACTGGATTCACAAGAGAGGCTCCCATTGTGAAGGACACAACTGGTGTAGAAGGTCATCCCCATTTCTCTTTTGTTTACACAATTGTGCTTTGACCGATAAATCAGGGGCAAAAATAGTGAAGAGAATTGGTTCGTATTAATTTGGGGATGGGCACCCCGCTGCAAGCTCTTCTATCATTTGGATAAGCGGATGAAGCCACTAGTCAAGGGTATGAAATCCACTCAACAAATGAGATAAAGATTCTCTATTTATGTCCTCATGAGCTAAAACATGGGCACAAAACATGAATAATTTTTAGAAGATTTTAAAGGTAGAACATGAGCAATTTACTTGGAGTGGCAGTTAAATACCACATGTAGGTAGGTATGGTGTACACAATGGGAAATTTTGGTTTTTGGGAGTTGGATGCACGAGTAGAATTCCATACTCAGTACAGGTGAAGGCTAGCATTAGACAGGGAGCGACAATCAAGAGAGCAACAACTATCATAATCATGTTTGCGACAAAGTAAAATCAACTCAGGCATAAAATTGATAATAGAACTCTAAGGAAAAATAAATCATCGAGGCTTATTGACTTTTTGTTTTCAGTATTAGCATGCGTGAGCATGTGCCAAGTCCATTCAAATGAAATAGTCAGAGGAGGCTACCACAATGGCATACCCTTCTACGAATAGAACAATGCAAACAAATATTTATATGACAGGTCATTTACCATTAATAAATTGAAACAAAACATGAGAGAGCACGAACTATTAAGCAGCCATTAAGTCACATATATCTTATACGAACAAACAAAGCATGCTCACATATATGGATATATGTACAAAAATGAAAACAAATAGAATTCATGCCAACCTCTCACCACCTTTGAATTGTCGTAGATCGTCATTATTGCTCTTCACTTGTGGCTTGAATAAAATATATAATGAAAACCAATCTCCAATGGAATCACGGACGACTGTTGAACTCTGCACCAAACTTTACAAAACAAGAGAAGAACAACAAAATATTTTTTGGGATTTTCAATTAAAGCACGAGCAAAAGGGAACAAATAAGTCCAAATGGGTTTGACTTGACTCTTTATTGAAAACTCCAGAATTAAAACAAAAAAACTAATCTCTTGAGACAGCAAGAGGACACTAGGAAAATCCAAACAAAAACAACCGGGTTGCCTCCCGTAAAGCGCTTTCTTTATAGCCATATAGCTAGGCTTTACTTACTTGATAATCAAGAGGGATAAAGCTCATGAGGGAGCTTGTTCTTCAGCGTGCCCCTCTTCCTTGGGAAGTGCTCCATGCTTTTCTTGTGAGGGAACTGAAACTTGACATTCCCTTCCTTGGAGTCTATGATTGCACCTGTAGTACGAAGAAAAGGTCTACCCAAAATAATAGGACTAGGGGATTTATCCCCCATATCCATAATAATGAAATCAACGGGTACGAAAGTCATGTGCAATTCAATCATAACATATTTTACTTGTCCTACAGCATGTTTAGTAGAGTTATCAGCAAGGAAAAATTCACTTGAGCACTTTTCTAAATTTTCTAGTTCTAGCAATTCATATAATTCTTTAGAGAGTACCGATACACTAGAACCTAGATCTAACATAGCATGGTGAATTTCTTTTCCAATTGAAACTAGCACCTTGGGGATCCATGCATCCCCAAGCTTAGGAGGTATCATGGCCTCATTCTTGTACCTAGCAATTTTTTCTTGCAAGACATGATTAGCAATATAAGATCCAAAGCCAGGTTGATTAACATTTATAGAGTAGCAATAAGTTCTTGCAAACTACTTTTTTTTAAATCAAGCAATGGATCCTTAATTTCAGTAAGCATCATAATTTCCTCTACTTTTCCTTTTCTATTATGCATATTAAAAATCTCATAGCGATCATCAAAAATATCCTCGGGTACTTCAGCCTTTTTTAAGCTCTCTTTAATTTTAACCTCTAAGAGCAAACTTTCAAGAAAAACATGGGTATTTGCAGCATTAGTACTAGTAAAAGATCCCCCACATTCATTATCTAAAAAGGCTCTAGAAGTTTCAGAAAGTCCCTTATAAAACATATGCATAAGTATCCAATCTCTAAAGCCATGCCCTATTCCATATGCTCTACTTCTAAATCTCTCCCATGCTTGTATCATTGATTCATCTTTTTCTTGTTTAAAGGTAATGAGCAATTGTTTAACATTGTAATTCTTTTCAGCATGACAAAACCTTTCAATAAATGCAGCCCTTAAGTTGAACCAAGTAGTAAAATTGCTAGGAGGCCATCTTAATATCCAATCTAATGCTTTGCCTCCTAGTGAGTAGGGAAAGAGTTTAACTTTAGTAGTGTTGATGTTTGCATGATTCAAGTTCAAAGTTTTACATCTTTCATCAAATTTCTTAAGATGGAACAAAGGGTCTTCTTCAGGCTTTCCATAGAAACGAGATTCATAAATCATTTTAATAACACTAGGATCTACCTCTAATTTTTCAACGGGAATATTTAGCTCTTGAGGGAAATTCCTAACACTGAATGGCCAATAAATTCTCTGCTCCATTTTCCAAGTTTTTATGTAGTTTTTAATTTTTTATGCAAAACAAAAGTAAAGTAACTAAGCAAATTCGAAATACTAAAATAAACTAGATAACTAAATGCAAAACTAAAATGCAAACTAAAATAAAATATGCAAGACAAAACAAAAAAAAGAATAAAAACAAAACAAAAACAAAAACAAGACAAGAAACAAAACAATCTACTTGAAAGAAGGTGGAGATAGAAAGGACGGTACTCACGTAGGTGCAACCTCCCCAAGCTTAGGTGTTTGCACACCTTGTTGGTGATGAAGACTTCTTGTGAGCTCCCTTGGACAACTCCTTCACCTATGGCTCCCCAGCAACAGCGCCAGAAAAACGCTTGATGGCTAGGTTGAGACTCCAAGTGCAGAGTGTGTAGCTAGTGGCAAGCCTTCTTCCCCACGAGGGTGACTCGAGGGTTTATATCGAACTCTTGGGGAGCCACTATTTCAGCAGTTGTCTTCCAAGCTTCCTCCAGGATCCTGCAAACAAGTAGAGAATTTTTTGCCCTCAACCTCACCAAGTGGTTGTCAAGCACAAGGTGTGAGACTTCTAAATTGCAATGCAAAACTAAAAGTAAATGTGCAATAATTAAATCTACTACTAAATGCAAATGAGAAAATAAATATGCAATGGATTGTTTTTGTATTTTTGTGATGCAAGTGGTGATGGAGATAATGTAAATTCAAATTGGAGATGCAAGTAAAGTAAAGTGAAAGTAAAGTAAATTGCAGAAAAGTAACTAGAGTGTTTTCTTATAATTAAAATAGGACCGGGGTTCATGGTTTCACACTTGCATTCTCTCAAATAAAGTAGACGATGGACATAAAGAATTACATGTGAGATTACAATAACATGTTTAACATTGAGTACTTTCGTATGGGCATCACGTCCTAGCATAGAGATCTCTACGGTCATATTGATCCCTCATATACTCCACCAAGATGCGAAATAAATCATAACACCTCGATAATTAAGGAAAAACCAGAGTATAGCTTTAAGCAATGTGACATGAAGTTGAAGTAAGAACTTGCTAGATCTAGTCATGGAGATTGATTAGTGTCACTTCAAATCCCCGGTAACAAGGTACTCCTTTTTATCCCTAGTGAGGTAACTAAGAAAGGTTTAACAAAACCTAAGTGGATCGCTGAACTTCTGTCACTTTCACAGCACTAGCCACCCCCCGTTACTCCAACTAATGCACCCATCACCCCACACACGCTCTCAAGAACTAGATTGATCAAAGCTAGCAAATAAGAACGGGGTACATAAGATACATCTACTCAAATAACTCAAGAGAAACAATTGCAATCTCAGATTCAATAACTCATAGAAAAGATCCACCACATAGGAATTACAACGGTGCCCGTAATCATGTGAGGCAGCTCATACGGATCTAATGAGTGAAGCACATAGAGAGACAGAGATACAAGTGCTACTTCCACAAACCCATAGCCCTGGGGTGGACTACTCCCTCTTCATGGAGATGTTGGTGGAGATGACGTTGGAGGGGTAGGAGATCACACCGGCGGCGCCCCGCCGGAGTTTTCCCCCTCCAATCTGGAACTTCTGGTCTCTGTTTCGGTGTTTCGGCAGCGCTCCCCTCCGTAAGGGTACGGGGGACCCTTTTTATAGTCGGTTTTAGGTCAAGAAGGAGTCGGTAAGTCGAAGATGGAAGGAATTGGGGCCACAGGGGCCAAAAGGGGGCCTCTCACGCGGCCAAGGAATCTGGCCGCGTGGAGGGTCCTCTTTTGGGCCTCCTTGCCCAATTCTCGTGGATCCTTCGCCCGCAAGTCTTCTCCTTCCAATAAAATGACCCCCGCAGATTTTCAGGTGATTTCGCGGAAGTTTGCCCCCTGAAACGTCAAAAATATAGAAAACGGGGTTTCTGACAGGCAGGGTTAATTCCATAAAAGTTGGGGGACTTTGTAATTTAACCCCAAAATACTATAAAACATTGAATTATACCCTTATATGATGCAATATTGAATAGAAAAGCATGTGAAAATATGCAAAATTCATCTATGCATTTTACATGCATCACCATGTAGTAAGAGCATATGCTTTTTGGGCACCACTTTTAGGGTTTTTGAACGCCTATCCAATGGCTTGTTTTGCAGATGCGCTAAATCCGCGCACTAAAATGAGTAACCGTTTTTTAGATGTGGTAAACTCGCGTGCTAAAAACGCAAATTGAAACTGAAATTTGAACAAACTTTGATCAAACTTAACTGAAATTAAGCTAAATTTAAACGCAAATTGAAACCTAAATTAACTACGACTAATCGAAGAACTCGCTGTCCGAACCTGAGCTGGTGCGGTCCGACGTCCCCAAACTTCGTCCCACGTCGGGTCTTTGGAGACCCAGTCCGGCGCGTTGGGGTGTTTGACGGCGGCCTCCATCTCTGCGACATCGACTTTTTGTCGGGCGCGCTTTGTGGCCAACTGCTACACGTGCGCCGCCCGGCACTGCGCATAGTAGGCATGCTCATCGAGGACGTCCTATAAGATGTGGGCGCTAATCCGCCATGTTACACTCTTCTTCTTAGATGAAGGTGAGGCGGCACTACCGTAGACCCTTTCGCCACCGGCCTTCATCCGTCACGAGGCGCGGAGGCGGCGCCAGGTCATGCGCCTGCGGGCGCGTGAAGACGTCGCAGAAGTGATACCCACGAGTATAGGGGATCATTGAAATCTTCGTTGGGAAGTATTACACAAATTTATAGTTCGACTCAAGGGAAACTCAAGAATAACGATAAGACTTTGGAAATTAAGACGTCACTCTCAATCACACTTGTATATCAATAGTAGTAATATGATTCAAGTAACCAACATAAAACAAGAGTAATAACAAGGGTTTCTGAGTTTTCACCGGAAAAGTGAAAGTGTAACTCAGAGATTTAAAAAGTAGGCATGAGGTGACAGCAGGGTGTTGCATGAATAAGATTGATCATATAATAAGATACAAATAGCAATGGGGCTTTTCTCTAACTCCGATATATGTAGGTATGTGTTCCGAAAATAGTTGTGTGTACTAACCAAGAGAATTTGCACAAGATTGATTGTCCTACCTGCCCATTTCACCGGGAGCAACTTGGAACTACAGGTAATTAAGATCTACCCTTTCGAATAGCCCGGAACAACACATTAACACTTCATGAACACATAGAATCCTCAAACTAATACATCTCCCCCTTGTTTTACCTATATGTCACATTTAGGGTTCGTAGGTTCAACATAATAGCAGGTAATACACTTTGCAGATAAATACCAAACTCAATTATATGATTAGGAAAAGTAAGCTAAGTACTGAAATCATGCCACTCGGGCCCTAGTATCAAGCATTAAACATAGCATAAGTGCATCAACACAATACAAAAGTATCCTCAAGATAAACCCCTAAAATCTCGAACAACAGGTATCATTACATGATCAATCCCATCCAATCCCCATCCACCTCATATGCCTACAGCGGACTTCTCACACATGGTGATGGTGAGGGAGCTCATGGTCGATGGATATGAAGGTGGTGAAGATGGTGGCGAAGATGGCCTCTGGATCCCTCCTCCGGGGGAGAAATCCTGGATCAGTCTGTCTCCAAAAACAAAGATCGTAGTGATGGCGCCGCTCTGTTTCGCGAATAGTTCTCTCCTTTTAGTCCAGCCACTTTTTCGTATATATGAGGGGGTACGCAAAAGCCTAAGGAGAGGCGGTGCCCGAGGCCCAAGATAGGTGGGCCCACACGACCAAGGAATCTGGATCGATCTGTCTTCGAGGCCCAAGATAGCTAGCATACTTTGGTGGTGGAGGTGGTGGTAATGCAAACTCAAAGCTTCCAATCATAAAAGTATTTCTTTGAATGGAATTCATGCTTTTGTTTACCATTGTAACATAATTCTTCTTTGGATAATAAATGGTATGCTCATTGCCTTTAACATTCAATGTCACTTTGCTCTCAAGGCAATTTACCATAGCCCTTCAAGTGTTCAAAAAGGGTCTTCCAAGAATAATAGATGGATTATCATCCTCAGGCATTTCTAATATAAAAAAGTCAGTGGGAATTAACACATTAGCAATGGAAATAGGAACATCCTCACATATACCTATAAGCACAACAGTTGATTTATCAGCCATTTGCAATGAAACTTCAGTTGGAACCAATTTGTTTAGATTAAGTTTGTTATATAAAGAAAAAGACATAACACTAACACCGGCTCCTAAACCACATAATGCATATTTCACATAAGTTTCTTTAATATGAGAAGGAATAGTGGGGATACCAGGATCTCCACGCTTTTCAGATAGTTTTCCTTCGAAAGGGTAATTAGCAAGCATAGCAGTAATTGCACCATTTGGTATCTTTCTTTTATTAGTAACAATATCTTTCATTTATTTTGAATATGGAGGAATTTTAATAGCATCAACAACAGGAATTTGTAGACATAAAGTTTTAATCAACTCAAGAAACTTTTCAAATCTAGCATCATCCAAAGATTTCATTACCTCTTGGGGATGTGGTATGAGTCTTTGCACCCATGGATCCATTTCTTTACCTTTTTGTTGATTTGGATGTTTCTTCTTTTTATTCTTCTCAATAGATGGTTGAGGGTCTTCTTTCTCAGCAGGTTCAAGTTCTTCATTATTTTCTTCTTCTTGTTGTTCTTCATCAGGTGGAAGTGATTCTTCTTCTTCAATGTTATCATCTCCAGTCTCCGCATGAGAAATAGAAATATCCTTGTCTTGTTCTTGAGAATTTTCATTATCCTAATTTTCATTGGGACATTATTCTGCAGAAAATTTCTTCTTGAGAGCCTCTTTCTCTTTTCTCTTGGGCTGGTTTTCAGGATAGTTAGGATCCTGAGTACTTGCACCACCTCTAGTATTAACTCCACAAACCTGTTTCTTCTCAATAAGATTTTCATACAATTGATTTTAAATAGAAACCATTTGTTCAACTTGATTATTCATCATCTCATAGTGTTTAATAATTCTTCTAACTTATCCTACACTAGCATTTAAATTTTCAGAGAGAAATTTAATTTTATGAGAGTTCTCCATAATACTCATTCTAATATCATGCTCTTCAGGATTATTACGGTAAGCAAAATCATTAACATACGACACATCAATAGCTGGTATTACCTTTTCTTTATCTTCTATAGGGCATACATCATTAACTTGGATTGGAAAACATGGTTTATCAATAGGAAGTTTAACACCCATTTCAGATAATTCCTTGAGACGAGAGGTTTTAATTCCCTTCTCTTTAATAGCCTTGGAAGTATCTTTCATTGTCTCTTCATTTAATTTAAGAATGCATCTTTTCTTCTTCGAAAATATCTCTCTTTCATGTATCTCTTTAATATTCCAATCTTCATAATTTCTAGAGATAGTCTCCAATAACTCAGTTGCTTCATCAACGGTCATTTCCCTGAAAACATTACCTGCAATACTATCAAAATAGCCTCTAGTATTTTCAGTTAGCCCATTGTAAAATATATCAAGTATTTCATTACTCTTCAAGCCATGGGTAGGATATTTCGTAACTATCTTACTGTACCTCCCCCAAGCCTGGGGTAAATCATCCTTCTCTTTCTGCAAAAAGTTGCTAATCTCAATAGTTAAACCATGGATCTTATTAGTAGGGAAATATTTATTATAGAATAGCTGCAAGCATTCCTCTTTGCTAGTAATAGATCCAGGTCTAAACGACTGTACCAAGTTTTAGAATTTCCTCCCAAAGTAAAAGGAAACAACTTTAAAAAATAATAGCGTTTGTGGATTTCATCTTTACCAAATAACACAGATAAATCATGCAAAACAACAATGTATTCAAAAGTAGTTTCATTGTATCTACCATAAAACTTAAACTTCTCAGCTTTTCAATTATTTCAGAATCAAAACTAAACTCATAATCTTTATCTTTAATTTTAATAGCTGGAGCATTCATTTTCTTAGTAACATGGAAATAATCATCAAGAGGAGAATTTTTATACTACCAAGTTTATCCAATTTATCAAAATTCGAATCCATAAAAGCCATAGTAAATGCATCTTCTTCCTCAGAAAAAGTATCATAATTATCATCACAGTATTCATTATCTTTTAATTCAGATTCAACATTACTAGTAATAATAGAAGATTCATGTATTTCAGGTAACTCAGGTATTTCAGGCAATTCAGGTGTTGCAGGTGTCACTTCTTTGTTCATGCTACCACATATCTCATTATTTTCATTACTTGTAAACATCTTAGACAATGGCTAACTAGATATATTTTTACCTTTCTTTTTAGCAACAATAGCAGAAGTAACATTAGGTGAAAAGTTTGGCCTTCTTCGCAAGTCTGTACCTCTTCGAGTAGTGCAAGTGAAAGTGCATGGTTCCCCCATGTATTGTTTTGGTAATTAATGGCAATCCTTACGGACTAATGTTTGTGTTGAGACATCCTTATAGGTTTGTCCATTGGCACCACTTGAACTCCATGTGTTGGATTCAAGGTTGGATGCTATCAAGATCATCACTTAATGAACTAGAAGATACCCCGCGCGTTGCCGCAGGAAACTAATGTAATAAATCTATGAAGTGTAATAAAAAAAACACATGTGAGTATCCAATGTAATAGTTTTGAAATTATAGAAAAATGCAGATTTTAGTGAAGCAGCTATAAATCTCAAAAATCATGTGTAACAAAAAAAAATAACACAAAGAAGAATACAGTATAATTAAATCATAGCAAGTCATTTACGCACTCCACATTAATCTTAGTTCATTCCATCAACACGACATAATCTATGCAACGGTATCTTCCGATAGCAAAACTATATGCCAGAGGACAATAGTGTTCCGGCATTCATGTACAAAGTTGTACATACATAAATCATAGAAGATTATTTGCAGATACAGTGGTCGAACAATTATTTTTCAGCCGACTGGTAGAATAAAATTAGGTGCAAATTCAGATCACCTTCTGTCAGCTGCACTCCACACGGTACAAAAAAATCCCTGTCATTTGGCATTTTCCGTACATAATCGCAAAAGAAAGAAAACGTATTTTTAAAGTGTAAAGATTTCATGCGAAGAGCAAGTGAATAGAGCATACTTTAGTCTGATCTCCACGGTAAGATAAGAAAAGATAAAATTATTAGGCTGAGAATTCTATCCTAGTTCTGAAAAGACAACAGTTTTGCTGATTCTAGCATTCTACTCAGTGAAACACACGACCATACCAAGTATAAAATGTTGTTCCATTTGACCGCAAAACGTTTTCTAGGAATAGTGCATGTATGGAAAAGGCAGACATGCATGTTGTAAGGCATGAACTATTTCTTTCCTTTCTTCGCCTGCAAAAAACACAAAGTCTGCATAATATCAGTTAGTGGAGGGGCATGATCATCAATATAAAGGAGAAGCCACCCATCCAGTAATTACTTTTGTTTGAGGGGGTAAAATAGAATCTGTTTTTTAAGCTAGACATTACTTCAAAGAACAATCATAAATATCCATATGAAAAAACTAAAAGAGGGACTTAGATTTGGTACATGTTAAGTGAATGGACCAAAGGTACTTGAGTGCAGAAAAATCCAGCAAACAACATGCCATAGCAGTAGATTCTATTGTGAGAAGATAACTGAGATACCAGCATCTCAATGAACTGTACTTGAAAAGAAAAATCACAAAGGAGGGAACAAAAACCGTCTTGCTAATTATTAATATGCTCATCTCACAAAATAGAACTACACTTTATCTAGGAATGCCTTGGAGCAAACAAGCAGGTGTCTGTGCCGTAGAAATACTGCTGCAGGTAAAGAGAGATCAATACTACCAAGTATACTTTTCTTATCTAGCTTTGACGTTGAACATTTAGAGTTAAAGTTGAAATTTATATACTGCAAGAAACATTAACCAATCCAAACTGAAAGAGTAGAAGTTTCCACAGGAAAAAAACAATTTGGAGGAAGAATTTGAATGACATACCGAGAAAAAGTTGCTTGTAGTTTTGGTCCAGCGCTGATCCTTTGAGAAAGAACTGACCCAATAAATAAAAACGTTGCAGGGACAAAGTGGGTGAATCACGTAATGGGGATGATATGACTGCATTTATAGTACAGAACACGTAAAGATGACCATGACACATTCAGCCGGAGGTTTCCACTAGTGGAAACAGGGGCACTAGTCCCGGTTGGTAAGGCCCATTTGTCCCGGTTGTGCAACCGGGATGGGCCAGCCGGGACGAATGCCCCTCCCCCATTGGTCCCGGTTGTGCCAGGACCCGGGACAAATGGGGCGTACGACGTGGCGAACCTGGCCAGGGCTATTAGTCCCGGTTCTTAACACGAACCGGGATGCATGCCCCTTCAGCCGCGGCAGTTTTTTTTATGTTTTGTGTTTATTATTTTCCTTTTTATGTTTTGTGATCCCAGACCTCCCGGTGGACCCTCCCCGGATCCCAGGAGAAGAGATTAGCCCGGTGGCCCTTCCCCGGACCTCCCGAATCCCACGAGAAGAGAGGAGCCTCGGTGGCCCCTCCCCGGAGCTCCCGGATCCCACGAGTGAATACGTAATACATATATAGCAAAAGAAGGAACACTTATATTACAGAAGCAAAGTATATCGAGCATATTACATGACTGATGGAATGAATTACAAAATCGAATTCATTTCCAACTGGGGCTATGGTACTCTCCATTTACATTTAGGACCCCTGCATCTAAGAAGCCCGCAATTTCCTCCTGAATTGCTCGTATGCGGTCCCTTGGTAGAAGACCGTCCCGGAGCCGTTCGATCTAATATAAAGAAGAGTGGTCAATATATATTAATGAAAGCAAGTAACTAAAATAGATGGTAATAAGAAGAATTGACGACTAACGTACATGTAGCTGCTGTAAATTTCTGCCCTTGGGACATGTCGTCTGACGAATGAACTCGCACACGTAGTATCCACACAAGTGATTTCCGTCTCCTTGTTGCAAGCACTTTACGAGAAATGGTTTCAATCAAAATAATAATCAATCATCCATGATAATGGTATCGACACTAGAATAAAGGAGATGCGCACAGATCTAGATAGTACTTACTTGCACAACATCAAATGTGAGCTTTGATTTCCATTCACTGGGAGACTTTCTTGTGAACCTCTTCCAAACGCTACCCGAGAAAAAAAACAAAAAAAAGAGTTAGTAATTACTTGATATCCGAAAACGAAACAAAGTAGTCGATATAGTGCCATATATAAAGACTGAAATTAATAAAGATTGAAATTACCGCTGGATCATTTCCTGCATGTCCGCCCACATCGCTAGGGGTTTACGTTTTGGGTCCACTACCAGTACTTTTCCTTTGTAAACTTGGAAGATTAGCAGAATATAGTGGAAGCTGCGCACGCAGAACTCATCAATTATACAATGAACATCGAGTAAGGAAAACATAATGTGTACAACACAGTAACACTAACCCGAAGTTGTAAGGAAATAGTATTTCCCGTCGGTGTTGGTGAAACAGTATTGCCCTCAGAATATTATTTTCTGTATCCTTGGCTGATAGCTCAAGAGTCTTTGCATTAACAAAATGTGGATCAATGAACCCAATATCATAGATTCCACCTCTTTTGCATCCGAGAATCTTCATTCTGCAATTATAATATATGAGTGTACTATATATATATATATATATATATATATGAATATGCAATGAACGAGGTGAGCTAGAGAAATAAGTACTTACAGACAATAGGCACTAACGACAGATTTGTCGAGGGCCTGCTGCTGGAATAACTGAAACAATTCTTCAAATTGAATCATAACCGATCCATCTCCATACCCGTAGTGCTCGTCCTTAACGCGGAGACATATCTAGTCCTCAGATTTCTCAGCGGCTTCCATATACCAACTATGCACTCTTCGCATTTTCGTTGGTAGATCCTTTATCTCCTCGGGTTTGACGAGAGGCTTCCCATACTGGTATTTGTACGCACATTCAGCTTCGGGGAAGTAGTCTAGCGTTTGCATATACTCAGCAATGGACAAACCCGCAGCAGCTGCCCTGTCTGCGTACTGTCGCACCCTGATTTCTAGGGGATACTCACCGTACGAACTGGATAGCAGATGCTTGGATTATGGGGCATAACTGCTCCCACGTCCCAGCTTCCTGGTAGGCCTGCGCTTATGCGCGACAACACAAGCCCTGCTATTCCATCGTCGATGTAAACTATCCACTAGAGATCAAAGGCACTTCCGTCGACGTACTTCAAACCATACACACATGGTACGTCAACGGCGTTAAACAACTGATATCACAACAGATCTCTACGACCCAAAAGATTGAAATAACTTGCAAATAGCTCTCATTAGAGCAGAGATAGCAAATACAATCATTCAGAGGGCACATGCCCCAACAATACATCATTACATCACAGCGGAAGCATTCAACATGTCTAAGTACAGACAAGAACCAAATAGGCCTAAGAGGCCGGAAACGAAAAGACGGAGCCCATCCACGAAGTCTCGGATCCTGCCCGGGTCCGCTATCTACTCGTCAGCAGTCTCGTCATACTCCACGTAGTAGCCATCATGTAGATACTCGGAAGCGTAGGTCTGCGGAAACCACAGCCCCAAAGGGGTCAGTACATAAACGTACTGGCAAGCAAGACTCACAGTTCACCAAAGTGTAACCCGTCAACACCAAGCACAGATGCCTTGGGTTCAACGGAAGAGGGGGGATATAAAAGATGCTGCAACTGGCTGCGCTAACCAACTACAGAGATTCTACCACTTCCGGCTAACAGAAAGGAGATAAGATCGAGGATTGTAACCAACTGAAAGATAACTTCAAACAAACCCATCCTGGATCTCGCCCCTTATCCAAAGAAGCAATCCGAGGATAACTCACACAGTTGTATTAAAGGTGAATCAAGTTATTGTGTCATCATCCTATTACTAGTCAAGTTATTAATCATTGGGTGTAACATGTTTGATCATTATGTTTAAGTTGTCCTGAGTACTTGTTAGCCAGTACTTTCACCAAGTAATCCATAACCGCGGAAAACACGGCTTCTCGAGAAGATTATCCCTGCAGGGTTGCACCAATTTGGCCGTACACGCAAGAATATCCCGCCAGACGGGAATCAAACCCACCAAGCGAGGTACTCTACACAACTCGACTCTTCTTCGCATCAAGCCCAAAGAACCTTGGGCGCACGGCTAATCGAGCCCAGAAGAAAATGGACCCTCATAGCACTCTAAGAACGTGTCCCCCTATATGCCGACTACGAAAGTTCCACCCTGGCCTGGGCTCGCAAAAACATGCATGCGGCAAATAGAACACACGAACTAAATGAAGCGATTTGGACGAGATGCGAATCGAATCAAATTGAGGGGGGCGCCCATACTCGCTTCCCACATGCGGTTAGTGCGCTCATCATGGATGAGTAGACAAGACCCTTTTCCTATTAGGGTCGACACTAGCAGGCCTCAAAACAACACAGGGCCTCCTGCCGGTGCCTTATCATCAAATTATTATTAATAGTAACATTAGCATGATTGATTGATTAAACATCGAGCCCCCAGAACATAATGAAGTAGTAACAGAAAGTAACGGGTAACAGACTCGAGCAAAACAACCTAAGCATGCTAGTAAGACACTGGCTCAAACAAGGGGTGATAGGAGTGGAGGTGAGGCAATATCAAGGTTAAGGGATTCATGTGATGGGTTCGTAACAGAAACAACTACTACTAAGGCTAGCCGAAAAGAACAACGGAAAGTATCGGTAACCAATGTTGAAAGGAACACAGTGGTTCATGTGAGTGATAACTTGCCTGCAAACCCAGTAGCCTGGCACTGAGCTAAATCCTTAGAAGGGGTGTCGTAAGTATCGTCGGTCTCAACGTCGTCGTATATCCGGGAAGAAGCAAACAAACATTGCAGAAAGATAAACAATCAATATAATGGCATAGGTGCACAAACATGGGATGATGCATGTCATGTTAATAGATGCATCAGAATAAACTACTTGACAAGATAACACAATTTAATTGGACCCATATGCAATTGGATTGCATATGGAAAAGATCCATTGAAATAAGTGGAAACAAATGATTTACAATTAATTATTAGGTGAGAGTTGTTAGCATGATGCATGCATGATGATAACAACAAAATAACAACAAATAACAATGATAGATGCAAGTGAAAAAGGATTGGAACAAGTTTTGGAAATCATTGATTAAGTTTGGAAAGTTTGGTTACTTAAAACATGTCACACAAGTAATTGTTGTTTTCAACAAGTTAAAGTGTTCAAAACAGATAACAAAGTTTATATTTGAAAAGAACACAAGATTTTAGTTGGAATACATGTTTCACTTATTGAAAAAGGATTTCAAATAAATTATTTAGGAATTAAACAAGTTAAACAAGAATTAAATTGGAATTAATTCAAGTGTGGATGTTAATTGAATTTTATTTGATCAAAACATTAAACCAAGTTCATATTTGAAAAGGTTATGCTTTGAGGGTTTGAAAACATATTTTATATGTCCCAAAAGAATTTGATTTGATTAAGTTATGAATTTAGCAATATTAAATGATTTAAACCTTGTTTAAATCATTTAACCAATTTTAATTATTCAAAACATGAAACAAATTTTATATTTGGAAAGAGGGTTTAATTTTGCATGGAAAACATATTTCATTTGTTGAAATTGGATTTAAAATGAGCAAGTTATTATTTTGGCAATTTTAAATGCAATAATTAAGAAACAGTTGTTTTCAGCAATTTAAATTATTCAAAACAGCAAACAAAATTTATATTTGGAAAGTACATGAAAAATTGATTGGAAAACATATTTAGTTTGTTGAATTTGGAATTTTTATGAACAAGGTATGAATTTTGCAATTTTAAGTGAATTTGACAAGTTTTCAAATATTTCAACAATTTAAAATATTCAAAACAGGAAATAAATTTTATATTTGGATAGAACATTTAATTTGGGACAGAAAACATATTAAAAATGTTGAATTTGGAGTTAGGATGATTTATTTATGCAATTTCCAAATTCAAGGTGTAATCTGCCAATTGTTATTAACTAGGGACTTAGAATTAATTTTACAGGGACCTAGAAGAACTGGCAGGGACTGGGTTGTAGTTAGCTGTTTACTGGAGTTGTGAAAAATAAAAATAAAAAACTTGGTTTAATCCGCGGGGGGTGGGATTCGAACCCACCCCCTCTACTGCGCTCGCAAGGCACAGGACCAGATGGGCTGCTGCTGTACTTGTGACAGAACAGGGGAACTCGGGGTTATGTGTTGCTGTTGCGGGATGAAACTGAATTTCTAACTGAACGAACAGGTACAGAGATCGACAGGGCAGAGATCGATGGCTGCAGCGGCTGCTCGCCGGAGAGCTGCTGCGAGGGGTGTGGGGCGTGTGGCTGCGGCCAAGGGAGAGGGAGGAGGCGAGTGGGGGGAGAGAAGCGATGGGGGGCGGCCTCACCTTGGGGGTTCGATGGAGGAGGGAGTCGGGGCGGATTCAGGTGCAGCGGGTCGAGCAGAGGGCGTCGGCGCCGTTTGGAGGCGACGGCGGCGGCGCACCGGACCTCTCCGGCGCAAACCGAAGGGTGGAGGAGGAAGGGTGGACTTGGGCGTTTCCATTCCCGGGCACGGCTGGCGCCGATGGTGTCTAGGGCGGCGACGGCGAGCTTGCCACTCCACGGCCACCTCAGCGTTTTTCAGTTTCAGACTTCAGAGGATTGCAGGGGGTGGCAGGGAAGAACAGAGAGAAGATTGGCGGCGCTAGGCTAGAGGAGGGAGCTAGGGTTCACGAGGTGGTCTCGGTGGGGATTATAAGAGGGAGGAGGGTACTGGTACGGCGGCAATCGTAGCGAGGAGGGGGCTGATCGGGTGGTGGTGAGCCATGTCGTACTGAAGGTGACATCACCTCGAGGTGGAAGACAGCGACAGGTTCCAAGGGGTACTGGGCTTCAAGGAGGTGGGCTTGGGGTAGGAAAGAAAAGGAGATGGGCTGGCTGGTTATGGGCTGCTCCCTCTCCTGTGTTCCTTTTCTTTTTATTTTGCTTTCTCCTTTTTTTTTGTAGCAAGTTAGAAAAAGAAGAAAATCATGAGGTTTTGGGTAGTAAAAATTCTAGGAAAATTTAGGTTAGTTAATTAGGTTAAAAGAAAACAATTTCCAAGATTTGTTTGCAGAAAGGTGACATTTTAAAGTAGTGTTTGCATTTGAAACCCAATTTGAAAGAATTTTTCAATATTAAATAAACCTTATTTAAAACAACATTTTTAATAGGGTTACCCCTAAGATTAATTTGATTGAAATTAGTTGATTGAATTGATAATGTTTATAAATTGGTGATAACTCAACTTGGGTGCTGTTTGAATGAATTTGATTTGAAATTGGAATATTTTGTTAATTTAATATAGAAAACAACCACTTAATAGGGTGAACCCTATTATTAGTTGGATTAGAAACATTGGAATGGTTTGATATTTGATAATTTCCAAATGAGGTGTTGATGATGATTTTGCTTTGAATTTGAAAACCAATTTGGAATTAATTAATTGAAATAAAAGCACCATTTTATTAGTTGATCAACATGGAATAAAATGGAACAATTTGGTTGTTTTCACTTGTTATTTTTATCCCAAAAGTTTTAACAGAACAAGTATGAAAACAAAGCAGTTGAAATTGTTTGATTTTCCTTATGAAAACAAAGAATAACAGATGCAAAACAAAAGGAACAAATGCAACAATATGATGACATGATGCAAAACTTTAATAAACAAGAAATCAATCATTCTAAATGGGAGTTTTCATACTTGGGATGTTACAAAACGCCCCCCCTTGAAGGAATCGCGCCCCAAGATTCCTACTGAGAAAAGAGAAGGTCCGGAAACTTCTTGGGAAGATCCTCTTGAGCTGTTACACGTGAAACACATCGTGCACATTGGATAGACGTCAGGGAATTAGCAAACCACCGGAACATTTTCAATTGAAGGAAGAGGTTTTTGTACCAAGTGTGTATAGCTGAATGGAACTTTATTCATTTGGATAATAGATTATCTGGATAGAATGGTGGAACAGAGTTATTGACATCAATGCAACACCAAGAATAATCATCAATGTCAGAATCATCAACATGAGAGTAACGAGGAATATGTGGCCTCCCATTAGAATTGGATTGTTCTTACTTATCTTGGAAGTCAACATTTGAGATCCCGGGGAGTGAACAGAGTTTTGATTGCTTAGTGGAACCAGAATTGGGTTGTATGTTGTGGAAAAGATTGTTGACACAAAGGAATGTGATGCTCCGGTATCAAATAACACTTTAACTGAAATAGAGTTTAGCAGATGAACGGGGAAACTTTGATTAGACGCCGATAGAAGAATTGAATTGGAAAACAACAACAAGATTTCAACGGACGAAAATGATGTTGAGAAGAACAGGATATCAACATCGGGGAAAACGAGAACAAAAACACTCCTGAGGTACTACGGAAAACCCATCCGGGCTTCTAAAGGATCAATATCTACTGCTTAAGAAATAGAGGATTTGCTTCCGGGGCTTACACGCCTCCGTTCTCAATCATGAGTAGGCAACATGATAAATCATGTCACAACCACCTCCATTCCTATGGTCTAGTAGATATAACCATCCTAGAGAAACCAGAATTCGTGAAATCCTAACTTGAAAGTTTAGATGAGAATGGAAAACAACGTTGCACTTCCTTACCAGAAAAGGGTGGGTGGGTGGGAAAAGAAGAAAAATGGCAGAATTCCTACTCTCACGTTTCATTTTTCCTATATAGCTACAAAATAGTTTCTAGACTCAACTGCGACCAGTAAAAAGGGATCCTACAGGCAGACAGGCTCTGATACCATTTGTCGCACCCTGATTTCTAGGGGATACTCACCGTACGAACTGGATAGAAGATGCTTGGATTATGGGGCATAACTGCTCCCACGTCCCAGCTTCCTCGTAGGCCTGCGCTTATGCGCGACAACACAAGCCCTGCTATTCCATCGTCGATGTAAACTATCCACTAGAGATCAAAGGCACTTCCGTCGACGTACTTCAAACCATACACACATGGTACGTCAACGGCGTTGAACAACTGATATCACAACAGATCTCTACGACCCAAAAGATTGAAATAACTTGCAAATAGCTCTCATTAGAGCAGAGATAGCAAATACAATCATTCAGAGGGCACATGCCCCAACAATACATCATTACATCACAGCGGAAGCATTCAACATGTCTAAGTACAGACAAGAACCAAATAGGCCTAAGAGGCCGGAAACGAAAAGACGGAGCCCATCCACGAAGTCTCGGATCCTGCCCGGGTCCGCTATCTACTCGTCAGCAGTCTCGTCATACTCCACGTAGTAGCCATCATGTAGATACTCGGAAGCGTAGGTCTGCGGAAACCACAGCCCCAAAGGGGTCAGTACATAAACGTACTGGCAAGCAAGACTCACAGTTCACCAAAGTGTAACCCGTCAACACCAAGCACAGATGCCTTGGGTTCAACGGAAGAGGGGGGATATAAAAGATGCTGCAACTGGCTGCGCTAACCAACTACAGAGATTCTACCACTTCCGGCTAACAGAAAGGAGATAAGATCGAGGATTGTAACCAACTGAAAGATAACTTCAAACAAACCCATCCTGGATCTCGCCCCTTATCCAAAGAAGCAATCCGAGGATAACTCACACAGTTGTATTAAAGGTGAATCAAGTTATTGTGTCATCATCCTATTACTAGTCAAGTTATTAATCATTGGGTGTAACATGTTTGATCATTATGTTTAAGTTGTCCTGAGTACTTGTTAGCCAGTACTTTCACCAAGTAATCCATAACCGCGGAAAACACGGCTTCTCGAGAAGATTATCCCTGCAGGGTTGCACCAATTTGGCCGTACACGCAAGAATATCCCGCCAGACGGGAATCAAACCCACCAAGCGAGGTACTCTACACAACTCGACTCTTCTTCGCATCAAGCCCAAAGAACCTTGGGCGCACGGCTAATCGAGCCCAGAAGAAAATGGACCCTCATAGCACTCTAAGAACGTGTCCCCCTATATGCCGACTACGAAAGTTCCACCCTGGCCTGGGCTCGCAAAAACATGCATGCGGCAAATAGAACACACGAACTAAATGAGGCGATTTGGACGAGATGCGAATCGAATCAAATTGATGGGGGCGCCCATACTCGCTTCCCACATGCGGTTAGTGCGCTCATCATGGCTCAGTAGACAAGACCCTTTTCCTATTAGGGTCGACACTAGCAGGCCTCAAAACCACACAGGGCCTCCTGCCGGTGCCTTATCATCAAATTATTATTAATAGTAACATTAGCATGATTGATTGATTAAACATCGAGCCCCCAGAACATAATGAAGTAGTAACAGAAAGTAACGGGTAACAGACTCGAGCAAAACAACCTAAGCATGCTAGTAAGACACTGGCTCAAACAAGGGGTGATAGGAGTGGAGGTGAGGCAATATCAAGGTTAAGGGATTCATGTGATGGGTTCGTAACAGAAACAACTACTACTAAGGCTAGCAGAAAAGAACAACGGAAAGTATCGGTAACCAATGTTGAAAGGAACACAGTGGTTCATGTGAGTGATAACTTGCCTGCAAACCCAGTAGCCTGGCACTGAGCTAAATCCTTAGAAGGGGTGTCGTAAGTATCGTCGGTCTCAATGTCGTCGTATATCCGGGAAGAAGCAAACAAACATTGCAGAAAGATAAACAATCAATATAATGGCATAGGTGCACAAACATGGGATGATGCATGTCATGTTAATAGATGCATCAGAATAAACTACTTGACAAGATAACACAATTTAATTGGACCCATATGCAATTGGATTGCATATGGAAAAGATCCATTGAAATAAGTGGAAACAAATGATTTACAATTAATTATTAGGTGAGAGTTGTTAGCATGATGCATGCATGATGATAACAACAAAATAACAACAAATAACAATGATAGATGCAAGTGAAAAAGGATTGGAACAAGTTTTGGAAATCATTGATTAAGTTTGGAAAGTTTGGTTACTTAAAACATCTCACACAAGTAATTGTTGTTTTCAACAAGTTAAAGTGTTCAAAACAGATAACAAAGTTTATATTTGAAAAGAACACAAGATTTTAGTTGGAATACATGTTTCACTTATTGAAAAAGGATTTCAAATAAATTATTTAGGAATTAAACAAGTTAAACAAGAATTAAATTGGAATTAATTCAAGTGTGGATGTTAATTGAATTTTATTTGATCAAAACATTAAACCAAGTTCACATTTGAAAAGGTTATGCTTTGAGGGTTTGAAAACATATTTTATATGTCCCAAAAGAATTTGATTTGATTAAGTTATGAATTTAGCAATATTAAATGATTTAAACAAGGTTTAAATCATTTAACCAATTTTAATTATTCAAAACATGAAACAAATTTATATTTGGAAAGAGGGTTTAATTTTGCATGGAAAACATATTTCATTTGTTGAAATTGGATTTAAAATGAGCAAGTTATTATTTTGGCAATTTTAAATGCAATAATTAAGAAACAGTTGTTTTCAGCAATTTAAATTACTCAAAACAGCAAACAAAATTTATATTTGGAAAGTACAAGAAAAATTGATTGGAAAACATATTTAGTTTGTTGAATTTGGAATTTTTATGAACAAGTTATGAATTTTGCAATTTTAAGTGAATTTGACAAGTTTTCAAATATTTCAACAATTTAAAATATTCAAAACAGGAAATAAATTTTATATTTGGATAGAACATTTAATTTGGGACAGAAAACATATTAAAAATGTTGAATTTGGAGTTAGGATGATTTATTTATGCAATTTCCAAATTTAAGGTGTAATCTGCCAATTGTTATTAACTAGGGACTTAGAATTAATTTTACAGGGACCTAGAAGAACTGGCAGGGACTGGGTTGTAATTAGCTGTTTACTGGAGTTGTGAAAAATAAAAATAAAAAACTTGGTTTAATCCGCGGGGGGTGGGATTCGAACCCACCCCCTCTACTGCGCTCGCAAGGCACAGGACCAGATGGGCTGCTGCTGTACTTGTGACAGAACAGGGGAACTCGGGGTTATGTGTTGCTGTTGCGGGATGAAACTGAATTTCTAACTGAACGAACATGTACAGAGATCGACAGGGCAGAGATCGATGGCTGCAGCGGCTACTCGCCGGAGAGATGCTGCGAGGGGTGTGGGGCGTGTGGCTGCGGCCAAGGGAGAGGGAGGAGGCGAGTGGAGGGAGAGAAGCGATGGGGGCGGCCTCACCTTGGGGGTTCGATGGAGGAGGGAGTCGGGGCGGATTCAGGTGCAGCGGGTCGAGCAGAGGGCGTCGGCGCCGTTTGGAGGCGACGGCGGCGGCGCACCGGACCTCTCCGGCGCAAACCGAAGGGTGGAGGAGGAAGGGTGGACTTGGGCGTTTCCATTCCCGGGTACGGCTGGCGCCGATGGTGTCTAGGGCGGCGACGGCGAGCTTGCCACTCCACGGCCACCTCAGCGTTTTTCAGTTTCAGACTTCAGAGGATTGCAGGGGGGTGGCAGGGAAGAACAGAGAGAAGATTGGCGGCGCTAGGCTAGAGGAGGGAGCTAGGGTTCACGAGGTGGTCTCGGTGGGGATTATAAGAGGGAGGAGGGTACTGGTACGGCGGCAATCGTAGCGAGGAGGGGGCTGATCGGGTGGTGGTGAGCCATGTCGTACTGAAGGTGACATCACCTCGAGGTGGAAGACAGCGACAGGTTCCAAGGGGTACTGGGCTTCAAGGAGGTGGGCTTGGGGTAGGAAAGAAAAGGAGATGGGCTGGCTGGTTATGGGCTGCTCCCTCTCCTGTGTTCCTTTTCTTTTTATTTTGCTTTCTCCTTTTTTTTTTGTAGCAAGTTAGAAAAAGAAGAAAATCATGAGGTTTTGGGTAGTAAAAATTCTAGGAAAATTTAGGTTAGTTAATTAGGTTAAAAGAAAACAATTTCCAAGATTTGTTTGCAGAAAGGTGACATTTTAAAGTAGTGTTTGCATTTGAAACCCAATTTGAAAGAATTTTTCAATATTAAATAAACCTTATTTAAAACAACATTTTTAATAGGGTTACCCCTAAGATTAATTTGATTGAAATTAGTTGATTGAATTGATAATGTTTATAAATTGGTTATAACTCAACTTGGGTGCTGTTTGAATGAATTTGATTTGAAATTGGAATATTTTGTTAATTTAATATAGAAAACAACCACTTAATAGGGTGAACCCTATTATTAGTTGGATTAGAAACATTGGAATGGTTTGATATTTGATAATTTCCAAATGAGGTGTTGATGATGATTTTGCTTTGAATTTGAAAACCAATTTGGAATTAATTAATTGAAATAAAAGCACCATTTTATTAGTTGATCAACATGGAATAAAATGGAACAATTTGGTTGTTTTCACTTGTTATTTTTATCCCAAAAGTTGTAACAGAACAAGTATGAAAACAAAGCAGTTGAAATTGTTTGATTTTCCTTATGAAAACAAAGAATAACAGATGCAAAACAAAAGGAACAAATGCAACAATATGATGACATGATGCAAAACTTTAATAAACAAGAAATCAATCATTCTAAATGGGAGTTTTCATACTTGGGATGTTACACGTACAATGTTATAAACTCCGGATCAATTTGCTCGTCCGCAATATTAGTGCTCGGCCCCACCTTGGTATTGGAAATCACTTTGAGCGGGGACATGGATTGTATTTTCTGCTCTCCGAGCTGGGCAACTGATTTCCCACTTTTCCCGCTTGCGCTACTACTCTTCGTCGACCGCACCATTTCCTGGTGTGACTTCAGAATAGAGCGGTCATAGTCAGATGTCAGACTCGGCTCGGGTTGATGAAGAGTCTTCACCATTTTCCATGCTTGTTCTATATCTTCTTCCGTCTAGGGGAAATCTTCCTTTTTCTTCTCCTTCCGCTTCGATTTCCATGCCTCGTATTTGTCCCTTGCGATTTTCTGGTTTTCCTCAGGAGTATAGTCGTAAGGTAACTTGGGTACCTCCTTTGGTACCTTCGGTAGGGGTGACCGTTGACGTTTGGGTGATCTATTACTTTTCCGCAGAAACTTAGTGGGCGGAGAAGGCTGACGCGGCGGCGTAGGCGACCGCGGTGGAGACGTGCATGGCGTAGGCGACCGCGCTGGAGACGGCATGCATGGCAAAAACGACCGCACTGGAGACTGTTGCGCTGGAGAATGGCGAGGATTCGATATCCTTGCCGTCTGATTTTGGAGCACATTGCATTCCTTTAGCCATAGAACGGTTAATTTCGTGGCTTCTCCGAGTTCAGTCAACTCTTCGTCTTCACCTTCATGGAAATCAAGTTTTACCCGCTCTAATCCGTTGACAACTTCATCGACCCCAACAACAGCGTAGCCCCGTGGAACCGGAAGACTATGGTGAGTTGGTTCGTTGCCAATTGGTAAGACATAGCCGGCCGCCGCCTTGATGGTTATATTGACGACCTTCACGTGGAGCTCACAGGTTGTCATCTCCGTGATATCATCCACCGGGTGAATCATCGGCGGTGCATCATCACCCGGTAGCTGCGTGGACGCAACGCTGCTTTTCCGATGAGAATGTGCGGCGCCGGTAGCCTCGACTTCACCTTCTACCATGTGTGGTATGCCGGTAGAAACTATCTGACGGCTAAGTGTGTTAATTTGGTCCTGCTGCTTCTTTGCTACATCCTGCGTCAGCTTTATCTGATCTTCAAGTTGACGCCTCCAGTTTGCCTGAATCTCTGCTTCAGCTGCCTCCGCGTCCTTTTTTCCGTTGACGGCTTCTATCGGGGTATCTCTTTTTGGTGTCGTCGAACCCAGTATTCCACGGAGGATTGCCTTTTACGGCTCGTGTACACCCTACGTGTTCCTTATTCCCGAGGGCGCGTGTGAGCTCGTCGTTCTCTCTATCTGGCACGAACTTCCCCTCTTTAACATCCTTTATTGCGGTTCTCAGACTTTCTATGGGTAGAGGACTCTCTTTATGCCTTAGGTTATAGATTGCATTTCCTTCGGCGTACAACGTGCCCCCATGCCCGTAGAACCATGACCTTGTCCGCTCGACCCACAAGAACGGCTCGGGAGTGATCCCCAGCTGAATTAGGTCGTTCTCCCATTTCTCCCACTTGGGACTGGAACCCTTGTAGCCAGCTTGCCCCATAACATGGTGATATACCTTTTTGGCGGCGTTTTTCTTATTTGTTTTTGTCCTTTCCTCTTCATTCTCTAACAGCTTGTATGTAACATCCCAAGTCTGAAAAATAGCCTTTAGAATGTTTTGCTCTCTGTTATTTTATGTTTTGCATCATGGCATCATGTTGGTTGCATTTGTTTTCCATTTGTTTTCCTCTGTTTTCATTTGTTTTCCTTTGTTTTCTATTTGAATTTCAAACCAAAATTCAAACCCTTTGTTTCATCCTTGTGATGTTACAATTTCCAAAATGATATTTCAAATAAAAACAACCAATTGTTTCCATTAAAGTGTGATTTCAAAACTGTTGTTTTGTTCTATCAAAAATTCATTTAATACCAAACCCTTCTCAATTTCAATTATGTTTTCCTTCCAAAACAACAACCCTTTTGAAAGCTATGAAAATTGCAAAACCAATCAATGATTTGTTTCCAATAATCTGAGGTTCAAACTATTTTAAATTGTTGCTTTAATCAAACCAATTATCAAATCAATTAATTAAATCATTAACTACTAAATCATTTTCCATTTCAAACCAAGTTTGAAATCAGCACTCTTTTGAAAACATAACAATTCACCACATGTTTTTATTCCTTAAATCATTTTAAACCCTAGGGGAAACCCTATTGAAATTGCTTCTTTTCCTTAATGGTTCATTAATATGAAAAATCTCCCAAATTGGCTTCAAATACAAACATATTTCTAAATCTCAAATAATTTGAAATCCAAGCTGGCAATATGTTTTCTAATTACCTAATAATGCTAAACTAATTTTTCTGTAATTCTTAGTAACTCAAAAGCCATGTTTTCCTTCCTAAAGCTAAGGCTACAAAAAAAAAAAAGTAAAACAAAAATAAAAATGCAAAAGAGAGAGAGAGAGAGAGAGCAGCACCCAGCCCATCTAACCCACCTGGCCCGATACCCCCTCAAGCCATCGCTGTCGTCCTCCTTCCCTCTGACGTCAGAAGCGTACGAGAGCACCTCCCCCGTCGATCGATTCCAGAACCCCTCCGATGGCTGCCGTACTAGCCCTTCTGCCCTTACAAAACCACCATCCCTCACCTCTGCTAACCCTAGAGTTCCTCCCATCTGCCGCGCCGCCGTTCTCCTCCCATCTTCCCCAATCGCTACCCCCTCTGTTTTTTTTTTTCCCTCGCTGTCTGAACCCACCGGCGACGTTGCCGTCAGAACACCGCCGTCCGCCGTCGCCTTAGTCACCTCGGGAGGGATCCGTGGCCGGGGATGGACCCGAGGCGCGTCCAGCATCCTCGCTGTGTCCTCGCCGTCCGCTGAGGGGCCCTGGGCACGCCGCGCCGTCGCCGAGTCCGCCGCTCCGGTTGCTGCTCCCTGTCGACATCACCGTCGACACCTGACGCTGCCCTTCCTCGCCTCCTCGATGTGAGCCTCTGTTCTCCCTCCTCCTCCTCTGATCGATGCATCCACAGAACCACCGCCTACCCACGCAACGCATTGCCAGCACGCCCGTCAACCACACCGGAAATCGCCGCCGGCGTCGTTCGTTATTTGGTTCGTCAGGTTCAGAACGGCAGACTGAATTTCGGGTTCAGTTAAAACCCTCGCGCAACAGAAACACATCCCCCCCGAGCCCCCTCTTCTGTCACAACAGCAGCAGTATCCCACCGGTTCCGTTCCTTGCGTTCGCTCGACAGGTCCTGGGATCGAATCCCAGGGCGCAACCCCCCCTTTTTCTTTTATTTCCCTTGCGCGCGCTGGGCCCCACCTGTCAGTCTCCCTAGTGCCACGCGGGCAGAGCACACCACGGGTCCCTACCTGGCAGCGTGTGTGTATACCACCTGCACGGTAACAAACAAATTAAACCAAATCTGTTAATTTCCAAAATCTTTTTAAATGGGCAGAATAAACATCTAATTTGGAAATGCAATAACTTTTATTATATGAATCCAATAAATACAAACTTGATGTCTATTCTGATCCAAATTTTATAAACTTTCCAAATTTGCAACTTGTGTTCTGTTTTGAATATTCAAAATGCAATTTAAATTCAAATTCAAATGATTCAAATGCAATTTGTAATAATTCATAACTAATTATTCTTAAGTCCAAATAATTCAAATAAAATATGTTTTTCATACCATTTTGAATAACCTATTCAAATATAAAATTTGTTTTCTGGTTTGAACAATTTAAATTGTCTAAACATTTTAAATCTTGTTTAATTCAATTAAAACTTGTTTAATATTGTTTAATTCATAATTAAATAATCCCAAGTCCAATTTCAAAAATGTGAAACATGTATTCCAACTAAAATTTGATAACCTTTTCAAATATCAACTTTGTTATTTGTTTTGAACAATTTAACTTGATGAAAACAACAAATACTTGTGTGACATGTCTAAGTAACCAAAACTTTCCAAAATTAACAAATCATTTCCAAACTTGTTTTATTCCTTTTCCTTTGTATCTATCATTGTTATTTTTGTTGTTATCTTGTCATCATCATCATGCAAGCATCATGTTTAACCACTTACACTTGTTAATCAAATGTAGATCATTGCTTCCACCTTAACCACTTGCATCCATATGCAATTCACATTGCATATGGATCCAATTAAATTGTGTTACTTGTCAAGTAGGTTACTTTGATGCATCTATTAACATGGCATGCATCATCCCATGTTTGTGCACCTATGCCATGATATTGATTGTTTATCTTTCTGCATTGTCTGTTTGCTTCTTCCCGGATATACGACGACGTTGAGACCGACGATACTTACGACACCCTTCTAAGGAGTTAGCTCAGTACCAGGCTACTGGGTTTTGCAGGCAAGTTATCACTCACATGAACCATCGTGTTCCTTTCAACATTGATTACCGATACTTTCCGTTGTTCTTTCTGCTAGCCTTAGTAGTAGTTGTTTCTGTTACGAACCTATCACATGATACCCTGAACCATGATATTGCCTCACCTCCATACCTATAACCCTTGTTTGAGCCCGTGTCTTACTAGCATGCTTAGGTTGTTTTGCTCGAGTCTGTTATCCGTTACTTTCTGTTACTATCTCTATTACGTTGTGGGGGCTCGATGTTTAATCAATCAATCATGCTAATGTTGTTAAATAATAATTTGATGATAAGGCACCGGCAGGAGGCCCATGAGAGGTTTTGAAGCCTGCTAGTGTCGACCCTAATAGGAAAAGGGTCTTGTCTACTGATCCATGATGAGCGCACTACCCGCATTTGGGAAGCGAGTATGGGCGCCCCCCTCAACTTGACCTGATTCGCATCTCGTCCAAATCGCCTCATTTAGTTCGTGTTTTCCATTTGCCGCATCATGTTTTTGCGAGCCCAGGCCAGGGTGGAACTTTCGTAGTCGGCATATAGGGGGACACGGTCTTAGAGTGCTATGATGGTCCATTTTCTTCTGGGCTTGATTAGCCGTGCGCCCAAGGTTCTTTGGGCTTGATGCGAAGAATGGTTGGTTGTGTAGAGTACCCCGCTTGGTGGGTTAGCTTCCCATCTGGCGGGTTATTCTTGAATGTACGGCCAAATTGGTGCAACCCTGCAGGGATAATCTTCTCGAGAAGCCGTGTTTTCCGCGGTTATGGATTACTTGGTGAAAGTACTGGCTAACAAGTACTCAGGACAACTTAAACATAATGATCACACATGTTACACCCCATGATTAATAACTTGACTAGTAATAGGCTTATTGACACAATAATTTGAACCATCATTATTACAACTGTGTGAGTTATCCTCGGATTGCTTCTTTGGATAAGGGGCGAGATCCAGGATGGGTTTGTTTGAAGTTATCTTTCAGTTGGTTACAATCCTCGATCTTATCTCCTTTCTGGTAGCCGGCATTGGTAGAATCTCTGTAGTTGGTTAGCGCAGTCAGTTGCAGCATCTTTTATATCCCTTTTCCTTCCGTTGAACCCAAAGCATCTGTGCTTGGTGTTGACGGGCTACACTTTGGTGAACTGTGAGTCTTGCTTGCCAGTACGTTTATGTACTGACCCCTTTGGGGCTGTGGTTTACGCAGACCTACGTTTCCGAGGATCTACATGGTGGCTACTACGTGGAGTATGACGACGAGACTGCTGACGAGTAGATAGCGGACCCAGGCAGGATCCGAGACTTCGTGGATGGGCTCCGTCTGTTTGTTTCCGGCCTCTTAGGCCTATTTGGTTCTTGTCTGTACTCAGACATGTTGAATGCTTCCGCTGTATTGTAATGATGTATTGTTGGGGCATGTGCCCTCTGAATGATTGTATTTGCTATCTCTGCTCTAATGAGAGCTATTTGCAACTTATTTCAATCTTTTGTGTCGTAGAGATCTGTTGTGATATCACCTGTTAAACGCCGTTGACGTACCATGTGTGTATGGTTTGAAGTACGTCGACGGAAGTGCCTTTGATCTCTAGTGGATAGTTTACATCGACGATGGAATAGCAGGGCTTGTGTTGTCGCGCATAAGCGCAGGCCTACCAGGAAGCTGGGACGTGGGAGCAGTATGCCCCATAATCCAAGCATCTGCTATCCAGTTCGTACGGTGAGTATCCCCTAGAAATCAGGGTGCGACAAATGGTATCAGAGCCTGTCTGCCTGTAGGATTCCTTTTTACTGGTCGCAGTTGAGTCTAGAAACTATTTTGTAGCTATATAGGAACAAAATGAAACGTGAGAGTAGGAATTCTGTTCTTTTTCTTCTTTCCCCACCCTCCCTCCCTTTTCTGGTAAGGAAGTGCAACGTTGATTTTTCCCTTCTCATCTAAACTTTCAAGTTAGGATTTCACGAATTCTGGTTTCTCTAGGATGGTTATATCTACTAGACCATAGGAATGGAGGTGGTTGTGACATGATTTATCATGTTGCCTACTCATGATTGAGAACGGTGGCAAATAGGCCCCGGAAGCAGATCCTCTATTCCTTAAGCAGTAGATATTGATCCTTTAGAAGCCCGGATGGGTTTTCCGTAGTACCTCAGGAATCTTGTTCTCGTTTTCCCCGATGTTGATATCCTGTTCTTCTCAACATCCTTTTTCGTCCGTTGAAATCTTGTTGTTGTTTTCCACTTCAATTCTTCTACCGGTGTCTAATCAAAGTTTCCCCGTTCATCTGCTAAACTCTATTCCAGTTAAAGTGTTATTTGATACCGGAGCATCACATTCCTTTGTGTCAACAATCTTTTCCACAACATACAACCTAATTCTGGTTCCACTAAGCAATCAAATCTCTGTTCACTCCCCGGGATCTCAAATGTTGACTTCCAAGATAAGTAAGAACAATCCAATTCTAATGAGAGGCCACATATTCCTCGTTACTCTCATGTTGATAATTCTGACATTGATGATTATTCCTGGTGTTGCATTGATGTCAATAACTCTGTTCCAACCTTATTACATATAGTCTATTCTCCAAATGAATCAAGTTCTATCCAGCTATACACCCTCAATACAAAAAAAAACCTCTCCCTTCAATTGAAATGTTCCGGTGGTTTGCAAATTCCCTGACGTCTATCCAAGGTGCACGATGTGTTTCACGTGACACAGCTCAAGAGGATCTTCCCAATAAGTATCCGGACCTTTTCTTTTCCCAGTAGGAATCTCGGGGCGCGATTCCTTCAAGGGGGGGCGTTTTGTAACATCCCAAGTCTGAAAAATAGCCTTTAGAATGTTTTGCTCTCTGTTATTTTATGTTTTGCATCATGGCATCATGTTGGTTGCATTTGTTTTCCATTTGTTTTCCTCTGTTTTCATTTGTTTTCCTTTGTTTTCTATTTGAATTTCAAACCAAAATTCAAACCCTTTGTTTCATCCTTGTGATGTTACAATTTCCAAAATGATATTTCAAATAAAAACAACCAATTGTTTCCATTAAAGTGTGATTTCAAAACTGTTGTTTTGTTCTATCAAAAATTCATTTAATACCAAACCCTTCTCAATTTCAATTATGTTTTCCTTCCAAAACAACAACCCTTTTGAAAGCTATGAAAATTGCAAAACCAATCAATGATTTGTTTCCAATAATCTGAGGTTCAAACTATTTTAAATTGTTGCTTTAATCAAACCAATTATCAAATCAATTAATTAAATCATTAACTACTAAATCATTTTCCATTTCAAACCAAGTTTGAAATCAGCACTCTTTTGAAAACATAACAATTCACCACATGTTTTTATTCCTTAAATCATTTTAAACCCTAGGGGAAACCCTATTGAAATTGCTTCTTTTCCTTAATGGTTCATTAATATGAAAAATCTCCCAAATTGGCTTCAAATACAAACATATTTCTAAATCTCAAATAATTTGAAATCCAAGCTGGCAATATGTTTTCTAATTACCTAATAATGCTAAACTAATTTTTCTGTAATTTTTAGTAACTCAAAAGCCATGTTTTCCTTCCTAAAGCTAAGGCTACAAAAAAAAAAAGTAAAACAAAAATAAAAATGCAAAAGAGAGAGAGAGAGAGAGAGCAGCACCCAGCCCATCTAACCCACCTGGCCCGATACCCCCTCAAGCCATCGCTGTCGTCCTCCTTCCCTCTGACGTCAGAAGCGTACGAGAGCACCTCCCCCGTCGATCGATTCCAGAACCCCTCCGATGGCTGCCGTACTAGCCCTTCTGCCCTTACAAAACCACCATCCCTCACCTCTGCTAACCCTAGAGTTCCTCCCATCTGCCGCGCCGCCGTTCTCCTCCCATCTTCCCCAATCGCTACCCCCTCTGTTTTTTTTTTTTCCCTCGCTGTCTGAACCCACCGGCGACGTTGCCGTCAGAACACCGCCGTCCGCCGTCGCCTTAGTCACCTCGGGAGGGATCCGTGGCCGGGGATGGACCCGAGGCGCGTCCAGCATCCTCGCTGTGTCCTCGCCGTCCGCTGAGGGGCCCTGGGCACGCCGCGCCGTCGCCGAGTCCGCCGCTCCGGTTGCTGCTCCCTGTCGACATCACCGTCGACACCTGACGCTGCCCTTCCTCGCCTCCTCGATGTGAGCCTCTGTTCTCCCTCCTCCTCCTCTGATCGATGCATCCACAGAACCACCGCCTACCCACGCAACGCATTGCCAGCACGCCCGTCAACCACACCGGAAATCGCCGCCGGCGTCGTTCGTTATTTGGTTCGTCAGGTTCAGAACGGCAGACTGAATTTCGGGTTCAGTTAAAACCCTCGCGCAACAGAAACACATCCCCCCCGAGCCCCCTCTTCTGTCACAACAGCAGCAGTATCCCACCGGTTCCGTTCCTTGCGTTCGCTCGACAGGTCCTGGGATCGAATCCCAGGGCGCAACCCCCCCTTTTTCTTTTATTTCCCTTGCGCGCGCTGGGCCCCACCTGTCAGTCTCCCTAGTGCCACGCGGGCAGAGCACACCACGGGTCCCTACCTGGCAGCGTGTGTGTATACCACCTGCACGGTAACAAACAAATTAAACCAAATCTGTTAATTTCCAAAATCTTTTTAAATGGGCAGAATAAACATCTAATTTGGAAATGCAATAACTTTTATTATATGAATCCAATAAATACAAACTTGATGTCTATTCTGATCCAAATTTTATAAACTTTCCAAATTTGCAACTTGTGTTCTGTTTTGAATATTCAAAATGCAATTTAAATTCAAATTCAAATGATTCAAATGCAATTTGTAATAATTCATAACTAATTATTCTTAAGTCCAAATAATTCAAATAAAATATGTTTTTCATACCATTTTGAATAACCTATTCAAATATAAAATTTGTTTTCTGGTTTGAACAATTTAAATTGTCTAAACATTTTAAATCTTGTTTAATTCAATTAAAACTTGTTTAATATTGTTTAATTCATAATTAAATAATCCCAAGTCCAATTTCAAAAATGTGAAACATGTATTCCAACTAAAATTTGATAACCTTTTCAAATATCAACTTTGTTATTTGTTTTGAACAATTTAACTTGATGAAAACAACAAATACTTGTGTGACATGTCTAAGTAACCAAAACTTTCCAAAATTAACAAATCATTTCCAAACTTGTTTTATTCCTTTTCCTTTGTATCTATCATTGTTATTTTTGTTGTTATCTTGTCATCATCATCATGCAAGCATCATGTTTAACCACTTACACTTGTTAATCAAATGTAGATCATTGCTTCCACCTTAACCACTTGCATCCATATGCAATTCACATTGCATATGGATCCAATTAAATTGTGTTACTTGTCAAGTAGGTTACTTTGATGCATCTATTAACATGGCATGCATCATCCCATGTTTGTGCACCTATGCCATGATATTGATTGTTTATCTTTCTGCATTGTCTGTTTGCTTCTTCCCGGATATACGACGACGTTGAGACCGACGATACTTACGACACCCTTCTAAGGAGTTAGCTCAGTACCAGGCTACTGGGTTTTGCAGGCAAGTTATCACTCACATGAACCATCGTGTTCCTTTCAACATTGATTACCGATACTTTCCGTTGTTCTTTCTGCTAGCCTTAGTAGTAGTTGTTTCTGTTACGAACCTATCACATGATACCCTGAACCATGATATTGCCTCACCTCCATACCTATAACCCTTGTTTGAGCCCGTGTCTTACTAGCATGCTTAGGTTGTTTTGCTCGAGTCTGTTATCCGTTACTTTCTGTTACTATCTCTATTACGTTGTGGGGGCTCGATGTTTAATCAATCAATCATGCTAATGTTGTTAAATAATAATTTGATGATAAGGCACCGGCAGGAGGCCCATGAGAGGTTTTGAAGCCTGCTAGTGTCGACCCTAATAGGAAAAGGGTCTTGTCTACTGATCCATGATGAGCGCACTACCCGCATTTGGGAAGCGAGTATGGGCGCCCCCCTCAACTTGACCTGATTCGCATCTCGTCCAAATCGCCTCATTTAGTTCGTGTTTTCCATTTGCCGCATCATGTTTTTGCGAGCCCAGGCCAGGGTGGAACTTTCGTAGTCGGCATATAGGGGGACACGGTCTTAGAGTGCTATGATGGTCCATTTTCTTCTGGGCTTGATTAGCCGTGCGCCCAAGGTTCTTTGGGCTTGATGCGAAGAATGGTTGGTTGTGTAGAGTACCCCGCTTGGTGGGTTAGCTTCCCATCTGGCGGGTTATTCTTGAATGTACGGCCAAATTGGTGCAACCCTGCAGGGATAATCTTCTCGAGAAGCCGTGTTTTCCGCGGTTATGGATTACTTGGTGAAAGTACTGGCTAACAAGTACTCAGGACAACTTAAACATAATGATCACACATGTTACACCCCATGATTAATAACTTGACTAGTAATAGGCTTATTGACACAATAATTTGAACCATCATTATTACAACTGTGTGAGTTATCCTCGGATTGCTTCTTTGGATAAGGGGCGAGATCCAGGATGGGTTTGTTTGAAGTTATCTTTCAGTTGGTTACAATCCTCGATCTTATCTCCTTTCTGGTAGCCGGCATTGGTAGAATCTCTGTAGTTGGTTAGCGCAGTCAGTTGCAGCATCTTTTATATCCCTTTTCCTTCCGTTGAACCCAAAGCATCTGTGCTTGGTGTTGACGGGCTACACTTTGGTGAACTGTGAGTCTTGCTTGCCAGTACGTTTATGTACTGACCCCTTTGGGGCTGTGGTTTACGCAGACCTACGTTTCCGAGGATCTACATGGTGGCTACTACGTGGAGTATGACGACGAGACTGCTGACGAGTAGATAGCGGACCCAGGCAGGATCCGAGACTTCGTGGATGGGCTCCGTCTGTTTGTTTCCGGCCTCTTAGGCCTATTTGGTTCTTGTCTGTACTCAGACATGTTGAATGCTTCCGCTGTATTGTAATGATGTATTGTTGGGGCATGTGCCCTCTGAATGATTGTATTTGCTATCTCTGCTCTAATGAGAGCTATTTGCAACTTATTTCAATCTTTTGTGTCGTAGAGATCTGTTGTGATATCACCTGTTAAACGCCGTTGACGTACCATGTGTGTATGGTTTGAAGTACGTCGACGGAAGTGCCTTTGATCTCTAGTGGATAGTTTACATCGACGATGGAATAGCAGGGCTTGTGTTGTCGCGCATAAGCGCAGGCCTACCAGGAAGCTGGGACGTGGGAGCAGTATGCCCCATAATCCAAGCATCTGCTATCCAGTTCGTACGGTGAGTATCCCCTAGAAATCAGGGTGCGACATTGTACTTCACAAAATCTGCCCATAAGGGTTTTATTTTCTCATACCCTTGAGTGAAATCTGGAGTCTTGCCCTTCTTAACATAGTCAAGGTTCAATCTTTTCTTCCAGTTTTTGAATTGCCCGGCCATCTTTTTCAGGGTCCACGCCTTGACCTTTTCCCGTAACTCAATTTTCATTTTAGCAACATCGGCCTCATTCACATCCGCCTCATTCTCGTCCACCTCCATCAAGGGTAAGTTGAAATTAGACAAGATCTTCGAGAAAAGATGATCTTTGGCTATTTTGCTGACATATGAAATTCCTTGCCTACGCGGATCTTTTGGCTGATTCCACTCATGAACAGTGATCGGAATGTGATCCCTAACTAGCACTCCGCATTGCTTCACAAATTTTTGGGCAACATCAGCGGGAAGCTCGGGTGCGCCGTCTGCTGTGATCGTGTCGATCCTATATCTTTCTGTATCTTTCAGCTTCTTTGTTGCGCCTCGTTTAGTCTTTTTTCCGGTTGATATGCTTGAACCGTATGGCTAAAAATATAAAGATTGTTAATACATGTATATAGACAACGGATGCTTCATTAATTAACATATCTATATATGCACCTCGGAGCCGGTGTTTGTAATTTGTACGACTCCACCAGAGCCGTCGGCTGCTCCCTCACCGGAGTCGTCGGTTTCTTTCTCACCGGAGCCGTCAACTTCTCCCTCAGCAGAGACGTCTCCCCGGGTGAGCTCCGGATCTCCCTCACCGGAGTTGTTCATCCACCGGCTCACATCGGTCTCTCGGCGGCCCCGCGGATGAAACCCTCAAGCAAGTTTTCCGCATCTTCGTCTCTTGGCTCTATACTACACAAAAAGGGTAACTATATGTTCCAGATCCATTTCATCAAAATTGCTTATAGATAATAACTAATCATCAATTAGTTTTTCATCAAAATTGCTTATAGATAATACACAAAAAGAGCAACATATTCATGAAATATTTTCTGACACTAACTTAGTTAAATTATTCTCGGCTTCATATTATTTAACCCTAATACCTTAGTGTTTTTTAACTTAGTTAAATTTTCTAATACTAACTTAGTGAAATTATTCTAACTTAGTTAAATTTTCTAGCACTAACTTATTTAAATTTTTTTGACACTAACTTAGTGAAATTTCCTAACATTCCTAACATTTCTAACATTCTTAAATTTCCTAACATTCCTAACATTTCCTATGTCAATTCTAACAAATCTAAAATTCCTAAGTCTAATCTAAAATTTCTAACATTTGTAATAATTCATAACTAATGATTCTAACATTTCTAACACTAATAAATAAGTAAAAACAAAAACAGTAATTAAGTAATAAAAGGAAAAAAAACCTCTGGTTAGGGCGCGATGGAGGCAGGCCTTACCATCCTCTCGGGCGCGCGATGGAGGGCGGCGGCCGGCGCGGGGCAGTGGCGGCGCGGGGCAGTGGAGGCGCCGCGCGCGCGGGCTAGTGGCGGCGCGACGGGGTCGAGGGCGGCGGCCGGCGCGGCGCTGTGCGCGGGTGTAGCGTCCCAACTTTTAATAAAGATGGAATACCTGTGTTAGTGTGCTAGTCCCTGGATCAAATGCTAGCACCACAGTACAAAATGAAATATCATGCAAATGCATCAATTTCTATTACATCGCATGATCCAGTCTTTACAAAATAGTATTACAACTTGCATAGTCTTAGAATACTAGCAGAACACAAAGATATACAGCGGAAAACATGAATAGCATTGAGCCCATCTTCTTCATGTGCCACAGGAAAAACATGTTGGCGATAGTCTCGAGATCCTAAACGAAATCCTCACTCGTCTTCAGAAACATCTGCAATATGGAATATGCAGCCACAAGGGAGTCAATACAATTTAATGTATTGGCAAGTAACACTATGGTGGATATAAATGGAAAGACTAATACTACATGCTCATTTGGCTGAGTGGAGTTTTGGCTAAGTTTGCATAAAGCCATTTTTCTCCTATCACTTTTGTAAAACAAACTTTTCTTTTCAAAAGGGTGGCAACATTGGATTAAGATCCAAGCACCACAATACTGTTCACTTGGTCAAATTTTACTTATTGAAATTGGTGATGAGATTCTTCCGTCAATCCTTGTCCAGCTGCTCATAGTTGTCCATAACCGGGGACACGGCTAAGATCTTAGTTTGTTGACTCTGCAGAGGTTGTGCACTTTCACCCTTTGTCTTCAATTAGCCCAAACATCCTATACACCCGGAGTGCATCATGGAAAGGAGAGAATTGAGACGAGATCTTTCAGAAGAAGAAGTCCAAACCCACCGGCAAGACCGTTCCACCTATAATTTTGCTACATCTGCTAGTCAAGCCTGGGCTGAACCCTCACAACTTAGTTGATCAAGATAGAGCCCATATGTCAAAAGGCTGCACGGGAAGCTACTAAACTTAGAAGGACATAGTAATCTCTTTGTTCCTGGGTGGCCATCCACAAGTGACAACCTCAAGTGGAATAACCCTTAGAAAAGGGACCTGAGGCAACACTCAACATAAACCAGTCTTACCACTTCCACCCAGGTGGTTCATTCATTAGTTATACTTAGAATTTTTCCTCAACATCTAGTAAAACAATTTGTAACATTGCAAAGCATCTAATTAAGTACCAAGGCATCAAAATAACAAGGTATAAGGATGGCTACACACTACTAGGATATAGCATAGCATAATATAACTTATTAAAATTTCCTATCATGCATACTACTCAAAATCAACTAATGCATATAGAAAATAATGGGTAGTTGATGATGTGTTACTTGCCTTGTTGAAGTTGGTGAAGATATCACACTCTCTTCACAAAAGATCGTTGCTCTCCGTACAATCTATTCCTTGACAACACAAAACCAAATAAACAAGCATCCTAACAAACAAACATACAAGTGTATAAAACATACATAGCAACTAACATATCAAAAGGGGCTTAACCAAATTGGTTAGGACAAGGTCTAGGTTTGAGTTGAAAGATTCATTCTCTAGTGGTCTCATTCTTGTTAAGGGAATTCCAATGGTTTCCTTGGGATGGACTAGGTTGAGTTTTGTAGAAAACTAACTTTATTATAAACATACTTGTCGAGGAAGTTCCAAGAGTTCACTAAGAATAGACATATTACTTCTTCAACTAAAGTAATACATTGCAAACACTTGGTCATATACACCTTCAAAATATTTGAGTGACTATGTTAGTATTTTCCATTGTGGTTAGGGTAGGTCTACTAACTTCATCATTCAAGGGAAAATATTACTAAGTCTTGGGTTTTCCATTTGGGTCAATGGTTGGACAAAAATAACTTGTTATTCTTCAACTTGTGTGAATTGCTTCTAGACCTCATGTGATTGCCTTCTTGAGGATCATCTTCATGCCATCTAAGTTGCTTCCTTCCTTGGTTTGGTGCTTCTCTTGGTCTTGATAGCCTTCATGGTTTTACTTCACTAATTGGTTTGGGTATGGGATGGGCACAAATACCACTAAGTCAATTTGAAAAGAAAGAAATGGAAGGGATAGGAAGAGAGAGGAAAATGTCTTCTCCTTGATTTCTTCATACTCTTGTACTTCATTGAGTTTCTTCTTGTTGCTGTGGAGTCTAAGTCCTTCCTTCAATTTCTTCAATGATATTCCTCATAGCTCTTCATGTTGCCACCAAGTTGATATTGAAGTTTTACTCTTGTGCTTGAGTCTTGATCTCCATTTTGCTGACTTGGTGAATTCTTGAAGCAAGAATGGGGGAGTGGAGAAGATAGAAAACTAAAGTTCACTACTTGGTACTATATGTGATTGGCTCATTCTAAGGACATGGCTTGGCTCCAAATGGACATAACATCAAATAATAACAGTTGAAAACAATTCCTAAGTCATGGTGAAAATGGATGTATCACTATGTTGGGTTTTTGGTCAAATAATCATGGCCATGGTCCAAGTGTGTCCAAAATGGTTGGGCAAGGTTGTTTCTGGTTCAAGGTTATCAAATGGAGCAATTTTGCAAAAGGAACTATATTGAAAATATTTATAGAAATTAATCTATGTCAAAAATACTCAAATAGACAACTAAATTCTAAAATCAATTTTAATTTGTTCAAATATTATTTTGGGACAGAGGATATGAAAGTACACATTCTAAGGTTTCCAAATATATTTTATTTGTAATTTTTGGATTTGTAGAATTTGAGTTATGCCAAATTTCATCAAACAAGCATATTTGAATTTGAACAAATTTAAGTTTGTCAAATATGAATTTGGCTAGTGCTAAAAGTTTCTAGATGTCAAGGGCTTTTCAAAAAGTCCAAGATTGCTAAATTTGGCCAAGTGGTTGAAAAGATATGATGTTTCTAAGTTATAGGGACTAATCTGCAAAATCTAATTTTCATTTTCTATTCCGGAAGAAAAACAGAAAATGGGCTGCCATTTGCTGCGCTGGGCGACGGATAACAGCTGGGCCTGGGCCGGTTACGCGCTGCTCGAGCGGCAAATAAGGAACTTAACGCGCGCTGACTGGGCGGACAGGTGGCGCTACGCTATTGGCCCGTACCGGTTTGTTATGTGATTTAACACGGGCCGTGGGATCTAGATCTAACGGACGGGGATCAAAGAAACTCACTGGGCGGCGGGATCTCGCCGGGAAATGGCTGTGTGGTGGCCGGCGTTCACGGCGTGGACGGCGGCGACACTCCAGTGGCTTCCAGGGCTAGGTGAGGGCACCGGAAGGCTCGGTGAAGCACGACGGAAACGATGGTGAGCACGAGGAGGTTCCACGGGCTAAAAAACAATGGCGGCGAGGAGATCCCGAGATGGCCGAGCGGTTTACGGCTCCGGCGAGCTCCCAGCTCGTCTTTTGCTGCGAAAGAAATTGAGAGGAAGGGCTGATAAGTAGAGCCAGACAGGGGGAAATCGAATGGACCAAAAAGGGGCGACAATCGCTTCCTACCTTCGTCGGAATCGAGCAAACACGGCGGCGGAAGTTTCTGTCTCTGGCGAGCTATTGCGGTGGTCTACGGGCATAAAAAGGAGAGGGGGGAGAAGGGAAATGGAGAGGAGGGGCAGGGGATTTAAGGGGGGCACTGGGGAGCAATCAATCGTGGCTGAAACGGCCGAATTTAAGTGCGGATTAAAACTCCCATTTCGGGAAGAAACGGAAGAGGGAGGTTGATGACGATGATGACGTCATCAAATTTTTTTCTTTTATTCCTGTTTATTTGTTTTAATTATATCTTCTGTTTTATAAATCCAATTGACATGAAACAAATTTCTAAATTCTTAAAATTTCAAATGCTTTCCATCAATATCATTTTTGAGAACAAATCAACATATTTTATTTTTGAATTTTGGAAATTTGAATAATTCCTTAATAGTCACTTAATGTGATTTTTAATTTAAAATCTTATAAAACATAGTTATTGGCCAATTAAAATTTTAGTGGTATTATAAATGTTGAAAACATATTTTTGAAAGTCATTTAATCTTGTTTTCACAATTTTATATTTTGAAAAATAAATAAAACACTAATAATACTTTAAGGCCATTTTAAAATTTAGTAAATAATAAATTGATGTTATTGTCTAAATAGAATTTCAAAGGCATTTTACATTTCATTTATTAATTTTGGAAAGCCAATTTAAAATTATTTTCACATTTTATAATTTTAGGATATGAAGGATTTACTAATAGTATCTTAATGTTATTTAATTAATTCATATCAATTAATTAATATTGTTGATCAAATAAAATTTAGAATAAAACCACAAGTCTTAATATTGTTTTCAAAATCCTATTTTATGTTATTTTCAAGCAATGCATTTTATTTTCACACCTTATTGTTTAAAACTTGGAAAACAACTAAAAGTTATTACTAACAATTTTATTCTCATCAAATACCTTTGGGGCTTAGAACTTTATTAAGGGTTATAAATCTTTGATTTTTGATGCCATAAAATATCTTCAGATTAATATTGGAGTTGTAAACATTTTTGGTAAAGGTTTGTTAATAAAAAGATATTCCCTTTATATAATAATAAATTTATTTTTGAAAAAGGTTTTAGAGTTTAAGGAACAAGGCATGATTGGATTTCTAATTCCAATAAACTTGGTATAGGACCACATATTTCATTTTTGTTTGAGTTTTATTTGTTTTTGGTGACTTGCATAACATGAAAACAAAAGGTTTCAAATTTTTGTGATTTTTGAGTTTTCCAAAAATCAGGGATGTTACAGACTACCTCCCTTAAAATAAATCTCGTCCCGAGATTTGGGAAGGTTAGAAAGAAAGATTGGGTAACTAGGTTCCAGAGCAAACTTGGTGGCTACCACCCTTAAAAGAAACTTTTGTGGGTAGTCTATTTTCATTAGATTAGAGTGTAGATTGATTTGAGATTGGCTTGAGTAGAACTTTCCTTTGTGGTAGAGGTGTAGACTAACATAGGTATGTTGGACTACCTTTGACACTGAGGGGTCACTCTTTGGGTCAAACAAAAGATCAAGTTGAGAGGATTTCACAACATCATCTCATTATAATGGGAACACATTTCTCAGGCATTCATTGTGGTTTATTACCCCGGAAGAACTTCTAGGGAAAATAAATTTATTTTTAACATGAAACTTTGCCTAAGATTCCTTCTTTCAGAAAGTCATGTTTCCTTCCTTCTCCCTTTGAGGGCATCCATTTGCATAGTGTCCTTTATCTCTGCATTTGAAGCAAGTCACTTTGCTGATGTCTCTATAGACAGGATTGGGGTTCCTCTGAAGTTTCTTCTTCTTCCTTGGTGGAGTTAAATTGGCCATCATATCTTCATACTGTTGCCCAGTATACTCAACTATGTTGGTTGAAGGTCTGGGTTTCTTGTTGGGACAATTTCTAGATAAATGTCCATATTCTTCACAAGAATAGCAATTCTTGGTGGAGTGTTTGGATGAATATGGATGTGGTGTAGTCTTGGCTCTAGTATTCATCTTGACATGGTCCATCTGAAAAGTATCCAGCTTGCGTTTTCCCTTCACATCTGGTTTTCCTAAGTTCTCTTGGATTGCACTAAGCATTTCCATCTTGGCTTGTTGTCCAACTTGTTTTACCATGGGGTAAAGTGGACATTGTGTTGGAACATGTGTTGTTCCTTCACACAGAAAACAAGTAACTTGAGTGAAGTATCCTTCAGTTGAGTTGTTTACATCACCATGGGGCCACTCATCTGGACAATCTATGGAATAGTGTCCTATCTCTCCACAAGATTTGCAGGCTTTGAGTGTTGAAAACATTTCTTCTTCTGTCTCCTGGTTATCCCTAGCTACCAAGGGTTGATGGTTTCCACTATTGGTCATGTTTTGGGACATCATGTGCACTATCTGGGATTGGGTATCTAACACTTGTTGCATTCCTAGTGTTAACTCCATATTGGGTTTGCTTGCTTGGTTCTGGGTCATCAATTGTATCAGCTGAGTTTGAGCTTCCAGTAGCAGCTGCATTGCTATTGATCAAGGAAACTCATCTTACAAACAACACATAACAAACAATCTTCACACCAAACAACAAGGTTTTATAAAACAGCTAATATTGTCATACCACACTCATTGGTATGATCAATACACTAACACGTTAACGTTGTTCTAACCAAGTGTCGTGGTGGTGTCACGGCAGATGCCATAGGATGGCTAAAGATGTGGGGACGAAGGACGCTGGAGGCGCTCGGGGAGGGATCACGCGACGAGTAGCCGCGTGAAGTAAGGAACTAACACCGCAAACAACACGATCTACCCAGGTTCAGGGCCCTCGTGAGGAGGTAAAACCCCTACTCCTGCCTTTCTCTCTGTATTTTGGTCTCTCATCGAGTAGCCACAGTACAATTGTTCTTGCTACTGAGTAGCCACTCTTCTCTCTACGTGATGAACTAGGTCAAGAATGTGAATCGGTCCCCGGATCCCTCGCGCAGGAGGGGGCAGGGCACCTTATATACTCGGTGCCCAGCCGGATACAGCCAAATACAAACATATGTCGATATTGTGTGCACACCGTCCTTCTTCCGAGGTCCCGCTGACATCTTTGGCTTCTAGGTTTGTCCTGGTGCGGAAAGTCGTTGGGCAAAACCAAGTAACCAGTCTGTTATCACTACGGCGAACACAGAGTAGGTCCCCCCTATCCTGCGACGCCCTGCTGACACACTGTCGCTGTCAGGCACGCCGTCCTCAGATGAACAGTGCTGTGAACAGTGCCAAGTACGGACCCGGGATACGCGGGATTCGGTGTCAGAACGGCTGCTTTGACTTCTGGCCCGAGTAGGATCCCGCCATTTCTACTCGGACCAACTCTTCTATTCGGAGGAACATAACTCTCTTGATTCGTCCTTCTAGCCATCTAGGTGCAGGGCCGGGTAGCAGTCGACCGGGTAGCAAGTACCGGGTAGCCGGCTACTCGGCCAAGCATCCCTTCTGATCTTGCCTTTAGCACTTGCCTTTAACCTACTCGGGGGTAACCCCCCGACAGCAGTCCCCGAAGCTGGTAGAGTCATGCGAACTCGTTCACTGGACCCTGCCAGCTTAAAAACCAACCTTGACAGTCTTGCCCTTGAACCTTGGGATACTGAGTAAAACCTCCGAGTAGCCCTTGATTGTGTCTTAAGCTTCTTCCGAATAGAGTCACTTCTCTTCTCTGCAGTCGAGTAAAAGGACTTGGTGAAATCTTGAATCGAAATCTCTGCGTGGCAGAGCACAATCCGGCTTTCCGCGCTGCAACTGGGCACGTGTCACACGGACACGACCCCGACGCCTCGGTGCCCGGGAACTGACAGGCCACGCGCCCAGTTTTCACGGGGTGGGCCCACTAGCCCGTTACGTCCCATCAAGGGCAGTGATTGCCCACGATCTCGTCGTGGGATCTAATGCGGCCGTTACGCGCGCGTTCCGCGCTGTGTGCGTTTCTAACCGGCCCACAGATCCCACGCCGCACGGTTTCTGCCAAGATTGATCCCACTACCTCAACTCGTAACGGCAACCCGAGGGGCGATATAAATACCCCCTCGGTAGCTCCTTCTTCTTCTTCCGCTCCCACTTTCCCCTCGTCTCCTCGTTTCTCCGCCGCCGCAGAGCGTCTCGCTGCCGTGCATCTCACTGCGCCGCTGCGAGCTTCTCCACCCAAATCCCTTCAATCTTTCAGCCAATCTTTCCTCCACCGCGATGGCTCGTGACGACGACGCTCGCGCCGGCTGGGCTGGATCTGAGGTCACCGCCGAGGACTGCCAGTGGCTCGTGAACACCCGGAGAGTTCCTCCCGGTGTTCGCTGCCGGCAACCTGACGGTGAGCTCGTCCCGGCTCCGCAGGAGGGCGAGCACGTCGTCTTCCTCGCGCACTTTGCGCGAGGATTCGGGCTCCCGGTCTCGAATTTCTTCCGGACGTTCCTCAACCACTATGGCCTCTAGCCACACCACCTCCCGCCGAACGCCGTCGTCATGCTCTCATACCACGCTGTGGTATGCGAGGCATTCCTTGGCGTGCGGCCCACCACGGCTAACTGGTCCAGATACTTCTTCTTCCGGAAGCAGAGTAAGGGTAGGAAGGATGGCGCGGACACCAGCCGCGGGATGACGGAGACTGGCAGCGCCATGATGGTGCAGCGCGGGGGAACCAATCACTCGCGCGTCAAGGGGTTGGACTCTGTCCGCAAGTGGCAGAGGACCTTCCTCTACGTGAAGAATATTCCCGCCGAGAAGGGAGCCAAGGTGGAGGACCGGATCAATCTACCTAGCTGGACCAACGCAGCTCCCACCGGGCAGAACTGGCGGACCAAGCCGTCCCTCAACAACGACCTGAAGCAGATGGACGAGCGCCTCGCCAAGCTGATCTCGAGAGGGCTCAAGAGCGACGACCCGATCGCCTGTAGGATCTCCAGGCGAGTACTGCCGCTCCAGCGCCGCGCCCATCTCATGTGCTACATGGGAGGCCCCCGCGACTGCACTCGGACCACAACGTTCGAGCCCATCATGAGCACTGGCCTCAAGGACAACTGGCAGTACGGCTTCGTGCCATTCAGCCGCACAAAACCGATTAAGCGGGTTAGTACTTCTCATCCTGTCTCTTGTATACAGATTCCGAGTAGACAACCTTCTTAACTTGCTGTGCCTAGTATCTGTATTCTGCGCCGAGTAGGGCACTTAGCAGAGTTGCTTAGGCTTAATGTGCTTTGTGTTTGCACGCCCTGTCGAGTAGCATACTTAGCGGTAGACTTCATATGCTTTATGTTTGCACGCCTCGCTGAGTAAGATGTCGTTATGCTACTCGACTGAATTGTGGTGCTTGTCTATGTTCCAGGTCCTTGCTCGCCAGCTCGCAGAAAGCATGGAACGCTTCGAGGACAACTGGGAAGGGGATCGAGAGGAGGACGATGAGGTCTCCTACGACACCGCAGACAAGCTCAACATCCCTCATGCCGCCCAGGCGGATAAGCACCACGTTGACGCGTCCGTCCGCGACTGGTCCGAGGACGACGACGAAGGTGATTGAGTCCACCTTTATGGTTGCGAGTAGCGCAACCCAATCTCTTCATGTTTCTCAACTGGTTTCTCTTTCTCAATTTTATAGAGGATGCCGATGCTGATGCTGACGCTGATGCTGAGGAGGAGGAGGACGAGGACGTCCTCGATGTCAACCCAGTCGGCGTAGCCGCTCCCAATACTCGGAAGAGGACGGGCAGCGGTGCTCAGGAACCCGCCGCCAAGAAGACCAAAAGAGCCGTGAAGAAGGTCAAGCAGGGGAGACGGCTACCCCCTTCCCGTGCAGGGTATGTACTTCTCTTCCGAGTTGCGCACTGTTGTTGCCGCTTTTCCTGAACTCCTTGTTCTAAGACCGCTTCTCGATTTCTTCTGTCCTTTTTCCTTTTCTAAATTTCTTTCTTCTCTTCAGCGCCCCCTTGGACGCTAGTGCTGCCGTCGCATCCACCAAAACCAAGAAGAAGACCGCCATCGATATTGACAACCTCATCGAGCTCTCTGAGGAAGACGAGGACACTGCACGGGACAGGGCGCATGCGTCCTCTCCCGTGAAAGGAGAAGACTCGGACGACGCCCTGTACATGGACACTGATGCCCATGATGCCGAGCAGGGGCAGCAGGCCCGCGCCGAACAAGAAGCGCAGGATGCTGCTCGCAATGAGAGGCCGCTTTCTCCTCCAGCCGCCACGGCCGAGGAGAACTTAGAACAAAACCTCGAGCAGCATGATGACGCCGCCCTTGAGCGGCATGAAGAAGACCAAGAGCAGCCAGCAACAAAGGCTGCTGAACATGACGACCCCGCGGCCCAGCCGCTGACAGAAGGACAAGACGCCACACATCAAGACCCCGCTGCCGAGCAGCGGGTTGAGACCGTTGATGAGATGGAGCAGGACCCTCCGAGCCGCGCGCAGCCGGATGCTGCGCCGGGTAGCGCGCCCTTGGCGCCGCCTACCCAGCAGGGCACTTCCTCCACCGCACCAAACTCCCCACCGGTGAAGAAGACCAAAACTGCAGCCGGCCCTCCGGCCAAGCCGGTTGTGAAGAAGATCAAGCAGGAAGCTGTCGAGAAGAAGGCCGCTGATCAGAAGGCCGCCGAAAAGATAACTGCTGAGAAGAAGGCTGCCGAGAAGCGAGTCGCCGAGAAGCAAGTCGGCCAGTCAGATGCCCCCGTCCGCAGGAATCCCTCGCGTGGCGGTGCGCAAGATGCTGCCACGATGCCGCCGCCTCAAGGCCGGCAGCTTACCATTGGTGATTCCGGCGCGGCTGCTGACGCAGCCGCTGGATCAAGCTTGCCAGACCCGCCATCCTATCCACCTTACTTGGTGAAGATAAGCAAGCAGCACAGCATTCCGCTCACCGCGGCCGAGAAGAAGCTTGCCATCAGGAAAGGCAAACAAGCCACGGCTGTGGACTCCAAGCCGTCGGCCAGGAACAAGGACCGATCCCTCTCCATCTATTCGCGCGAGGTCTAGGAGGCCGAGGTGACGTCCAGGGGACTCGAGGAGATGATTGATCGAGTGGGCTTCATCGATGCCGAATGGAACAACGACATCCTCGGCAATAAGAACTGGCACGGCTTGGCTTTGGGCGATTTGGATCATATGCGCGTCGACTGGAACAAGGCGGACATGGGGTACAATCCCATGACCATCTCGTCCAAGACCAGCACGCTTGCCGCCAAGCTGTTCGTCCACCGGAAGGCCGCAGAGGACATCGAACAAGCTTTTGCAGTAAGTTTTGCTCACCCAATTCGAGTTGCCTTTTTATTTTCTTTTACTCTTCTCCTTCTTCTTATCCATTACCCAGTCCCCGAGATTCTGGCCGAGTAGACGGATACTCTACCGAGTTGCCGTCTTCTCGGGTTGAATCTTTCCGATCTGTGTCTGATTCGTTCTCTTTCGGCTTCTCAGAATAGCCTCCTGAACAGAACAAACTTGTTCCGGCGATTGCTCTGGAACCATAGCATCGCTAGAAGGCGCCTTGAGGCCCTGGAAATGGGGCGCAAGTCCGACGAGGCGGCGGAGAAGGAGGTCATGGATAGCGCCCTCAAGATCTCTAAAGTCGAAAGTAAGCTTTTAGCTACGCGGTTTCTGCGTTTGGTGTTTACGCCCGCTTTTGCTTTCTGCTCTAATCGATTCTTCTTTGCAGGCAAGTTCAATGCCCTGGCAGAGGAGCATGCGAACTGTCGCGCTTTTGTTGAGAGCGGCCAAGCCACGATCAAGAAGCTGGAAGGTGAGTTGATGTCTTCTCGGCTTGCTTTCTTTCTTTCATCCTAGCTACTCTGCTGACCGTGCTTTGCTTCCTGCAGAAGATCACAAGAAGTTTGTCGAGGAGCATCTCGACTGCCTCAAGCCTGCTGAGGTGCAGCAGCAGATTGGGAGCCTTGAGGTGGAATTCAAGAAGAGGCACCTCTCCGAGATGGAACCGTTGCAGGTCCAGCTGCGAACTGCTCTTCAAAAAGCCGTTGATCTAGCTGTCGAGAGAGATAAAACAGTGGCCGATAAGAAAAAGATCGAAGCAGCAGCCAAGGCCAAGCAAAGGGCTCTCGAGCTGGAATGCGAGACTCTGAGGGAGAGCAACTCGGGTCTCATGCTCCAGCTGGCCCAGTTCCGGAAGGTGGAAGAGAGGCATGTTGCTGACGAAGAGTCTTGGAAGAACAAGCTGCAGGCGCTACTCTACGACCTCAATAGTAAGTGCCCACTTCTCTGCACTTCACTTTTCCCTTTTGCTCCGCTCGACTCGTTTCTCTATTCTGTCCCTGGCTCAAATCTTTTTGATAGCTTTTGCAGAAACTTTCCCCGACCTCAACTCGTCTTGCAAGCCTACTCTGGCAAAGGCCCAAGCTGTTCGCACCGAGAAGGGCGAGCCTATGGATACCAAGGCTTCAAATGAAGACAGCATCACAACCATGCAGGTCCAGCTCCAGCGCCTAAGGGGCGTGGGCACCGATCTGGTGCGCACTGCCTTCCAACTCCATGACCTGTTCTGGCCTCGAGAATCTGCGCCAACAACCATCCGCGGGCTTGCCGAGAAGCTGACTGGCGTGAAGGCCGAGCTGAAGAAATGGCGGGCGTCTGGAGCTCGGGCCGGTGCTGACATGCTGCTGCTGTTCATCTGCAGCTGGTATGAAAATCTTGACCTTAACGTCATTCTCGAGATGAGGCAGAAATCGAAGTGGGAGACAGATCCCGACTGCGTGGCTCGTCGTCAGCGGGTCGCATACGAGGTCGCCCAGTACGCGGATACCGCGCGCTTCATCGATGGTGTCACCGAGCCTGACACGGAGGTGGAGGGCGAGGATGACGACGAGGATGAAGACGAGGATGCTACCGAGTCTGAAGGCCTAAGCAGCTTCGACAGTGAGAACGTCAAGACCGGGAAGGGGAAGGCCGCGGTTGTCGCGGATAGCGACGAGGAAGCCGAGAGCGCGGAGATGACCATCGATACCGCGGCCCTTGAGTTCGGCACTTCATCAGGTGCTGCCCTCGACGACACAGCGCTTCTCCGCACCCAAGCTGCTGCCTCCACCTCGGCGACAGAACTTGTCTCGGTGGCGAGGGCCACTTCTGACCAGGCCGCCACCGAGCCAGACGCGGATGCTGCGAAGACCGACGCCACCAACTCAAAGATTGATGCTGCTAAGGCCAGCGCTGAAGTTGAAGCTGCCAAGGCCAACACCGAGAACACTGCTACCTCGACCTGATTATCTCCTGCAACTTTTATCCTTGAAACTTTTATCAGATCCCCGGGATGCCGGGTGCAGATGTATCGAAATAATTATGCTTGTCGTTTGCTACTCAGTTTTATTCACGTTTGATATTTAACTTAGTCAATTTGAGCAATTTTGGCTCGATGCCGGGTTGCGTTATCATGCAAGTTCCCGAGTTGCATTTCTTATTCGCTCTTCCTTCTCATCTCAGCTCTTACCCGCAACTTGTTGCTTTTTTGGTATTCGAGTCACAAGAATTCAAAGTTGGAGTTGCAAATACTTAGCCACTTAGAAACACTCATAGTAACGCAGCCCACCACTTAGCCGAAAAGGAATTAACAAAAAACAACAGTAAAAGACATCCTACTCGGTTTCTGCACTCTTTCTTTCCTTAGTAATTTTTCTTGTGCTCATTGACCTTTTGCTTGTTCTCTTGCTTGCCATGAAGCCGGGTTTCGGACAACAGCAGAGTCGAAGAGTTGGCATGTAGGTTTAAAAACAATACTAGATGTACCAGTGCCATTTTAAGCAGAGCAACCGAGTGAACAAAAGTGAAGCCGGGTAGAAACACACAGAGCAAGTTTGGTCGAGGGCAGTCCCCGAGCTTAATTTCAGATTGCAGAGTAGAATTTTAACTCGGATAAGAGAGTACATACACATCTTTGCTCACGAATGAAAGCGACGAAGTAGGGCTACATTCCAAGGGCGCTTAGACTCATCTCCAGCTTTATCTGCCCTGTTCTCCTATGATGGACGCATGTCCACGAGATAATAGGCGTCATTGTGCAGCGCTTTGCTCACAACGAAGGGCCCTTCCCATGGAGGAGATAACTTGTGCATCCCGGCTGTGCGTTGCACAAGCCTGAGGACCAAGTCTACTTCTCGGAAAACCCTTGGGTTCACCTTTCGGCTATGATAACGCCGCAGGTTTTGCTGGTAGATAGCTGAACGTGACAGAGTAAGCTCTCTTTCTTCTTCAAGCAGGTCAACGTCATCTTCTCGAGCTTCTCTCGCCTCCACCTCAGTGTAGAGGGTTACTCGGGGGGAGTCATGCTCTAAGTCTATTGGCAACACGGCCTCAGCCCCGTATACCAAGAAGAATGGCGTGTAGCCGGTTGACCGGTTAGGGGTAGTCCTTAGACTCCACAACACCGCTGGCAACTCGTCTAGCCAACACCCAGGTGTTTTCAGCAGTGGCTCAATCAGTCTTGGCTTTATGCCAGCTAGCACCATGCCGTTTGCTCTTTCCACTTGCCCATTGGAGGCGGGATGCGCAACAGATGCAACATCTAGTCGGATGTGCCTATCTCTCCAGAACCGCACCATTGCCCCCTCAGCAAAATTTGTACCGTTATCCGTGATGATGCTGTGCGGATAGCCGTATCTTAGGATCACATCCTTTAAAAATTTCACGGCTGTAGCTCCATCGCACTTCCGAATAGGCTTCACTTCAATCCACTTGGTGAACTTGTCCACCATGACTAAGATATGTGTCATGTTGCCTTTAGCCGGCTTGAATGGGCCGACCATATCCAGGCACCATACAACAAACGGCCAAGTGATGGGAATGGTTTTCAACTCGGAAGCAGGTAGGTGGATCTTACTCGCGAACATCTGACAGCCGTTGCACTTCCTCATGATGTCTTCAGCTTGCTGCAGAGCTGTGAGCCAGTAGAAACCATGCCGAAAAGCTTTCTTGACCAATGCCCGAGAAGAGGCGTGGTGCCCGCATTCTCCTTGGTGTATCTCCAATAGAATTTCTCCTCTTTCTTCTGGGTCCACACAGCGTTGCAGCACGCCGGTGGAACTTCTTTTGTGCAGCACATCTCTGAATATGGTGTAGCCCTTGGATCTTCTCTGAATCTGCCTTGCGATTACCTCATCTTCTGGTAGAGTGCCGTCTTTTAGAAAGGATAATATGGGCATGGCCCAACTCGGTGTCTCCCGCGTAGAAAACACTGGTTCGTCTAGTTCCATCGGGACGGGCACCTCTGGCTGCTCTTTAGGGTTGGGAGCACTTCTCTGAAGCCCTGAACGATTGGCAAGAACCTCCTCAATGAATGCGACAGTCCCCGGGTTGAGGACAGCAGTCCCCGAGTAAGGAGTGGCAGTCCTCGAGTATGGAATGGCAGTCCCCGAGTAGGGAGCGGCAGTCCCCGAGCGAGGAGTGGCAGTCCCCGAGTATGGATTGGCAGTCCCCGAGTATGGAGTGGCAGTCCCCGGGTTCTCTGTTGCATTCTCCCAGTCAATCTCCATTGGAACGGATTCTTCACTTGGCAGAGAAGGAACAAATATGGATTCCGAGTTGGGAGATGGCTTGATGGATGGCTTCCTCAAGTGCTCTAAGGCAACCCCCGCCGGGATGGACTGCCGAGAAGATCCCAACTTGGACAGCTCGTCTGCCGCTTCATTCTCTGCTCGGTGAATATGCTGGAACTCGCAGCCTTCAAAGAATCCAGTCATAGACTGTACCAGGAAGCGGTATGATGCCATGTTGGCATCCAGAGCATCCCAAGTGCCAGAGACTTGCTGCACCACCAGATCTGAATCGCCATAGCATATAATGCGCTGCACGCCAACCTCCTTAGCTACTCGCAAGTCGTGCACCACAGCCTCGTACTCTGCAACATTGTTGGACGCCTTGAAATGAATCTGCAGCACGTACTTGAGCTGATCTCGTTTGGGTGACGTAAGCACTACGCCAGCACCAAGGCCTTCCTTCACCTTCGAGCCATCAAATTGCATCTTCCAGTAATTGGAAACTGGAGCAGGAGGTTCGTACTGCACCTCAGCCCAATCCACCAGAAACTCCGCCAGAATCTGAGACTTGATGGCTTCTCTTCTCGCATACGCGGGAGCGTACGCGGCCAGCTCAATTGCCCACTTGGCTACTCTGCCACTCGCTTCCTTGTTGCCCATGATATACGAGATGGGAGCAGAGCTCACAACAGTGATGGGGTGCTCTTGGAAATAATGCTTCAGTTTCTTGGCTCCCAGGTACACGCCGTAGGTCATCTTCTGGTAATGCGGGTAGTTTTGCTTGGAGCTAGACAGCACTTCGCTGAGGTAGTATACTGGGCGTTGCACACTTTTGCCTTCTTCTTCTCGCTCCACCACAATCACCACGCTGACCACTCGGTTGGTGGCAGCAATATACAGCAGCATTGGCTCCTTGGGTAGCGGACTAGCCAAGATGGGAGCGCTACACAGCATTGCCTTCAGCTCATTGAATGCCACATCCGCTTGCGGAGTCCAGACAAATTTGTCACTTTTCTTCATCAGCTGGTACAGAGGCAGGGCCTTCTCGCCCATTCGGCCCAGGAAACGGCTCAGAGATGCCAAGCAACCAGTGAATTTTTGCACATCCTTCAAGGATCTCGGCAAAGACATGCTCTCAATAGCTTTTATCTTTGAAGGATTGGATTCAATGCCCCGACTAGACACCAGGAAGCCGAGTAGCTTGCTAGCCGGTACCCCAAAGGTGCATTTACTCGGGTTCAGCTTCATTTTATACTTGCGCAGGTTAGCGAAGGTTTCCTCAAGATTGGCAAGCAGAGTATGTGTTTTATTCATTTTGATGACGATGTCATCTACGTACACCTGCATATTCTTGCCGAGCTGATTGTGCAGGCATTTCTGCATGCACCGCTGATAAGTAGCACCCGCATTCCGCAACCCGAAACACATGACACGATAGCAATAAGCCCCGTACGGGGTAATGAAGGCAGACTTTATTTGATCAGCAGGATTGAGAGCTATCTGGTGGAAACCAGAGTAGGCATCTATGAAAGATAGCAGTTCACAACCAGCAGTGGAGTCGATCACCTGATCGATGCGAGGTAGCGGGAAAGGATCCTTGGGGCATGTTTGTTCAAGTCGGTGTAGTCAACACACATGCGCCATGCAGTAGCAGCCTTGGGATCCTCCTTCTTCTTCTCGACCATGACCGGGTTGGCTAGCCAATCCGGATGCAGCACCTCCATGATGAAATTGCTTATCAGCAACTTGGTGATCTGGTCACCAATGGCCTTCCTTCTCTCATCTCCGAAACGGCGCATTGCCTGCTTCACTGGTTTGGCGTCAGGACGCACATGTAACGAGTGCTCAACCAACTCCCTCGGGACTCCTGGTAAATCTTCATTGGACCAGGCGAACACGTCCCGATTCTCACGGAGGAAGTGGATGAGCTCGCTTTCCTATTTCACCGCCAACCCGGAGCCAATGATGGCTACGCGGTCGGGGAACTCAGGGTCGACCTGGACCTTCTTTGTCTCTTGGGATGCCTGGAACGCGGTCCCGTGCTGGGTACTCGGCACGCCCTGCGCACCAGCTTGCGCAGATTGCGCCATAGCCACCACCTCGTACATCTTTTTCTTCTCGGCAGCAATCACCATGGACTCCGCCAACTGAGAACCAGCAGAGGCACATTCCATGGACTTCTTGTAGTCACCAGAGATGGTAATCACACCATTGGGACCAGGGATCTTCATCTTCAGATATGCAGTGTGGGTAGAGGCCATGAATTGCTCAGAGCAGGCCTGCCGAGTAGAGCGTGATAGGGGCTCTGATGATCAACCACCTCGAACTGCAGGCTCTCTGTGCGGCAGTTCTCCCTGGTGCCGAATAGCACATCTATCCACACTCGGCCAATCGGATTGCATGAGACTCCCGGCACGATGCCATGGAAAGTGGTCTTGCTAGGTAGCTGCATGTTCTCGGCCAGCCCAAGCTTCTCGAGTGTGTCTCTGTACACAATGTTGATGCTGCTGCCGTTGTCGATCAGCACCTTGCTGAACCTCACATTCTTCTCGGGACCCAAGAGTCCTTGGGATCCACCACCAAAGCTTGGGCATCACCTTGGGATGATCTACCACCAAAGCGTAGCTACCCGGGTTGGGCATCACCTTGGGATGATCTACTCGGGACCACTTGATCTCTTGGTTGCACCAATGCATATAGTGAGGAACAGCAGGGATCACAGCATTGACCTCCATGGCTCGCATGTGCTGTGACTGCTTGTCGACGGGCTCAGAAGTGAAGATCATGTAGCTCTCATGGTGTTCTTGGTACTGGTTGCGGCCTCCGCCCTCATTGTTGCCGTTGTTGTTGCCCTGGTAGTTGTTGTTGCCTCTGTTGTTGTTGCGGTTGTGGTTGTTGTTGTTGTTGCGGTAGCCCTCATTGTTGAAGTGACGGTTGGCTCCTAAAGCCACCTGATTCACTTTTTCTCTTCTCGGAAACACTGGAGGACGAGCTGCGGGTGCGCGAGCAGGCTGCACATTGGCATTTGCAGCTGGCAGAGGAGGAGGAGGAGGCAAGCCTTCATTCCTGATCAAATCCCACCACTCGCACTGTCGGGTAGTGTGGTTAGCAGGCCTCGAGGGGTGCTGGGTATGGAAACTGCATGGGCCATCCCTCATGTCGTCGAAGACGAACTTCCTTGTCTGCTCCGAGTTGCCGCTACCCGACTGAGGAGCGCGGAATGGTTTCTTGTTGCCTTGGCCCTGATTCTGGTTCTGCCTGTAGGCTCCAGCAGGTTTTTGCCTTTGGCTGCCCCCAGCTCCAACAGCCACTGCATTCACTTCCTCAGGGTCGTACCGAGTATCTATTCGGTCACCCCTGCGCTTGTTGCGGAACTCGTTGCGCTTGTTGCTGTTGAAGTTTCTTCTCGGCTCAGAGGAATCCATCAGGGGCTGAGTAGGGTCACCGAGTGCGTACTGATCCGCAATCTTGATGGTCTCCGCCAGAGTGTTTGGCATCTCCCTCTGCAACCTTTGCCACAGCATACTGCCATGTCTGCAACCCTGCGCAAACCAAGTGATGGCTTGGGCCTCATTCACACCTTCACAGGTGTTCCGCAATGTGCTCCACCGAGTAAGGTACTCGCGGTCCGTTTCGTCTTCCCGCTGCCTGCAAGCGGACAGCTGCTGTGGCCTATTCGGCCTCTTGTAGGTGCTGGTGAAGTTGCTGATGAAGGCCTCCGAGAAATCCAGCCAGCAATTGATGCTGTTCTTGGGCAAATTGTTGAGCCAAGTGTGAGCTGGACCCTCTAGCATCTGCGGAACGTACCACACCGCCCATCTCCGGTTGCCGTTCGCGATATGAACCGCGGTGACATAGTCATTGAGCCAATCCTCCGGCTTGGTGCTACCATTGTAGCTCTTGGTGCCCCTTGCGAGCTGGAAGTTCTTCACGGAAGGCTCGTTCATGATGCGCGGGCCAAAGCACTCGGGGCCGGGAGGTCCCGTGTTCTCGAGCCGCGCCGACAAGCTGATCCGATCCAGCTGGTGCCTTGCATCTCCAGGTGCCAGCACACGCTCTCCCACACGATCCAGAATATCATAGCCAGCCAACCCCATGGCCGAGTAGCCATCATCATATCTGTCCACCTGCACAGCTGCAGGCTGCTCCACCGGGTTGGCGGCTGGCGCCACCGCACGCGGCTGCTGCCTCTGCCGAGTAGGCTGAGCAATTGGATGCTGAGAAGGGCCTGGGCGCTCTCCATCTCGGGCCTGGCTTTGAGCTTTATGGGCTTGAAAGCCTGCTCCTGCAGCGTTGTGTTTCTGACCGGACTGTCGCGGCGACAGCCGGGTCGTACACCTGCATCTGCCTACCCTTCCCGGAATGCCCACTCCGGCTTCTCTCACGGCTAGGATGTGGTGATGAAGCCTGATCGTTAGATCTAGCCACGTGCGAGTGCACCACCTGAGAAGCCCCAGCACCCGGGTTGGCTTTCCGGAACTCCTCGTTCTGCCTAGCGGCTTCTAGCACCAGCTCGTTCAGCCTCTCCTGCTGCCTAACGCGCGCGTCGCCATCTAGATGCGGCAACTCGGCAGCTACAGCCTCAGCAGCTCTAAGTGTTTTGGCGGGTGTGCTGTATCTGGGTCTAGTGGAGGTGTTTGCGGTGGCGGACTGACTAGGAGCCTCTACAACCGTTGCCATCTCGGCGCCTAGGTTGCGACGCGTAGCACCTACTTTGCTAGCTCTCCTAACAACCGGTGTGAAGCCGTGAGCCTTGTTGTACTCGATCTGATCTAGGCTAAGCTCTAGCCTAATCTTCTCCAACTCCGCCTGCTCAGCGAGCAGCTCCTGGCGCTGCCGGTCGAGCTGCGCCTTCATGGTCAGGAGCTCGAGATCAGTGGGAGGCGGCATACCCGTCCGCGCAGCAGACGCAGGGATTGTCGGAGTAGTGGAGAGTGGAAGGTTGCACTCCTTCTCGTAAGGCTTGTGCGTCTTCCCGCCAGCACTCGAGCCAGCGAGATCCTCGACGACGGCCGCAGCGGTAGCAGCCGCGCCCTTCCCGGCGTCAGCAGCAGGGCCGGTCATCATCACCTCCGCGACGTTCGCAGAGCGGCTCAACGGCCTCCCGCGCGCGGCGATGACAGCAGGTGGATCTTCCACGACATGCACCAGCTCAGGGTACTCGCGGTCGATGATGGTGGCGACGTAGACGAGGTGCGCGCCGAAAGAAACCACCGTGCCGCCCTCCGGCATGGCCCTGCCGCCGAAATCGCCGGCGTTGTCGGTGACGAAGTCGAAGGATCCGAATCTGTGGACGAGGCCGCAGACCACGCGCTCTCCGGTAGCAGAAATCGATCCCGTCCGAACAGTAACTCCAGCCAGCGCCGCTAGTAGCCCCACGGTGGGCGCCAACTGTCGTGGTGGTGTCACGGCAGATGCCATAGGATGGCTAAAGATGTGGGGACGAAGGACGCTGGAGGCGCTCGGGGAGGGATCACGCGACGAGTAGCCGCGTGAAGTAAGGAACTAACACCGCAAACAACACGATCTACCCAGGTTCAGGGCCCTCATGAGGAGGTAAAACCCCTACTCCTGCCTTTCTCTCTGTATTTTGGTCTCTCACCGAGTAGCCACAGTACAATTGTTCTTGCTACTGAGTAGCCACTCTTCTCTCTACGTGATGAACTAGGTCAAGAATGTGAATCGGTCCCCGGATCCCTCGCGCAGGAGGGGTCAGGGCACCTTATATACTCGGTGCCCAGCCGGATACAGCCAAATACAAACAGATGTCGACATTGTGTGCACACCGTCCTTCTTCCGAGTTCCCGCTGACAGCTTTGGCTTCTAGGTTTGTCCTGGTGCGGAAAGTCGTTGGGCAAAACCAAGTAACCAGTCTGTTATCACTGCGGCGAACACAGAGTAGGTCCCCCTATCCTGCGACGCCCTGCTGACACACTGTCGCTGTCAGGCACGCCGTCCTCAGATGAACAGTGTTGTGAACAGTGCCAAGTACGAACCTGGGATACGCGAGATTCGGTGTCAGAATGGCTCCTTTGACTTCTGGCCCGAGTAGGATCCCGCCATTTCTACTCGGACCAACTCTTCTATTCGGAGGAACATAACTCTCTTGATTCGTCCTTCTGGCCATCTAGGTTCAGGGCCGGGTAGCAGTCGACCGGGTAGCAAGTACCGGGTAGCCAGCTACTCGGCCAAGCATCCCTTCTGATCTTGCCTTTAGCACTTGCCTTTACCCTACTCGGGGGTAACCCCCCGACACCAAGTAACTAGATTGGTGGTCTCATCTATATCTTCTTGAGCTTTTCTTCATATTCTTCTCTCCATGTCTTGAGGTGTTCTTGATTGTTGGGAAGTCTATGTTTTTCTTCAAGTTCTTCAATAATCTTGAGTGTAGGTCTTCATGTGGTAAAAATACTCCTTGCACTTCTTGGTATGGTCATCAACAATCTTGCCTTGATGGTATTCAAGAAGTAGGTCATCTAGAAAAATTTGAAGGTGAATAGTAGATGAGAGGATATGAGAAAGATTAAGATGATTGTTTTGTTTCTAGAAAGTTCGAACATAGAAAGTTTTCAATCCTAGGGTGATCAAGGGGTTATTAACAACTTGTTGCAAATTGGATATTCACTATAGTGAGAGATACTGGCACCCACTAGCCAATCAGGGAACGGTCTCGTGTCCGTGGACACGTAAAGTTGTCCGGGCCGCTTCATCTCACTATGCCGCTAGGATCCAAAATACTCTAAGGAGATAATAACATGATCAAAAATGGCTTCCAAACCTAAGGGTCTCGAATCCTACAGGCAACACAATGCTCTGATACCATTTTGTAGCGTCCCAACTTTTAATAAAGATGGAATACCTGTGTTAGTGTGCTAGTCCCTGGATCAAATGCTAGCACCACAGTACAAAATGAAATATCATGCAAATGCATCAATTTCTATTACATCGCATGATCCAGTCTTTACAAAATAGTATTACAACTTGCATAGTCTTAGAAGACTTGCAGAACACAAAGATATACAGCGGAAAACATGAATAGCATTGAGCCCATCTTCTTCATGTGCCACAGGCAAAACATGTTGGCGATAGTCTCGAGATCCTAAACGAAATCCTCACTCGTCTTCAGAAACATCTGCAATATGGAATATGCAGCCACAAGGGAGTCAATACAATTTAATGTATTGGCAAGTAACACTATGGTGGATATAAATGGAAAGACTAATACTACATGCTCATTTGGCTGAGTGGAGTTTTGGCTAAGTTTGCATAAAGCCAGTTTTCTCCTATCACTTTTGTAAAACAAACTTTTCTTTTCAAAAGGGTGGCAACATTGGATTAAGATCCAAGCACCACAATACTGTTCACTTGGTCAAATTTTACTTATTGAAATTGGTGATGAGATTCTTCCGTCAATCCTTGTCCAGCTGCTCATAGTTGTCCATAACCGGGGACACGGCTAAGATCTTAGTTTGTTGACTCTGCAGAGGTTGTGCACTTTCACCCTTTGTCTTGAATTAGCCCAAACATCCTATACACCCAGAGTGCATCATGGAAAGGAGAGAATTGAGACGAGATCTTTCAGAAGAAGAAGTCCAAACCCACCGGCAAGACCGTTCCACCTATAATTTTGCTACATCTGCTAGTCAAGCCTGGGCTAAACCCTCACAACTTAGTTGATCAAGACAGAGCCCATATGTCAAAAGGCTGCACGGGAAGCTACTAAACTTAGAAGGACATAGTAATCACTTTGTTCCTGGGTGGCCATCCGCAAGTGACAACCTCAAGTGGAATAACCCTTAGAAAAGGGCCCTGAGGCAACACTCAACATAAACCAGTCTTACCACTTCCACCCAGGTGGTTCATTCATTAGTTATACTTAGAATTTTTCCTCAACATCTAGTAAAACAATTTGTAACATTGCAAAGCATCTAATTAAGTACCAAGGCATCAAAATAACAAGGTATAAGGATGGCTACACACTACTAGGATATAGCATAGCATAATATAACTTATTAAAATTTCCTATCATGCATACTACTCAAAATCAACTAATGCATATAGAAAATAATGGGTAGTTGATGATGTGTTACTTGCCTTGTTGAAGTTGGTGAAGATATCACACTCTCTTCATAAAAGACCGTTGCTCTCCGTACAATCTATTCCTTGACAACACAAAACCAAATAAACAAGCATCCTAACAAACAAACATACAAGTGTACAAAACATACATAGCAACTAACATATCAATAGGGGCTTAACCAAATTGGTTAGGACAAGGTCTAGGTTTGAGTTGGAAGATTCATTCTCTAGTGGTCTCATTCTTGTTAAGGGAATTCCAATGGTTTCCTTGGGATGGACTAGGTTGAGTTTTGTAGAAAACTAACTTTATTATAAACATACTTGTCGAGGAAGTTCCAAGAGTTCACTAAGAATAGACATATTACTTCTTCAACTAAAGTAATACATTGCAAACACTTGGTCATATACACCTTCAAAATATTTGAGTGACTATGTTAGTATTTTCCATTGTGGTTAGGGTAGGTCTACTAACTTCATCATTCAAGGGAAAATATTACTAAGTCTTGGGTTTTCCATTTGGGTCAATGGTTGGACAAAAATAACTTGTTATTCTTCAACTTGTGTGAATTGCTTCTAGACCTCATGTGATTGCCTTCTTGACCTCATGTGATCATCTTCATGCCATCTAAGTTGCTTCCTTCCTTGGTGTGGTGCTTCTCTTGGTCTTGATAGCCTTCATGGTTTTACTTCACTAATTGGTTTGGGTATGGGATGGGCACAAATACCACAAGTCAATTTGAAAAGAAAGAAATGGAAGGGATAGGAAGAGAGAGGAAAATGTCTTCTCCTTGATTTCTTCATACTCTTGTACTTCATTGAGTTTCTTCTTGTTGCTGTGGAGTCTAAGTCCTTCCTTCAATTTCTTCAATGATATTCCTCATAGCTCTTCATGTTGCCACCAAGTTGATATTGAAGTTTTACTCTTGTGCTTGAGTCTTGATCTCCATTTTGCTGACTTGGTGAATTCTTGAAGCAAGAATGGGGGAGTGGAGAAGATAGAAAACTAAAGTTCACTACTTGGTACTATATGTGATTGGCTCATTCTAAGGACATGGCTTGGCTCCAAATGGACATAACATCAAATAATAACAGTTGAAAACAATTCCTAAGTCATGGTGAAAATGGATGTAACACTATGTTGGTTTTTGGTCAAATAATCATGGCCATGGTCCAAGTGTGTCCAAAATGGTTGGGCAAGGTTGTTTCTGGTTCAAGGTTATCAAATGGAGCAATTTTGCAAAAGGAACTATATTGAAAATATTTATAGAAATTAATCTATGTCAAAAATACTCAAATAGACAACTAAATTCTAAAATAAATTTTAATTTGTTCAAATATTATTTTGGGACAGAGGATATGAAAGTACACATTATAAGGTTTCCAAATATATTTTATTTGTAATTTTTGGATTTGTAGAATTTGAGTTATGCCAAATTTCATCAAACAAGAATATTTGAATTTGAACAAATTTAAGTTTGTCAAATTTGAATTTGTCCAGTGCTAAAAGTTTCTAGATGTCAAGGGCTTTTCAAAAAGTCCAGGATTGCTAAATTTGGCCAAGTGGTTGAAAAGATATGATGTTTCTAAGTTCTAGGGACTAATCTGCAAAATCTAATTTTCATTTTCTATTCCGGAAGAAAAACAGAAAATGGGCTGCTATTTGCTGCGCTGGGCGACAGATAACAGCTGGGCCTGGGCCGGTTACGCGCTGCTCGAGTGGCAAATAAGGAACTTAACGCGCGCTGACTGGGCGGACAGGTGGCGCTACGCTATTGGCCCGTACCGGTTCGTTAAGTGATTTAACACGGGCTGTGGGATCTAGATCTAACGGACGGGGATCAAAGAAACTCACTGGGCGACGGGATCTCGCCGGGAAATGGCTGTGCGGTGGCCGGCGTTCACGGCGTGGACGGCGGCGACGCTCCAGTGGCTTCCGGGGCTAGGTGAGGGCACCGGGAGGCTCGGTGAAGCACGACGGAAACGATGGTGAGCACGAGGAGGCTCCTCGGGCTCAAAAACAATGGCGGCAGGAGATCTCGAGATGGCCGTGCGGTTTACGGCTCCGGCGAGCTCCGAGCTCGTCTTTTGCTGCGAAAGAAATTGAGAGGAAGGGCTGATAAGAAGAGCCAGACAGGGGGAAATCGAATGGACCAAAAAGGGGCGACAATCGCTTCCTACCTTCGTCGGAATCGAGAAAACACGGCGGCGGAAGTTTCTGTCTCCGGCGAGCTATTGCGGTGGTCTATGGGCATAAAAAGGAGAGGGAGGAGAGGGGAAATGGAGAGGAGGGGCAGGGGATTTGAGGGGGGCACTGGGGAGCAATCAATCGTGGCTGAAACGGCCAAATTTAAGTGCGGATTAAAACTCCCATTTCGGGAAGAAACGGAAGAGAGAGGTTGATGACGATGATGACGTCAGGATGACGTCATCAAATTTTTTTCTTTTATTCCTGTTTATTTGTTTTAATTATATCTTCTGTTTTATAAATCCTATTAACATGAAACAAATTTCTAAATTCTTAAAATTTCAAATGCTTTCCAACAATATCATTTTTGAGAACAAATCAACATATTTTATTTTTGAATTTTGGAAATTTGAATAATTCCTTAATAGTCACTTAATGTGATTTTTAATTTAAAATTTTATAAAACATAGTTATTGGCCAATTAAAATTTCAGTGGTATTATAAATGTTGAAAACAAATTTTTGAAAGTCATTTAATCTTGTTTTCACAATCTTATATTTTGAAAAATAAATAAAACACTAATAATACTTTAAGGCCATTTTAAAATTTAGTAAATAATAAATTGATGTTATTGTCTAAATAGAATTTCAAAGGCATTTTACATGTCATTTATTAATTTTGGAAAGCCAATTTAAAATTATTTTCACATTTTATAATTTTAGGATATGAAGGATTTACTAATAGTATCTTAATGTTATTTAATTAATTCATATCAATTAATTAATATTGTTGATCAAATAAAATTTAGAATAAAACCACAAGTCTTAATATTGTTTTCAAAATCCTATTTTATGTTATTTTCAAGCAATGCATTTTATTTTCACACCTTATTGTTTAAAACTTGGAAAACAACTAAAAGTTATTACTAACAATTTTATTCTCATCAAATACCTTTGGGGCTTAGAACTTTATTAAGGGTTATAAATCTTTGTTTGATGCCATAAAATATCTTCAGATTAATATTGGAGTTGTAAACATTTTTGGTAAAGGTTTGTTAATAAAAAGATATTCCCTTTATATAATAATAAATTTATTTTTGAAAAAGGTTTTAGAGTTTAAGGAACAAGGCATAATTGGATTTCTAATTCCAATAAACTTGGTATAGGACCACATATTTCATTTTTGTTTGAGTTTTATTTGTTTTTGGTGACTTGCATAACATGAAAACAAAAAGTTTCAAATTTTTGTGATTTCTGAGCTTTCCAAAAATCAGGGATGTTACAGCGGGCTAGTGGCGGCGCGACGGGATCGAGGGCGGCGGCCGGCGCGCGCGAAGGGGTCGAGGGCAGCGTGACGGAGGGCCGCGCGGGCGGCGCGGCGGAGGAGTGCGGCGGCGGGTAGTGGCGGCGCGGCGGAGGAGTGCGGCGACGGAAGATTTGGGCAGCCTGGCGGCGTCGGTTCGTCCCTGCGCGCGGTTATGAACTTGGGGAGGGAAAGGGGACATGTATATATTCACGGGCATCCGTCCTGGTTGGTGGCAACAACCGGGACGAAAGACCCTTCCGTCCCGGTTGGTGGGAATAACCGGGACGAAAAGACCCTTTGGTCCCGGCTGGTGGCACGGGCCGGGACCAGACGTATTTTTGGGCCGGGCGCGCCAAATGTTTTAGCGCCAAAATTTGAAAATTGTTTGAATATGCACATGAATAACTTCTATATACTTTCGAATTTGACAAAAATTTCAATATGAAAATTGCTTGAATTTGCATAACTAATTCAAATCCATTTTCTGTTTAACTAAATAATTATTCTAACTATTCAAACTATTAACTATTTTACTATTTGCATATAATTTAAATATAAATATCTTATATTGTTTTAAAATTAGTAACAATTACATTAATAGCAACATAATTAACAGACTCCTTGTCGCACTAGCAAGACCACAAATCAGTTTCTAGATATATCAAACCTTTTGTCAAACCTTGAAGGGGGGCGTAGAACAAAACAATGGTATCGCCATCATACTCCCCGCCCATGGCTATTGAGTGCATATATATATGCATATCAAAAGAACAGTCGGACGTATGATGGCGAATCCGGATGATTTGTATTCGGTCGATGAACTGAATGATGTATCAAAACTTAAAGGGGGGGTGTAGAACAAAACAATTGGTATCGCCATCGTACTCCCCGACCGTGGCTATTGAGTGCATATATATATATGCATATCAAAAGAACGGTCGGACGTATGATGGCGAATCCGGATGATTTGTATTCGGTTGATGAACTGACCAGTGTATGAAGCTGGCCTATATATAGGGCCCTATGGCTAGGGTTTTGATCCAACGGTTAAGAAACACCTTGATCTAGGATTGTGCTAGGGTTTTGATCCAACGGTTAAGAAACACCCTGATCCAACGGCTCACAGCCGCTCGAAAGAAACACACCATAGCCCTGATCGAACGGCTTGCAACAGCTCGAAAGAAACACACCCCTGATCCAATGACTGACAAGCGCTTGAAAGAAACACACGATCCATGTGATTCTTTCTGATTGGTCCAAACGAAACCCTAACCATTTCGTCCCGGTTGGTAAAACATGCCGGGACTAAAGGGACGATCCGTTTCCCAACGAAACCCGAACCATTTCGTCCCGGTTGGTAAAATAGGCCGGGACTAAAGAGATCTGTTTTCTTCTCACTATATATATGTATGCATTGCCACACCATTGGCATAAACACATATAAACTCACCACTCACTCATGGCTTCTACCGTACCCACTCTAACCTTCATCCAGGCGGAGGCACTTTCCGCTTCGAACTACTCCTGCCCGCCCGGCTACAGCGTTCCTGCCGGTTGGATGCTGAGCGCCGGAGGAGTGCCGGTCCCTCCTCTTCCTCAAGGTGTGGCGCGTCGGGCGGCCATCACGAACCACTACTACCACGAGCTCAAGCCGGAGCAGCGGAGGAATCCCAGTTGGAATCCTGACTACCGCCCAACTTGGGACGCCTTTTTCATTAATCGGCGTGAGAGTGCGCTCGCCAGGTACGAGGAGAATGGTCCGCCTCCTTCGAACTTCAACGAGGCCGGTCGTCGGCTGTGGTACGGCGGCGGACGGACTCTTCAGAGCGTCATGAACTACATCAGGGCTCGCGATAACCCCCGCCTGCGCTACCCTCATGCCCAGTCCTGGAGTCGTGATCCTCCGAGGGAGTCCAGAGAAACATCCGACGATAGTGACGACGACGGCGGCGACTACGACGACTACGAGTCGGAGTACTAGGCAGGAGTATGACTAGTAGATCGATGCACTCTTGCCATTATGTACTGCCTTTTTTATTTAGACCTATGCTCTCCGTTTAGATTTAGATCCAATCCTGCCATTATGTGTACTGTGCCTTGTTTATTTATCGAAATGCATGTCCCCCTCCTTAACGTGAGTCGTTGGATAAGGGGTGTGTTTCTTTCTGGCGTCTGAATCCCACCAATCAGGAAGAATCACACGGAAAACAGAAAATAGACACGCTAGCGCGCCGCAGTTTCCCGAAATACAACAAACTCTTTTATTAAAAACAGAAAACAAACGAACACTACTCCTCGTCGTCGTCGGGGAACTCGTCGGTGACCTCCTCCTGGTCGTCGTCGTCGGTGACCTCCTCGTCGTCGTCGGAGGTGCATGATGGTATGTCCGAGATAGGCTCCCACCTCGGATCGTCGGAGGCCCGGACTTCGCCGGCGTGATCGGCCCAATGGAGCTCTTGCAGCGCCTTCGTCCTCGCCTCCCGAGCGGCATCTAACGCGATGTGGCGTTCGAGGCGCTGCTCCGCCCGCTCAGCCGCGCGGGTCTGCCAAAGCTCCTCGTCTGCGCTCTGCTCCCCCGGATTGCTCCGGTAATACTCGCGGACCACGCGGTCGTCCCTGGCGTCGACTAGGCCCTGAAACGCGCGGTGCCTGAGGTGGCGGTGGTCGGCGGCAGTGACGATCTGTGGTGTCGGCGCCCTTGCCTCCGCTTCCCAGAGGGTGTGGCAGTCGTTGAAGTTCATCAGCCACCGCGGGCGGTTGAGGCGCCAGGCCGCCGCGTCCCAGGCGCGGGCGGCCTCCGCCGCCGTCGCAAAGGAGCCGAGGGGGATGCGGTCGTCCCCGCAGCGGATATGCGCGGTGAACATTCCGTTCTTCCGTGCTCAGACGCCGCGGAAGCCGGTAGTGTTGTTCCTCCTCGGAGGCATGGTGGCGGCGCGACGGTGCGTGGAGAAGAGAAGACGCTCGAGGCGCGGCAGTTTATACCGCGCATTCATGGCCACGCGTCACAACTCCCGCGCCACGTGCCACAACTCCCGCGCGACGAGGCACAATTCCCGCGCCACGCGGCAGGACTCCCGCGACACGCTAGCTAACACCCACCTCTCTCACTCCCCCAAGCCAAAAAAAAAAGAGAAAAGGGGGGCATTGGTCCAGTTTGTGGAATGAACCGGGACCAGTACCCATGCGTGTGCCACGTGGCCTGTGGCTAGGCATTGGTCCCGGTTCGTGCCACAAACCGGGACCAATGCCTCCCCACGAACCGGGACAGATGCCCCCAGGTGGGGTCTGCTGCCTCGGGCACACAAACCGGGACCAATGCATAGCATTTGTCCCGGATTTTTGTGCAACCAGGACAGATGCCCCCTGGCCCCCTGGACGAAAGGGGTTGTTTCCACCAGTGTTCGATGCCTGCCGATGTAGGGTAGCTTTCAAGTGCGAGGGCACGACGATTGTTGTTATATGCAATAGCAAAACAATGATGAAGTTAAATAAGATCAAACCAACGGGGACACGAGATTTTAACGTGGAAAACCCTTCCAACAAGGAAGAGAAAAAACCACGGGCGCCAGCCAGCAATACTTCACTATTTCGGGTGAGGTTACAAACGCGCCGGGATTAAGAATGTGTTCCTTATCCCGTGTGGCGGCTTACATAAGGTATATAAAGGCAGTCATGACCTAACTAGGTCGGTAACGGTGAATCCAACTCCAACTCGGTAACATCTCGAGGCGCTCCGCTCTACTCGTCAGAAGTTCGGCCTTTTATCAGCATACGTGAATTTGGATCTCCACAAAATAACACTCCACATTGAGACAATTTGATTCATGTAGCATAAACGAACTTCACCCTGAAACACACAAAGAAAACACTTTCGGCGCCAAATAGCCTCTTGGGCTAAATAGTGATATTAACTAAGCTTGAGCAGATCTCAAACTTAGTAACAGGAACTGACTTTGTCATCATATCAGCAGGATTATCATGAGTACTAATCTTGCATACCTTCAGCTTACCTTGTGCAACAACATCACGCACATAATGGTACTTGACATCAATGTGATTTGTTCTCTCGTGGAACATATGGTCCTTAGTAAGGTAAATAGCAGTATGACTGTCACAAAATAGGTTAATGCAAGTATCATCTTCACAAAGCTCAGCAAATAGACCTTTCAACCACACCGACTCCTTGCATGCTTCAGCAATAGCCATGTACTCAGCCTCAGTAGTAGATTATGCAACAACACCCTGCAAGGTAGCCTTCCAGTTAACAGCACATCCACTAACTATAAATACATAACCGGTGAGGGACCTCCTCTTATCCGAGTCGGCAGCAAAATATGAATCCACATAGCCTGCGAGTCCCTCACCATTCTTGCCAAACTTCAAGCAAGCATTGGATGTGCCGCGAAGGTACCTAAAAATCCACTGAGCAGCTTTCCAATGTTCTTTACCAGGATTAGCCATGTATCGACTGACCAAACTCATAGCATAAGACAAATCAGGTCGAGAACACACCATGACATACATTAAGGAACCAACAACACTAGAATAGGGAACTCGTGACATGTACTCAATATCTTTGTCAGTAGTAGAACATTGCAATGCTGACAACTTGAAGTGTGAAGCAATAGGAGTACTAACAGACTTTGCATCATGCATATTAAAACGATGAATAACTTTCTTAATTTAATTCTCCTGACTAAGAAATAGCAATCTAGATTTTCTGTCTCTTGAAATTTCCATACCTAGAATTTCCTTAGCAGGACCAATATCCTTCATCTCAAACTCACTACTCAATTGTTTCTTAATTGTAGTGATTTCTTTCATGCTCTTGGCAGCAATTAACATATCATCAACATATAGCAACAAGTATATAGGTGATTCATCAACAAATTTAATGTACACACAACTAACATATTCAGACCTCTTAAAGCCATGTGACATCATAAACGAATCAAACCTTTTATACCACTGTCGAGGAGACTGTTTCAAACTGTAAAGGGACTTCTTTAGCTTGCACACGAAATCCTCTTTACCAGGCACTATGAACCCTTCTGGTTGGTCCATGTATATCTCCTCCTCAAGTTCTCCATGCAAAAATGCAGCCTTCACATCTAACTGCTCAAGCTCAAGATCATGCATAGCAACAATACTAAAGAAAGTACGAATAGAACTATGCTTCACAACTGGGGAGAACACATCATTATAATCCACTCCTGGAATCTTGCTGAAACCTTTTGCTACTAACCTTGCCTTAAACCTTGGAGGCTCACTTGGAGATAAACCATCCTTCTTCTTGAAGATCCACTTACAGCGTACGGTCTTCTTCTGTTTAGGCAAGCGCACGACATCCCACGTGCCATTCTTCTCAAGTGATTTCATCTTCTCGTGCATTGCACCAATCCACTTGTCACGATCAGCCGAAGCAATAGCTTCATTGTATGTAGCTGGTTCAGCATCATTCTCTACCTGTTCAGCACAAGTCAGAGCAAAATAAACAACATCACATTCCTCAATTAAACGAGTACGAGGTCCTTTATTCCTCTTTTCTCTACGCTTTGCAATAGACAAATTTTCTTCATGCACAATAGGAGGTGAGGGTGGCACAATATGCTCCTCATCGATTTCAGTTTCCTCCTCATCCAGGTGTTCTAGCTCCACCTGCAAACAAACTCGTGGTTTGTCCTCATCAGACGAATATGGCATAACATCAGTTGACAAACTGTCCTCATACATAACATATTCATTAAACACAACACTCCTCCTAAAGAAAGTCTTTTTGGTTTCCGGGTTCCACAACTTATATCCTTTTACTCCAGAACCATAACCAAGAAATAAGCACTTAATATCTCTAGGATCTAACTTTCCATTATCAACATGAGCATAGTCAGTGCAACCAAAAACTTTTAGTTCAGAATAATCAGCTGACTCACCAGACCATACCTCAATAGGAGTTTTCTTGTCAAGAGGGATGGACGGTGACCTGTTGATCAAGTAGCAGGCAGTGTTGGCAGCCTCATTGATGAGGGGATAGTAACCCGGTAGACTAACTCCCGGGTGTGATCCGGCCCAAGCGACGGCTGGGCCCAATCTGGCTGGAGACAAAGAAACTTCTGGAAGGCCCAGGGCTTGTAAGGTTCGTAACCCGGATTGTGGGTTACGGTAAGGAAAGTTAGGATTTGTATGTAGAGTTCGAGTAGGACCCAGAGAGCACTCCGTAGGGCAGGCCAAGGGGGGTATGAGTGCTATATAAACCAACCCCTAAGCTTAGCCTGGGAGATTCAAGTCATAGTTGTAATACCTGTTATCGAGTATCCAGCATTATCGATATCGAGATCCGGCGAGTTATTCTCCGGTTCTTAGATCGCTTTCGCCATGTCTTCCTTTGAGCTAAACCCTCTCCCGAATACCTGTGTCGACTTGCCCCAAGATCAGTTACCCCAGGTAACATCTGCCGTGATTATCCCACGACAGTTGGCGCCCACCGTGGGGCCTGCGTCCAAAGGTGTTTACATCACGGGAGAAGCTCGGAAGAACATGAAGAACTTTGTCATCGGCGAGATCTACTCCAATGACGAAGGAGAAAAGATAGTGGACAATTCCGGATGGGAGTTGGAGCCGGATCACTTCGAATCCGGATCCATGGTGTCAATCGGCCAAATCAGTATCTTCATCGGCATGGTACGTACGCTCAATTTGAAAGGACAATATCATGTGCATGTTACAGGGATTTCCAGCAGGGACAAAAGGGCGTTGAAACAAACAGTGAATCCAGCCTTCTCGAGCCCTCCGGGATACTTGAGATGGGCAGAGCAAGAGGTAACGTGGAGCAGGAGAGATCATCCAGAAGGAATAGAGCGCCCCGGGACCTTGGCGTTAGTAGTTTCGCCACAGGTCAATGGTTACAAATTGAAAAAGGTGTTGATGGACGGAGGAAGCAGCATCAACATCCTATATTGGGAAACTTTCTTGCGCATGAACCTCAAGGAGTCCCAGCTACAAAAAAGTTCGACGGTGTTCCACGGGATCGTGCCGGGTCATTCGGCACGCCCCGAAGGAAAAATTGCATTGGAAGTAGCCTTTGGAGAATCGGTAGATAACTATCGGGTGGAGTGGCTCACGTTTGAAGTAGTCAAGCTGCATAGCCCCTACCACGCTCTGTTCGGAAGGCCGGCTTACGCTAAATTCATGGCTAGGCCGTGCTACGTATATCTGCAACTAAAGATTCCGGGCCCCAAGCAGACCATCACTATCCACGGAAACCGGGATATAGCAGCCGAATGCGATGAGGGAGATTCAGTAATGGCCGAGCAAGCCTGCAGGAAGGAGGAACTTCAGTATTACCGGTCTCAGGTGGATCCGGATGATGGTACAGCATTGAGAAGACCAGATGCCGAAGACGAAAGAGTAAAGTTTAAGGCGGCTCAAGACACCAAGAAAGTAGATTTTGTGGAAGGAGACCCCACCAAACAGTTCACTATAGGGTCCAATTTAGAGGATGCGCAAGAAAAGGCTCTAGTAGAGTTCATCCGTTCAAATGCGGATGTATTTGCCTGGACACCCAGCGACATGCCGGGTATCCCCACCGAGTTGGCGGAGCACAGTTTGCATGTGGATCCCAAGGCCAGGCCTGTGAAGCAAGGTATGAGAAAAATGAATGAAGAAAGGAGAAGAGCTATAGGTGAGGAAATAGCGCGACTGTTAACCGCAGGCTTTATCATGGAAGTATTCCACCCTAACTGGTTAGCAAATCCGGTTCTTGTGATGAAAAAGACAAATGAATGGAGGATGTGCATCGATTTCACGAGCCTCAACAAGCATTGCCCAAAGGATCCGTTTGCGCTGCCAAGGATAGACCAAATCATAGACGCGGTAGCCGGAAGCGACTTGCTATGCTTCTTAGACGCATATTCGGGATACCACCAGATTAAACTCAAGAGGGAAGATTGGGAGAAAACGTCATTCATAACCCCATTTGGGGCCTTCTGCTACAAAACCATGACGTTTGGATTGAAAAACGCGGGTGCAACTTACCAGCGGTGTATCCAGAAGTGCTTCGAGGATCAAATTGGGCGCAACGTGCACGCATACGTAGATGACGTGGTTATTAAGACCCTGAAGGCAGAGACATTCATTGATGATTTAAAGGTGACGTTTAAAAACTTGAGAAGGTATCAGATGAAGCTCAACCCAACGAAGTGTGTATTTGGAGTTCCGGCCGGGAAGTTACTCGGCTTTATAGTCTCCGAGAGAGGAATCGAGGCAAACCCGGACAAGATCAAGGCCATCCAGAGTTTGAAGAAACCGGAAAATTTGAAGCATGTTCAAAAGCTCACGGGCTGCGTAGCAGCCTTGAGCCGGTTCATATCCAGGCTTGGAGAAAAGGCAATACCCTTGTACCGGCTTTTGCGGAAATCAGATAAGTTCGTATGGGATCAGGAGGCAGATGAGGCGTTTGAAGCACTAAAAAAGCAATTATCTGAAGCACCAGTACTAGCGGCGCCAGGCCCTAAAGAACCTATGCTATTATACGTGGTAGCCGGTCCCAAGGCCGTCAGCGCAGTAGTTGTCGTAGAACGTAAGGAGGATGGGAAGGGTTACCCGGTCCAAAGGCCGGTTTATTATGTCAGCGAGGTGTTATCGGAAGCAAAGCAGCGTTACCCACATTGGCAAAAGTTGGTGTTTGGGGTCTTTATGGCCAGCCGGAAGTTGAAGCCATATTTCCAAGAACATCCCATAACAGTGGTTAGTTCAATACCAATGTCGGATATCATCAGAAACTCGGATGCAACGGGAAGAATAGCCAAATGGGCGATAGAGATGGGGGATTATCATATCAGCTACGAGCCTAGATCGGCAATCAAGTCACAGGCTTTGGTTGATTTTGTTAACGACTGGACGCACACCGGAATGGCTACCACAGTTCCAAATTCCGAGTCATGGACCATGCACTTCGATGGATCAAAGCAGTACGAGGGGTCAGGAGCTGGAGTGGTGCTGACGTCGCCAAAGGGGGACAAACTAAGTTATGTGCTACAGATTCACTTTGATTGTTCAAATAACGTGGCCGAGTATGAGGCTCTACTGCATGGCTTGAAGGTAGCCAAGGAGATGAACATTAGAAGGATACGATGCTTTGGGGACTCAGATCTTGTGGTGCAGCAGGTATCAGGAACCTGGGATAGGAAGGATGCCACTATGGCAGCATATCGCAGGGAGGTTGATAAGGTTGCCGGGTGTTTTTCCGGGTATGAAGTAGAGCACATAGACAGAAGAAAAAATGAGGCAGCGGACGCACTCGCCAGACTCGGCTCGCGTAGGGAGCCGGTTCCACCTAATGTTTTCCTGGACGAGCTATGGCGACCATCAGTAAAATCCGAGTCTGAGGAAGAACTCGCGAATCGAGACCCGGATGTGGAGTTTGTAGCCACAATACGTGTTGTGCCCGAGTGGACAGAGCCATATCTGGCCTACTTATCACGAGGCGAACTGCCAGAACAAGAAGTATTAGCAAGGCAAATCCTGAGGCGGGCAAAAGGATATACTATTATCAATGGGGAGTTGTACAAGAGAAGCGCAGCAGGAGTCTTTTTGCGCTGTGTGACACCGGAAGAAGGCCGACAGATCCTTAAGGAGATCCATGAAGGCGATTGTGGGCATCATGCGTCCACAAGATCCCTTGTGGCCAAGGCCTATCGGCATGGGTTCTTCTGGCTCACGGCTCTAGCAGATGCGGAGCGGATAGTGGCAAGGTGCGACGGATGTCAAAGGTACGCTCGCCAAACTCATGTGCCGGCTATGGAGTTACGGACCATCCCATTAACTTGGCCGTTCGCTGTTTGGGGTATGGACATGGTTGGTCCCTTCCACATGTCACCTTGCAAGAAAACACATCTTTTAGTGGCTATCGATAAATTTACCAAATGGGTGGAGGTTATGCCGGTCACCAATTGTGAAGCAGCCACAGCAGTCAAGTTCCTGAAAAGAATTATATACCGGTTTGGATATCCCCACAGTATAATCACCGATAATGGAACCAACATGTCCCTTGGAGAGATGGAAAAATTTTGTGGCAGCAACGGAATCAGGCTTGATGTAGCATCAGTGGCACATCCGCAAGCCAACGGGCAAGTGGAGAGGGCGAACCAAGAGCTACTTCGAGGATTGAAACCACGACTGAGGGTTCCCTGTATCAGGGCCGCCGGGGCATGGGTTGAAGAACTTCCTTCCGTGGTCTGGGGTATCAATACTACGCCTAACCGATCCACCCAGATGACACCTTTCTTCATGGTCTACGGCGCAGAAGCAATATTACCAAGCGACATCATTCATGATTCACCAAGAGTGACAGCCTATGTTGAAGTGGAGAACGAGAAGAACCGGCAAGACGCTGTGGATATGTTAGAAGAGCAAAGAGAGCAAGCCTTGGAAAGGTCAGCCATATACCAGCAGGATTTGCGAAGATATCATAGTCGGCGGGTGAAAAGCCGGGTCTTCCAGGAGGGAGACTTGGTCCTGCGCTTGGTTCAGACAAACGAGAGAAAGCACAAACTATCGCCACCGTGGGAAGGACCTTTCATCGTAAGTCGGAGTCTACATAATGGGTCATATTACTTGATAGATGCAAGAGAAGAATCGGCTACAGTCAACGATACTGCCCACACTACTGCACCTATGCAAGAAAGAGATAGACCATGGAACGTGGCTCAGCTACGTCCGTACTATACTTAGCAGAAAACGATGTAACAGGCAGCAGGTTTCAGACGCACTCTTTTCCTATCCGGGGCACCCTTGGGGACTGGATGGGTTTTTAATGAGGCGGCTTGCTGGCCTAATTTTCTCATATCAAATAAAAAGGGGATTATCAAGAAAAGAGGCAATTGTTATTTATACGGCGTGCATATTCAGGTCTTGAGGGCTGGTTGCTCCTACAAGCACAGCTGCAAACTCAAAAGAGACCCGGCCTTGATGCCAATGAGTTATAGGGGTCGGCTACTCGAAAAAACGAGTGCGGCTACAATCTTATAACCGGACAAAGAAGTCCAAATTTCTCGGCTATTCTTACTTAAGCTCGATGTGACTCGCAACAAAGTGGCATGATTTGTTCGCCTACGATTACCATCAGTCATGAGACCCAAACGGGACTTGCTTGACCCCGTTTTCGTATTGATGTAACAACATGGTATCCACGCGAAAGCCGGCTTATAGTACAAGATAGTCGAAAGGGTCATCTAAACCACAAGTTATGCAGAGTATAAGGCCGACAGCCGGAAACTCAACGATTATCAAGCATAACTTCAAACCTCATAAAAAGCTGTCCTGAAGTCTGGGGCATTCAGCAACAGGCGATTCGTTTCCTTGAAAAAAAAAACAATCATGTGTCCTAGACGCGGAAACCCGGACTGGGGACTTATGAGCTCTAAGGAAGGAACAGCATCATCCAGCCGATAAAATTACAACGAGCCACGCATCCGGGTCTCAGGAGCTTAGGGATTCAGGTGTAAAACCGTTCCCTAGACGCCAACGACACCCGGAGGACGGGTCTTGCTAAGGAAAGTATAAAAAAAAAAGTATAAGGTATCGAGAATAAAGCAAGTGGATATCAAGAACAAGCAAATGCAAAGACACATTCATCAAAAGCCCAAAGGGGCGCAAAGTGCATCGGGAGTTTAAATAAAAGTATTACAAAAACCATAAAGTATCAAAAGAGCACAGGCGCTCTGCTTAAACGAATAGTAAAGCTGTTTTAACGATGCTTTGTCGGCTGACGTATGTGGAATGATAGGTATCACTTCAAGCTGCAGGGTCCATCTTGGCCTTGCCCTTGTCGCCACCGGTAGTTGCGGCGCCACTCGGGTCAGCAGTAGTCCCGGGTTGTGCAGCAGAAGTTGCAGGAGCAGAGTCGGCCTCGGTCTTCTTGGCGGCTTCTTCCTTCATCTTGATCGCCTCCTCCCTCCAACGGGCAAGCATATCGAACGGCTGGGGGCGGTTCGCCTTGACAACCTTGTCATTAGCATCATAAGCCGGGAGAATCACATCAATTTCTAGGGCATCAGCGATAACACTAGCCGGATGACGGACTTCTTTCTGAATAGCCTTGAAGTCCTTTGGCAAAAACTTGGACCCATCCAAGTTGAACTCTGGGAATCCGCTCATAAGTTTGGCCAGCTCTAGCTTGGGAGCGTAGGCCTTAGCCAACGCGAGTCCCCGGGTTACCCCAAATCGGCAGGAGGACCGTTTCCAGTGCCAAATCCACTCGGGGATTGTAGAGCAGCATTCCAGTAATCTCTTCATGTTATCTGGCCTGACACCCGGCAGTCGCAACTCGTCAAGTATCCAACTGACTCCGCTGCAAAGTTGGCGAAGAGTATTTTTGATGGTTTTAAGCTTGGCAGCATCATCTTCTTCGGGGGCAGCATCACGTGGGCCTGCTAAAAAAGGCAAAAGGAGCAAAGATAGTAGGCAAGCAAGTGCAGTGGTTCAAATCAAAGCAATCCGAGTCATAAAAAGGTGAAATTTAAAAATCTTACCAGTCGCAGTACGGTGAACATCAGCAATTTGAGCAGAAAGAGTTGTAAGTTTGTCCTTAGCCCTGTGAGCTCTCTTCCTGTACTTTTTCGTCATCTTTTGGCACCTGCGAGCCTCAGTCTCAGCAGCTTCACGAAGGGCCGTTTCTTTTTCAATACGCTTGGTGGACTTGGCCAGCTTCTTCTCCAACTGTGAAACATAGTCCTGTAAAGAAGCATGAAGAGGGATCAGCCAGAAACATTATGCAAAGTTCCAAGCAAGTTACCTAGTAATTTACTCGGAACTTGGGGACTATGTATGGAAACAATTGATGATTAGTCGGGATTACCTCGTGCTTGGTTATTAAGGCATCTAGTATGTTTTCTTCGTCGCCCTTCAAGGTATGGAGGGCATCTAGCATTTGAGCAAAGGTCATGTCTTCAGGGCGAAGTTGAGAAGGGCCGGAGGATTGGCCCTCTTGTGGAGGAGTTGTTCCGGGTTTGGGGGTCGAAACCCGGATTGTTTGAACGTCCGGGTCAGGAGAGCCCGACTTGGTCTCCAAAATGATGTCTTCGTCCACTTCTTCAGAGGGCTGGGGTGATGCAGTCTTTGGTGGAATTGGGTCCTTAAAAGGATCTTCTCCATTTCCGTCCTCGGCCTCGTCCTCGACCTCAACGTCCATGTCATCACTCGGCTTCTCTTCTCCCTGCTCTTCTGATTCAGGGATATCCGGGTCGCTCAGCGTAACTGTGGCGCTGAAGAAAAGAAGGGAGACATTGATCAATGGAATATACGGAAAAAAGAAAGGTAACCAGTACGAGAAAATGTAAGTAAAGGTAGTTTACCCGGTGTTCACGGCATAATCCGGGGGAAGCTCGCCGCTGGAGGCGGATGACGTTGGTAAGAGCACTGGCTGCGGTACGCGAAATTGCCCGGCAAGTGGATGATTAGGAGACGGATGACGTTGAGGAGATTGGGAAGGTTGAGCTGGAGGGGTACTGGCTCGATGAGTGGGTGAAGTGGAGATACCCGGGTTAAGGAGATCATCCCCCGGAGAATTCCGGGTCACCCTACGTTTAGTCGGGAGAGGGTCCTTCAAGAAGGGTGAATGTGATAATCGCTCGTTAAGTTCATGCATAGCAGCAAAGGAGTAAGGCGCACGAGACATAGAAGAGAAGGGAACCTTTTCAACTACCCCTCTAGCCTTCCTTTTGTTTCCAACTGGGGGCTCCTGGTCAGACTCGGTGGCTTCTGGGTCATTTTCTTCTTCCTCCTCTTCATCCCCCGACCCTGAAAGCCGAGTAAGTATCAGATAAGAGAAATAACACAGATGAAGGGCAGGTGTAAAGGGTATGGGAGAGTACCCTCATCATCATCAACAGATTCGGTTTCCTCTTCGGGGTCTTGAGAAGGAGGAGGGTTTTCGACTTTCCAGAAGGGATCGTCAGCCTGTGAACAAATAAACACAAGTGGTGGTTAGAGACTATAATGGACGAAAGTACTGAAATAAGAAAAAGGAGTCAGGTCTTACCGCTGGGGCGGGATTTTCCCGAGTAAACGGGGGTAACCCGGCAGTGTTCTTTATAACATCTAGTCTCTCCATCAGGAAGCCCTTGATGGTCTTGTTGGTGTTACCGGCAGGGAAGTTCTTGGTGGAGTAGCGGAGGGAATCTGTGACGTGACCCGAATATTCGTGTAACAGCTTCGAGCGAATCGAGTTGGGCTGAACCCGGAAGTCTACCCAAGTCTTTATTAGATTGAGCCCAAGAAGGCCGTGGGCTGAGAGAGCTGCTAGTTTGGCCAGAAGGGGCTGAATCGCTTCCCTATCAAGATCAGATGCAAAAGCACTGAAAGACTCGGAGGGCTCGAGAAGGCTCTCCGAATAACCCGGTAGTTTCCTCTCACCATCCGGAGAAGTGTCGTGGCAATAAAAGAAGGATAATTGCCAGTTTTTGGCGTTGGAGTTCAGGTTGAGAGGTGGCATCAGTGAGTGTTTGCGGCGCTGGATGGATACCCCGCCGCAGGTAAGAAGCGTTCCGTCACCGCTCTCATGGCATGGTTCGCATTGGAATAATTCGGTAAAAAGAGCAAGGTTTGGTGGAGTGCATAAGTACGACTCGGACAAAACTATGAAGTGGGAGATGTTCAGCATAGAGTTAGGCCCTATGTCGAACACCCGGAGGCCGTAGTGGCTCAAGACTTCCCGAAAAAAAGGGTGACCCGGAGGACGGAATCCCCGGGTCACATGCTCGGTAAAACAAATTACCTCGTTCCCGATGGGAGTGGGACGGGTCTCATCGCCAGGAGCCCTCCAGTGTATTTCCTTTTGAGAAGGAAGGATTCCTAACTCGGCCATCCCATCTAGCTTGGCCTTTGTCGTTGAAGACCGACCCCAGTCGGCAGAAGTGGTTCGAGAGGCCTTTGCAGAAGCCGGGTGTTTTCCTTGTCTTTTAGGAGCCATGGAGTTGACCTGCAAGGGACAGGAAGTGTATGGAGTAAGATTCGGAACATCAAATCATTCGAGTCTGGAGACGTCAAGGCGTTGAAGGCTAAAATGAAACCCGGATAATGCGCTACGATGTTAAATGCGGAAGATTTTCCGGGTGTCAGATGAGGTTGAGTAAATTGTTAATTACTTACGCGTTGAGGTGAATTGGGTGAACATGGATGGTTGCCCATACCTCTATTGTGGAGGAATTAGCTGGAAAAAGAGGATTTTCCGGGTGTTAATGCGACAGGCGGAAAGAACAAGGTGGAATGGATCTAGATCGAAAAGCTTGCAAGCAATCTTATGCAAAGTTGGATGGCCAATAAAGGCGCGGGGATGAGCTGCGACTACGCATCAGGTGATTAAAGGAACTAAGGTCTATCGAAGCGGTTCAATTTGATGATATCAGAAAATTAGTTTACGGGTTGACCCAGATCCAATCTTGGTCAGATTGAAAAGGTTGCGAGTTTCAATTGAATGGTTGAGAAAGGCTTACCAAAGGAGTTGAGGTCCGAAGTGAGGGTGGTGCGTGGCGCGGCTTGAGTGTCACGTCACGGCCCTCGATGAGGAAGCGCGGGTGTGACAGCGATGCTTAATGGCGGTGCTGGGTAGCTCGAGGATGAGTGCGGCCGGTGGTGGCCTTATCTTTCTTGGAGCGTGCGAGCCCGGTGGCAGAAATTGCGAGGGAGCGTGGAGAAAAGGGATGATGAAACGAGATGAATGGCTTAGGGTTACCATCGGCTGATATTTATAAGGAAGGTGGTGAGCTCACCTACGGCCCGAAAGCCGGAAATTACGGAACAGTAATTATCCGTGCGGATCTGGCGGCATATGCATTCGGAATTAGGCAAAATATCCCGTTGACGGGGGAAGTGCAGCTTGCCCCGAGATATCAGGGATCTTTATCGAGTAGGGCCCTGACATTTTAGGGTTTAAAATTGGAAAGGCCAGTTAAGCATTCAAGGAAGGATCGAGCTATCACATGACAGACATGGAGCTGTGCCTGGTCATCTGTTAAAGCAACTTAACCCGGTTCCCATAGGCTTGGGCGGTTCACATCTTTTTCAGGGAATAGCGAGCGCTCCGAGGATGAATCCGTGAAGCCCGCGCTATCCTGGGGACTACTGATGAGGGGATAGTAACCCGGTAGACTAACTCCCGGGTGTGATCCGGCCCAAGCGACGGCTGGGCCCAATCTGGCTGGAGACAAAGAAACTTCTGGAAGGCCCAGGGCTTGTAAGGTTCGTAACCCGGATTGTGGGTTACGGTAAGGAAAGTTAGGATTTGTATGTAGAGTTCGAGTAGGACCCAGAGAGCACTCCGTAGGGCAGGCCAAGGGGGGTATGAGTGCTATATAAACCAACCCCTAAGCTTAGCCTGGGAGATTCAAGTCATAGTTGTAATACCTGTTATCGAGTATCCAGCATTATCGATATCGAGATCCGGCGAGTTATTCTCCGGTTCTTAGATCGCTTTCGCCATGTCTTCCTTTGAGCTAAACCCTCTCCCGAATACCTGTGTCGACTTGCCCCAAGATCAGTTACCCCAGGTAACATCTGCCGTGATTATCCCACGACACTCATCCCAAAAATGCCTGTTCATACGGGCGTCAGACAATATGCAGCAAGTTTTGGAGATGATTGTCCTGTTCATCCGCTCGGCTACACCATTCTGCTGAGGTGTCTATGGGATGGTGTGATGCGTGACAATGCCTTACTGCACACAATAATCATCAAAAGCATGCGAACAAAATTCGCCACCATTGTCAGTACGTAGCAACTTCACCTTTCTTTCAGTTTGCTTTTCAATCATAACTTTCCACTTTTTAAAAGCAGCAAAAGTATCCTTAGTTTTCAGGAAATAAGGCCAAACTCTTATAGAGTAATCATCAATGATAGTAAGCATATAACGAGCACCACCATAAGAGGGCTTACGTGAAGGCCCCCACAAATCAGCATGCACATACTCCAATGTACCTTTAGTGGTATGAACGGAAGCATTGAACTTAACTCTCTTATGCTTACCAAACACGCAGTGCTCACAGAACGACAACTTACTCATATTGCAGTTCTTCAGAAGTTCTCTCTTCACCAATTCTGCCATACCATGTTCACTCATGTGTCCAAGTCTCTTATACCAAACGTTAGTTGTACTTGGATTATCATTAGTAATAACAGCAGCAGTATCAGACAAAGTGCTACCTCTAAGGATATATATAACTTGGCAGAATTCATATCACCAATCATAACAATGAGAGAACCTTTTGATACCTTGAGGCGTTTATCCCCTCCAGCATACTTGTACCCTTCACAGTCAAGGGTACTCAACGAGATCAAATTTCTCGCCATGGATGGTATGTGTTCTCTCGTCAATGTACGTGTCATCCCACCATGGGTCTTGATCTGAACAGATCCAACGCCAACAATGTGACATTTGTTGTCGTTCCCCACACGCACAAAATCTCTAGTCTGCACAGCCTCATAAGAACTAAACCAATCTTTGTTACAACAAATATGAAACGAACAAGCAGTATCGAGAATCCACTCATCATCACGGGTAACACATGCAGCAAAAACAGCTAAGCATTCACCATCCGAACTATTATCACCAGCAACAACAGAAGCCTTACCATTACCACTACCATTACCGTCAGATTTATTTTTCGATTGGTATGTACCGTTCCTTTTCTCCTTGTTCTGCACCTTCCAGCAATCCTCAATGGTGTGATTGGTTTTCTTACAGTACCTACAGAACTTGTCTCGTCCTTTGGACTCTGAATGGTCCCTGCCCTTATCTTTGTTGTTGCTGTTATAGTTGTTATCTCGCTGCTCAGGTATGCCTCGTACCTGCAATGCATCGCCTTTGGAGGACGATGTGTTAGACTGCACCATAACTTTCATCTTTTCCCTGGTCTGCAGGGCCTCACAAATTTGCGCGAGCGTTAGTTCATCGCGGCTTAATAGTATGGTGTCACGCAGATTTGTAAACAAACTAGGCAGCGAACATAACAACAGAAGAGCTAAATCTTCATCCTCATATTTTACCTCCATCGACACTAGGTCGGACACGATCTCCTTAAAGATCGACAAGTGATTGATCACAGAACCACCATCTTGCATCTTGAGTGAGAACAACTTCATCTTAACGTGCATCTTGCTGGTTAGATCCTTTGACATGCAGATCGATTCTAGATTGAGCCATAATGTTGCCGCGGATTTCTCCTGCATCACCTCTTTTTTTGAAAGTGTTACCATAGGGCAAAAACCCTATGGTGTGATTTTCAAATTATATATGAAAGCCAGGAGCTTACAAGGGGAGGAATAAAGGGGGGGGGGTGAGACTGAGTGTACAAGCAATACAATTAGGGGGGAAGGGATGGACTTGAAAGTAAATAAACATTAGGCAAAGTAATTGGTAATCCGAGCTAAAAACCCTTGCAGAAGTAAAGGTGGAATCCTATGTTGGTGCAGGAGGAGATCTTCATGGAATGTGCTCTTCCACTTGGTGAAAGTAGGAGTGATGTCATGGAATATAAAGTCATTTCTGCTCCTCCAGATATTCCAGCAAGCACATACAAATATCTCAGTAAAGTGTTCTCCTCTGAAATCCTTTTTGGCCCGAAGAAATCTCTGGGAGAAAGGGAGGGATAAGTCCCATTTTATTCTGGCAAAATTCCAACAGCTAGCAGCAAACTGACAGGAGAAGAACAGATGGTCTCTGGTTTCACAAACATTTTGGTCACAAAGGATACAGCTTGATCCCCCCTCAAATGACCAATGCTTCCTGAGCATAAGGTCTTTAGTATTCAATTTATCCATATGTAATAGCCAGGCAAATACTCTTAACTTGGGTAGGCATTTTGATTTCCAGACAGCAATAAGAGATTCTTGTTTGGGTAGTTGGGAGAACATGTAGTTGTAAAAACGAGAGGAAGTGAAGAGACTAGAACCCCAAGGGAAGCATCTTGTGTCTTCCAAATCATTGTTGAGCATAATGGAGTCAATTAGCATATGAAGTTGGTTGAGCTCATCAAATGCCTGAGAGGATAATGGTAGAGCAAAAATGTTATCAATGTCCCATGAAGACTTCATCTCTGCCACCGATGAGTTCTCATTTAACACAAACGGGTATAAACGGGGAAAACGATCACAGACCAAAGTCTTGTTAAGCCAAAAGTCTTTCCAAAATAATGTTGATAGACCATTGTTTATGTTTGACGTAGTAATACTCCTGTAGGTACCAATGAGTTTGAAAATGTCTCGCCACCAAAAAGAGCCTCGGGCAGATTGTGCATGAGGAGGTGAGTTGGTATCATATAGAGACCAGACTAGATGCACCCACGGGGTATCATGCTTGCAATAGAACTTGTGGAGATGTTTCATGAGCAGGGCTTGATTATGTATGTCAATGTTCTTGATCCCAAGTCCACCATGGATTTTCGGCTTACATACGAGAGGCCAAGCAGCTAGTGACTGAACACGACCCTCATCATCCTTGCTCCAAAGACATTGTCTCCTCACCCGATCGAACAGAGCTATAGTGGTTTTAGGTATACGTAGCGAGCATAAGAAGTGCACTGGGAGGGAAGAGAGGACAGAGTTGACTAGTGTAAGTCGACAGCCATAATCCAGAAAGCGGACACTAGCATTAAGCCGTCGCTCCACTTGATCCACAATAGGAGTGAGATCATGCACCGTAGGACGGGTGTCGCCCAGGGGGAGCCCAAGGTATGTAAAAGGCAGAGAGCCTGTAGCACATTCCAGGATGCTGACCAGAGCCTGTAATTTCTCTTGAGTAATGTTGATAGGAACTAGGCAGGATTTGGAGTAGTTTACATGTAAGCCCGTGGCTGCTGAGAATCTAGTCAGAAGAGTTTTGAGTGTAGCAAGCTGAATGGGGCATGCTTGGAGAATAAGTAGTGTATCATCAGCATATTGGGCAACTGGGAAATCAGCTCCAGGAATTGGAAGTGGTGGTGTAATAGACCCCGCAAGCATATATGAGTTGATCATGGATTGAAGAAGGTCGGCCCCAGCAACAAACAAAATAGGAGAGAAAGGGTCTCCTTGACGAACACCTCTGCGACATGGGATTTTTTTTCCTGGGACCCCATTCAGTAAGATCGAGGAAGTTGCAGTGTTAAAGATAGATTTCACCCAAGAAAGCCATCTATCATCAAATCCCCAACATTTAAGAATAGCTAATATGGAAGCATGTTCAATAGTGTCAAATGCTTTAGCAAAATCCAATTTTAGGATAACAACCTCAGTTTTGGATTGTTTGCATTGGTGGATATATTCATACGCCCAGCCAAGACAGTCATGTATTGATCGATTGGAAAGGAAACCATATTGATTAGCATGGACAAGCTCCAATATTTTGTTTTGCAGACGGTTAGCCAGAAGTTTAGTAATCAGCTTAAATGAGGAATTCAATAAGGAGATAGGTCTGAAATCATTTGGACAAGTAGGGCAAGGTAATTTTGGAATGAGAGCAATGTAGGCATCATTGATACTTTGAAGATTGACCTTATTGGACCAGAATTCATCACATAGTTTGTAGAAACCCCATTTAATAACTGGCCAGCATATTTTAAAGAATATTCCAGAGAAACCATCAGGACCAGGAGCTTTATCAATCGGTGTATCAGCAATGACTTTATCAATTTCTTCATGTGAGAATGGTGAGGAGAGGGCCTCAAGGCCATCCCTAGCAGAGATATATGAAGAAAAATCAAATAGTGGATCAATAGGTGAAGAGATACCGAGCCTTTGTTTGAATGCTGTTCTAAGGATACCAGCTTTCTCAAAGTGTTCCATAGCCATTGTGCCATCTCCTCTGTCCAGTGTAGCAATCATATTATGTCTATACCGAATAGATGCCATTGAGTGGAAAAATTTAGTGTTTTCACCACCAAACTTAGCCCATCGAGTTGTAGAACGTTTTTTCCAATACTCAAGTTTGCAATCCAGTAGGGTTTTGAGCTTATTTTTAACTATGCTCCGAAAGTTCCATTCAGTGATGTGTAATGGGCGCTGCTTTTCAATTGCATCAAAGCGAAGAATAGTTTTATTGCAGTTTTCGATGTAAAGGGATATCATAGAAATACTGGTAGACCAAATCCGGAGGGCTTTGCGTAGGAGTTTGAGTTTGCCCGAGATGGATCGAGCACTATCCCCTGGGCAATGGATATTCCAGATTCTTTGCACAAGATCCATGAAGCCTGGAAGTTTAACCCAATGGTTTTCGAACCTAAACACCGATCCACGAGGGATATCCGTGCCAATAGAGACGACACACGGCGAGTGATCAGAAATAGGACGAGATAACGTCCGGACAGTAGAGTTAGGATATTTGATTGTCCACGCATAAGAGGTGAAGAACCAGTCGAGTTGAATTAACAAGGGTTCCGATTGCATATTGCTCCAGGTATAGCATCTATCTTTGATGGGGGGCTCGATTAGGCCAAGGTGACCAATTATCTCGTTAAACATAGCCATATCTACAGTATTAGCGCCTGGTCTGTTACGGCTGTCAGAGTAGCGATAGAAGTTAAAATCCCCGAGAACGATCCAGTGGGCATCGGAAGGAATGTCTAAATGAAATAACCAGGCAACAAAATTTTCTCGCGCAATGCCATCACAGGGCCCATATACGTTAACTAGTATAAAGGATTCAAGCGTAGTAGTAGAGGTGAAATGCAAAACTAACGCAAATGACTCTTCAAGCAGGACGTGGGCACTGAATTTTTGGCTAGGCCAGATGACAATAATACCTCCAGAAGACCCATCCGAGTGGACAAAAGCAAAACGATGCAAGATATCATTAGATATATGAAGTTGAATCAACGACAAAGCCTTACGATATGCGCTTCTCTTCAGGAGTCCACTCTCTCGCTTCCTTATTCCCGAAAGCATCTAGAGCCTCATCAAGATCCGATGCTTGCGACAAAACCGCACGCATCTTTACCTGCCACAGAGAAAACGTCGTCTTGTAGTCCAGCAATGGTAGATCAAACTTCATCGATGCCATCGCGAATCCCTAATCTTAAACAGGGCCCTGGTACCACTTGTTACACTCAACAGCAAAACAATGATGAAGTTAAACAAGATCAAACCAACGGGGACACGAGATTTTAACGTGGAAAACCCTTCCAACAAGGAAGAGAAAAAACCACGGGCGCCAGCCAGCAATACTTCACTATTTCGGGTGAGGTTACAAACGCGTCGGGATTTACAATGTGTGGCTTATCCCGTGTGGCGGCTTACATGAGGTATATAAAGGCGGTCATGACCTAACTAGGTCGGTAACGGTGAATCCAACTCCAACTCGGTAACAACTCGAGAGCTCCGCTCTACTCGTCAGAAGTTTGGCCTTTTATCAGCATACGTGAATCTGGATCACCACAAAATAACAATTGTAGCTCATCGACGGCGTCGCCGCGTCGGGTTCGACAACATAATTGTGTGCGTACTTTTGCACGGAGGGCTCGTGATGGTAGGGCAAGCGGCTCGCTGTGAAGATGGCAATCTGTCCATGTTGTAGAACGGTGACCATATATATAGTCATAGATTGGCCACGCAGCAGCTTGAGGATGATGGAAAGCCAGACATGCTCATGAAGGGTCAAGGAAGAAGGAATCAAAGAGGCATATGTTGGCGTGGGCCATAAAACGTGCCTGAGAAGAGGAGAAGGCATGCCTCTAGTGTTTCTGCCAAGAGATTAGAGTGGAATAGCCGAGAGGAGAAGGTGAACAGAACGACCCACATCATAACATGGGATCCCATGAGGATTAATTTTGGTTCTAGCACGAAATAAAATTAATATGTGCACGGGTGACGTGGCTAAATAGTGGAACCTGATGACATGGGCTACTGATTGAAGCCGAGGGTTGTATAGATTGCAGGAGAAGGTAGAGCACGTGGATGGCTATATATGAAAGGGATGGCGCTGGAAGAATCGATGAGGGAGGCACTCGAGCAAGTTCTATGGGCAACTTATATGGAGGAGAGAAGAAGCAAACTGATTAGGAGATGAAAAGACATGTTGACCAGTAGACTTATGAGGAAAAATGGCGTGAAACTAAGGCTAGATGAGGTGGAATGTTGCATGTAGAGTTGTAGCTCTTAATTGCAGGTTAGTGGGTCTTGATAGACATGAAGCTTGACGGATGGGTGGATGCGTACATAGAGAAAATAAATGGGAAGGAGATGTGTGGCCGATCGGCTGGTCTTTCTCCTAAAGTTGATTTTTTTTCCTTTTCATTAGGTGGAAAATTTGCTTAAGTGGCATGCTAGGATTGTTCGAGGATGCTTGATGAGGTGGACACTTTGCATGTTGAGAGAAATACATTTAGTGGCGGACTCCTATTTAGATATAGAAGATATATCTATACGATCAATATAAGAATTGTCATGCTACTATTAACCATATTACACGTATGTCTTGAAGAAGGAGATTGTGTGAACATTCATGTTTACCTTCAAGTCGTCACCATCATCATGAATAAAGAGAAGATACTTGGTTGATCAAGTAGGTGTGCAAAGCTTCCAACCATATGGAGATTATGGTCAAGTGAAGATGGTCATGTGAGAAGCTCTCTAATGTTAGCTTATGGGGGAGCAATTTACAAGTCTTCAGGAAGCGAAGCGCAATCAAGAAAGGTGGTCCAACTTGAGGTGATTAAGATCGTCATCATCTAGCTCAATTGGATTGTGCAAGGCAAAGGTATTACTTAGATAGGGTTTCTATTTTACCAGTCTCATTATGCTAGTTGGGACACCGGATTATAGGATAGATAACCGTACTATCAAGACGGGCTCTTGAATGCATATCTTGATCGTATCTATCGTAGAGCACTGAAACCTTTGCATACTTGTTATCATCCTCCTTGGTTATTATTTGGGTTTTTTCCATGTGATGTTTTAGAGCTTTTCATGTTCTTCATGTCAAGTTCAAGTTCATCAAAAATGGATTTCTTATGAAAATTTTATCGCATTTTTGTTGGTCGAGGTTTCTAACAGTTGTTATTTATTGATAGGTCAAAAATTTGATAATTTTGTTTTATATTCCCATATTGGACTATGATTTTTCTCTGCATATTCTTGTATTTCTCGTCTTTGCGATTTCAACGAGCCCAAGAACATTGAAAACGGAGTCCGGATGCAAAGTGGCAAGCATCTGAGATCATGGCACTCGGGCCCAAAGTGGCAAGCATTATGCATAACAAGTTGCAACAATGTCAATAGCACTAATAGAAGATACTAGGCACTATGCCCTAACAATCACGTCATTATTGAATGAACGAACTCATCCAATCCCTACCATCCCCTTCAGCCTACAGCGGGGGAATTACTCACACATGGATGGGGGAAACATGGATGGTCGATGGAGAGGCGTTGGTGATGACGGTGGTGATGATGTCCTCCAATTCCCCATCTCGGCAGGGTGCAAGAACGGAGTTTCTGAACCCCTAAAAAGGATTCGCGATGGCGGTGGAGCTACGGACTTCTTTATGGAAAACTATCGAACCCCCTCGTGTTTTAGGGTTAAAGTCTATTTGTAGTCAAAAGGGGAGACCGAGGGGGGCTCTGGGTGGCCCACACCATGTGCTCGCGCGGCCTAGGGGGGGCCACGCCAGCGGGTGGTGTGGCCCCCCTGTGGCTCTTCTCCTGGCCTCCTTCTGGCTCCCGGAGTCTTCTGGTGTTTTAGGAGAAATGGGGTCTTTTCTGGGCAATTTCCCGAAAGTTGATTTTTCTGCACAAAAATGAGACACCAAGGTAATTCTGCTGAAAACAGCGCTAGTCCGTGTTAGTTGCATTGAAAACACGCAAGTTTAGAGGAAAACAATAAGAAAAGTTTTCGGAAAAGGAGATACGTTTTCGACGTATCAACTCCCCCCAAGCTTAGCTTATTGCTTGTCCTCAAGCAATTCAGTGACAACTGAGTGCGATAAAAAACTTTTACGAACACATGTGTTTCATATGATGTAAATATACTCACTATATGATCAGATACTTAGTTATGCTCATGATAAGTTACATGCAAGATACTGTCACTTAATAGCTATGCAAACCATGAAGAGATAACAACATATTAATAATAAACAACATGAAGCATAACTATTTGCAAGATTGAAGTATTCATAATAGGATCTGAAAAGTGGCATCTCGCTTGCCCTTATGTATGGGGAAAAACATAAATGCCAGGGCACCTCTGAAGTTCAAGGCAACACTAGAAGTAAAGATATCAAATATGCAAGTATCAAGATTATACCACAATCACCGTGCTTTGGGACAAACACATCACACTAAGAATGATAATTATGCTCTAAAGAAAGTGATCAAAGAATATGATGGAGACTCAACATAAAAGTAAAAGAAAGGCCCTTCGCAGAGGGAAGCAGAGATTACTCATGTGCTAGAGCTTTTATTTTATTAAACAGGGGTATTGAAAACATTTTTAAGAGAGGTGTATGCTTATGTAAACGAATGGTAAACAAACAATACAGTACGTCACAAGCCAACTGGATTCACAAGAGAGGCTCCCATTGTGAAGGACACAACTGGTGTAGAAGGTCATCCCCATTTCTCTTTTGTTTACACAATTGTGCTTTGACCGATAAATCAGGGGCAAAAATAGTGAAGAGAATTGGTTCGTATTAATTTGGGGATGGGCACCCCGCTGCAAGCTCTTCTATCATTTGGATAAGAGGATGAGGCCACTAGTCAAGGGTGTGAAATCCACTCAACAAATGAGATAAAGATTCTCTATTTATGTCCTCATGAGCTAAAACAGGGGCACAAAACATGAATAATTTTTAGAAGATTTTAAAGGTAGAACATGAGCAATTTACTTGGAGTGGCAGTTAAATACCACATGTAGGTAGGTATGGTGTACACAATGGGAAATTTTGGTTTTTGGGAGTTGGATGCACGAGTAGAATTCCATACTCAGTACAGGTGAAGGCTAGCATTAGACAGGGAGCGACAATCAAGAGAGCAACAACTATCATAATCATGTTTGCGACAAAGTAAAATCAACTCAGGCATAAAATTGATAATAGAACTCTGAGGAAAAATAAATCATCGAGGCTTATTGAATTTTTGTTTTCAGTATTAGCATGCGTGAGCATGTGCCAAGTCGATTCAAATGAAATAGTCAGAGGAGGCTACCACAATGGCATACCCTTCTACGAATAGAACAATGCAAACAAATATTTATATGACAGGTCATTTACCATTAATAAATTGGAACAAAACATGAGAGAGCACGAACTATTAAGCAGCCATTAAGTCACATATATCTTATACGAACAAACAAAGCATGCTCACATAGATGGATATATGTACAAAAATGAAAACAAATAGAATTCATGCCAACCTCTCATCACACTTGAATTGTCGTAGATCGTCATTATTGCTCTTCACTTGTGGCTTGAATAAAATATATAATGAAAACCAATCTCCAATGGAATCACGGACGACTGTTGAACTCTGCACCAAACTTTACAAAACAAGAGAAGAACAACAAAATATTTTTGGGATTTTCAATTAAAGCACGAGCAAAAGAGAACATGCAAACAAAGCAAAATATTTTTGGTTTTTTCGGAGTGAAACAAGAATAAAAGAAAGCAAGCAAACAAACAAAACAAAATATTTTTGGGTTTTTGAATATTAAAATGCAACTAAAAGATAAAACAAACCAACTAAAGAAACAAATAGAGAGGAACAACAGAAATATTTTTGGTCTTTTTGTGTTTTGGAAAGCGAAAAAAAAACAATAAAAACAAAAGAAATGAAAGAAACAAAAAGAAGCGAAAGAAACAAAACAATGGATATACAAAGAACCAACAGAACATGATATATAAATGAGTGTGATGTCGGTATACCTCCCCCCAAGCTTAGGCTTTTGGCCTAAGTGGAGATCAATCATGGCGCGTGAAGTATCCTCACTTTGGTGGGTCATCCCTCGCGTGGTCGTACTCGGGCGCATAAGAGGAAGATGATGCAGCGGGCGCATAGTCATAGCCGGGGTGCTGATATGGAATCCCCGTGGTGTCGTAGGGCTGGACTAAATCACTATTGTCCCCCTATCTAGTGTCCTCTCCTTGATGGGGGAGATGCTCAAGGTATGTGTCCAGCTCACTCTCAGAAAGCTCCCATCCTTGCCTGCCATTAAGATCAAACAAAGGGTGTGCATGAAAAAGTACTTCCCTAACAGTTTTAATAACTCTCCACCTAGATTGTTTGCAGAAAGTTATTTCATAGGATAAGTTGTGCACGTGAGCATGGGTAGAAAGAAACTTATGTTGAACTATGGAAACAAGGTTAAGCCTCTCTATAGGAAACTGCACGTCTAGGATGTGTGGCTCCAAACCATGCAAAGCTAGCAAGCGCGAGGCAATAAGGCCTCCACAAACTCCGCCCTTCTCACGGTTATGTGAGTAACAGTAAGTAATCAAAGCGCCAAAGTTATAAGACCTATCATATTTTAAGGCAGCTACGATAAACGTCAAATCATCGACAGATAGCTTGCTAGCAATTTTTCTAGCTAACACACATTTAGAAATAAAATAGGCAAAGTATCGAATGGTAGGGAGTTGGATTTCTCGAATTTTACCACACTCCCATGTGAATCTTCTGCCTTGGCAAATCTCTCCATGTAAATCCAGCAGTGGCTTGAGCTGCCCACTTATCTTCTCACAACAACCCCATTCTAGTACCTTAATAGATGCACAGAAAACACTGAAAGGCAGACTCACAGCTTTATTGTAAATTTTATAGTGGACCATTGGGTTAGTTGAGGACCACTTGAAATGAAAATCCTGCACCACAGACATAGTTAGTTTCACATGTTGGATAGGTTCATCCTCAATCAAACGGTCCAAGCCCACATTCCACACAAGAGTGTTGAAGTCCTGCAAAATTCCTGTAATCCGCATAAATTCCTGACACAGATATATTAATGGGAACACTCTCTCTTCGCGGTGCACGAGCATGACCTCATGCACCTCCAACTCATGCTGGTTCAGTTGATAAGCATTGTGCTCCATCTCTGAAATTTTTCAACAATCATCACAAAAATTAATTTCAAGCAACTATAATGTAGAGACTACCATAGGGACTTATATGAGAGCTAAACATACATCAAAAATACATTATTTCTACTCAAATAAAGCAGGCAAACTCACATAAGTTGTCACCTACAGTACCAAAATACTCAAGAAATACTTCACTGAGAAAAAATCTACTTGGATCATCGAAGGAGTCACATACCGGAGATCAAGCACACCAAATATCAGCACAAATGATGGGCTGAATAAGGAGATCGAAAATCCAGAGGAAGAACAACAAGAATACGGGTTCTAGAAAATGTTTTCAGTTTGTGAGGTGAGAGAGAAGACTTTGGCAGGGGAGAGAGTTAGTGGAGGGCCAGGGGCCCCACACCATGTGCTGGCGCCACCAGGGGCTGGCCGCACCACCCTATGGTGTGCCTGATTGGTGGGTCCCCCTGGGGCCTCCCAGGTGGCTTTCTGCCTCATTTTTAACGTAAAAATTTATTATAATTTTTCTGGATTTTTTTGAGAAACTTTATTTTTCAGACTTTTTCAGAATTATAATAAATAATAATATTTCTGGAAAACAAAAGTGAAAATGTGGAAAAAACCAAAACCAGCTAAAGAGGTTCTATGACACTCTAATGGAAGAATATCCAAAGAAAACAAAGGTGACAGTGGTGAAAACCAAAGTATGGATGGTGAAAACATGCATATCCTCAGAAATCATAGTGAAAATATCATAAAAACATGCATAAGGATGGTGGAAAACATGATTTTACTCAATTAGCAATGTTATAACAAAAGTAAACATGGTGAAAATATAATGGGAAGGTGAAAATATAGTGAAAACATTCTCCTCTTCATTCAAAATTATTTTGTTAACAAGGGTGATCAAGTCTTGTTACCAGAATAATTTTCATATGAAGAAAAACTTTGCTAACCACTAAATAATTATGTTACCTCAACCTTGATAGGCATAGACTCAATCATAATAATTTCCTATTCCTTTGGTGGTACTGGAATGGGACAATAAAATTCTCCAATCTTGATGGTCTCAATATTTTCAATTGAATTTAGACCATATTTCTTATCAATCTTCGTGGGAAAATAAACAGTGTGCTCTTTATCATTAACATTTAAAGTAACTTTTCCTTGATTGCAATCAATAACAGCCCCTGCAGTATTAAGAAAAGGTCTTCCAAGAATAATAGACATATTATCATCTTCAGGCATTTCCAACACAAAAAAGTCAGTTAATATCAGACAATTATTAGCAACCTTAACAGTAACATCCTCACATATACCCACAGGAATAGCAGTAGACTTATCAGCCATTTGCAAAGATATATCAGTTGGTATCAATTTTTCAAGAAGGAGTCTTTTATAGAGAGTAAAAGGGATGACACTAACTCCAGCTCTTAGATCACACAAAGCAGTTCTAACATAATTTTTTTAATAGAACAAGGAATAGTTGGCATACCAAGATCTCCAAGTTTCTTAGGAACCTTGCCATTAAAAGAGTAATTAGCAAGCATAGTGGAAATTTCCTCATTAGGAATCTTCCTTTTGTTAGAGACAATATCTTTTATATATTTTTGCATAAGGAGGCAATTTAATAGCACAGTTAAAGGAATTTGCAAGAACAAAGGTTTCATCCATTCACAAAAGTTGTTATAGTGTTCTTCTTCTTTTGATTTGTGTTTCTTATTAGGATAAGGCATTGGTTTTTGTACCCAGGGTTCTCTCTCATTACCATGTTTATTAGCAACAAAATCTTCCTTAGTGTACTTTGTATTTTTAGTTTTCTTTTCAGGTTCCTTTTCAATTTCTTTTTATCAGAAGCATCATTCTTTTCATTACCACTTTCAGTTTCAGCATCAGAGATATATATACTATTAGGATCTTTAGCAAGTTTAGAGGATTCTACAACACTTTTATGTTTCTTCCTCTTTTTCTTCTTAGTATGAATAACATCATTATTAGTTTGCTGAGAATCTTGTTCAATTCTTTTAGGATGTCCCTCAGGATATAAAGGATCTTGTGTAGCAATACCACTTCTAGTTCTTATTTCATTAGCATGTTTTTCTTTAGAAGCATTAACTAACAAATCTTTTTGCACTTTAGCAAGTTGATCAATTTGAGTTTGAACCATTTCAAAATGTTTAACAAGAATTTTAGCATCATTAGAGGTTCTTTCTATAATACCATGCAAATTATCAATAGCTCTAGAGTTTTCCATTAGGTGATTTTGCACTTTCATATTAAAATTATCTTGCTTAATAACATAATTATCAAATTCATCTAAGCATTGATCAGGAGGTTTACTATAAGGAATATCTCTACTATCAAAATATTGGAGAGAGTGTACCTCAATGGGTGATGAGTGAGGGATTGTCTTACATAATTCTTCTATAGGTGGACGATTCTTCACATCTTCAGATTTAATACCCCTCTCTTTAAGAGATTTCTTGGCTTCTCTCATCACTTCATCATTTAATTCAATCATTTCCCTCTTCTTGGGTGTTGGTGTTGGTGTTGATACTGGAGTAGGGGTCGGGTCAGGTTCAACCATAGTCCAATCATCATGATTTTGGCTTATTTTAGCCATTAATTCCTCAGCTTCTTCTGGAGTTCTTTGCCTGAAAACACAACCAGCACAACAATCCAGGTATGTCCTAGATTCAACAGTTAGTCCATTATAGAATATATCAAGAAGTTTATTATCTTCTAGCTTATGCACAGGTGTAGCCCTAACTAAAGAACAGAACCTTGCCCAAGATACATGCAATTTCTCTCCTTCCAATTGCTTGAAATTAAATATACTTTGTAAAGCAGCATGTTGAGCACTAGCAGGAAAATATTTCTGAAAGAAAGCATTAACCAAACCAATAGGACTATCAATAGATCCAGGAGATCAATTATTAAACCAAGTTTTAGCTTCATCTTTTAATGAGAAGGGGAATATTTTAGTAACAAAGTAGCTACGTTTCTTAAGATCATCAGAGAATAAACTACTCAAAGAGGATTGCTCATTCATATGTTTCATAGCACTTTCATTTTCAGTACCACAAAAAGGTTCTTTCTCAACAATAGATATATAAGATAAATCAAGAGAGAAATCATAATCCTTATCCCTAATATGAACAGGAGAAGTGACAAACTTAGCATCAGGAGATAATTTGTATTTAACAGCACGACTTTCAATAAGACGTATAACAACATCTTTATCCTTCATAGCTTGTATTTCATCAATAAGATCATCATTAAGTTCAATATAGGAATCATAAAAACATCACTAGAATTCTCTCTAAACTCAGGTGAATAAGCAGGAGTAACAGGACTTTTAACAGGAGTTTCGGTGTTTGTAATATTTTTAGCGTTAGAAATAGTAGCATCTAAGAAAGGGCCGAGAGAACACTCTCATCAAGCACAGTAGAAGCATCATCAAAAGTATCAGAAGTATTTTCAGATTCAGCAGAAGTAGCATATGTAGCATGTGTATGTGGTGGTGTAAGAAGCTTACTCATAACAGACGGTGAATCAAGAGCAACAGAGGTGTTCAGAGTTGTACCTCTTCTTGTAGTGGATCGTAATATAGGAACCCTTCCATCACGAGTCTTACCCATGATGAATGATTAGCAGTAGATAATAGTACTCTCCAGTGAGCTCGCAAATAAAGCTATGCTCCCCGGCAATGGCGCCAGAAAATAGTCTTGATGACCCACAAGTATAGGGGATCGCAATAGTCTTCGAGGGAAGTAAAACCCAAATTTATTGATTCGACACAAGGGGAGACAAAGAATATTTGTGAGGCTTAACAAGTGAGTTTTCAATTCACCTGCACCTGAAAGTGGACTTGTTCGCAGTGGTTTATCAGTAGTAACAGTTTTATAGTAGCAGCAGTAGTGAAATAACAGCAGCAGTGGAATGAAAATAGCAGCAGTAGTGATTGAAGTCAACAGCGGGATTAAATACTGTAGGCATGGGGATAGATAAACGGGTGTTGCATGGATAAGATAGTTCATATAATGATCAAGTCATGGGCATTGCAGATAAATAAGATAAAGCATCCAAGCACTAAGGACATCTCCTCAAGGGCTGCTCAAATCCGGACCAATTTCGTGTCCGTTGTGTCCATTTGAGCAGCCGTCTGGGACCCTGTCCGGCCAGTTTTGGCCACTGCCCCCTACGGGGCTGGTCAAATGGTGGCCACAATTGGAACATACGAAAATACCAAAATGCCCTAAATATATAGCAAAACAATATTGGCACATGCAAAAGGAGGCCACGGTTCGGCCATATCGGCCACGGTTCAGGCCATGCCGGCCACGGTTTGGGCAAGGTTCAGGCGGCCAGGTGAGGCCATGCCAGCCCAGGGCCAGGATGTACAAAAGCGACGCAGGCCGCGGTTCAGGCCGCGCCGGCCACGGTCGAGGCCATGGCAATCCCCCCTCGCCCTCCATGTATCGCTGCTGCTTCTTCTCGTAGTAGGCCTTCTTCCTCGGGGTGAGGCGGCTCAGGTCCATGGCCATGATCTGTGCCTCTTGGGCGGCCAGAGCGAGCTCGACCTCCTTCCTCTTGTTCTCGGCCTCCATATCCCTGGTTGCGGATTCCATGGCCCTTGTCTTCGCGTTCTCCTCCTCTATCTCAAGCTTCTTCGTTTGCACGATGAAGTAGTTCTTCGTCACCTCCTCTCGCTCCCGGCGCTTCTTCTCGTCCCTCTCGTCCTTCTTGTCGCTGGTCTTGTCCTTCTGCGAGATGAAGCCCTTGAGGGTCTCTTGCAATACGATGGTCGTGGCATCGCATTTGAGGTCGAGCTTGGAGTTGCTTCGGCCCCTTGGCCTTTCACTTGTCGTTCCATCGGCGGCCTCGCCCGTAGCCATTTACGGCACCCCACCCGGCACGGCCACGCCTTTCTTGAGGGTGTTGTGGAGCTCCTTCCATTTTTGGTTGTCCTTGATCTTCCGGTAGCAATGGGCGAAGTTGAATGACTTGCCCCCATGCTCGGCCTTGTACACCTCCAACGCTTGAAAAGCCTACACAAAAAGGGGCATTGGAGGACATGGGAACGTATGGACAATGCAAATGAAGGACAGGGACGTATGGCCACTCACCAAGTCGCCGATGCCGATGCCACTTTGAGGCCGGGCCACGACATGCTCGAAGGAGCCGGTGAACTTGCTGCACTCCGACGAGATGAGCCCAAACCTCTTTTGGATAGAGGCCTCGGTCCTTGTGGTGATCATGCAGTACGGGGGAAGGACGGCCCGTTCTTGGTAGTTCTTGTGCATCCTCTCCAATAGGCGTTTCCCTTCATCTCGGCCCCGACGATGGTGTTCTGTCCCACCTCCATCCATGTGTCGATGAGGCACTCGTCCTCCGCCTCGGTGAAGTCGGCGCCCCGCTTCACGTTCTTCCTCGCCGCTTTGGCCTGTTGGGTGAGCTCGTCCATGAACATGGGCATGTCGTTGATGTGGGGCTCGTCGTTGGCCTCGACTTCCTCGTCCTCCTCATACAGCTCGTCCCCCGCGTGGACGTAGCTCGCCTGGCCATCCTCGTTGATCATGTTGGCCATGAAACCCGCGCCGTCCTCCCTTGTCAGGTCCGTGGCCTGTGTTTCCATGTCGTGAATTTCGTCGAACAGGTTGCGTGGCACCGGGAGAACGGCCGGGAGGGGGGGACGGTGGCCGCCTTTGCTCGACGGGGCAGTCGACATGCCGGGCACGGGCTCCATGTTCAGGTCGATCGAGACCTTGGTTCGGGCCGGCGATGAGTCCTCCATGTCAACTGAGAAGAAGGGCGGCGGCGTTTGGTCACGGTCGGGCAGGTACCCGTAGGCCGGCGTGGGCGATTTCGTCCGTGGGTGCGCGTCGAGGAGGACGCTCCGCGGCCGGACCACTGAGGCGTTTGAGCTGCATGCCTGTGCCGGAGCCACATTCATGGTGGGCGGCGGCTGCATGCCTGTGCCGGAGCCACGTTCATGCTGGGCGGCGGCTGCATGCCCAACATGATCATGGCGGCCTGCGCCGCGGCCTGGGCGATCCTTGTCCGCTCGTCCTCCATCGCCAGCGGCGGCGCCTTCTCTTCCTCCGCCCTCCTCCTCCGGTCCGCTCTCTTCGTCGGCTCCTCCTTTGTCCGCGCCTCCATGAGCGCGTCCTTGGGCTTCTTCGGCTTCGGCTTCTGTGGCGGGGCGGTGGCTAGGGCCGTCGCCGGACGGGCCGGGGCGAGTAGGTCAGTGGAGATGGTGGTGGCGGCTGCTGCTGCGTCGGCCATGGCTAGGGCAGTGGAGCAGCGGGGGCGGATGGGGCTGGGAGAGGAAAGGGCAAAATGTGTGGCACTTTTTTGTGGGCCACGGTGGGGTTTGTGGACACATATTGCTGTCCCAAGTTGTCAAGACACTGCTCAAATCTGGACCAAATTTTGTCTGGATTTGAGCATCCGGGGACAAAAAAACGGACCGTGGTCCGTATGAGCAGCATCGTAGGGGCCTGGTTTCGGACCAGCCTGCTCAAAACGGACCGGTCCGGGGCAAATGAGAATCCCCGTAGGAGATGTCCTAAGTAACCATAGGCATGTGTTCCGTAAATAGTCGTACATGCTCGCAATGAGAACTTGCAGAACATCTATTGTGCTACCAGCCCGTTTTCAGTGGGGCCTCAAGGGAAGTACTGGTAATTAAGGTGTTCCTTTTAATAGAACACCGGAGCAACGCATTAACACTCCATGAACACATGTGATCCACACATCACAGCCATCCCCTCCGGTTGTCCCAATTTCTGTCACTTCAGGGTCTCGGTTTCTGGACAATGATATGTGTAAACAACTTGCAGGTATGATAAAAAAACAATAATTATCATCATGATTCAATAACATGTTTAGATCTGAGATCATGGCACTCGGGCCCAAAGTTTCAAGCATTAAGCATAACAAGTTGCAACAATGTCAATAGCACTAATAGAAGATACTAGGCACTATGCCTTACAATCACGGCATTATTATATGAACGAACTCATCCAATACCTACCATCCCCTTCAGCCTACAGCAGGGGAATTACTCACACATGGATGGGGGAAACATGGATGGTCGATGGAGAGGCGTTGGTGATGACGGTGGCGATGATCTCCTCCAATTCCCCGTCCCGGCAGGGTGCCCGAATGGAGTTTCTGTACCCCCAAAAAGGATCCGCGATGGCGGCGGAGCTACGGACTTCTTTCTGGAAAACTATCAAACCCCCTCGTGTTTTAGGGTTAAAGGCTCTTTGTAGTCGGAAGGGGAGACCGAGGGGGGCTCTGGGTGGCCCACACCATGTGCTGGTGCGGCCTAGGGGTGCGCTAGGGGTGGTGTGGCCCCCCTGTGGTTCTTCTCCTGGCCTCCTTCTGGCTCCCGGAGTCTTCTGGTGTTTTAGGAGCAATGTGGTCTTTTCTGGGCAATTTCCCGAAAGTTGATTTTTCTGCACAAAAACGAGACACCAAGGTAATTCTGCTGAAAACGGAGTTAGTCCGTGTTAGTTGCATTCAAAGCACACAAGTTTAGAGGAAAACAATAAGAAAAGTGTTCGGAAAAGGAGATACGTTTTCGACGTATCATTAATCTAGTATGTGTTTGTCGGTTCACACAACATGTATGTATGAGTATTCTTTGAGCATAATTGCATCTTGTTAGTATCTTATTTGGCTCTTTTAAGTGATTAATGGACTATCCCATTTTGGGAGAGTAATATGCCTTTGGCAGTTCACAATCCTAAAATGTGTATACATGAGTAATACCACTTAGTGTTGATATTTAAATATTATCTAGTCTCTATGTGGTATGTCATACTCATGAGAAATTCAAATTCTAATGTCTATTAATTATCTCTAGTTAGTATTTGTTTGCCTCTTGCTAAGAATATATGGATTATCACATTATGGGGGAGTAATATGTTGTGTGTATATTACAAGCCTAAAGAATGTGAACATTTGAGGTTTTGCCACCTAGAATTGATATTGTTAATTATCTTGTTCCTATGTGGCATGTGTGCTCAAACAAGTTTCAATTTGCTTAAATGATTTATTTTGTCATCTTCTGGTATCTTGTTTGTGAGAGAGTTTCTTGTTGCGGTTTTCCTCAAATATGCACTAGTATTTACCTTCTCGGAAACCAGTTGCTTCATGCTATATTAATCATTGCTTTGCATAATCATTCGACTTTTGAAGCCACCAAGGATCTCCATTTACGCATGGTGTTTTCATTCCTATCCTTGTCGTAAGCTTTTGTTTTCTGAATATGATCATGAATATGTATGCAACATACCATCGAGTAATAACTCCTCTCCTTGTCCTTTACAAGTGATAATCTTATTTGTGGTATAGTGTATTGATCATATTTACTTGGGCTATTTCTTATTATCCCCATATTTATTGCCAAGTAATTTCTTTGTGGTTACTCCCATTGTCTTCCTTGCCTTTTTAGAATCTCTTTGGTTTACTCGTATTTGGTTGGTGTTCTAATTGGTAAAGCTAAAGCAAGATCCCACTTGTGTGCATATTGTATTCAAATACAAAATTATATGCAATGCACAAATCATGGGGGAGCTTTCCTATATTATTTAGAACACTATTTTCCTCATTTTTCTTTAGATATTTCTAAATTGGTATTTAATCCCGATGACGTGTCTATTTGGAAGACAAACCTTTTTCGTCTTGGTACTTTGTGCCATTATGAAAAGTGTTGAGGGTTTGGTTTAGTTGTTGGAACCTTGCTCTCTTTGGGAGTTGGTTATCTTACTCATTGCTTTATTTCAAATTGATCAATTTTGGATATTGGACTTATTTTCGTTAATGAATCTTTCTTTTGATATCTCTTTTGGGAGTTCAATATCTCATTTCTTGTTGTAACTTTTAATTGGTTTCTTTGAAGTGTCAATTGGTTCTTTGTGATCTCGTTTTCACTTGTCTTTTGGTTCTTGAAAATCTTGCATTCATATTTACTAAAGTATTTGTTGTGGCATGCCTACTTTCTTTGATGCAATATATAGGGTAAGCTCCACCGAATCCTAAATCAGCTAAAATGTGCATGAAATTGAATTTCATATCTATATGAACATATTTATGTGGAGCTTATCCTATGTATTGTAGTTTGTCTAACTACTTTGGACCCAATGTGTTTGGGGACCATTTTGTGCATAAATGTGTTTTAGGTACATTTGAGATGCATTGGATGCTTGCCTCATTCTCAAGGAAGGTGTTGTCGCCATGATCTTATCGGAGTCAAGCTAGGATGATGGATTAACTCTTATCCACAACAACATCTCCAATGCGATCTTCGTAACAAGTATCTCTCATGCATACTATTCTTGTATTCAACCTTGTGTAACAAGTATCTCTCATGCCAAGAAGGTGTTGCATCTTGGCATAAAAATTCTTTATTTGTAAAATTATTCTCCCTTTGTGATACTTGATTCTTCCAAAACATTGCAACTATCTATTTTCCCCTTATTGGTATGTGTGATGTCTTTGATTTGTTTGTCATGGAAATTCATTTATCCCCTTTAAGATAAAATTGAGTATGTTCTATGCTTTCAATAAAAAAATCTTATTGGTGTATTTATGACTTTCTATTGGATATCATGTTCTTCACTTTCGTAACTATTTTGTGTGTACATGCTTCTTTGTGGATAGATATTATCATGATTTGTGTCCACTTAGAAACTTATACACATGAGAGGAGTTACATCTCTTTTTGGTATCCTATTCCTTTAGAGTCCACCCTTCTTATACCCTTTTCATTTTTGGTGACTCCGGAAAGTATTTTCCTTATGAGTGCTTTTCTTATATTATTTCATCTTATGCACTCATTTGTTTTTTATGTTTTTTTTGTCTCTCATGCTTACCTTGGTGTGCATGTTGGTTTCCTTATGTATGGTTGAGCCTTGTCTCATTATGTTCCGTTCATTTGGTATCTTTTTGCTCAATCATTCATTTATTTTCTTCAAGTGCTATGCCTAGTTTTCTTTTTATGCTCTATTGCACTTTTTTTGTCTTTTAGAGGATATTGGGGGAGTGATGATCCCATCTTTGTGCACTTCGTATTCAAATGCAAAAAAAAACCATAAGTAGTACATGAACTTTAGGAAGCTTTATGATTTTCTTTAGAACACTATTTTGCTCAAATCATAAAAATTTTTGGTTCCATTGTTTTTTCGGATCCTTTGTTTGTGCTCCTTCTCTTGGAATAATTGTTAAAGGAATATAATATTATTTGCAATCTTTGGGTCCTCAATATAGTTTGATCTCCTCCCCCATCTATTCGTCATTTAATATGCATTTGTTTTCACTCATATTATGAGAAATGCAAAAATTGTAGGGGAGCTCTTACTATATTGACGTTCTACATTTTTTTGCCCATTTCGTTAATGGATTCCAATAGGGGAGAAGTTTAGAGGGTTTAAGGGAATTTGGCTTAATGCTTTGGTTTTGTTCTTAAGCATTTTTTCCTTCCATTCTCATTCATCCATGTGTATTGCTTTTCATGTTTGCTTAATTCATTATATAAACCCTCGTAAAAGGGATTGTCATCAATTACCAAAATGGGGGAGATTGAAAGTGTATGGTTCACCCATGTATGGTTTTCGTAATTAATGGCAATCCTTATGGACTAATGTTTGCATTGAGACATCCTTATAGGTTTTTCCATTGGCACCACTTGAACTCCATGTGTTAGATTCAAGGTTTGATGCTATCAAGATCGTCACTTAATCAATATATCTATATATGATCAATATAAGAATTGTCATGCTACTATTGACCATATTACAAGCATGTCTTGAATAAGGAGATTGTCTGAACATTCATGCTTACCTTCAAGTCGTCATCATCATCATGAATAAAGAGAAGATACTTGGTTGATCAAGTAGGTGTGCAAAGCTTTCCACCCATATGGAGATTATGGTCAAGTGAAGATGGTCATGTGAGAAGCTCTCTAACATTAGCTTATGGGGGAGCAATTTACAGGTCTTCACGAAGCGAAGCGCAATCAAGAAAGGTGGTCCAACTTGAGGTGATTAAGATCGTCATCATCTAGCTCAATTGGATTGCACAAGACAAATGTATGACTTAGATAGGTTTTCTATTTTACCGTTCTCATTATGCTAGTTGGGAGACCAGATTATAGGATAGATAACCGTACTATCAAGACGGACTCTTGAATGCATATCTTGATCGTATCTATCGTAGAGAGTTCAAACCTTTTCATACTTGTCATCATCCTTCTTGGTTCTTATTTGGGTTTTCTCCATGTGAGGTTTTAGAGCTTTTCATGTTCTTCATGTCAAGCTCAAGTTCATCAAAAATGGATTTCGTATGAAAAACTTATCGCATTTTGTTGTTGGAGGTTTCTACCGGTTGTCATTTATTGATAGGTCAAACATTTCATCATTTGGTTTTATATTCCCATTTTTTACTATGATGTTTCTCTGCATATTCTCGTAGTTCTCGTTGTTACGATTTCAACGAGCCCAATAACATCAAAAACGGAGTCCGGATGCAAAAGTTACGACCGTTTTCGTACCAGGTGTTCTGCAGTTTTTTCCAGCACCGGAAGTTCCGGTGGTGGTTCCGCTGGAAACCCTTTTGGGATGCCCGTGGCGGTACCTCCGGTGTAACCACCGGAGGTTCCGCTGCCAGGGGCAGTTTCCCATCCCTTTTGGTGTAACCACCGGAGGTACCGCCCCTGCACAATTTTGCCCCCAACGGTTGGATATTTGGGTGATCTATTTAAGTGACCTTCTTCCCCAATGGTTCATTACTTTTTGGGCAAGTTTTACCTCCATTGTTTACCTCCAAAAGCTTGCTATCTCTCAATCCCTCCAATGATTCTTGCTTCCACTTGAGGGAAAAGAGAGAGGAGATCTAGATCTACCACTTCACTAATCAATCCCTCCTCTTTGTGAGGGGAATCTATTGGATCTAGATCTAGGGATTCATTTGTTGTTTTCCTTGCTCTTACTCCTTCCTCCCTCCATAGCATTATTTGCTTTGGTGGGATTTGGGAGAGAAGTTCTTGACCACTTTATGTGTTCTTGCCATTGCATTAGGTGCATCGGTTTGAGTTTCCCACGAGATTCGTGAAAGAGAAGTTCGTGAGCTTGTTACTCTTGGGTGCTTGGTCACCGGAGAGATTGTTCCTCTTGGGTGTATTGAGAACCCTAGACGGTTAGTGCTTGGGGCTTCCACCTTGTTGCAAGAAGCTTCGTTGAGAGCCTCCAATTGAGTTGTGGAGATAGCCTCAACCTCGTGTAAGGTTTGGTCAATGCCTTCAAGTCGACCTCATAGTGGAAACGAGCATCTCCCTCACCGGAGAAGCTCAAGGAGAATAAGGTGTGCACATTCGTGCTATTGAGGAGCGCCTAGGTGGCTCCCCAGCTCTCCAACGAAGACATACTTCCCTTGGGAATGAACTTCGGTAATCACATTGGTGTCTCCTTATGCTTCGGTTATTTCTATAGTCTAGCTCGTTACTTATGCATTTACCTTTGTGATAGCCATCGTGCTTGAAGTCGTCTATCTTGCTATCACATAGTTGTATATCTTGCCTAACATAAGTTGTTGGTGCACATAGGTAAACCTAGCTTGTATAGGTTTTGTGCTTGATGCTAGTTTTATTCCATATTTACTCAAGCCTAAACCTTAATTATTTTAAAGCGCTTATTCCCCCCCCCCCCCTCTAGGCGGCATCTTTGTACTTTCAGCAAGGCCTCATGTCCTCCGGAGGATCCTTTTCCATAGTGCAGCAAATAACTGGTAACAAGTGGTCCTACCAATAAAGCTAGGCTCCCCGGCAACGGCTCCTCGTTGGGAAGTATTACCAAATTTATAGTTCGATTCAAGAGAACACAAGAATACTGATAAGATTTTGGAAATTAAGACGTCACTCTCAATCACACCTGTATATAAGTAAACTCCCAGCAGCAGTGGTGATAGTAGTAATATGATTCAAGTAACCTAAAATAAAACAGTAGTAGTAACAAGGGTTTCCCAGTTTTCACCGGAAAAGTGAAAGTGTAACTAAGATATTTAAAACGTAGGCATGAGGTGACAGCAGGGTGTTGCATGAATAAGATTGATCATATAATAAGATACAAACAGCAATGGGGCTTTTCTCTAACTCCGATATATGTAGGTATGTGTTCCGAAAATAGTTGTGCGTACTAACCAAGAGAATTTGCACAAGATATATTGTCCTACCTGCCCATTTAACCGGGGCCAACTTGGAACTACATGTAATTAAGGTCTACCCTTTCGAATAGCCCGGAACAACGCATTAACACTTGATGAACACATTGAATCCTCAAACTAAGACATCTCCCCCTTGTTTTCCTATATGTCACTTTTAGGGCTCGCAGGTTCAACATAATAGAAGGTAATACACTTTGCAGATAAATACCTACTCAATTATATGATTACGCAATGTAAGTCAGTACTGAAGTAATGCCACTCGGGCCCTAGTAGCTAGCATTAAACATAGAATAAGTGCATCAACACAATACAAAAGTATCCTCAAGATAAACCCCTAAAATCTCGAACAACGGGTATCATTACATGATCAATCCCATCCACGGCATATGCCTACAGCGGACTACTCACACATGGTGATGGTGAGGGAGCTCATGGTCGATGGAGATGAAGGCGGTGAAGATGGTGGCAAAGACGGCCCCTGGATCCCTCCTCTGAGAGAGAAATCCTGGATCAATCTGTCTATGAAAACGAAGATCGTGGTCGTGGCGCCGCTCTGTTTCGCGGATAGTTATCTCCTTCTAGGTCAGCCACTGTTTCGTATATATGGGGGGTACACGAAAGCCGAAGGAGAGGCGGTGCCCGAGGCCCAAGATAGGTGGGCCCACGCGGCCAAGGAATCTGGCTGTGTGGGGCCCCTCTTTTCCTCCTCGGACACTTTGCACGAAGTCCTTTTCCATAAAAATTGACGCAGTATTTTTCTCCGATTTAATTTCCCTGCAAAAACAACCAGAAACGAGACTTTGCCAAAAACAGCGTCAGATTCAGCAGTTTTATTCAAATATGGGAAGTCTCCGGAGCAAATTATGAAGCAAAGTGATTGAAAAGTAGATGCATTTTAGGTGCATCAGGAAGTTCATCCACGAGCAATGCCAGCCGAGTCGCCACGCCGCCGCGTCTCAGGCGCATGCCACCTCGTGCGCCGTCTCGAACGTCCAGAGACCGAGGCGAGTGTTCCGGCTCCAGATCTCGGCATAGAAGATTCCGTTGGGCCACGCCCACACGTCGCGGTAGATGGAGCGCGGCGGCTTGGCAAAAGGGGAGGAGAGATAGAGGCGCCAACGGTGAGCGCTGAAGCGGCATGCGGGGGAGAGAGAGGCGCAGTGGCGCGAAGAAACTTCCAGCGGTTGGGGGAGAGAGAGAGGCACGCGCATCGCCCCGCGGAATTCTTCTGGCGCCAGTGGGCACGCACAGTGATTTTCCCGCGCCTGCTGGAGATGCTCTAACAACAGAGCCGGTGACCACATGGATAACACGGTGGAAAAAGTTAAGATACCTTGTATATAGTTATCTTTTTGCGGGTATGAGATGGTGCCTGCTGGCTCCGCCTCCACGTGCCTCGCCTCCTCGCGTTGCCACTGCTGCTGCACCACCCGGCGGCGTGCTGTGCAATGTCAGGTGAGGTGAGCACGGCGGTTGATTTATTCTTCTATCAAAGAGGGTGAGAGGGGGAGATCAGCAGAGGCTAGTTTGCGTCGGTACGGAGAGGGAGAGGTGAGTTCGCGTCTCAAATTGCTATCAAGAACTACATATTCAAATAAAACGGCGGCACCCTAAACAAAATATCAGGAACTACTGCAGGTAACAACGTACACTATTACATCATGCATTCCTGATAAATCTCCATCCAAACTAGTATTGCATATGTCCGGAGCAAACCAAGAACCAATGCTGCTTCCAGTACAATACAGAAAACATAATACCAATTCCAGTCGATGGCATGTTTTTTAACACATGTCTTCTACAGTTCCAGTACAATACATTTGAACAATCTCCAGTTCTAGTAATTACCGGGGATTCAATCAAAGCAGAAACTTTACCAAGGAAACTATGAGTTTTGACCAGTAATGCACAATTTGAGACGGACGAGATCGACGACAACCCGAGGTATCAAGAAAAACCTGAATTGTCAAGCAGGGTATACAAGGATGGACAATTGCACCTGATGGTGTTATTATTCAAACCGGAGCTTCTCAGGAAGTAGGCAGTTAGGCCCTGCCCCATCAGTTTATTGATCCAAGTAGGCAGAAAGTACAAAACATGAATAATACTGCATATTAACTCCATATTATGATGTTCACCGTGGCAGTAAAAAACAGGAAGAGTACTGCATGTACATACATATCAATGGCATGAACCTTGAACACATAACTTACATCTGTGACTAGATTTAGTACAATAAACTTGAACACCGACTAATACATGATGAACCTTCCAGTACAGTACATTCGAACATCGATTTGTGCATGATAAATCTCCATAGTATTACATGAGAGCGAACCGAGAACCATTGGTGGTGATTAGATTAGCTTCTACCCATTTTACCTCTCAAGGAAGCCCACGTAACAGCTACTTGGACATAGACCCAGTCATACAAGCGGTCACAAAGGGAGTACCACGAAACTCTCCACTTCCTCTTGAACAAGAAGGTGCACAAGACCACCCATAGACCCATCACAGATCCAGAACCCATGGCAAGGAAAAACGAGACCATGTCGTCGGTTGCATCTCCATGGTTGTCTCCTGGAATTGGCTCGGGCTGTGAACAATTCCACGAGAGAGGAGGACCACAGAGGCCCGGGTTGCCAATGTAAATAGATTCCTGGTTTTCAAGCGTTTGCAGTTGATTTCCAGATGGTATCTTTCCACTCAGATTATTGTAGGACAGGTTCAGGCGACTCAAAGTTGTTAGAGCTGATAAGCTTGAGGGGATTTCTCCACACAACTCATTGTGCGATAGATCGAGCGACTCCACTTGAATTAAGGCGCCAATCTTCTCAGGGATTTTTCCACTGAAGCTGTTCCATGATAAGTTCAAGCTTATCAATGCAACGAGAGTGCTGATTTCTGCAGGAATCTCTCCTGTAAAACTGTTACAGGATAGGTCAAGATTCACCATATATATGATTTCTCCTGTATATAACCTCTCTTGACCTTTCGTGAAAACAGTGAGATTCTCAGTGTAATCAACTTCTTCATTGCCCTCAAACAATTCACTAGAAGTTAGTGCAGACAGAAGATCATCAGTGTTGTCTCTTGTTTTTGCCATGCCTGTGAAATTAATAATAGATCTTGGTACACTCCCTGATATGTTGTTGTAGGCAAGGTCCAAGTACTGAAGATTAACAAGCTTTGTGAGCTCGACTGGAATGTGACCATAAAACATATTGGATCTCAGTCGTAAGAATGACAATGATGATAGTTTCTCCCCTATCCATGCTGGTAAAGCCCCAGAGAATCGATTATGCCCGAGATCAAGAAAGATGAGTTGTTGGCATTTCTGGAGAAGTGATGGAAATTCACCGGAGAGGTTGTTGTTTCTTAAGCTGAGATTAAGGATACTCAGACTCGTCATGTTTGTGCTGGACTCATCGACTAGGCAATCGGTAATTGACCCATTGAGATTATTTCTCGATAGATCTAACAACTGCAATGACGGCAGCTTGCACAAGGAAGATGGAATGGAGCCAGAGATCATGTTGTTATATAGAAGAAGTGTTGTGAGCCCTGGCGCTCCAAAGTCTAATGGCAGCGGCCCAATTAAGTTGTTCCGACTGAGATCTAAACTGGTTAGATTGATGGGAAGCTTAGGTATTGGACCATTGAACTGGTTCGAACTAAAATCCATTACTTCTGCGCTCATAAATTCAATTGCTGATGGGAGGACTCCTGTGATCTGATTATTTCGGATATTGAGGTGCTTTACTGAGGAAGCTGCTATCCAAAACCAATCTGGTAGCATGCCACTTATGCTTGTGTTCGATACATCAAGACTCACCACCTGTGTTTGCCATCTAAGCCACGTTGGAAATTTAGGCCCTAGCTGGCAGGACCGAAGCCCAATTACTCCCAGACTGAAAGGAGGAACCCATGTTGGACTCACTGTGATGGCTATTGAGGTGTCTGACAATATCAATTGCTCTAACATATCTAGACCTGAAAAATGGCCTTCATGCATGACCCCATCCAGGTTGTTGGAGCCAAGTTCCAATACTGTTAGCTTGGTGAGCTCTCCTATCCACGCTGGCACATGACCAATGAGATTGTTATAAAGGAGATGCAGATATCTCAGGTTTCTCAAGGATTCTACAAGTGTACTTGGCAGGCTTCCAGTCAGATTGGTCTCGAACAGAATTAACACTCGTAGTTTATTCTGTGAACAACTGGGTAATCGATGGAATAATTCTGTTATACTCCCGTTGATATTGTTCCCGTACGAATCAAATCTCGTCAAATCACATAGGTTCTTCATGCTGGATGGTATCATGCCCACAAGGTAATTATTTGATAAATAAAGTTGTGCCATGGAGGTCATGTTACCTATCTCGTCCGGAAATGGGCCATAGAAACCACTGCTCGAGATGTCTAGATACTGCAGTCTACTTAAATCCCAAAACCAGTTGGGTGTGCTGCGCTGGTAGAAGTCATTGGCCGAAAGGTCAAGCACTTCAAGAGCTGTCAGATTTGAGAGTTCTAGAGAATCAGGGTTACTTCTAAGCTGGCACGCCGAAAGATGAAGAGTTTTGAGAGTTGAAAGCATGTTCACCACCGGAAGCCAGTGAACAATTGTACTAAGGTTCACCAAACTTAAATCCAGGTGCTCAAGGGAAGTTAACCGGGACAACCACGTGATATCCATGGAGTATGTGCGATTATTGAAAGAACTATGATCAGACCCATCCGAGGAGAACCCAAGATTCAAGTATCTTAAGTTGGAGAGATTACCCAGCTGTGGTGGTATCCTGCCAATGAACAGTGACGCTGACAGGTCGAGATATCTCAAGTTCTGGAGAGAACCTATGAACTCTGGTATTTTTATCTTGTCGAATCTGTTGCAGCTGAGGTCGAGATACTGCAAATGTTGTAAACCAAGCAACGAGGATCTTATGCTGCCTGCTAGCACCTGCATACCCCGATGGCCAGTTGTGCAATCAGGGCCTCTGAGATCGAGCATGATAACATGGCTGGTTATGTTGTCACAATAGACGCCCTTCCATCGGCAGCAGGCATCACCCTTCCATGATGAAAGGAGGTTGGCAGAGTCTGATAGACCTGTCCTGAAGGCGAGAAGGGCAGACCTCTCAGTGGCAATACAGCTAGTGATTGTATCGTTTTGATGGGTAGATGTCTCGTGTGTGGTGCTCTTGGCTTGAGTGAACAAGAGCAAGGCTACGGCAATCCGGATGCAGGAGAGGTGAAGCGTGTCCATGGGTGCTTTTGCCCTGGGTAAATGTTTTTGGTGTATGACACTCCAGCCATGGCATTCATGATATACCAAGCCTTGGAGCACTGTTTGTGTCATTTTGTTTCTGATCACAGTGGAGGAGTAGATTGGTTAAATTAGTTTAATGATCGTGTGATGGCGACCTCCTTTATGTGATGGCGACCTCCTTTATCCAGTGTCTGAGGGCGGCATGTGGCACGCCGGCTGCAGTCGCATCAGTTGTTAGCTTGGTGATTATGTTGAGCAGATAATGTACTAAACGAAAATTGCTTAATTAGCTAGTCGGTCAGTATTAGAGCATGTCTAACAGACCCCCTATATGGCCCAAACCCGTATAATAACCGCTGATATACGGGTTTGGGCTCTACCCGGCCATCTAGCACGCCCCGTAAATGGACCACCCCGGACGATTTTTTACAAGTTTGGGTAGGGGGCGGCCCGTCGACCCCTACATGTGCGGGTCGGGAGGAGATATAGAGGTCCAACCCCTCACCTTTTCCCCCACTGCGCGCGAAGCTCCCAACCGCCGCCGCCGCCGCCGGAAATCCGCCTCCTCGCCCTCCCCGGCCACCGCGGCGCCAGATCTCGCCGCCATGGACTCCTCGCAAGCCTCTCCAACCGCCGACGGCGCGCCACCAATGTCTGAGGTGGTGAATACTGCCACCGCCAGCCGCCGCCCCGTAGATCCGGTCGCCTCCGAGGCACCGCACCCCCGCCGGGCCCCCAGCGGACCTCGGCGCCCCTCGACTCGCCGCGCCGTTTGCATCTCCGCCGCCTCCCCACGGTGAGTACTCGCCGGGCCGTTCCGCGGGGGCCTGATCTCTGCTTCGCGATGCCGTAGATGTCTGCCGGAGATGATGCAGTACATCTTCCGCATCAAGGACCTCGAGGACCGAGCGAAGCTGCTAGATCAGAGGAAGGGCCGCATATGCATTCCGCAAGGTATGACCTGTAGATTTTTTTTTCACTATAGGGCATTGTTTTGAATCTTGGCATAATATATGATCCATCGCACAGGATGTATCCAATATGAGCAATCCTTGCGAATGATGCCAAAGCAAGATTTAGGTTCATAAAACAGATTAATGGAATGAGGCAGTGAAAATACTCGGACAAACTTTAGGAAACCCCAAAAAAGAAGATTTTAGCTATGCATGAAAATGTCCAAAACCCTGTTTTGTGAGGGGCCAAAAGCTCGTGCGAGCTAGCAGACCCCCTACCCCCGCCCCGTAAAACAGAATATTCTGTTTTACGGGGTGGGGGTAGGGGGTCTGCTAGCTCGCACGAGTTTTTGGCCGGCGAAATGCGTATACAGGGCCCTCTACACGCGTTTTAGGGGGCGAAAATATAAGGGGTCTGTTAGACATGCTCTTACTACTTTTAGAAGACAGATCGACCATTGAAACTGCTGTATTCCTTTTTGGGAGAATCATTGACAGCAAGAGCTAAGATGAGAATCATTAACAGCAAGAGTAAGACAAAGTCTCAGCCGTCTCCCTGTGACCCTGTCTAACAAAATAGAAAAACTACAAGTGGCAGTAGAAAATTCACCAAAAATCCATAGGAAACAGCCGGCACCAATTACTTGAGAATACTTAGCATTGGCAAGCTTCCTCTGCAATTAATCTATTTTGTTTTATTTTGTCACTCAACTGTTGGCAGAGTTCGTTATTAGCCCCTTGATAACAATAATGTGAAGCTGAGTGAAGTTTTTCCACAACTACGTACGATAAGGGACGTCCAAGTATTGCTCCAATTTATAATGTTTTGGTCAGAAATCCTAGTGTGAAGAAAGATCTATGTTGTTCGTAACTTCGTATAAGTGGTGTATGGAAAAAGAAATGATGAATTCAATTGTTTGGAGACCTCATCAAGTCTGATTCCAACGAAGTTCCAGTATTCAGACGAAGAACCCAATCCCACCCAAATCCATCCCCTTCGAGGAGGAGAAGAGCAACACGTATAGGGGGCGGAGAGAAGGAGAAGACCTTGCAATCTCGAGGCTGGCGACGTCGATGAGGAGGGCGCTGATCCACTCCTTCCCCCCACGACCCCAACGCCTCTTTCCTGCTACGGCCCGCTCCGCCCCCTTCTCCTCATCGGCGCCGCCGCCGCCCCCCGACGACGCACGCCGCCGTGGCTCCTCCGGCCCCCTCCCCGTTGGCATCCGCCTCCGCGCGACGCTAGCTGGGGTCGCCGGCTATGCCGGGGTGAGCAGAGAAGTCAACCCACGTGGAATCTTCGACGAGGAGCTGTGCTCCCCCGCCGCCGCTGGACGACGTGCCCGCCTTGGCTCCTCCAGTCCTCCTCCGGCAGTTCAGCCCCCAATCCGCTGACATCGGCCGCGGTTTGACGCTGGCGCGGGTATCTGTTTCCACACCAATCTGACAAGAAAACACAACGGCAGCTAGCCCCCGTCAACCGCAGCCTTACGCACGCACCTTCGAGGCTGCAACATCCGCTCGCCAAGGAGGCCGCGCTCCCTGGTCGCCGACGACTTGCTCGACGCCGCAGACGTAGGAGACGTAAGGACGGCGCAGACATGACGCGCCCTCCTGCCCGACACCGACGCCGGGCAGGCGGGCAGACGCCCCCGCCGACGCCGCAGACGCGGACAACGCAATCTCCGGTAAAATCCATGAATTTGAAGGTCAGCGGTAAAATAAATCATTGTCGCGAGTAGACTTGACATCTGTTTTGCTGTTGGGTCGTTGGGGATGAAGTACTAGAGTTTTGCATCCTTAGAGCATGTCTAACAGAACCCTTAGATTTTCGCCCCTTAAATCGCGTGTACAGGGCCCTGTACACGAAATCGATGATTTTTTGTGCTCAGATTAACGCGTTCATCTAGCAGACCCCCTATCGCCGCCCTGTATGTTTGAATTCAAACTTCGCGGGAGGAATTTTTGTGCTTTATTGATCACCATTGCGCTGAGATACAGAAGTCGAGCTCGAGCTCGTTCATCTAGCTACCTAGTCTAGGAAGACGACATCGCCGGACGCCTCCATCGCCTTGAATCGCTCGACGTCGGCGAGGGCCCTCGCCTCCTCCTCCGCTTCCGCGCGCGCCGCTGCCTCCGCTTTTTTCTTCGACAGCTCGACGGCCGCCGCGAACGCGGCCTCCTCCTCCTCCGCTGTCGCCGGCACCTCCTCCGCCGCTGTCGCCGCGCCTCCTCCTCCTCCGCTTCCGCTTGCGCCGCCGCGGCCGCGCTTGCACTGCTGGTGCATCTCCCATTCCGCGCGCCACTTCGCGAAATGGGGGCCGCACATCGGGCGCGGCGGCGGGTCGACGGAATAGTAGCGCCCGCCCTCCGCGTAGTCTGCCAGCGACGGCGGCATGCTCGCCGGCCACGCCGCGTACTTCCAGGCGGCGCGGCGGCTCCCTGCAACCGAATGCTTGCAGTGGAGCCGCCACGCCTCCTCGAGCGACTCCGGCTCGTGGCGGCGCTTGGAGCGGCCGGTGGAGGAGGTAGAGCCATCGGGGGAACTCATCTCCGTTGGTGGAAAGTGAAATGTGGCGGCGGCGCGCGCGGAATTTCTCACCGGAGCTGCGGCGGCACGCGGCGGAGCTAGGGTTGCGGGTGGGGGGTTGGACCCCCACCCCGACCCTCACCCTCTACTTGTAGGGGGCGGCGGGGGCGGTTTGGCAGGCCCCGTAAAAATTTCGTACGGGCCAGGCCGCATACGGGGGCTGCTAGACGGCCGTTTTGGCCCGCACCCCGTATGCCGCCGGAATTTTACGGGGTGCCCCCTTATAGCGCGGGCACCCCGTAAAATTCCGGCGGCATACGGGGTGCGGGCCAAAACGGCCGTCTAGCAGCCCCCGTATGCTACCCGGCCCGTACGAAAAATTTACGGGGCCTGCGAAATAGCCCCCGCCGCCCCCTACAAGTAGTGGGTGAGGGTCGGGGTGGGGGTCCAACCCCCCACCCCCAACCCTAGCTCCGCCGCGCGCCGCCGCAGCTCCGGCGAGTAATCCAAGATCCCCCGCCGCCCCATTTGTCCTTCCACCGCCCCTAACGCCTCCGCCCCTAACACCTCTGCCTCCCGGCGATGAACTCCCCCAACGGATCGAGCTCCTCCACCGGCCGCTCGAAGCGCCGCCACGAGCCGGAGACGCTCGAGGAGGCGTGGCGGCTCCACTGCAAGCATTCGTTCGCAGGGAGCCGCCGCGCCGCCTGGAAGTATGCGGCGTTCCCGGAGAACATGCCGCCCTTGCTGGTCGACTACGCGGAGGGCGGCCGCTACTACTCCGTCGACCCGCCGCCGCGGCCGATGCGCGGCCCCCAATTCGACAAATGGCGCGCTGAATGGGAGATGCTGCAGCAGTGCAATCGGGGCCGCGGCGGCGCAAGCGGAAGCGGAGGAGGAGGCGCGGCGGTGCAAGCGTTGCCGGCGACAGCGGAGGAGGAGGAGGCCGCGTTCGCGGAAGCCGTCGAGCTGTCCAAGAAAGAAGCCGAGGCAGCGGCGCGCGCGGAAGCGGAGGAGGAGGCGCGCGCCCTCGCCGACGTCGAGGCCTTCAAGGCGATGGAGGCTGTCGGCGACGTCGTCTTCATAGACTAGATTAGGCTAGAGGCTAGTAGATGGACGAGCTCGAGCTCGAGCAGTGTACCAGCAATGGTGATCAATAAAATCGAGTTCATCGGATTCTCCCGCGAAGTTTTAATTCAAACATACAGGGCGGCGATAGGGGGTCTGCTAGATGAACGCGTTCATCTGAGCAAAAAAAATTATCGATTTCGTATGCAGGGCCCTCTACACGCGATTTAGGGGGCGAAAATGTAAGGGTTCTGTTAGACATGCTCTTAAATAAACTTGAGCTTTCCCGTGTTTCATTTCTTAGTTTTCATCTTCTGTTTACTTTGCTCTGCCCTGGAACCACCTGCCTGAAACAATGCTTATCGTCCCCAAAGGTGGGTCAATATCTTAGAGGCACCTTTTATTTTGAAAAATTGGTGCCATATGGCACAGTTCACTTTTTTTTATTTAACGAAATTGACTTCCAGAAATTAACTTAATGTGTGTACACGGTATGAATGATCCAAATGCATTGCTGATCATATCTGTTGATTCCGTTTTGTGTGATCATATAACACTCTTCATAATCATGACTTAATTCAATAGTAATATCATTATGACCTGTATCAGCTATATGTACTTAGATAATTAATCGTTTCACCTAAATTGTCTGCCGTGCTATTAAATTTGCAGGGAGGGAGTATTGTTCACTAAACACACTTACTTTTTCTTAACAGACAAATCATTGTGGGATAGGTCAAGTGACTCCACTTGCATTAAGGTGCCAATATTCACAGGGATTTTTGCTTTGAAGTTGTTCCATGATAAGTTCAGGCTCTTCAATCCTACAAGAGCGTTTTCTGTGGTGATTTCTCCGGTAAGACTATTAGAAGATAAATCAAGGTTCACCATATATATGATTTCTCCGGTATATAATCTCTCCTGACTTTTTGTGAGCACCGTGACATTCTCGGTATAATCAACTAGATAATTGTGACCCAAAAAACCTCCCTTGGTAAATGCATCCAAAAGAACATCAGTGTTGTCTCTTGTTTGTGTCATGCCTGTGCAATTAACAATAGATCTCGGTATGCTCCCTGACATATTGTTGTAGAAGGTCCAAATATTGAAGATTAACAAGCTTCCCAAGCTCAACCGGAATGTGACCATAAAACATATTTGACCTGAGTCGCAAGAATGACAAAGACGGTAGCTTCTCCCCAATCCATGCAGGTAAAGTCCCATGGAACTGATTATGCCCGAGATCAAGAAAGATGAGCTGTGGGCATCTCTGGATTAGTGAAGGAAATTCACCGGAGAAGTTGTTGTTTCTTAAGCTTAGATTAATGATACTCAGATTACTCATGTCTGTGCTGGATTCACTGACTAGGCAATCAACAATTGACCCACTGAGATTATTTCCTGATAGATCTAACAACTGCAATGATCGCAACTTGCACAAAGAAGATGGAATGGTGCCAGAGATCAAGTTGTTATATAAAAGAAGTGTATTAAGCCCTGGTGCTCCGAAGTCTATTAGTAGTGCCCAACTAGATTGTTCCGACTGAGATCCAGGTCGGTTAGATTGATGGGAAGCTTCGCTATTGGACCACCAAGCTGGTTCGAACTGAAGTACATTAAATCTGCTCTCATAAATTCCATTGTTGATGGGAGGACTCCTGTAATCTGGTTATTTCGGATATTGAGAGCCCTTACTGAGGAAGCTGCTGTCCAGAACCAACCAGGCACCATGTCATTTATGCTTGTGTTGGATATATCAAGACTCCATACGGTTGTTTGCCATCTAAGCCATGTTGGAAATTTAGGTCCTAGCTTGCAGGACCGAAGGTGAATTATACTGCTGAAAGGAGGAACCCAAGTTGGACTCACTGTGATAGCTATGTAATTGTCTGATAATGCCAACTCTATTAACATGTCTAGACGTGATAAATGGCCTTCATGCATGAGCCCATCCAGGTTGTTCGAGCTAAGTTCCAACACTTCTAGCTTTGTGAGCTCTCCTATCCATACTGGCACATGACCAGTGAGTTTATTACCAGAGAGATCCAGCCAGCTCAGGTTGCTAAATGGTTGTACTAGTGTAGTTGGCAGGCTTCCAGTGAGATCGTTGTCTGAAAGAATCAACTTCTGTAGTTTATTCCATGAACAATTGGGTAATCGGTGAAACAATTCTGCTATACTCCCGCTCATATTGTTCAAGGAAGAAGATAATGCCTCAAAATTACATAGGTTCTTCATATTGGATGGTATCACGCCCATAAGGCTATTAGCCGATAAATCAAGCTCAACAATTGAGGTCATATTACCTATCTCGTCCGGAAATGGGCCATAGAAGCCATTATCCGAGATATGTAGATACTTGAGGCTTGTTACATCCCAAAACCAGTTGGGTGTGATACTCCTATGGAAGTGGTTGAATGAAATGTCCAGTGTTTCAAGAGATGTCAGATTTGAGAGCTGTAGAGAATCAGGGCTACTACTAAGCTGGCAAAAGGGAAGACGAAGAACTTTCAGAGTTGGAAGCATCGAAAATGCAATCCCACCCGGGGTTACGCGTCCCCGGCCTATCTTGCACGTTCAGGACTTGTTTGAGATCCGTTCGCTCCCTTTTGTACATTGCCAAAAGCCCCCTAAGCTGTATCAATTTCCTGTCCATAAGCCCCTTTGCTTTTACATAACAAACCCCACATTAAGCATATATTTAAGGTCTGAATGACTGTTTGTTTGGATCAGAAATTTTAAGAAGATATTCATAGTTCTTTCTGCTAAAAAAATCTAAATTTGTTTATTTCCATTTTTCACTAGGGATAAGAAAATAAAAATGGAAGAATAAAATCCAATCTTCACAAATGAAGGAACAATGTGCAACCGTTTGTTTTACATTTCATTATACTGTACAAAACGATGGAAAAAAAATCTGGAGCAGTCTGTTTCTCTCTCCAGTTATTAGCAGTTAAGGTATAGTATCACTGACAGAACTACAGATTCCAATATTTTAGATTCCATAATTTGAGGCACAATTAGTACTTCAAAATCAATCGAAGGAATTATGTTGGAGTACATAATTGGTACAGATGTCTTGCAGGAACTCCATCATAGTCAGGCAGAACAAGACATTGGCAAATCTGAACTAGAAACTATAGCCTCGCATGAACAGAGTAATATAGGAAGCATTATCTTGGCATTAGAAGAAGAGCCATGCGTGAACAAACAAGCAGAAAAGAAACGAGTCAAAGAACACAAAACAATAAATTAGCACACGGCTTGGGGTAATAGAAGAAATCAGTACACACTGAAGCGTTAATCAAACAGATTTGGACAGAGAATAATAGTCCGATGTGGATTAGATCCAGATCTAAGTATCCCTCCATATACATGAAGAAGAATGGGGGTAACTAAATCCAGATCTGGAAAAAATAGAAACGGCCTCCACGAACAGGAAAAAAATCTCCAACAAAAAAAGAATGGAAAATTTTTCGGTTCCAGATCGGGTCCTGCCGAGATGCACGCCATGAAAACTCATGATAACCGCCCTCGGCCACCGTGTCGGCTCCTCCTCGGACTGCAGTGGCGACTAACTCGTCTCTGAAGAAGCCATGGCCGGTGAGGCTTGTAGGAGGCTGGGGCCTGGGGAAAGAGAGAACGTGAGAGAGAGGAAGAGGATAAGGAGCAGAGTGGGTCACGGCCTCACGGACAGGGAGATGAGGACGTGTTGCATGCTGGATGCTGACATGAGTTGCACAGTGTCCACTTTGCTCCCTCTAGGGAGAGGAAGTGTACAAGTGCAGGTTGTTTGTGCAAAAGGGACAGCACGAATCTGAAACAATTTGTCAACCGTCAGGATAGGCCGGGGACGCGCATACGCGGGTGGAATTTCCGCGTCCATGGAAGCCAGTGAACAATTGTACTGAGGTTCACGTAGGACATATCCAGGTGCTCAAGAAAAGTTAACCGTGACAACCACGTGACATCCGTGGAGTATGTGCGATTATAGAAAGAATAATCATAACTCATAGCTGAGTGGGCCTGAAGATTTAAGTGTCGTAAGTTGGAGAGATTACCCAGCTGCGGTGGTATCTTTCCAATGAGCAGTGACATCGACAGGTCGAGATATCTCAACTTATGAAGAGAACCAAATGAACTCTGGTATCTGTATCTTGTCAAATCTGTTGCAGCTGAGGTCAAGATACCGTAGATGTTGCAAACCAAGCAACGATGAGCTTATGTTGCCTGCTAGCACCTGTGTATTCTCATCACCGGTTCCACAATCCGGGCCTCGCAGATCGAGCCTGACAACATGGCCGGCTCTGCTGCCGCAGTAGACGCCCTTCCATCGGCAGCAGTCTGCACCCTTCCAGGATGGAAGGAGGTTGGTGGGGTCTGATGGATCTTCAGGGTCCGAAAGACCTGCCCTGAAAGATAGAAGAGCAGACCTCTCACTAGAAATACAGCTTGTGATTGTACCATTTGTATGAGCAAATCTCTCCTCTGTGGTGGTGCTCTTGGTTCGAGTGAACAAGAGCAAGGCTATGGCTATTTGGATGCAGGAGAGTTGAAGCATGTCCATGGGTATTTTTGCCAGGGACATATGTTCTTCTTAGTGTGGGACACTCCATGGGCATGCATGAAGACATTGGTTAATTAGCTGGATGGGGGTGTGGATCAGTGAAGGCGACATCCTGCGACCAGTGTGTGAGGACGACATGTGGCACTCTGGTTGGAGGTGTGTTTGGTCCAAGCTTGACTGTTAGCTTTGATTAGAAGATGTCCAGGCAACTAAACAAGCTTAATTAGCTAATCAGTCCGTAATCACCACTCAGACGTGGCAGCAGAAAATGGGGTGAATTCAACCAACGAAAAATTTAGGTCTACGCTCTTATCATGCCTTCCCTAAGCAAACGTATTAGATAAATCGTTAGGAAACAGCTGGTCCCGATTACTTGAGATTACTTAAGATCGACAGCTTCCTCTGCCTGTCTATGTTTGTCAGATTCGTTGTTAGCCCCTTAACTGAAAGTGTATGGAGAATGAAGCTGAGGTAGTTTACGTAGTAGAGGGTCCAAGCACTAACCAATTTTACTTATAACAGGGTTGTACCGAGAGTGAAATCCTCATGTAATGCTCCAATAAACGATGTGTTTATTGGAGAATAAACGATGAATTCCATTTCTAAGAGATCGCACCTAGTGTCCAAATTTAGTTTGATCTGAAGGAAGTTTCAATAGGCAGATGGTCAGGAAGAGACCTTGCGATCTGGGGGCTGATGGCGCCGGATACGACGCGTCTAGTGGGCTGCCGAGGTGGCTGGCGGCGATCCACGGAAAGCAGACCTCCTTCCCCACGACCCCAGCACCTCCTTCCCCTCCACTCCTGCGACCAAATCCTAGAGATCCTGAAAGTCTGGTTCAGAAGCAGTGAAGCCCCCAGCCTTCATCGTGCCCTGTAAACATTCAGCTAAGCCAGCAGTGTAAAAAGTCTTGACATCCTGCGGATACTTGTACATTCACACAAAACATCTCCAAATGGAGTCTGGCAATAGTTTTAGCTACCGGCAACCAAAGAAAAGGATGCCAGCTGATTCATCATCATGACAGAAAGAAACACTTGGGATATCAACACTCTTAATCTTTGGTCGGTACAGAATCCATGAACAATTGCCAGAGTAAAATCTCTATTCTCACAGGCAGCTTATACTTGCAGATAAACATAAAACTGGGCCTTGCAAGCATTGCAAAAAAAAAAAAAAAAAAAAAAAAACTGGGCCTTGCAAAATTACCATAGCTATATATATACGGACGCGAGCTCAATTCCGAGACATCTTGGCTCCCCACGGCAGAAACTTATGCACTCTTGTAATGGAGGTTGTCAAAGGCGGTACTACCAAGACAAAGCCCCTCCAAATCGCCAAAACAGTTTTAGCTACCATGCAACCGAAAAAAAAGATGCCCAGCTGATTCATCGTGATGACAGGAAGACTTGTGCGTACAACAGCACTAACCCGAAGGCCTTCTTCGGAAAGAGGGATGGCGTGTCCGACCTCGCTCGACGAGTTGTTCCGGTCGGCACCCGAGCGACCGATCCCTGGTCGCCGGCGGCTTACCGGTGCAACGCACGCACGCGCGATGGACGGGGTTCTGGGCAGGAGGCCCGACTCGCATGCGGGGTCGTTTCCCTCTTGGGCTCGGCACGCGGGTGGCGGTGGCCCAACTGCTACAGGACGGGCTGAATCGGGCGGAACGGGGCACGGCGTCGCGAGCTCCGTCGATGGTGGTCGCCGACAGGTAGGTACGCGCTTATCTCCTACATATACCTCGAGCGCCGCCGTGGACTCCGATTTATCCGCCCTCTTCAGTCATTTCTGAACTGGATCTAGCGTTTCCTCACCTAGACCACACTCCTCTGTCTCCTTCGCTTGGTGGAGCGGCAAGGTTGCCGGTGACCCACGCTCCTTCGCTCAGGTCGCCGCCTCCCCGCCTAGATCTATGGCAGGAGGGGGGTTGGGGATGGGCGCGGTGGGGGACACTTGCCGGGGGCCCGTTTCGCTGGTGCTGGGGCGACGGGTCGAGGCGGAAGGAACGGTGGTCGTTTCGGCGGCGGCCGTGGAGGTCAAGGCCGCTTCGACCGTGGCCGCCATCATGTCTGGCAGCGGAATAACTGAGATTTGCCCTCAACCTCGTCGAACTCGGCGAAGGGCTCGGGATCCCTAAACTCATGCGATAGATGGGAGCAAGCTGCTAGGGGTTTGGTCGCAGGCCAGAAGGAGATGGATGCTGCTGCATCTAACCCTGGCTCTGGATCTGCTGGTGGTGGAAAGGAAGCTCAGCTTGATTCCTCCATTGCTGATGATGGTAAGAAGTACTCCTGCTTCAACTGCAACGTTCCTGGGCACTTCACTGCCGTCTGTCCTTCTGTGAGATGTGAGCGCTGCAAGGCTCTTGGTCATGTTTCCCAAATCTGTCAAGTGATTCTTCCATGGGAGTGCGTTGCATCTATGTGTGGTTTTCAGACTCCTGGCCTAGGTTTCTTCTTTATGCCTGATGCTAGTTCTGCTAACCAGAGTAAGGAGAGATCTAGTAGTGTAGTGATCTCTACCATTGAGGGCACTGCTACCGCTAGGGATCTTGAGCGGGAGTTTAACACGTTTTTCGGGGATAGCTGGAGGTGTACTGCTCGTCCTATCGGTCCTAATCAGTACATCATGCGCTTCCCAACTGCTAGAGAGGTTCAAAGTGCTGTGTAGTATGGTGAGCGTATGAGACTGAAATCTGTAGATGCTACGGTGAAACTTTCTGTCTGGACTGCGTCTGTAGGTGCTAAGGCTGTTCTGCAGAAGGCTTGGGTTCGTATTAGTAACATCCCTCTTGATAAAAGAAATGAGGCGAATGTGTTTTATGCTGGTTCCTTGATTGGTGTTTCTCTTGAGCTGGATGCCTCTACTCTACACAAGCCAGAGTTTGTCAGGGTTTTGGTGGGTTGCCGTGATGTGGATAAGATTCCTGTGTCTGCTGAAGCTTGTCTTGGGGACAACTTCTATGATTTCTTTTTTGAAGTTGACAATGTGGTTGTGGCTGGACCTCCTAGGGCCCCTGAAACTGTGCTTGTGGAGAAGAACCCGGGGGCCCCTTCTCCTAAAAGGCCACGGGTTGCTGGTGTTGCTGCTGCGTCTGAAGGGAATTCTGAGGAACCTGCATTTGAAAGTCAAGTTGGTGGGAGTCAAACTGATTCAGTCAGACAGATGGTGTCTTTGTCAGAAGAGCAAGAGGATAAAGTTGTGGAGCAGGAATCTGAGGATATGAGCATGGATGATCAGGAGCTTTTGATCGATCAGATTGCTAGAGAGCATAGGGAAGCTCAGAATATTGAGGTGTTGAATGAGGAGAATAGGTGGATTGTGCCATTCTCACGTGACCCAATTGTTCCAGTTTCTGATACTGATGGGCACAATGACAGGCAGGGTGAGGGTGTTAGAGATGCTGTCCATGGGAATCTTTCTCCTATACAGTGGCCTCCTCTTCCTGTGGTAACTGAGATCACTGACATTGATGGCTCCCCTGTTAATGCTACTGGAAATGCGTGCTTGGTCCAATCCCATGAATCTGATGGTGCTGATACTCCCCCTACTGTGGACTCTGCTGTTGATGGACTTCCTGGAGTTCGCTTTAGCTCCAGATTGCAAGATGGTGCCAATGATATGGTGATTGATAAGGCAACTAGGATGTCTAAGAAGCGCAATCTGGAAGGTACCTTTCCTGCTCATGATAAATCATGCTTTTCAAATTCTTTTGACATCTTGTCTGATAGAGATATTATGCTGCGTGCTGTGGATATGGGGGTTATTATTCCTGATAATGAATTTTCTATTATTGATATGATTAGAGAGCTTGATGTAGCTAGAAATGAATTAAATTTGAAAAATAGTGTCCCTACTGTAAATAACAGTCCCCTTTTCATTCAAAAGGATTCTGGTGAATCAACTCCTTTGTGTTTAGATTGGGTGGAAGATAATGCTCAGGAAGATGCTCCATTTATTTTAGTGGAGAGTAAGAAAGCTAAAAATGCTAGAAGGAAAAGTGTTGTCCAGAGTTCTAGACCTATTACTAGAAGTCAGAAGAAGAAAATGCTTGATAATGATAATATCCCCTCGAATCCTGGGAGAGTTATCAGAAGCATGCAAAAACCTACTCATTTTAAATGAAAGGAGCCCTATGGAATAGTAGAGGGGTGGGGAAGAAGGGTATCATGTCTTGTTTGTGTGACCTTTTGAATGATTATACACTTGATTTTATTGGTATTCAGGAAAAGATGAAGAAAGATTATAGTAATAGTTTTTTCCGTAAGCTTGATCCTGGGGGAAAATATTTTTGGAAATGGGTCCCCTCTGTTGGTCGTTCAGGTGGTATCCTTTGTGGAATTAATACTGATACTTTGGATGTGAGTGCTTTTAAAGCTGGTAGATATATGTTGCAATTCATTCTTTGGGATAAAAATAAAAAGTGCAATTGGGCTTTGATTGTTGTTTATGGACCTGCTCATGAGGAGTTTAAATGTAATTTCCTTACTGAACTGGCTTCTTTTTGCAACAATATTATGATGCCTTATATTGTTGGGGGGGGGGGGGGTTTAATATTTTGAGACATGGAGGTGAGAAGAACACTACTTTTCATAGATCTCACTCCTCAGATCTCTTCAATACTATTATTCATTCCCTCAGTTTACATGAGATTTATATGCATGGGGGGATTTACACCTGGTCTAACCAGCATGCTCAACCTACTATGGAAAAATTGGATCGAATCCTTATGTCTCCTGAGTGGGAAGTGTTGTTTCCTTTGGTTTCCATTAAGAAATTGGTTAGAGACCTTTCTGACCACAATGCCTTATTATTAGACTCTGGTGATGGAGTGTCTAATCCTGGCAAACCTAGAGAGTTTAGGTTTGACTTATCTTGGCTTAAGAATGAGGAGTTTACTAAGATGGTTCAAGACATTTGGGGGGAGAGAGTTAATAGTGCTGATCCCATTGATGTTATTAACATCAAATTGAAAAGGTTTAAGAAATATTTTAAAGGGTGGGGCTCCAGTTTATTTGGACACACCAAAAAGTTGAAATGTGAGCTTAAAGAGGAAATTGCTGTTTTGGAATGCTTAGAAGAGTCGGAGGAGCTTTCTCCTGTGGCTTTTAGCAGGAAAGTTGAGGTGACTGTGGCACTAAAATTTTTTTATGAAGATGAGGAGTTGAAGTGGTTTCAAAAATCACATGCCAGGTGGTTACTTGATGGGGATCGCAATACTAGTTATTTTCATCGTGTTGCTAATGGTCGTAAACGCAAAAGTACAATGCTCAACCTAAAAAATGGGGATATCAATATTGAAGGAACTGATAACCTGCTTAAGCATGCAACTGAATTTTATAAAGAATTGTTTGGCCCTGCTCCTGGTAATTTGATTCCTTTCGATCAAAATATGTGGAATAGTGCACAGCAGCTGAATGATGCTGACATTTTGGTGCTGCATAGACCCTTTTCTGTGGATGAGGTTAAGGGTGCCCTTTTTTCTATGGAAGGGAATAGAGCTCCTGGGCCAGACTCTATCCCTGCTGAGTTTTATCAACATTGTTGGGAAACTGTGAAGGGTGACATTATGAGGTTGTTCACAGCATTCCAGGAAGGGACATTGGATCTCCAAAGACTCAAATATGGAGTGATTACATTGCTTCCTAAGGTGTCTGGAGCTGATAAAATCACCCAATATAGACCTATTTGCCTTCTTAGGTGTGTGTACAAGCTTATTACTAAAGTTCTTACCATCAGACTGGAACCTTTTATGGGAAAATTATTTAGCATTAATCAGAATGCTTTTATCAAGAAAATAAACATTATGGATGGGATCCTATCTTTGCATGAAACTATGCATTATACTCATATAAAAAAAAGGACTGGTATCTTCCTTAAGCTTGATTTTGAAAAAGCCTATGACAAGGTCAATTGGGATTTTTTGATCAATTGTCTTAGGGCTAGTGGTTTTTCTGAGAGATGATGTGGGATGGTGAAACAAATTCTTTTCAATGGGACTGTTTCTGTGAAAATCAATAACTGTGTGGGCCCTTATTTTCAAAGTGCTAAAGGGTTAGACAAGGGGGCCCTCTCTCTCCTTTCTTATTCAATTGTGCTGCTGAGTGTCTAACTAAGATGGTTAATATGGCTCAATCGAATGGTTTGGTTGATGGCTTGATTCCTGACCTTGTGGAGGGTGGCCTAGCAATTCTGCAGTATGCAGATGACACTGTTTTGTGTCTGTCTCATAATGAAGACAAAGCTATCAATGTCAAACTGTTGCTATATATGTTTGAACTGATGTCAGGTTTGAAAATTAACTATCAAAAAAGTGAGCTTTTCCTGGTGGGTGGTGATAATGAGGTGGCTCAATTTTATTCCAATCTTTTTGGATGTAATGTTGGTACCCTGCCTATGATGTACTTAGGTGTCCCTGTTAGTTTCAATACCCTTAGATGTGCTGACTTGGAGTACATCAATTCTAAATTTGTTAAAAAATTGGATGCTTGGGTTTGTGATGCTGCATCCTCAGGGGGTAGACTTATTTTGGTGGACTCTAGTCTTTCTAACCTGCCTTCTTACATCATGTCAATGTTTCTCCTTAATAAAACCTTCATTGAGAGAATTGACAAGTATCGTAGACGTTTCTTTTGGCATGGCAAGAAAAAAAAGAAGGGGTATTTTATGGTTAAGTGGTCTAGAGTGTGTAGATCCAAATCTAAAGGGGGCTTGGGCATCAAGAATTTGCATAGGCAGAATGTTAGTCTCCTCACCAAATGGTGGTGGAAGCTAGAGAAACATGATGGTATTTGGCAAAGGATTGTCAAGAAAAGGTACTTGCAGAATAAAAATGTTACTATGTGAAAGCTAGATTTTCGGATTCTCCTTGCTGGAAGGCTCTTTTAAAGGTCAAGGAATTTTACCTTGCTGGAAGGAAAGTGAAGTTAGGATGTGGTAACCTAACTAGGTTGTGGTTAGATAGTATTAAAGATAATCCCCCTTTTAAAGTGCAATTCCCTGCTCTTTTTGATATCTGTCAAGATAAGGACTGTACTGTCCAGGAAGCAATTGCTTGTAATTTCGCTTTACCATTCAGGAGAAATATTCGAGGTGAGCTTGCTGATCAATGGAATGCCATGATCAATAGTGTGAGAGGGCTCACTTTGTCTGAATCTGAGGATGTTGTGTATTGGGGTTTGAATGCGAACATCATTTTCTCTACAAGATCAATGTATAAGCATTTGGAATCTGGCCTTGCTGGTGCTAGTAATAAGAAGATCTGGGGTGCTAAGCTCCCTTTGAAAATCAAAACCTTCCTTTGGCAATTATTCAGAAATGCCTTAGTTACTCGGGATAATATGAAGAAAAGGAAGTGGCCTGGTAATCCGGTTTGTTCATTCTGCAGTCATGATGAATCTGCACAACACTTATTTTTCTCATGTACGGTTGCTCGTTGTACCTGGGGGGTGGTGGGCAAAACCTTTGGCACTGATACCTGTCCTACCTCCCTTTGGCAGGCGTTGGCCTGGTTTTATTCATATTTACCTGGGGGAGAGAAATTCTATATGGTTGGTCTGGCAGCTGTTTGTTGGGGCATTTGGAAAACGCGTAACAGGGTTACGTTCGACAAACACAAAATGAGTTCTCCTTTCGAGGCGGTTTATGTTGCTTCTTCACTGTTGATCTATTGGGCAGGTCTGCAGAAGGAGGAGGTGGACAAAGACACGCTGAAGACGCAGGCGGCGAAGATGATGCAAGCAACGGCTGATATCTACTCCCAGGCAAGGGCTGGTGTTCGTGTGGAGGTCAGGCCGCCGCTGATGATCCCGGGTGCCTGATGATGATCTTAGTCTTGGTGGTCTGTCACCTGGTTCTAAGTCAATAACTGTTGGTGTCCCTAGAGGTTTTGTTTGGTGCTGGCGTCACCTGTTAAACTTGTCGCCTTGGTTGGCTGTTGTAATAACTGTCGTTTGAACTTGTAGGTGGTAGTAGGTTTTCGCCCCAGAGAGGATCTTTCCGAGTCGGAGAGGTTCTGAGTGGGTTTCCTACTACTGCTCCAGCTCGCTTCTCCCCTCCCCGTCCTTTCTTTGTTGAACTCTTGTATTTCCGTTTTAAGTAATGGAAAGGGGGCAGCCCGGTTGGAGAAAATCGTGATGACAGGAAAAAAACATTCGGGGTTCTTGGGCTATCATCCCCTCTTAATCTTTCGTCAGTACAGAATCCATGAACAATTGCCAGAGAAAAATCTTTACGTTCGTAGGCAGATTTGACTTGCAGATAAACATAAATCTAGGTCCTGAAAATGTTATTTCTGCATAAAGATTTGTAAGAGAACTTCCTCACGTTGTACCCCATTTTCATCTGCAAAACAATATTGTGCACAAATACTTCCAACCTCAGTCCACTGGCAACCAAGTTACCAGTTAGCCAACTTTTCATTGATAGATAAGGGTATGTACTAAACATCTCGGAAATTGAGATATCACGATCAAAGTTAATACTGAAAAGCTCAGGATAAACCATGCACACAGGCTGTTCCCCATCCCTGACTATCTACCATCTCAAGAAATTTGAGACATCAAGTGGGCGGCTAAGGATGGACAAATTTGCACTTTTGCAGTTTTTTTTCAATTTGGCACTTTGTCACTTTACTGATCCTTCGGTACATAGTGGTTGAAGGTCACAGGACCAACCTGTAGGCACACACCAGTCCTTTAATTTATACAACGACTTCCAACATCATATCATGATTTTGATAATGGCTAAAGACTTCCAATTTAATATCATGATGCTGATTATGGCTGTAATAAAACACGAATAGTTCTGCATATACAGACACTGTTACATCACGCCAGAAAGCATCATACAGACCTCACTCGTTGGTATCAACCTAGAATGTGTACGTATATGTGACTAGTTCCAGTACAGTATACTTGAAAATATATTGATACATGGTAAATCATCCACTACAATGCACTTGAACATAGATTGGTACATGATAAAACCCCAGAATGGGCACATGAGACCAAGCCAGTGCTCGTGATCTCAGCTCCTACCCCAATTTACCTCTCAGGGAAGCCCAGGTAACAAACACATGCACACAAAACCGGTCATACAGTGAGTACCAAGAAGCTCTCCATTTTTCCATGAACAAGAATGTGCAGAAGACCACCCAGAGACTCACCACATATCCGGAACCCGTGCCAAGGAAAAATGAAACCACGTTGCTTGCATCTTCATCGTGTTCTGGAATTGGATTAAGTTGTGATGAACATTTCCGCAACAGAGGAGGACCACAGAGGCCCAGGTTTCCAATATAAATAGATGCCTGGTTTTCAAGTGTTTGCAGTTGATTTCCCGATGGTATCCTTCCACTCAGATTGTTGTAGGACAGGTTCAAGAGACTCAATGACGTGATAGACGATAAGCTTGAAGGGATTTCACCGTACAAAGCATTGTGTGATAGGTCGAGGGACTCCACTAGCATTAACGCACCAATATTCTCAGGGATTTTTCCGTTGAAGTTGTTCCATGATAAGTTCAGGCTCTTCAATTCTACAAGAGTACAGATTTCTTCCGGAATCTCTCCGGTAAGACTATTACAGGATAAATCAAGATTCACCATATAGATGATTTCTTCTGTATATAATCTCTCTTGACCTTTTGTGAGTATCATCAAATTCTCAGAATAGTCTAGTACTTCATTTACAGCTAACACTCTCTCCGAAGTGAATGCATACTTAAGGTCATCAGTGTTTTCTCTTGTTTGTGTCATGCCTCTGCAATTACCAATAGACCATGGTATGCTCCCTGATATATTGTTGTAGGCAAGGTCCAAATATTGAAGATTATTAAGCTTCGTAAGCTCGACTGGACTGTGACCATAGAACATATTGGACCTCAGTCGCAAGAATGACAAAGACAAGAGCTTCTCCCCAATCCATGCTGGTAAAGTCCCCGAAAAATGATTATCTCCAAGATCAAGAAAGATGAGTTGTGGACATTTCTGGAGAAGTGAAGGAAATCCTCCCGAGAGGTAGTTCTTTCTTAAGGTTAGATTGACGATACTCAGACCTGTCGTGTTTGTGCTCGACTCGTTGCTTAGGCAATCAGTAATTGACCCATTGAGATTATTTCTTGATAGGTCTACCAGCCGCAATGAAAGTAACTTGCACAGAGAAGATGGAATGGCGCCAGAGATCATGTTGTTGTATAGAACAAGTGCCGTAAGCCCTGGTGCCCCAAAGTCTAATGGTAGTGGCCCAACTACAATGTTCTGACTCAGATCCAGATAAGTTAGGTTGATGGGAAGCTTAGGTATTGGACCACCAAGCTGGTTAGAACTTAAATCCAATACTTTTGCTCTCATAAATTCCATTGTTGATGGGAGAACTCCTGAAATCTGATTATTTCGGATATTGAGATACACTACGGAGGAAGCTGCTATCCAAAACCAATCTGGTATCATGTCTTTTATGCTTGTATTTGATATATCAAGACTCCATACATGTGTTTGCCATCGAAGCCATGGTGGAAATTTAGGCCCAAGGTGGCAGGACCCAAAGTGAATTATTTCTAGACTGAAAGGAGGAACCCAAGTTGGACTTAGTGTGATGGCTACAGAGTTGTCTGACAACCACAATTCCTCCAACATATCTAGACGTGATAAATGGCCTTCATGTATGACCCCATCTAGGTTGTTGGAGTGAAGGACCAATGTTCTTAGCTTTGTGAGCTCTCCTATCCAGAGTGGCACATGACCAGTGAGTTTGTTTCCAGAGAGATCCAGCCAGCTCAGGTTGCTAAAGGCTTGTGCTAGTGTAGTTGGCAGGCTTCCGGTCAGATTGCTGTTCTGTAGATTCAAGTCTTGTAGTTTATTCAATGAACAAGTGGGTAGTCGATTGAATAGTTCTATTATACTCCCGTTGATATTGTTCGACGAAGAAGATAAACCCTCCAAATTGCATAGGTTCTTCATATTAGATGGTATCATGCCCAAAAGGTTATTATCTGATAACACAAGATCCACCATGGAGGTCATATTACCTATTTCGTCCGGAAACGGGCCAAAGAAACCATTGCCCGAGATATCTAAATACTTGAGGCTAGTTAAATCCCAAAACCAGTTGGGCGTGCTACGCTTATGGAACTCATTGCCCCAAAGGTCGAGTGTTTCAAGAGATGTCAGATTTGAGAGCTGGAGAGAGTCAGGGCTACTTCTAAGCTGGCATGCGGAAAGACGAAGAACTTTCAGAGTTGGAACCATGTTCACCACTGGAAACCAGTGAACAATTGTACTGAGGTTTACATAGGACATATCCAGGTGCTCAAGAGAAGTTAACCGTGACAACCACGTGATATCCATGGAGTATATATCATGATAGAAAGCATCATCAAAACTCCAGTATCGGGAGAACCCAAGATTTAAGTACCTTAAGTTGGAGAGATTACCCAGCTGTGGTGGTATCCTTCCGATGAACAGCGACATTGCTAGGTCGAGATATCTCAACTTATGGAGAGAACCCATGAACTCTGGTATCTGTATCTTGTCGAATCTGTTGCAGCTGAGGTCGAGATACTGTAGATGTCGTAAACCAAGCAACGAGGAACTTATGTTGCCTGATAGCTTCTGCCTACCCGAATCACCAAATGTGCAATCAGGGCCTCCGAGATCGAGCCTGACAACATGGCCAGTTCTGTTGCCGCAGTATACGCCCTTCCACCGGCAGCAGTCATCACCCTTCCATGATGAAAGGACGTTGGCAGGGTCTGTTAGACCTGCCCTAAACGCGAGGAGGGAAGATCTCTCAGCAGTAATACACTTGTTGAGCGTACTGTTTGGATGCAGGGAAAATGTCTCCTCCGTGGTGCTCTTGACTCGAGTGAACAAGAACAAGGCTGTGGCTATTTGGATGCAGGAGAGCTGAGGAGCGTCAATGGGTGTTTTTGCCATGCTTTATGTTCTTGGTGTATGACACTCCATGGTATGCATGATATACCAAGCCTTGGAGTATTGTTTTGTGTTGTGTCATTTTCTTTCTGATCACAATGGAGGTGATTGATTAATTAGTTTAGATTGTGTGATAGCAACCTTCTGCAGCCGGTGTGTGAGGGCGACAAGTGGCACTCCGGCTGCAGGCGTGTTAGTTGTAAACTTGGTGGTTAGCTGTGATTAGATAATTTAGACAACTAAACTAGGTTAATTAGCTAACTGGTCAGAAGTCGGATCAACCTTTGAACCTGGTGGGTATTTTTCTTCTGTGAGAAGTATTAACAGCAAGAGCCAAGTTGAGAATGAGTACACAAGAGTCAAGACAAGTCGCAGCCGTCTCCCTGTCTATCTACCTGGAGAAAAAACTAAGCAGTAGAAAATGCGGTGAATTCAACCAATGAAAAATTCAGGTCTATGCTTTGGTCATGCCCTCCCTAAGCAAACATATTAGAAAAATCTTTAGAAAACAGCCTGCCTGATTACTTCAGATTACTTAAGATCGGCAGCTTACTATACAATGTGAAGCTGAGTGCATATTTTCCACAACTACCTGCTTGAGGGTCCAAGGTAGTTAGCTCTAGAATCATGACGATCTCTCTCAAATAAAAAAAAATGATAGTGATGATCAGGAAACTTAAGGGAAAAGATGAGACTAGTTGATGATCAGTGCGAAACGGGGACAGCGATATTTAGTTCAGTTCAGAAAGGAGAAGTAGAAGAAAAACGAAAATAAAAAAATGTAATACGTAAAAGTTTCCTGGAGATTCAGTCTAAGCGGGAGTTTTGCAGTAGAACTGTGATATTTTTTTTCCCCTTGAAACCATGAATTTCGAATTAGTAACATGTGATCTGAGGCGAACACAGTCTACGACAATTCAGAGACATTGAGAAGAGCTTCAAAATCTAGAAAGGTCTAAGGATGGACAATTAGCAGCTGATGGTTTTGGTTGCTCAGGTTGGAGCTTCGCAGGGGGCAAGAAATTAAGCACTTTTATCGCTTTACTGATCCAAGTAGTGCCAAAAGTAGTAGTATCACCATGGGAAAGCAGTTAGGCATTACAGCTGGTGATCTTATCGTTTCGATGGGCAGATGTCTCCTCCGGGATGCTCTTGGCTTGAGTGAACAAGAGCTAAGGCTATGGCTATCCAGATGCAGGAGGGTTGAAGCGTGTCCATGGAGGCCATGGCATGCATAATATATATGTAAGCCAACTCTAGGTGTCACCTCGCCTGAAAAAAAGGCCGCTAGGGGAATTTTATGTTCTCCTTCTGGGATTTCCGGTAGCACACCAACAAGGACTTTCGAGCTCTGAATTTAGTTGACCATCCATTGACAAGAGTGTGAAGCTGAGTGCAATTTTACCACAATTACTTGAGGGTCCAAGTAAAAATACTATCCAAAGTGCCAAGAATGTTCTAAGATTGGTTTAGGGTATAAAATTTCAGCACCATCGATCTCCTCCAGTTCTCTCTCGCCCTCTTTCTCCATACAAGATTACATTGTGTATGATGCTTCGGTCAGTATTCCCAATGTAACGAAATATCTCAAATCTTTGGACAGGGTTTTGGTTAAAAGTAAATCTACACAGTGTTTTGGTTGATACGGAGTAGTAAAATCCTGCTCGGGATCAATAGATGTGCACAGTATTTTGTTTACTAGTAAATACTAAATGGAAAAATTCTAAGAATTTCATAATGAATATGTATCATGTTAGTTCATGAATGTGTTTACAGACTGAACGATGAATTGCATTGCTAAGAGATCCCATCTAGGGTCCAGAGATTGATCTGGAAGAAGTCCTAATCTAGGGACGGACGGCGAACCCAGTCCCCGTCCTTCTGTGAGGAGGGCAAGGAATCAAGGAAAGAGATGACCTGCGATCTCGAGGCTGGTGGCGCCGGTGAGAACAACGGAGACGCTGTCGAGCGGGGCTGGCAGCGATCCGCTGGAAGAAAAACTCCCCCACGACGCCGAGCCACCCAGCGCATCCGTCCTCCTCGGCGCCGCCGCCGCCCCCGACGACTCAACGGTAATTCACGCCGCCGTGGCTCCTCCGCCCCCTCTCCCCGCTGGCTCATGGCCCGGGCCGCCGGCCATGCCGGAGTGAGCGGAGCAGGAGAAATGAAACCCAATAAAAAGATAGGTGGAAATTTGCAAAAAGATTATGGCTTCGCCCGGGCTCGAACCGGAGACCTTCAGTGTGTTAGACTGACGTGATAACCAACTACACCACGAAACCTGTTTGGATTAGACTGTATTTATAGTTGAATATATGGCTTCTCAATGTTGAAGAGCAGAGGAAGGATTTTTCATGACAGACACCTCGAAATAGGGGCCCACCTTCTTGTTGGTATTGGTATTTGATAGCCTGTTTGACCACTCGAGACTAATTTTCATGGTCATAGTACTTCTCAAAGTCAAAGCTTAAAAAGTATGCCTTTTCAATTTTCTCATCATTAACTCATGCATAACTTTTTTTTCCTTTTGCGCATAAACTCATGCATAACTCCATGAAGTGCTAACATATGTGTCAAGGACAAGATAAAAATTGACCGGCTTCCTCGGGGGTTTTATCATGGTTCTTCCTCCTTGATATTGTTTCGGTTTGTTCGCTATGGTGCATTATGTTTTGTACTATGTTTTGTAGATCAGTGAGGTTGGAATAGTTTGTAGAAAACAGAACGTGCATTGCTTTCGTCATTATAGTACATTTCAACAAAACCCAAGTTTATCTAGCTATCCACAACACCCAACCAGAATTATGCATTTGCGCACATGAGACTGTGTATACCAACAACCCCAACAAAAGCTCGTCATATAAGTGGTACATACGGGAAATGGAGTATCCAACAAATAAGGCCCATGGTGCTAGCAATGTACAGATGAGATGATCATAAATCACGCTTAGAAGGATCTGACTGCCAGCATTACACTAGATTATTCAGATGCCTCAACAAGCAGTTTTCTAAAATCAATAAAGGCCATGCGGCAAAAACAAGTTTCGGAAACACTAAACACTAAACACCTAATCAGAGCACTAAGTACAGAGCCGGCGTTGGACGAGGTAGGTAAACACTAAACACTAAACACAGGACGGCACTGGCCGGTTCGTGAGGCTGGTGTTACATGATGGCAACGGTCAGATCATTTGTGTGCCGGCAGCCGCTCACGGATGCGGGTCTGGTCTGTCGACCGGATAGAGTTCATGGGTGCAGCATGCTAGGTGCCACGAGAGATCGTCCACGACAACGACTTGGGATTGACAGCACATGGAAGAAATTGCTTCGCGGGATCGGTGCGGCAAAGATACTCGACCAGCTCCGCGCCGGCAATCGGCATGTGATGTTGTCGCACACCAATTTGTCGGCACCATGAGGTACGCCATGGCATATATTGTTGCGATTACCTTGGTGCAGACAATAGTGGGGAATCTTAAGATGGTTGTGCCGGATAACCACTTGATCTCGATGGCTCATGTCGAGTTCAAGGTGAAAAGTGATGATAGAGGCGAGTTTAGATGTGGTGAAGACTGTGAACCGAATAATCGATGTTTTGCAGCAGTTTCGGCAAGAGGGGGCGGCAACACATGGGGGATTTTTCTTGGTGGTGCTCTTTGGGCACAAAGTGTTGACTTCCGGGGTGTTAACCCTAGGTCTGGCCTTCAATGGTTGTACCTTGCAATGACGGATCTCCTCCTTGTTGAAGGCATTGTATGGAATTCAGTCAAACTTTCTTCGGGGTGAAAACCCATGATCTATGATCAGGCGACGACAGTGTTTATGCACAGCTTCCTTCTTGAAGGCGTCGTTCTTGGAGAGCCTTTTTGGTAGTCCGGGTGTGGCCTACGGTGGTGGTAGTTTCTGCTGCTTCGTTGTTTGTTCGGCAAGGCCTTTTTTTATTTCTTTTTCTTTTGGCTGTGTGCATCCTTGATGTCTTGTGCTCTTGACATCATGTTGTTGCAGAGGTCGGGTGTAATTAATATCTTCTTGGTATTAATATATTCTCTTTATCAAAAAAAAACACTAAACACCAATCAGAGCGCCACCATATATATACAGTTCATGATGATTTGTAGCCAGTTGATCCCACACATGCATAATTCTCGGCTCCCTGCCCAGTCTGCGTGCTTTTGCAATGCTTTGGCTGGACAGCGGTGTCCAACTCCCTCGCCCAACCTATCACACGATTTCCCAATATAAGCTATATTTTGTTGTACTCCAGTATCTCATACTCTATGTAATATGTGAAGAGATATGTGGATCCACTTCATATTTATCCTCAACAAAAAGTGGGAACTTGTGGACGGGTTTAATTAATGTGGGGATGACCTTACTATTTATACTACTAGGATAGCTATTCTAGCTATATACGGAACAGTGTCATATAATCTGGGTGAACCCAACTAAATTTGGCATGCACTTCAGGACAATCATATTGGTAGGACAGTCATAGAACTCCTATGATCAACTGATCGGCACAAGCAAAGCAAGAACACGGTTGAAGATGTTAACCTATGTAATCCGATACGTATTAGTAATACGTATCCTACTCATGTACCGCCTCAATGGGGGCTATTCCCGTTACTATATATGTGCACCGATGCGCCTAGTTCTGGGCATCGAATCACCAAACAATTACATGGTATCAGAGCAGCCTTTTCCAGACGTCTAGCTCAGTCCCGATCGATCAACTCGCCGGATCTCATCTCGCTCAGTTTTTATCGATCGGAAAGACACGTACATCGGCCCAGCTACAGAAAGCCCGGCAGAAACAGCGAACAGCCCGATCGAAGCACAAGCCGACTTTGTCGAAGCATCAGCCGATCGCAGGAAACAAATAGCGATTCAACAAAAACAGAAGAACCAGTCAAAGTGATCCATGGCGTCTTCCTCAACAACAACATCTCTGGCAGCGGCTCTCGGAAGCCCGCCATATGAAAAACTCACGAGAGAAAATTATCTAGTATGGAAGGCGCAAATCTTGCCCTCCCTCCGTGGTGCCGAAGTCATGGGGCTACTCGATGGCTCCGACCCAGCGCCGTCCAAAACCATAGAGATTGAAACAGGAGACAAGAAGAAGGAAGTTCCTAATCCGGCCTATTCAGCTTGGAATACTCGAGATCAAACCGTGCTTGGATTCCTCACAAAGTCCATGTCACCAGATGTGCTATCTCAGGTTCTTGATCTTGAGCATGCTGCAGATGTTTGGGGTGCCATCATTAACCTCTACTCATCGCAGTCTAGAGCCCGTGTTAACATGTTACGCGGTGCACTCACAAACACCAAGAAAATGATATGCCCGTTCAGCAATTTATTTCGAAGATGAAAGGTTTTGGATCGGAGCTCGCTGCCGCAGGAAAAAAAGTTGATGATGATGAGCTGAGAGACTATATTCTCAATGGTCTTGATGGATACTATAATCCTCTTGTTGCGTCCATTAATGCTGTGCCCAATACCTCTCTCACGGATATGTGTTCTCAGCTGACATCCTTTGATTACCGTCAGCGTATGTTGACCGAGAGTGGCCAGCTTGTTGGCTCCTTCACCTCTTCAGCCAATGCCGCTCTCCGTGGTGGATTCTCCTCTCGCTCTAATTATGGTGGACGAGGTCAGATATGCAAAAAATATGGACATCCAGCTAATGAGTGTTGGTGGCGCTACTCGGACAATAATGATGATGACGACTCTCGGCATGAAGAAAAGGGTGTATATGGAGTTGATACAAACTGGTAGATGGATACCGGTGCTACTGATCATATTACTGGCGAGTTAAACAAGCTTCACACTCGAGAAAATTATCATGGTCGTGATCAAGTCCATAATGCTAGTGGCAAAGGTATGAACATTGAACATGTTGGTCATTCTATATTGCATACCCCTCATAAATCTCTTCGTCTAAATAATATCTTACATGTTCCTAGTGCTTCCAAGAGTCTTTTGTCTGCACATAAAATAGCTCTAGATAATGATGCCTTTGTTGAGTTTCATCCGTTTTTCTTTTTTATTAAGGATCAAGCCACGAAGGAAATTCTGTTTAGAGGTCCCTGTCATGGCGGTCTCTATCCTCCTGTACCTATCTCCACGGGATCTCGCAAGCACGCTTTCATTACTATCAAGCCTACATCATCTACATGGCATCGTCGTCTAGGGCATCCTTCTTCGTTTATTGTCCAACAAATTCTTAGAAAAAATAAACTTGCTTATGTGCCCCAAATACATCCTTACATTTGTGATTCTTGTCAACAAGCTAAGAGTCATCAGCTTCCCTATCCTATCTCTACTAGTGTGTCTAATTTTCCTTTAGAACAAATTTTCTCTGATGTTTGGGGTCCCGCTCCCGCTTCTGTTGGCAACCATCAATATTATGTAAGCTTTATTGATGACTATAGTAAATTTACTTGGATATATTTGCTCAAAAAGCGTTCTGATGTTTATCAAGTCTTCCTCAATTTTCAACAACTTGTTGAACGTAAATTTGGTCGCAAAATAATCACCATGCAAACGGATTGGGGTGGTGAATATGAAAAACTTAATGCTTTCTTTCAAAAAGTTGGCATCACTCATCATGTCTCGTGCCCACATGCTCATCAACAAAACGGTTCTGCTGAACGCAAACATCGTCACATTGTTGAAGTTGGTCTTGCATTGCTTGCTAATGCCTCTATTCCTTTAAAATTTTGGGACGAAGCTTTTCTCACTGCCACTTTTCTCATTAATTTGCTTCCTTCTAAGGTGCTAAATTTTGAGACACCCACTGAAAAACTCCTTCAAGTCAAGCCTAATTATGAATCACTTCGTGTTTTTGGGTGCGCTTGTTGGCCTAATCTTCCTCCCTATAACAAACGCAAGCTTGCTTTTCGCTCAAAATGTTGTGTCTTTCTTGGCTATAGCGCCTTGCACAAAGGAGTCAAATGTCTTGATGTGTCCACTGGGCGTGTCTACATATCCCGTGATGTTGTCTTTGATGAAGATGTGTTTCCCTTTGCTGAACTACATCCCAATGCTGGTTCACGTCTTCGTGAAGAAATTCTTCTTCTTCCTCCAAACTTGTCTCCCCATACATCTACTTTTGAGGGTATGCATATTAATGACCACATGCCTATTGTTCCTATTACTGACCATACACAGGTTATCCACGATGAAGATGCAAATTCTGGTTCTAATAGTGAAGACACGACTCCATGCAGTGAAGAAATCAGCTCGCTAGGTCCTGAATTATCTATAACCGATAACACGGAATTTGAGGAAGATATTTCAGTAGATTCTGCCATGGCTCCGACATCCCCACAGTCTAGGCAATCTGCCTCGGATCGGACCCCGCAGCAGCTGGCCGCTGGCCATCCTCGCGCTGCCATGTTGCGCGCCCAGGAACTCTCCAACCCGCACCTATCATCCAGCGACACATCGACCGGATCTTCTGTGGATCCGCCTTCTCCAACACCTACGGCCGGATCTCCTGTGTTATCGGCCAGCCCTGTGTCTCCCGGATTTTCTGTGCCCACTGATCCTGAACATCACCCTGAGGAGCAACCGCGTACACGTCTTCAGAAAGGTACAAGAAAGCCACGAATTTATAAGGATGGAACTATACGCTATGGTCCCACTGCGAAGCTTGGTCTACTAACATCTACAGGAGAACCTAAAAATATTACTGAAGCTCTTGGTGATACTATATGGAAAAAGGCTATGGACGAAGAGTATAATGCTCTCATGCAAAATAAAACTTGGCATCTTGTGCCTCCGAGTTCTCATCACAATATCATTGACTGCAAATGGGTATATCGTATCAAGCGCCGTGCTGATGGTAGTATTGACCGGTACAAAGCAAGACTTGTTGCCAAAGGTTTCAAACAACGTTATGGAATTGATTATGAAGATACTTTTAGCCCAGTGGTGAAAGCAGCAACTATCAGACTTGTTCTTGCACTTTCAGTTTCTCGAGGATGGAGTATTCGTCAGCTAGACGTCAAGAACGCGTTTTTACATGGTGTTCTGGAAGAGGATGTCTACATGAAACAACCACCTGGGTATGAAGATCCTTGTGCTACTAATCATATATGTAAGCTTGACAAAGCTCTATATGGCCTCAAGCAAGCACCACGAGCCTGGTTTTCTCGTCTTAGTTCCAAGCTATATGATCTTGGTTTTATCTCCTCCAAGGCCGACACATCATTATTTATCTATCAAAGATCAGGTACAACAATATTCATCTTGATATATGTTGACGATATCATAGTTACTAGTTCTTCAGAACAAGCAATATCGGCATTACTTGACGATTTACGCAAGGAGTTTGCACTTAAGGATCTTGGTGATTTAAATTTCTTCTTGGGTATTGAGGTTCGAAGAAATTCAGCTGGCCTTGTTCTCACACAAGAAAAATATGCTCGTGATTTAATATCCAAAATTGGTCTGCGTGATTGTAAGCCTGTACCTACACCGTTGTCTGTTGCGGAAAAATTATCTCTGATTGAAGGAGACCCTCTTGGACCAGATGATAGCAAAAACTACAGGAGTATAGTTGGTGCTTTACAATACTTGACATTGACACGTCCTGACATTTCGTTTTCAGTCAACAAAGTATGTCAATATCTACATGCCCCTATTACTGCTCATTGGACTGCTGCCAAAAGAACTCTTCGATATATAAGCGGTACAATCAAACTGGGACTTACACTTCAACAATCTTCGTCAACACTTCTTATTGCTTTTTCAGATGCCGATTGGGCAGGTTGTCTTGATAACCGACGTTCTACGGGAGGTTTTGCAATTTTCTATGGTCCTAATTTAATCTCGTGGAGTGCCAGAAAACAAGCTACTGTATCTCGTTCTAGCACAGAAGCTGAATATAAGGCTCTAGCAAATGCCACAGCTGAGTTGATTTGGGTGGAGGCACTGCTTCAGGAACTTGGAGTTCCCCTCAAAGACCGTCCATGTCTTTGGTGTGATAACCTTGGTGCTACCTACCTATCTGCGAATCCAGTTTTCCATGCAAGGACCAAACATATTGAAATTGACTATCACTTTGTTCGCAAACGCGTAGCCAATAAATCCCTTGATATCAAGTTTATTTCCAACAAAGATCAAATAGCGGATGGTTTTACAAAAACTTTACCTATCAAAGCTCTTGCAGAATTTAGGCGTAATCTCAACCTCGGTGCAGGTTAAGATTAAGGGGGGTGTTAACCTATGTAATCCGATACGTATTAGTAATACGTATCCTACTCATGTACCGCCTCAATGGTGGCTATTCCCGTTACTATATATGTGCACCGATGCGCCTAGTTCTGGGCATCGAATCACCAAACAATTACAGAAGATATATTGGCAGACTAGAGAAATTTTTATGCACTGTCAAGGGCAAGATAAAACTCAACAGGCTTCCTGGGGATGATAATATTCGGTTTTATCGTGAGTCGTCCTCATTGATAATTTTTCAGTTTGTTGGATACAGTGTAATATGTTTTGTAGGTAATGGACGAGGTAGGTAAACAGCTATTCAGGGCGCCACCATACATATATACAGTTGACGATCATCCGTAGGCACCACACCCTGGTTCCCGAGGTTGATCCGAGGCAAAGCTGCTTGCCATCTCATTCGCAAGTATAATGGGCGACGCCCTAATCGGTGTGCGTGCTTTTGCAATGCTTTACCTGGACAGCCGTGTCCAACTCCCTCGGCCAACCTATTACATGATGTCTCAACAGAATCTATATTTTGTTGTACTCCAATATCTCATACTCTATGTAATATATGAAGAAATATATGGATCCACTTCATATTTATCCTGAACAAGAAGTAGCAACTTGTGGACGGGTTAAATGTGGGGATGACCTTCGTATTTATACTACTAGGATAGCTATTCTAGCTATACATGGAACTGTGTCGTATAATCTGGGTGAACCCAACCAACTTTTGTCATGCACTTCAGGACAATCATATTCGTAGGACAATCATAGAACTCATATGATCACGTTGAAGAAATCAACTGACATACTATATAATTTTGCATGCACCGTACATGATAGTCATATTTCTAACATTGTGGCGCGCTTTGACCCACATTTTAATTATTACGACACCTTGGCCTTGCGTGAGAATTATATCTAGAAAAGAAATATAGGAAAGGGCAAGTGATTCGAATACAATCCAATAAAATGAGGGAGCAAATTTGGGGGTGTGACTAACAACCTCAACCAAAATGAGGCATTCCTGGCCATGAGATTGTATGCCATTCTCTACCGCTCTTCACAAAATTTTCACAAGAATGCATCTACACGTTTTTAGTAAACATGGACGCGCGCCACGACCACATGATCAGAGTTCGCTGAGCATCAAGATTGATAGAAAAAGAACTACAAATTTATTCAAGTTCTCGGGGTGACAATACAAAAAAAAATCCTAGAAATTGATACACTTTATTCGCAAAATAAAATACACTATAGATCTTTGCTCATAAATCTCGGGCCTGAAAATGAACTTTCATAAAAGCGAAAATTATTGTTTTGGAAATGCAAAAGTTATGCAGGATGATAATTTTCATATTTTTGGATGCCAGATTGGTAACATGCCTTTCGAGTATTTGGGCATTCCTATTCATTGTAGGAAGCTTCTCAACTAAGAATGAAAACTAGTGGAGAATCGATTTGAGCGAAAATTGGGGGTCATGGGTTGGAAATATGAACTCATACGGGTATCGTTTTATGTTAACTAATTCCGTTCTTACTAGTCTATATATGTTTATGCCATCCTTTTTCGGGATACCAATAGGGGTTTAAAAAATATTAGGTTTCTTTCACTCTCGTTTCTTTTGGAAATTAAGTGATCAAACAAAGAAATATGGGTTGGGAATATGATCTCGTGCTATCTTTTCCTTTTCTGTTAAGGGTTTTGACCCATGTCCATACAATCGTTTTGTACTAGTGAGCTCCTCATTGGATTCGACACTCTTAATTATTTAAAACTGAAAGAGCATAGTGTCCCATGTGTGGCTTTGGTAATTAATGACAATCCTTATTTACTAATGGTTGCATTAAGATATTCTTATAGGTCTTGTCCCTAAGCAAAGCTTGGAGTCCTTGTGTTAGATTCCATAAGATTATATGAAGGGATTATCCAAAGACATAGCTGAGAAGCCTTTTCTCTGTCCAGTGGTAGTACCGAGTTGTGCAGTGGTAGTACCGCTCCCTGTGAGTTGTTCTGCTTTAGCACACCTTGTACACTCGAGGCGGCGGTAGTACCGCGGTTTGCACCTGCTCCTTCCAGGAGCGGTACTACCGCTGGAGGTACCATTGGCGAAGAAAAGGACACTGATATCCCACCAGTACCCGGGCGGTGTCGGCATAGTACTACCGCCAGTACTTGAATTAAATTGAGCAAAGGGACATCGGTAGTACTGCTGCCGGTTACGGTAGTGGCACTACTGGAGCTTCATGGTACCTCTTCCGTGGTACCGCTGAGCACTAGTGTGCAATACACTAGGTACCCCTGAGATGTCAGTGGGTGGTAGTACCGCTATGTGCAGCGGTAGTATCGATATGCAGTTGAGCTTACTGATTGCATGTCTTGAAGAACAAGATGGAGTGGTTATTCATGTCTACCTTCAAGACATCAACATTTTGGATAAATAAAAGAATATACGAGGTAACTTCCCATGGGATTGCATCAAAACAAAGATTTCATATAGCCCAATGAGGATGACATCAATCGGTGATTATCACGAAGATAAGGTTCAAATGAAGATGTTTATAAGAGAGGCTTTCCCATAATTGTTTATGGGGGAGAAATTTGGAAGTTTTCAACCAGAAAAGTGTACTCAAGAAAGGTGGTACACTTGAGGTGATCAAGATCGTCATCATCCAGATCAAGTGGATTGCATAAGGCAAAGGTATGACCTTGATAGGGTTTCTATTTTACCGGTCTCAAGATATTAGTTGGGAGACCGGGTTATAAAGTAGATACCGTATTATCAAGAGGGGCTCTCGAATGAGTAACTTGAACGTATTGTTCGTAGAGAGCTCACACCTTTGCATACTTGGTATCATCTTTCTTGGTTATTAAATGGCTTTTATCTTTGGTGAGGTTGGTGCTTTTCGTGGTATTCATGACAAGCCCAAGTTCATCAAAAACGGATATCGTAGGAAAACCTTATTAGGTTTTTTATGTTGAAGGTTTACCGGTTCTTCCTTTATAGAGAGGTCATGCATCTCCGTATTTGGTTTTACCCTCCCAAGTTGGACAATGAAGTTTCTCTGCATAATCTTTTAGAGCTTGTTGTTGCGATTCCAACGAGCCAAAGATCATCAAAAACGGAGTCAGGATGCAAAAGTATGACCATTCTCGTACCGGGTTCCCGATAATTTTTGGTCTAGAGGTAGTACCGCCCAAGTACCGCGGGGACCTCTCCGAGACGCATGTTTTGAAAGCATGTAGCGGTAGTACCGCTGGGCCCAGCGGTAGTACTGCTACGGGCGCAATTTTCACATAACAGACACTTTTTGGGGCACCTGTTTAAGGGGGATTTCTTCTTCATTGGTCCCCAACGGTTTTGCATGTCTCTCTTCTCCATTGTTGACCTTTCTAGAGCTTTCTTACTCTCAGTCCCTCCAGTGATTCTTTCTTCCACTTGAGGGAAAAGATAGGGGAGATCTAGATCTATTATTCCACCAATCAATCACTCCTCTTAGTGAGGTGAATCCATTGCATCCAAATCCTGGGATTCATTAGTTTTTTTACTTATTCTTCCTCCTTTCTCCCTTCATTGCATTAGTTGCTTCGGTGGGATTTGGAGAGAGGTACTTGACCACTTTGTGTGTTCTTGACATTGCATTAGGTTCATCGGTTTGAGTTCCTCACGGGATTCGTGAAAGAAAAGTTTGTGAACTTGTTACTCTTAGGTGCTTGGTGACTGGAGAGATTGTTCCCCTTGGGTGCATTGAGCACCCTAGAAGGTTAGTGGTTCAATCATCCACCTTGTTGCAAGAAGCTTCGTTGAGAGCCTCCAATTGACTTGTGCAGATAACCTCAACCTCGTGTAAGTTTTGGTCACCGCCTTCAAGGCGACCTCATAGTGGAAATTAGCATTTCCCACACCGGAGAAGCTAAAGGAGAATAGGGTGTGCACCTTCACGCTATTGGAGTGCCTTGGTGACTCCACACCCCTCCAACGAAGATGTACTTTCCTTGGGAAGGAACTTCAGTAATCACATCGGTGTCTTGATACGTCATAAATGTATTCTTAATTTCTGATGTTCCATGTTGTTTACATGTTGTTTCCTACATGTTTGCTATACACTTTATGTCATTTTTATCGATTTTCTGGACTAACCTATTGACAAGATCCCACAGAGCCAATTCCCTGTTTTCTGCTGTTTTTAGTTTCAGAAAAGTTGTTCTAGAAATATTCTCGGAATTGGAAAATTCAAAGTCCGGAGGTCCTCGAATTCCCGAAGGTTCCACGGAGACCCGAAGGTTCCACGGGCCACACCATAGGGCGACGCGCCCCTTGGCCACGCCATGGGGTGGTGTGGGGCCCCCAGGACTCCACCGCCTTTGCCCTTTCGCCTATTTATAACCCCCAACATATCAACCCTAAAAATATACCACTTCGTCCCGAGAAACACGTGAGGCCGCCGTCATCATCATATCGAGATCAGTAGGGTTCTGGAGCTCTCCCCGGCACCCTACCGGGAGGGGAATTCATCACCGGAGGGGTCTACACCACCATGCCCTCCTCCGAAGTGATGCGTGAGTAGTTCATCCCTGTACTACGGGTCCATAGCAGTAGCTAGATGGTTGTTCTCTCCACTTTGTACCTCATGTTTAGATTTCGTGAGCTTGCTCACATGATCGAGATCATCTTTATGGAATGCTACATGTTGTGTTTGCTGGGATCTGATGAATGTTGAATGATATGTCTTCTTATTATAAATCTATCATGTTATATTCATGCATATGTTATTTATGATCATGCATGCTCTCCGTTATTAGTAGATGCTCTAGCCAAGTAGATGCTAGTAACTGCAAGAGGGAGTATTTATGCTTGATAGTGGGTTCATGCCTCCTTTGCATCTATGCTCGAGTGACAGAAACGTGACGGATGGAGGATGTGTTGTTGCCATTAGGGAGAAAACAACAGTGTTTACTTAGTTTACATTGTTTACAGTACACACTTTTCTTACTGCGATAATCTGTTGCTTCCAACTTAATACCCAACGTTTGTTCGGATGATATTCGGAGGGTGGATTATTAGACATAGATGCAGTTGGATGACGGTCTATGTATTTTGTTGTAATGCCCGCATGAATCACATAGTAATCTTTATGTCTTGCATATGCACTACGGTGCAGCCTTCATTTCTGTCAACTGCCCAGCTGTAATTTGTTCACCACGCATGTTATTTATCTTTCACGGAGAGACACCACTAGTGAACTGTGGACCCCGGTCCATTTTCTCATACTCATAATACACACTGCTTTAACACTGCTTTCATACTACCGCTACTGCTTTCATATTGTTTTCCTACTGTTTACCACACCATACGGTTAACCTCTTTGTGTTCAGCAAAACCGGTGACATTGACAACCTCACTGCTTCGTTGGGGCAAAGTGATTTGATTGTGTTGTGTAGGTTCCACGTTGCTTCTGAACCGGTAGTGCGCCCTGCCATCTCAGCTGCTTCAACCTTCTGAAGTTACTCCTTCCTCCTACTGGTCGATTAAACCTTGGTTTCTTATTAAGGGAAAACGGCTGATGTGCTCAACATACCTTCCTCTTGGGGTCTCCCAACGAGTGCAAGATCTGCACCATCAAGCTAATTTTCTAGCGCCGTTGCTGGGGAGGAAGAGAATTTCTTCAAGGGAAGTCTGTCACCTCCAATCATTTTTACTTTGTTATTGGTTTGCTTGTTACTTGCTTTATTATGCTTGCTAGCAATGTTTGATGCCTTTGAAACTAGATCTTATAGGCAAGGTGGGTTCACAGATGAACAAAAAAAATATTATAAGTAACACCGCTTGTAACAAAAAGGAATACACTTATGGGAGCAAATTAATAAATTGCATGACTATGCTAAAAACTTGTGCTCTACTTATAATGTTACTTATTGCTTTGATAAATCTTGATGCTGTAGGAGGTATAAACACCTCCCTTTTCAATGTGAGTATAATGATGATGTTACCATATCTTCTTATGTTATGGGAAATTATGACTTTGATGATGTGGAATAAATTGAGGAATTTATTGCTTGGAAGGGTGGATTCGAAATTACCTATTTGCTTGAAAGTATTGATGATGCACCTTATAAATATGAGATTTATGATATACTTGAATATTGGTTTGATAATTACAAGGATTGTAGTTACTACATACTTCAATATCTTAATCAATTCTCTCCCCCAAATGGAGAGAGTAATGCCTTGTAGGAACCTATGGAAGAAGAAACTGTTGAATCCATAGAAGCTCATTGGATGAAAAAGAGGAGGAGAGTGATGATCAAGAGGAGGAAGAATGGAGATACCCATGTCTACCTCCCAATGAGAGTAACTCTTTAACTCATACATTATTTGATGAAAGTGATGATCCTATTGATTCTTTTGAAATATCCCTTTTTGATGAAACCGATACTTGCTTTACTTGTGATATTGGTACTACTATGAATGAAACGTGTGAGAATGATATTGCTACTGATATTTATGATAATACATGCTACTTGGATAGATCTTATGATAATCTTCTATTTATTCCAACTATTGATATGCATGATAATGAGGAAGTTTGTTTAGAAAATTTATATGATAATGCTCTTGATAATGGTCCTATGTTACTTGATATAATAAATTATAATGCTACCGAAAATAGGATTTCTATAATGTGTTCTATACCTTTTATGAGTGATCAATCATCTTGCTTTGCTATTGCTAAAAGTGGAAAACAAGAGTATCAGATTTTAAATTTTGATCCCACTGTATTTGAACTTGATATGAATTGTGTGCTTTTAGGCCATGATAAACATGCTTTATGTGATAATTATGTTGTTGAGTTTGTTCATGATGCTACTGAAAATTATTATGAGAGAGGAAAATATGGTTGTAAGAATTCTCATGTTACTAAAACACCTCTCTTTTTGTTGAAATTTTGAAGTTGCTCTTGTTCTACCTTCCCGTGATTTCTAGTTTGAGCTTCTTTAATTTATTTCTTTACGAGATTCCTATGCATGGGAAGTGGGTTAGACTTAAAAAAATTTTATACTTGCTTGTTGATGCTCTCTTTTGCTTAATTCATATTTATTATGTGAGCATCTTCTTCACTTGAAAACACTTGATTCACTTTCTAGGCCTAGCTAAAAGACGTTAAAGAAAAGCACTTCTTGGGAGATAACCCATGGTTTTATTTTTTTCTTTGTTTTTATCTGTTTTATTCGAGTCAAGGGGTTGTATACTTCTGTAGAAACTCATTAGTTTCTTTATTTTCATGTTTTAGTTGTGCCAAGTAAATTTTCTGACGAGAGTTGGAGTTGGTTTTTGGATTTCTACGCAGGAAACAGATTTCTGCTGTCCACCGTAAAAAATCGTATAAATCACAGAAAAACTAGAATGACCTGAAATTTCTTACTCTTAATCCCCGGCTAATTCCACAACTTTTTTGTTCTTTAAGGTTTTCGATCTGAGAAACATAAGTGCCCCAAAAAAATTCGTCTTTACAGACTGTTCCGGTTTTGACAGATTCTGCCATTTTTCTTGCATTTGCTCTTTTACGATGTCAAGTGGATTTCTTTGCTTCACGAAACATCAGTGGATGTAGATAATGTTTAAAAGTATCCATAGCACTTGTGCCCGTACAGAACCCATGGATTTTTTATTGTTGCACTAACCCTCTAATGCGAATTACTCTTTGAGTGTGGTGTGAAGGAAGTTTTCAAGGGTCAAGAAAAGAGGGTGATATATGTGATCAAGAAGAGTGCAAGGTCAAAGCTTGGGGATTCCCCCATGGTTTATACAAGCATATTTTAAGAACACTCAAGCATCTAAGCTTGGGGATGCCCAAGGCATCCCCTTCTTCATCAACAATCTATCGGGTCTTTCTGGTGGAAAGGAGTCTTTAGTTTCTCAGATGACTATAGAAAAGCTAGTACATGCAAACTAGGTAATGGAGTTACTGCTTTATTCTGGGAAGATAATTGGCACAATATGATTCTGAGTCAGAAGTTTCCTAGACTTTTTTCTTTTGCTAAAGATAAGCTGCAATCAGTCAAGGATTTCCTGATACGGGATGATGGGTTACAGAATTTTTCACTGCCACTTTCATCTTTAGCACATCAGGAATATTTGGAACTCTGTTATATGATTCAGCATATGTTTTTATCCACTCATCGGAAATATATATGGACTAGTTCCATTTCCAAGAAGGGTTTCTCACCCAGTTCCATTTATCAGTTCAGCTTTACACACATTCCTACAGATATTATCTCGGGATGGTTATGGAAAAGTAAATGCCAGTCCAAGCATAAGTTCTTTGCTTGGTTAATTCTCCATGACAGGATTAATACAAAAGATATGCTAATCAGGAGAAATTGGCATGTTTTTGATACACATGTCTGTGTCCTTTGTGCTTCTCAGATTTATGAGGATTGGAGACACCTCTTTTTCAATTGCCAATTCAGCACTAGAATCTGGATTTTTTTACAAATTCCATGGTTTCCTAGGAACATTGCTGAAGCTCTCAAATTTGCCAAGAAATAGTTTTCGTGACCTTGCTTTGTTGAAATTGTGATCTTAGTATGTTGGGGCATCTGGAAGCAAAGAAATGGATAGATCTTTCATAATATTAAACCTACTTTTAGAGGTTGGAAAGCAATTTTTTTCATGAGAACACCCTTCTTAAGCATAGGGTGAAGAAGGCTACCCTTCCTTTTTTGACATCATGGATTAATTCCCTTCCTTAGACTTTTGGTACATTTGTACATATTGTAAATAAATTTTATTTTTATTAATAAAGAGGGGGCTGTGGGGGTTTCCCCCATAGTAATGGTCTCAAAAAAAATCTATCAGGTCACTTTTAGTGAAACTATATTTTTATTCGGTCACATCGTATGAAGTTTACTTGGAGCGTCTATTTGTTTTTCCTTTGTTTTCTTTTGTTTTCTTTGCTGCAACAGTATAGTTGGACCCTAGAATTCTTTGTTTGGGAGAGAGACACGCTCCGCTTTTTTGTTTGAATACTTGCTATGCTCGTATTCTTAGTTTTTCTTCTAGCTGCTGCAAAATTCCTCTTTAGCTCTTGTTTTCATTGCATCTCTTTTTCAGAGTTGTTAGTTTTAGTAGTGTTATGTGAGTACTCTCATGTCTGCTTGTTGTAGCATTTACATGTTCTGTATGGTGCTTGTGGGGAAAAGAAACTGGTACTTGTGGTACAATTTATAACGGTGCAATTAGAAGCTTGTATAGACTGTGGCTAGAATTTTTCATATCATGCTAGATGTTATTTCAATTCTAAAGCCTTGTGGTTATTTAGTATCATGATTAGCCTCAAATAGCTGAGAGTGTTTAATGTGCCATTGAAAGAATCATGAGTTGTTCTTGTCATATTGAAGCATAAATTTGTGGTGTTCTCATTTGAATGTTTTATTTGGTTGACTTGGCGCATGCTCACACCATGTTTATGACTATAAACAAGTCACTTATAGACTCTATGATCATTTAGTTTTTGAACTTGTGGTACCACTTATGCTTTGATTAATTATTATTATGTCGCTATGCATGATTATGGCTCATATGCTCTCTTGATTTGTCGCTCCCAGTCTTTTGCTAGCCTCCACCTATACTGAGTATGAGCTCGACTCGTGCATTCAACTCCCAAAAATGAAAGTTTACCAACTGTTTCCACCATACCCACCTAATGTGGTCTTTAACTGCCACTCCAAAGTAAATTGCTCATGTGTTACCTTTAAAACTTTCAAAATTACTCATGTTTTGTGCTCCCGTTTTAGCTCATGAGGACGTAAATAGAGAATCTTTATCTCACGTGTTGATTGGACTTTCACACCATGGACTAGTGGCTTCATCCTCTTATCGAATGATAGAAGAGCTGGCAGCGGGGTGCCCAACCCCAAATTAATAACAACAAATTATGTTCACTATTTTTGCCCCTGATTTATCAGTCGAAGCATAATTGTGTAAACAAAAGAGAAAGAGGGATGACCTTCTACCCAGATGCGTCCTTCTATGGGAGCCGCTCTTGTGAAGTCTAGTTGTCTTGTGACGTACTGTATTTTCTATTTACCATTCGTTGACATAAGCATACACCTCTCTAAAAAAATAGACACTCTCCACGGTATGTGATTGTTGGCAGGCACCCGAGGATTCAGTTAGCCATGGTTTGTGTAAATGGATGGGAGGAGTGTCAAGCTTTTATACCTCTGTTTAATAAAATAAAAAGATGTAGCACATGAGAGTATCCATGCTTCCCTCTACGAAGGGCCTTTCTTTTACTTTTATGTTGAGTCTTCATCTTCTAAATTTATGCACAGTTGAAAGAGCATAGTTGCCATTCTGAGTTTTATGTGCATTTGTCCCAGAAACATTATTAATTGATTCATGATGTGTTATTGTTTGTTCTCTAACTATTTGTTCTAGTCTTTCTCATGAACTTTGAAGGTGTCCTGGTATTTATGTTTTCCCCCACTCTTAAGGACTAGCGAAATATCACTTTGCCATGTTTTATCTCTACTTGAAACAAACCTATATCTTCCGTTGCATTATTATTCATGATCTTTTATTTGTTTTACTTCTCATGGTGCAAGGTGATTGCTATGCTTTATTGTTAAAATTACATTTATCATGCTTGTGTTGAAGTTCTATTATATCAGCTTATGCTTTTACATTGTTGATGATCAAGTTTATGTTGGTAGCAGAAATTATGTATTTTTATCGTTTACCTACTCGAGGACGAGTAATAACTAAGCTTGGGGATGTTGATACGTCATAAATGTATCCTTAATTTCTGATGTTCCATATTGTTTTCATGTTGTTTCCTACATGTTTGCTATACACTTTATGTCATTTTTATCGATTTTCCGGACTAACCTATTGACAAGATGCCACAGAGCCAGTTCCTTGTTTTCTGCTGTTTTTAGTTCCAAAAAAGTTGTTATGGAAATATTCTCGGAATTGGAAAATTTGAAATCCAGAGGTCCTAGAATTCCCGAAGGTTCCACGGAGTCCCAAAGAGACCCGGAGGGGGTTCACAGAGGGGCCACACCATAGGGCGCGGCGCCCCCTAGCCGCGCCATGGGGTGGTGTGGAGCCCTGATACGTCATAAATGTATCCTTAATTTGTTTCCTTATTGTTTCCCATATGTTTGCTATACACTTTATGTTATTTTTATCGATTTTACAGACTAACCTATTGACAAGATGCCACAGAGTCAGTTCCCTGTTTTCTGCAGTTTTTAGTTTCAGAAAAGTTGTTCTGAAAATATTCTCGGAATTGGAAAATTCGAAACCCAAAATTCTTAGAATTCTCAAAGGTTCCACGGAGTCCCGAAGAGACCTAGAGGGGTGCCTTAGGGATCCCACACCATAGGGTGGCGCGCCCCCTGGCCGCGCCATGGGGCGGTGTGGGGATCCTCGGCCTCCATCGACTTTTCCCTTTCGCTTATTTATACCCCCCCGAGACGTAAACCCTAAAGATATACTACTTTGTCCCGAAAAACACCCGAGGCCGCTGTCATCGTCATCCCGAGATCGGGAGGGTTCTGGAGCTCTCCCCGGCACCTTCCCTGGAGGGGAATTCATCACCGGAGGGGTCTACACCACCATGCCCTCCTCCGAAGTGATGCGTGAGTAGTTCATCCCTGGACTACGGGTCCATAGCAGTAGCTAGATGGTTGTTATCTCCACTTTGTACCTCATGTTTGGATCTCGTGAGCTGCCTCACATGATCGAGATCATATTTATGTAATGCTACATGTTGTGTTTGCTGGGATCTGATGAATGTTGAATGCTATGTCTTCTGATCATCAATCTATCATGTTATCTTCATGCATATGTTACTTATGATCTTGCATGCTCTCCATTATTAGTAGATGCTCTGGCCAAGTAGATGCTAGTAACTCCAAGAGGGAGTATTTATGCTCGATAGTGGGTTCATGCCTCCTTTGCATCTGTGCTCAAGTGACAGAAACATGACGGATGGAGGATGTGTTGTTGCCATTAGGGAGAAAACAACGATGTTTACCTAGTTTACATTGTTTACATTACACACTTTGCTTACTGCGATAATCTGTTGCTAGCAACTTAATACCCAATGTTTGTTCGGATGATATTCGGAGGGTGGATTATTAGACATAGATGCAGTTGGATGATGATCTATGTATTTTGTTGTAATTTCCGCATGAATCACATAGTAATATTTATGTCTTGCATATGCACTACGGTGCAGGCTTCATTTCTGTCAGTTGCCTAGCTGTAATTTGTTCACCAAACATGTTATTTATCTTTAACGGAGAGACACCACTAGTGAACTGTGGACCCCGATCCATTTTCCTCATACTGATAAAACACATACTACTTTCATATTGTTACTAATGCTTTCGTACTGTTCTCCTACCGTTTTCCACACCATACGTTTAACCTCTTTGTGTTCAGTAAAACCGGTGAGATTGACAACCTCACTACTTCGTTGGGGCAAAGTGATTTGATTGTGTTGTGTAGGTTCCACGTTGCTTCTGAACCGGTAGTGCGCCCTGCCATCTCAGGTGCTTCAACCTTCTGAAGTTACTCCTTCCTCCTACTGGTTGATTCAACCTTGGTTTCTTTCTGAGGAAAACTTACTGCTGCACTCTTCATACCTTACTCTTGGGGTCTCCCAATGAACGTGTGTTCACACGCATCAAGCACTTTTCTGGCGCCGTTGCCGGGGAGGGAGAGAATTTCTGCAAGCGGAGTCTCTCACTTCCAATATCTTTACTTTGTTTTGGTTTTGCTTAGTTTATTTTATTTTGTCTTGTTTGCTTCTGTTTATCAAAAACACACAAAAAAATAGTTCTTATTCTAGTTGTTATTTTTCATCATATTGTTCCCTATGTTTACCCTGAAAGATTTGGGTAGGAAGTGGTTATATACTTGAAAAGGATATCATTAAAGAATTCTTTGATCATGTTAGTAAGCATGATAATTTTGAGGAAAAATCCATAGTAGAACTTGCCCCAAATTATGAGACTGCTGCAACCTCTTTAGTTCACATGTTAGAAGCTAGGTTTGTTAACCTTCATCCCATATTACAACATATGTTCCTCAACTTGAATAACATTGAAGATGTTGAAAAAGGGAACTTTATCTTAGAAACCATGCTTAAAGAATTTGGAGATATTGCTATAGAATCTAGAAAAGTCTTTGATCATTTCAATATGCTTGGATCATGTGTAGATATTGTTTGTTCTCTTGAAAAAACTGAATCTAATAATTAAAAGGAGTATAAAATACCAATCCCTTTTAAATTGGTAGCACTTCATGAAGCCCAAGAGAAGAATTTTGATTGGATTGTTCCTGAGAATTTATTTGATGAGAATAGTAAGCCTAAAATTATAAGATAGGAGCCTCTGAAACTCACTTAGATAAAATGCAATGTATTATTAAGGAATTGTCAAATATTGATTTGAATGCTTCTCCATTTGAAAATACTTGATTCCACTTTTCTGGGCCTAGCTAAAAGGCGTTAAAGAAAAACACTTCTTGGGAGATAATCCATAGTTTTATTTTTTGTTTTGTTTTTCTCTGTTTTCTTTGAGTCAAGGGATTGTATACTTTTGTAGAAACGCTTTTGTATCTTTCTTTTCATGTTTTAGTAGTGCCAAGTAAGGTTTCTGACGAGAGTTGGAGTTGGTTTTAGGATTTCCGCGCAGGAAACAGATTTCTGCTTTCCACCATAAAAAATCGTATAAATCATAGAAAAATCAGAATGGCCTGAAATTTCTTGTGCTTATTCCTCGGCTAATTCCGCAACTTTTTGTTCTTTAAGTTTTTCTATCTGAGCATTGTAAGTGACTCAAAAAATTCGTCTTTACAAACTGTTCTGGTTTTGACAGATTCTGCCATTTTTCTTGCATTTGCTCTTTTGCGATGTCAAGTGGATTTCTTTACTTCACGAAACATCAGTGGCTGTAGATAATGTTTTAAAGTATCAATAGCACTTGTTCCATACAGAACCAATGGAATTTTAATTTTTGTACTAACCCTCTAACGCGAATTATTGTTTGAGTATGGTGTGAAGTAAGTTTTCAAGGGTCAAGAGAAGAGGGTGATATATGTGATCAAGAAGAGTGCAAGGTCAACGATTGGGGATTCCCCCGTGGTTCCTCCAAGCATATTTTTAGAATAATCAAGCATCTAAGCTTGGGGATTCCCAAGGCATCCCCTTCTTCATCAACAATCTATCAGGTCACTTCTAGTGAAACTATATTTTTATTCGGTCACATCATATGAAGTTTACTTGGAGCGTCTGTTTGTTTTTATTGTGTTTTCTTTTGTTTTCTTTGCTGCAATAATATAGTTGGACCCTAGCATTCTTTGTTTGGGAGAGAGACACGCTCTGCTTTTTCGTTTGAATAGGTGTTATGCTAGTATTCTTAGTTTTTCTTCTAGTTGCTGCAAAAATTCCTCTTTAGCTCTTGTTTTCATTGCATCTCTTATTCAGAGATGTTAGTTTTAGTAGTGTTATGTGAGTCCTCTCATATTTTTCTTTCTGTAGAATTTAGAGAGTTTTTGTTAAAGCATGTTTTGTATGTGCTTGTTGGGAAAAGAAACTGCTGCTTGAGATAGAATTTTTAACGGCGTAAGTAGAAGCTTGTATAGACTGTGGCTAGACTTTTTCATATCATGCTAGATATTATTTTAGTTATAAAGCCTTGTGGTTATTTAGTAGCACGATTATCCTCAAATAGCTGAGAGTGTTTAATGTTCCATTGAAAGAATCATGAGTTGTTCTTGTCATATTAAAGCATAAATTTGTGGTGTTCTCCTTTGAATGTTTTATTTGGTTGACTTGGCGCATGCTCACACCATCTTTATGACTATGAACCGTCACTAATAGCCTCCATGATCATTTAGTTTCTAGACTTGTGGTACCACTTATGCTTTGATTAATGATGTTTATGTCGCTATGCATGATTATGGCTCTTATGCTCTCTTGATTTGTCTCTTCCAGTCTTTTGCTAGCCTCCACCTGTACTGAGTATGAGCTCTACTCGTGCATCCAACTCCCAAAAACCAAAGTTTTCCCATTGTGTCCACCATAACTACCTACATGTGGTATTTAACCGCCACTCCAAAGTAAATTGCTCATGTGTTACCTTTAAAACTTTCAAAATTACTCTTGTTTTGTGCTCATGTTTTAGCTCATGAGGACGTAAATAGAGAATCTTTATCTCACCTGTTGATTGTACTTTCACACCCTGGACTAGTGGCTTCATCCGCTTATCCAATGATAGAAGACCTGGCAGCGGGGTGCCCAGCCCCAAATTGATAACATGAATTCTCTTCACTATTTTTTTGCCTGATTTATCAGTCAAAGCATAATTGTGTAAACAAAATAGAAAGAGGAATGACCTTCTACCCAGACGTGTCCTTCTATGGGAGCCTCTCTTGTGAATTCTAGTTGGTTTGTGACGTACTGTATTTTCAGTTTACCATTCGTTGACATAAGCATACACCTCTCTTAAAATTTTCTTCAATACCTCTGTTTAATAAAATAAAATCTCTAGCACATGAGTTGATCCATGCTTCCCTCTGCGAAGGGCCTTTCTTTTACTTTTATGTTGAGTCTCCATCTTCTAACTTTATGCACGGTTGAGAGATCATAGTTGCCATTCTGAGTTTTATGTGCATGTGTCCCAGAAACATTATTAATTGATTCATGATGTGTTACTGCTTGTTCTCTAATTATTTGTTCTAGTCTTCCTCATGAACTTTGAAGGTGTCCTGGCATTTATGTTTTACCCCACTCTTAAGGACTAGCGAAATATCACTTTGACATGCTTTCTCTATACTTGAAACAAACGTATATCTTTCATTGCATTGTTATTCATGATCTTTTATTTGTGTTACTTCTCGTGATGCAAGGCATTGCTATGCTTTATTATTATAATTCTATTATCATGTTTGTGTTTAAGTTATATGATCTCAGCTTACTTCTGCTTTAACATTATTGATGATCAAGTTTATGTTGGTAGCATGTCACCTCAGAAATTATATGTTTTTATTGTTTACCTAATCGAGGACGAGTAAGAACTAAGCTTGGGGATGTTGATACGTCATAAACGTATCCTTAACTATTGGATTCTCCGTGCGTTGTCGCGGGAATATGAGAGTCCTCGATAGATGAAAGTTTTGACCAAACCGTGAAGGTCACTTGTATATTCCGTAAAACTAACATGGATAAACAACTATATATTAATAAAAACCATTGGTGTATGTGTGTATATACAGATTGCTAGTGCGTGCTAGTATCTAATTTAATACCTGAGGAAGTATACATTTAAAAAATCGTTGAAATAGATAGAAATAACTGATATTCTTGATGCATAATTTGGTGCAGGACAGTATGTCGATCAGTGGTCATGCGACCTGTTGACTAATTAAACACCATAACCGATGATGATAGGAGGGGTCTGCCTGCAATGAAAATCAACAACACCATGTCATCCGTATACATCTTGGAATGAGAAAGATTTCAAAGAAAAACAACTACAAATACAAAGATAGAGAGAGGCAGAGAGCGTGTGCCCGGACCATGGACCTGCAGGTGGTGCTGGTAAAATTTTGGTTGCATACTTTTGAAAGGTGATCCTGCCCATTGATGGCCAAGAAGCCACGGATGAGGAGTATATTGCGAGGACCCAGTAGAAGGCACAAAGTCATAGGATGTTGTCAAGCCGACAAACGACGCTTGGTCATGCTGGAGAACAGAAATTGGAAAACTTACCATCGAGGATTATCCGAAGGTCTGATGTGGCAACATGCATGAGATAGTCGCATGTGCTTCCTCCGCCTTTCGTCGGCTGGATATGTGGGATGGTGATGAAAGATCTCACGGAGGCGATCCTTATGAGAAAGTCTTTGTTCTCAGAGAAGCCGGTGCACAGTAGGATTGGGAGAGCAAGGTAACCATACCTTGATGGCATCATGGAAATCGAGCTAATGCGGGCAGAAGCTAAGCCAGATGAGTGCCGGGAACACAAGGAGCATGCTTTTTTTTTGAAATTAGGAGCATGCTTACATGGACATGACAGAAAGGACAGTGAGGCATGATCTAAACACTGTCGGCCAACCCACACCTATGGCTGCCTTTACTATCTTCTACTGCATCTATATATGTTGTCCATCTGAATCACTATCATTGGTTTATGGGAGGCAAAGTTATGTGGAAAGACGTCGGTTACAAACTTGTTATAATTACATCGGTAGTGCAGTTAGCGAGGTCTTTTTAGAGCGCGACATCATCTGCCTCCACTATTTTTTCTGTGGACTAAGCGGGGGAATAGGTGGGACTTAGTAGTAATCTTTGTTTGGACTTTGGAGAGAGAGTAATGGCAGAAGTTTCTAGGTATAACACTAACGTGTAGTTTTTGACCAAGGATGGAAAATAAAATTAGAGACAACACTTACGTGCAGGACATGGCTAAAAGGTAAAAGTAGGGATTGTTATGACATGGCATTTATACATGAGTACAAAAAATTGGTTGGTGGCGTAACTAATGATCGTTGATCTGAAATCCAACGAATAAAAATGATTGGGGTGATGTGGCTGCACCATGTTTGAGCTTGCAAACATTAAATGCATTTTAGTCGGGATGAACTTTATAGATATTATAGATTTCTTATGTTCCATGTCGTGTTCTTATTGTTTCCCACATGTTTGATATACACTTTATGTCATTTTTATCGATTTTCCCGACTAACCTATTGACAAGATGCCACAGAGCCAGTTCCTTGTTTTCTGCTATTTTTGTTTCAGAAAAGTTGTTCTGGAAATATTCTCGGAATTGGAAAATTCGAAGCCCGAAAGCCTTAGAATTCCCAAAGGTTCCACGAAGTCCCGAAGAGACCCGGAGGGGTGCCTCAGGGGGGCCCACACCATAGGGCGGCGTGCCCCCTTTGGCCACGCCATGGGTTGGTGTGGCCCCCCCGCGGACTCCACCGCCTTTGCCCTTTCTGTTATTTATACCCCCTGAGATGTAAACCCTAAATATATAACACTTCGTCCCGAAAAACACCCGAGGCCGCCATCATCGTCATCCCGAGATCAGGAGGGTTTTAGACCTCTCCTCGACACCCTGCCGGGAGGGGAATTCATCATCGGAGGGGTCTACACCACCATGCCCTCCTCCGAAGTGATGCGTGAATAGTTCATCCCTGGACTACGGGTCCATAGCAGTAGTTAGATGGTTGTTCGCTCCACTTTGTACCTCGTGTTTAGATCTCGTGAGCTGCCTCACATGATCGAGATCATCTTTATGTAATGCTACATGTTGTGTTTGCTGGGATCTGATGAATGTTGAATGCTATGTCTTCTGATTATCAATCTATCATGTTATCTTCATGCATATGTTATTTATGATCTTGCATGCTCTCCGTTATTAGTAGATGCTCTAGCCAAGTAGATGCTAGTAACTCCAACAGGGAGTATTTATGCTCGATAGTGGGTTCATGCCTCCTTTGCATCTATGCTCGGGTGACTGAAACGTGACGGATGGAGGATGTGTTGTTTCCATTAGGGAGAAAACAACGTTGTTTACCTAGTTTACATTGTTTACATTACACACTTTGTTTACTGCGACAATCTGTTGCTAGCAACTTAATACCCAACGTTTGTTGGGATGATATTCCGAGGTTGGATTATTAGACATAGATTCAGTTGGATGACGTTCTATGTATTTTTATTGTAATGCCAGCATGAATCACATAGTTATCTTTATGTCTTGCATATGCACTATGGTGCAGCCTTCATTTCTGTCAATTGCCCAGCTGTAATTTGTTCACCACACATGTTATTTATGTTTCACGGAGAGACACCACTAGTGAACTGTGGACCCTGGTCCATTTTCCACATATAGATAAAACACCTACTACTTTCATATTGTTACTAGTACTACTACTTTCATACTGTTCTCCTACTGTTTTCCACACCATACGTATAACCTCTTTGTGTTCAGCAAAACCGGTGAGATTGACAACCTCACTGCTTCGTTGGGGAAAAGTGATTTGATTGTGTTGTGTAGGTTCCACGTTGCTTCTGAACCAGTAGTGCGCCCTGCTATCTCAGCTGCTTCAACCTTCTGAAGTTACTCCTTCCTCCTACTGGTCGATTCAACCTTGGTTTCTTTCTCAGGGAAACTTGCTATTGCACTCTTCAGAGTCTCCCAACGAATGTGTGTTCACACGCATCAGGCCCCCAGGCCTCCACCGCCTTTGCCCTTTCACCTATTTATACCCCTCGACATATCAACCCTAAAAATATACCACTTCGTCCCGAGAAACACCCGAGGACGCCGTCATCGTCATCCCGAGATCGGGAGCATTCTGGAGCTCTCCCCGGCACCCTGTCGGGAGGGGAATACATCACCAGAGGGGTCTACACCACCATGCCCTCCTCCGAAGTGATGCGTGAGTAGTTCATCCCTGGACTACGGGTCCATAGCAGTAGCTAGATGGTTGTTCTCTCCACTTTATACCTCATGTTTAGATCTCGTGAGCTGCCTCATATGATCGAGATCATATTTATGTAATGCTACATGTTGTGTTTGCTGGGATCTGATGAATGTTGAATGCTATGTCTTTTGATTATCAATCTATCATGTTATCTTCATGCATTTGGTATTTATGATCTTGCATGCTCTCGGTTATTAGTAGATGCTCTAGCCAAGTAGATGCTAGTAACTCCAAGAGGGAGTATTTATGTTCGATAGTGGGTGCATGCCTCCTTTGCATCTGTGCTCGAGTGACAGAAACGTGACAAATGGAGGATGTGTTGTTGCCACTAGGGAGAAAACAACGATGTTTACCTAGTTTACATTGTTTACATTACACACTTTGCTTATTGTGATAATCTGTTGCTAGCAACTTAATACCCAATGTTTGTTCGGATGATATTCGGAGGGTGGATTATTAGACATAGATGCAGTTGGATGACGGTCTATGTATTTTGTTATAATTTCCGCATGAATCACATATTAATATTTATGTCTTGCATATGCACTCGGTGCAGCCTTCATTTCTGTCAGTTGCCCAGCTGTAATTTGTTCACCACACATGTTATTTATCTTTCACGGAGAGACACCACTAGTGAACTGTGGACCCCAGTCCATTTTCCTCATACTGATAAAACACCTACTACTTTCATATTGTTACTAATTCTTTCATACTGTTCTCCTACTGTTTTCCACACCATACGTTTAACCTCTTTGTGTTCAACAAAACCGGTGAGATTGACAACCTAATGCTTTGTTGGGGAAAAGTGATTTGATTGTGTTGTGTAGGTTCCACGTTGCTTCTGAACTGGTAGTGCGCCATGCCATCTTAGTTGCTTCAACCTTCTAAAGTTACTCCTTCCTCCTATTGGTCAATTAAACCTTGGTTTCTTACTGAGGGAAAGCTGCTGCTGTGCTCATCATACCTTCCTCTTGTGGTCTCCCAACGAGTGCAAGATCTGCACCATCATGTCTCCTTGTGCTTTGTTTATTTCTCAACCCGAACTTGTTACTTATGCATTTACCTTTGTGATAGCCATCGTGCTTGAATTCATCTATCTTGTTATCACATAGTTGTATATATTTCTTAGCATAAGTTGTTTGTGCACATAGCTTAACCTAACTTGTTTTGGTTTTGTTCTTGATAAATTAAGCGCTAATTTTATTCCGCATTTCTTCAAGTATAAACCTTAATTATTTTAAAGCGCCTATTCATACACCCCCCTCTAGGTGGCATCCTTATACTTTCAATTGGTATCAGAGCAATGTATCTCATTTTTAAGCTTCACCGCCTTGAGAGTAAAGATATCTCTTAGTGAATTAGTGCACAATCCCACTTTATTTCGATGGCACAAACTATGAAGTTTGGAAAATTCATATGCTCGATATTTTTTGGGTCACGGACTCACATAAGGATCAAATTGTAGAGATGGGGTTTTCTCCTGCAAAGGATCCCAAAAATCCAACTTTAGAGGAAGAGAAAAACTTATCTCTTGATTCTCTTGCTATTAATGTGTTTTTCGTACTTGTGAGGCTTGTAGTTATTAAGACGCTCGTTCCTCTCCAAAATTTTCATGAGTTATGGACAAAGCTTCAAGATAAATATGGTGTGTCCAATATTGAAGAGGATGATTGTTCTCTCTCCACTTCCCTTCGTGATGACTTCTCATGTTCATCAACTTCACCAAAATGTGGTAAGCCACAAATTAATGAGATGGTGAGTAGTTATAGGTTTTGCAATAATGATAGTGAGATTATTATTGATTATCCTTCATATCTATATTATTGCAATGCCTCGTCTATGAACTTAAACACAACTATCACAAAAAATAATTTACATGCTTGTGTTAATAGTCCTTGCATATCATGTCAACATTGCTTGTCTAAATATCATGATGGTATGCTTGCTTTATCTTTTTTCCATGATAAAAACGATTGTGTTTCCTCTAGTCTTTGTGTGGCTAACAATGTAAAGTAAATCCAACTCTCTATGGAACAAGGTGTGGACTTGAGTCGTGCATCAAGTAATGATTCATCGTCATCTAGCACCTTTTATCTTATGGCCAAGGATCCAAGTTATCTTCTAGTTTGAACCCCAATATATCTCATGATGATAGATATGAGCAGATAGTAATATGGTTAGCAAACCTTGAAGGTGAGACCAAGGAAAATGTGAATGCTATCCTAGAACAACTTGATGAGGCTAACTCGTGGAGATGAAAAAGGAGGAGATCATCGTGATTTTGGAAATTCAAAATGGTGGTCATTCTAGCAAGGACAAAGATCTTGAAAAGGCTTCTGAGAAAGAGCGTTCTCTTAGATCTTCTCTTGAAGAGAAACTATCTAGCCTAGAATAAACTTATGCTATTTGCGTGTCTAAGCTTAGAAGGGAAAATGAATTATATATTGCTCTTGCTAATGACCTCAAAGCTAAAAATGATGAAGCTTGTGCAACTAACTCTATTTCTTGTGAAGCATCCATATTAAAGGAGAATGTTGAGCTACGGGCTCAACTTAAGTTGCTAACTAACAATTATGGGAAATTGGAAGAAACTCATAAAGAAATATTAAACTCTCATGAGGATCTTCTAGTCTCCCATGAGAGGCGACTCATGAGGCTATTTATTCTAAGATAACATCTTGTGAGAGACTCATGTGGACAAAGGCACACCATCTACTCTAGATGCTATATCGCCTTGTGCTAGTCCTAGTAATTCATCCACTCATAATGTTTTCACATCATGTAATGAATTTCTTTCCATGCTTTGTTGCTCTAATAATGATGCATATAATTCCTAGAGCTCTTGTGTTGATACTAACCATGTAGTGGGAATCAAAGAGCTCAAGGCCCAAGTAACTTCTTTGAATAAAGACTTGGAGAACTGTCATAAAGGGAAGTCCACACTCGACAATATTTTGAGTGTTCAAAAATCCCCAATGACAAGAGAGGACTTGGATTCATTTACAATCACAAGAACAAGTACAATATCTATAAGATTATGGTCCATGAACAAGGAAAGAATTTTGCCAAGATTGTTTGCTTCAAGTGAAAGGTTAGATCATGCCCTTTAAAGAAGAAGCATTGGTGAGAAGCGACAAGGGAAGCGTCCACAAGTATAACCTCGATGTCAACTTCAAGTTGAAGAAAGGCCTGTTCCTAAGAAGACTCAAGATAATGCTCCTTAAGTTGAGAAATCAACAAAGAAGAGTGTAAGGAGTCGTTGTTTCTATTTATGTCGTGAAAAGGGTCATCTTACTTCTGCATGCACTAATGGTACCTTATCCAACCCTATCATAATTGATGATGTGTAATACATTCGTAAGGGTAAGGTGGGAAATGTGTTTTCTAAGTATGTTGGAACTCAAAGTGTTGTCAAGAAAAGAACCATTTGGGTTTCCAAGCATATTGTGATTAACCTCTTAGTATCCAACTTTGTTAGGGACCAAAAAGCTCAACTTGATCAATATGTGTTATTAGAGGACATTGGAGACTTGGCTATATCGTGAAGAATTAAGGGATCTTCATCACTTATATTTTCTCAAGCCAAATCATTTGGATCATCATGTCTTTATCCCTTATCCAATGCTCCTTCTTGCGATAACTTGTATTTAAAATTATATATACATTTAAAGTTGTTTGCCCCTTTGCGTGTGTTGGTTTTGTAGCTTGATTGTGTTTTGTATACTAGATCCCCTGGCGCGGCTTGCCGCGTGCCACCCGCCTTTCACAATGGTAATCGATTGGTAAAAACACTATGATAAACTTCATTAATATAGTGTTTGCCCAGAGCCTGTAACACTGATATGGAGCATAAATAAGTTTCTGTTCATTTTACTGGATACATAGAAGTATTTAGCGATTGACATAACAACATGAAAGCAGAGAATATGAGCAGCTATTGGCAAGCCGCACTCTGAAACATAATACCCATACATAACTAAGTTTTTTGTACAACCCTAAGGCAGTAAATAATACAGTAGCGTAAAAGTTACACGTTTTTGTTCCATCCATCAGCACATCACCAAGTGAGCTCTTTCCATCACGGCGTGACCCGAGACTACAGCAACCAGAGTATAAATCAGCTTGGAGTCCGAGTCTGAGTCGCTGAAGGTCAGATAGCCCTACCAACTTCAATAAGTGAATTCGATTCAGTTTTATATCTCTAGTAATAACCATTAAAAATAATATTCCATTAGAAAATTTCAACCGAAAATTTCCTCTAATCAGTCACAGAGTAAAACAAAAAAGCTTCCCTTAAACATTACTTGAAATTTTGCTTAGATGATGGATAACAGTCCGAGTAAATACCTTCCCAACTTGTGCTTCAAACCTAAGTACATCAATACTTCGCATAAGGGAAAGATGGCAACTACAGAATATAAAATGTTATAGATATAAGAAAACACGTCGATTAACTGGGCATAATGGACCACTAAATAAAATTAAGGCGAAGGCAGTAACCTGAAATAAGCTACATTGCCCATGAGCTAACCAACTGAACGTACAAAAGTAGAAGCCATGCATAAATCGACTTTTCTCTATGGGATTTTCACCGAGTGCAGTAAAAGTTGGAAATAACTGGCCAGGAGTGGATGAGATCAAACCAGAAGGCAATATCTGAATATATGATCCAATTTAGGAACCACAACCGTAGCACAAAACGTGCATAACTACATGATTATTGATCAGAAAAGAAAGATGACATGATTTGTTTACCCTTCGTGCTAAATGCATTCAGCATATAGGATGCAATTGGATCAGAACGGTTTATTTTCAGAGAATAAAAAACATTGAGAGGGAATAAGAGCTGCGATATAGTCTTCACATCCAGATTCTCATACTTGCATGTGGCTATAGGATTTATAACCAAAGCAGCAAGATAAGTCTAAAATTTTTAGGTTTCCTATCAAATAAAGAGCAACAATTTGGTCGTCAAAGAAAAAGAGTTGTTATATGTCTATTAGGACAGATGCACGCAAATGGCGGACAACACAAAAATAATAGAGTCCTGACAATTATCTCCTAGCCCAGCAGGCATTGCACCACTATCATTTGCACCAACATAACAGATTTGGTACCTAACCAAATTTATATGGTTCAGAAAGTTTTCGCTTAAGAAAGCGGAAAAGAATTAGCATAAAGCAATGCTAATTCGCATAGCAAACTCAATTGGAAGGAACAGAGCATCAAACCAAGGAGCCCATAGATATTTCTAAAATGAGAACAAAGTGGAACCAATAAAACCTATGAAACATGCAACTGACTCAAAAAGGACAAAACATACCATAACATGTGTAAAATTTAAATAGAACAGTGGCACAACTATCACTGACCATCACATGGTAACTCTGCACAGATTATGTATAATAGCCTAAATAGACCTTCACGGTTTGCATCCCAAACCCAATCACACCGAGCCACATAACGCAATAAGGGCAAGCTGGCAACAAATCCTACATAAACTTACACCAAAGGGCAACATTTACCTTGAATAGAGCCAAATCTTAAATCCAGCCAAGCAGTGAACAAAATGAAACCACCCACTCCCGAACGTGATGGCCACAAAATGAAAATAGGATGAATTTCTAGTGACGACTGGTGAGTAACTGAGTATATCAACCAAGGCTAATGGTTGCTGCTTGCCTCATTTCCTTTGAATACACAATTAATTAATGCAAGCAGCAACCCTTAATTTAAAGTCATTCCACAAGAAAGGAACCAAGGCTAATTTAAATACACCATAGAACTTACAATTATGAAGAGTAAGATTATCAACTATCTGATTATGAACATGTCAAGGCTATGTCAGATGGTTAAAAAAAACTCCTTTTTTTCATGGCCTGAGATGATAAAGTACAGATGAAACCTCAGCCAACCACCAAACATCATATGCCTCATATACCAAAAACTAAGTAAGTTCTCGGTGGCATCTATGTGTTATGGCATAGTCATACCAAGGTGATTTACTATTCGAAGGCATACAACAATAAATACAAAGGTTACTGGTCCAGGATGTACCTATGAATATTGTAAACCACCACAAACATTCTCCGTCATTGGTTGTGCAGAAATGTTTGCATCAACGTATATTAAAAAGTTTTGGTCATTTTGATCTGCCAAAGAAAAAGAAATACATGATTGATTTATTTATCTCCCCACCAATGTCTCCTTTCAAAAAGTAGGAATTGACCATCCAATTTCTGAAATTGAAGGAACTGAATAAACAAAGTACATAAATGTACGTAAGAGAGATGATCTGGTAGGAAGAATAAGGCATGGTCTTTATTTCGATGGAAAGAGGGCATGATATTTATTTAGATGGAAAGAGAGATAATAGAAATACTATTTGAGTCCAGTAAAGCTTGAAATCATCCTATGCGGTTGATGAGTACAAATTGGTCTGCAATAGTTCCAGATCTTCACAGAAGAATACACGACCTAGTTTAGGAACAAACATGTGTAGCGTTTAAAAAATGTGTGCTCAGCCGCAATATCAATTCTCCAAATAAGACCCAACCATGTTTTATTATATCATGTAATTTAGGAGGACAACATAGAGAACATATTGAACATGAACTGAAAAAAGTACAAATGATCAAGTACCTGCAAGAAGTCAATCTAGCTGGTGACTCCATGGTCAACCCTAGACGGACTCGTGACAACGGCATAAGGATAATCCTTCTAGGTGAGGCGACAAACCAGGATAGAGCTGACGCACCACATGAAAAACCAGTGATAAGTTAGTGCTGCCCTTTAAATTATGGACTATATATTAATAGGAAGATTTTGTACGGGAGAGACATTTAAAAAACAAAAGCATGACAATACAAAAAAAATTTGCTTCAATTATCTGTCAGAAAGCCATTCAGTATCCAAATAATTTGAATCATTGCAATCATCCAATTAAAAGCTTGGAGCATATGACACCAGTGACTTATTCTAGCGAATAATATTGATGTAACTACAGTTTTACCTTGAACAACATCTGTTTGGCGGTGGGCAAATAAACGCATGCTTGAATGGCTTTGAGGATGCACCCGGGTTAAAGAGACAGAACAACCCAGGAATCGGGAGCCCCATGTAGTAAAAAATCCGCATCCAATGCTGCCAAACATGAAACAATCATCTCAGATAAAATAACCATTGTCCACAATTTAGCCATCCCCGCCGATTACATGAAACAATCCTTCACAGCTTTACTGATCATTAGCAAACACACAATTACAGGCTAATGATTATCAACAGAACTTTCTTGCTTATCCGAAATTCCATATTGATGCTAATAAACCAACTAATAGTTACCTAGGATCTTAGCACCTCTAGGATGATAAATGGGAACCTGGTAGTCTACATAGACGCATAAGTCACCATTTTCTGAATTCATTTTCAGAGGAGGAAAATGGTGGTGAAAGGTAGAGCATATACCTTACTATGTGCCTCGGTGTCTCTCCTCAGAAAAATAGAGTCCGTAGGATTTAGTACACCTTGATAAATGAAAATCCATGAGTAATAACACCAAAAGGTTCAAATTGAATCATATAGAGCATAATAGAAACACATTCGAGAGGAACACACCTTACGAATCCAAACTGAAGGAATCAATAAGAACACATGGGAGGGAATTGAAACTGAGATGTATGCGTTCATCCTAACCATGAAAATAAATTAGTAACAATATGAATCGAAATCTGCCATTGCATCTATGCCATGAATTTATCATAAATCACAATGGAGGTCTTTGGAAGAGAAAGTGTAGATCTTGATACATAGCGATAGTGTGAAGATGGGGAGGCTGCCGGCGTTGATGTTTGCTTGCCCAAAAACAACTATCCTCGCCGGGATCTAGCTCGCCACCGTGAGCGCCGCCGCCGCAGTTTCCTCGTGCATCTCTCCACAATTCATGCTCGCGCTCGTGGTCCGCCTGCTGTTAGGGGGGAAGAGGATTAGAGAGTGTAGAGAATAGGAGAATCGACGGCAGCGTACCTCGGCATGTCTTCCTCGCCTCCATCTTTGGAGCGGCGGCGGCAGGCGGAGCACCGGCGCGAGCGGCGACAGCGAGTGCTTGCGCCTGTGTAGCCAGCTGCTCCTCCCGGCAACGGCACGGCGCAGCAGTGCTGCGAGAGCCAGCTGCTCCTCCCAGCGATGTCACGCGGCGGCGGTGCGAGTAGCAGTCTGCGCTGCTCCCATCGTACATCATCACCTCCGCCCAGCGATAGCGCGAAGCGCGGCGGACTGGCGCTGCTCCCGCCGGCCACCAGTTGTTCCTCTCGGAGTGGGAGAGGAGAAAGCGCGGGAAAGGGTGGAGAGGAGGGCAAAGTTGGAGGGGACGCGAGTGCGGGAGGAGCGGAGGCGGCGACTACGGCGCAAGGGGATTGGAGGAGGAGGAAGACACGGGATGGAAGCTGACGAATCGTGGATATTTTTGGCATGGCTAGGGTTTTGACCAGGCTAGAGGCCAACCACGCCCTGCTCCCTTCCTGCGTCGTATGCCAAAATGTAACCACACGGACCATCTAAATTGGCTGAGATGTGGACCAGCCCAAGTACAGGCCCACAAAACAGCGTGTGAGACGAGTACAACTCGGCCAGTCCACAACCTATCAGGACCTCGCGCGGAAATAACCATCGAGACTGGCCCTGTGAAGCGGTACCTAGAAAGCAACCCAGTAGCCTCTCTAAAATGGGACCCACTGCGTTTGGACCCAGGGGTCAGCGACCAATATAGCAGCCAAAGAAAGTCAACCAGTGAACGGACGGTTCAGATCGCGCTGTAACTCTTCCATCCGACGGCCGAAAATCCCTAAGCTCCGAGGAGCCTCCTTGGGGTCTCACCGTTTACCTCTTTAGATGTTGTGCATACTACTTACTTATCTTGAGTAATCTAGTATTTGTTTGTTGGTTAGCACAACATGTACATGTGAGTTTGTGTTGAGCCTTATTGCATCTTTTTTTTTTGGCTCTTTTGAGTGATTGATGTACTATCCCATTTTGTGGGAGTGATATGCCTTTGGTACTTCACAATCATAAAATGTGTATACTTGAGGAATACCACTTAGTGTGGATACTTCATTATTATATAGTATCTATGTGGTATATCATGCTCGTGAGAAATTCAAATTCTATAATGTATATTAATTATCTCTAGTTGATCTTTGTTTTCCTCTTGTTATGAGAAAAGAATTATCACATTATGGGGGACTAATAAAATTTGTGCATATTACAATCATAAAGAATGTGAACATTTGAGGTTTTCCCACCTAAACTTTATATGTTAATTATCTTGTTCCTAGGTGGCATGTGTGCTCAAACAAGTTTCGATTTACATAAATGATTTTATTTGGTTATCTTTTGGATCTTGTTTATGAAAGAGCTTCTTGGTGCAGTTTTCCTCAAATATGCACCAGTATGTATTATTTGGGAAACCAATCACTCCATGATATATTAATCAGTGATTTGCATGATCATTCGAGTATTGAAGCCACCAAGAATCTCTATTTATGCATGGTGTTTTAATTACTATCTTTTGCCATATATTTTTTGTTTTGAGAATATGATCACGAATATCTATGTACATACCACCGGGAAATAACTCCTTACTCCTTTGTCCTTGAAAAGTGACAATCATATTTATGGTATAATTGATTGATCATATTTACTTTGGCTCTTGCTTTTGTATGCCATACTTCTTGCCGAGGATTTGATTTGTGCTCTCTCTCTCTTGTTGTCTTCCTTGCCTATTGAGAATTCCTAATTTGTTTAGTGTTTTAATTGGTAAAGGAATAGAAAGGATCCCACTTTAATTGGTAAAGGAAATGCAAAATTAAATAACGCACAAATCATGTGGGAGCTTTCCTATATTATTTAGAACACTAGTTTTCTTAATTTGTCTTTAGATCTTTTTCAGTTGGTATTTAATCTTGTCGACGTGTCTTTATGGAAGACAAATCTTCTCGTCTTGGTACTCTATGCCATCATGAAAAAGTTTAGAGGGTTTGGTTTAGTTGTTGAAACCTTGCTATTTTTTGGCATATTGTTATCTTCTCATGGTTTATTTTAAATTTGTTTCTTTCAGGTATTGGACATCTTTCATTGATAAATCTTTCCTTTGGTGTCTCTTTTGGAAGTTAAATATCTCGTTTCTTGTTGTTTCTTTTATTTGGTTTCCTCGAGTTATAATTTTTTCTCTTTTAATCTTAGTTTCACTATGTATATTTTTCCAATTGGTATCTTCTCAATCATGTGTTTATTTGAGTCGGTTTCAATTGGTATCTCTTCTCATGTGTTGTTGAGTTTTGGAATCAACCACGTGTTGGTTCCTCTTTTTCTTAAATCATGTGTTGATTTGGATCTTTGATATAATATGAACAACCTTATTTCTTGTCACACTTTTGTGTTCCCTCTTGACTTACTTGTTACTTTGTCCAAATTGTACCTTGTTTGGTTCTTGAAAGTCTTTGCATGTATATTTACAAATCTATATGTTATGGCATGCCTACTTTCTTTAATCCAATATATAGGGTAAACTCCACCATATCCTGAATCAGATAAGATGTGCATTAAATTCAATATCATATCAATATGCACATATTTATGTGGAACTTATCCTATGTATTGTGATTTGTCTAACTACTTCGGACCGAATGTGCTTGGAGACCATTTTGTACTCAAATTTTCTTTAGGTACATTTGAGATGCATTGGATGCTTGCCTCATTCTCAAGGAATGTGTTGTCACCATATGCTTATTGGAGTCAAGCTAGGATGATGGATTAAATAGTCTACTACAACATCACCAATGGCATCTCGGTAACAAGTATCTATCTCATGCATACTTTTCTTGAATTCAACCTTTTGTAGGTTGCATCTTGGCATGGAAATTCTTTATTCCCAAAATTATTCTCCTTTTGTGATACTTATTGCTTCTATCAAAACCTTGCAACTATATTTTTTGCCTTTTTGATATTTGTGATGTATTTTATGTATTTGTGGTGGAAATTCATTTATATCCTTTGAAACATAAATTTGAGCTATGTGTTATGCTTTCAATAAAAATATCTTATTGGTGTATTTTTTACTTTCTCTTGGATATCTTGTTTTTCACTTTTGTAACTACTTTGTACATACTTCTTTGTGGATGTATATCACCACAATTGTTGTCTACTTAGGACGTGTTTGTTTTGATCAGTGGTAATGCAGATGTAATGGGTAACAGATTACACAGCGTGATAGCTCCTGGCTAGAAAAGCCAGATTTTCTTTGGTTCCAGCTGTGTAAAGGTAATACATCCCTGCTCGTTTAGACATGAGGTGCGGATGTAGATAGCTCGATGATGAGGAGGTCCTTGCTGAGAGAGAGACAAAGATCTTTGGTTGCCAGGATCTTATGTTGTTGAGGTTGAGGAGGTCGTCGGTCAGGTCGAGTACGCCGTCAGCAGGCTCATCGACCGGTAGGGGATCTAGGAGAGGGTGGAAAAGAACCTTGGGGAAGGGACAGCCTGGTCGTTGAGCTTCTGTCTTGGACAAGCTTGTGGCTGGATCGTGCAGTTCGTCAGGTAGCACTAATAGGGAAACCCCTACCGCCGGCGCGCCATATTGCTCTATCGCCGCCGTGTTGGCAGGCGCCGGCAATGACCATGCCGGTGGTAAATATTTAGCGCCGGCGCCCTTGTTCACCGCGCCGGGGTAAGTCATTTAGCACTAGCGCGCTAGTTCACTGCGTCGGGGGTACGATTAGCGCTGGCGCTTCCGTACTGTGCGCCGGGGGTAGGGGTGGGTTGTCCCTGGCGCAGTAACCGCGCCAGTGGTAAGTCTAGCATCTGCGCCGGAGGTAAGATTTGATGTTTTAAAAAAACGTATATACGGTGTTTATACTGTTACAAAAAATAGCAGTAAAACAGAAAGTTGCGAAGATACGGATGCATACACAAAACAAGTAGCTAATACTCATATATATCACACACGAATATAAAAAGTCTCAAACACAAATACAAACTATCGAACTGGAGGCATACACAAAACAAGTAGCTAAGACATCGATGATGGAATACAAAGTGATGGATACAAAGTGTCGGAAGATATCTAGCTAAGGAGACATCGATCTAAACTAGAAGATAGAATAGAAACGCGAAAATGATGAGCATCATCGTGACGAAGATGGTCTTCATCCGCTTCCCTCTCCTCTCGCCCGCTAGATATGTCTCTCCCGCTAGATAGCTCGCATATCGAGCTTGTGCCTCCACCATAGTGGTGTACCCCTTGTAGATGTTGCCACTAAACCGGTGCACCTGTCTCCGGCAAGCCTCCCAGTCGTCGTAGACTTCGGGAACATGTCCCCGGTACACGACATAGAACATCATCTATTTGGACAAGACAAAAGATACATCAGTAGACAAATCATATATGCAACAAGTATATGAAACAACGTAGCAAATTCAAATATGAAACAAGTATATGCAACGAGTTTAGGAATGCCATATGGACTGAGAAATGAGTTTTCTTACTCTAAAGATTAGGCTTTGGCGGGAAGGGGCGGTAGCCGTCTAGCGAGTTGAATGGCTGCTTGTCACCGTATGCCTCTAGGCGGGCTTCTATCTCGTCACACTAGTAGAAAAAAGGCCTACAGTCCCGGTTCGCCAGGCCCATTAATCCCGTCCGGGCAACCGGGACTAGCTACGCGCGACTAAAGGCCCCCGCCTATAGTCCCGCCACTTACGGACTGGGACTAAAGGCCCGTCCACGTGGGCGGGTGGCGGAGCCGGGAGGCGGAGGACATTTAGTCCCGGTTGGCCACATGAACCGGGACTAGATTTATTTCGTAATTTTTTTAATTCATTTGGTTTCTAATTATTTTTCTCACCTTTTTTCACTCCCTTTTTTTCTTACTCATGGTCAAACTTCCCGCTCGGTCACCCATCCTCCCACTACTCTAGCATTAGCACGCTTAACTTCCGAGTTCCATCCCGTCTCGAATCCAAGTGTTTCTCACGCATGTATGTGATAGTAGTATCATATCAATCTTATTAACATGTTGGTCGATGCCACATTTCTTTATTGTTTGAATTTCAAATAAATCTTTTAATAAACAAAAGTAATGATGTAATTAATAATTTTGAATAAATACAAATAATATATCAAAAAATTAAGAAAAATAGAACTAATTCATTTTAAAATCTTAAAAATACAAATAATATATAAAAAATGAAGAACAATAATACTAATTCATTTTAAAATCTTAAAATACAAATAATATATCAAAAATGAAGAACAATAATACTAATTCATTTTAAAATCTTAAAAATACAAATAATATATCAAAAATGAAGAACAATAATACTAATTCATTTTAAAATCTTAAAAATACAAATAATAACAATAATACTAATTCATTTTAAAATCTTAAAAATGAAAATAATATATCAAAAAATGAAGAACAATAATACTAATTCATTTTAAAATCTTAAAATGAAAAGAATATATCAAAAATGAAGAAAAATAATACTAATTCATTTTAAAATCTTAAAAATACAAATAATATATCAAAAATGAAGAAAAATAATACTAATTCATTTTAAAATCTTAAAATGAAAAAATATATCAAAAATGAAGAACAATAATACAAATAATATTCATTACATGCATAGAGTCGATCACACATAACACAAACATAGAGTCGATCACACATAACACAAACATAGAGTCGATCACATTCATAACATAGAGTCGATCATATAACACAAACATAACTTTCACAAAAGATACCCATTACATATATATACTAAGATACCCATTACATGCGCGCATATATCTATGGCTCCGCCGAGTAGATGCGGAACAATTCGTACGAGACATATGCATCTAGGGCGGCATACTTGACGTTCGTCAAGTCCAGTGCGGTCTTCTCCCAATAACGGTGATTCTTCGAGGGGAAATCAGTCTTCATCCTGTCGTAGCCCTGGTGGATGAAGGTAGTTGCCATGACAGCCATCCCGGTTTTTGGCCCGTTCAACTGGATAAGATTCTGAAGATCAATGTAGTGATCTTCAGGAATCATAATACCAATGCGCATCAACTTCACACGGTCTTGCGTGATGTCAACGCTGCAAAAGTCAAACCCCATGTTGACAAGAAAATCAACAAGGGCCGGACAATTCTTGAACTACTGCAACAACAAAAATAGGATATGTGTTAGATATGTTGCAACACATGTATTCTTCACATGCAACAAAAAAATCGAATTATGCAAGATTGTACGGGTGCTTTACCTTGACCATTGGAAGATCAACATGGACTGCTTGAACGCAATCTGGATGACGGCAACATCCCTCTGATTCGCCGTGTACTCCAGATCGAGCCCAAAGAACCGGTGTTCATCGGGAGATGCATGATAGAGCCCGGTCAAATAACCAAGAGCCAAGGGCAGCCTCTCGGAACTGTTGGTGTAGAGCACGTCCAGAACCTTGCCGCATGGTGTGGGACCTTCGTATTGCTGCCAAACTGCTTCAGTCATTGCGTGTGTGTGCTTGGTGGATCGAGAAGAGATGAGGAGGAAGAAGAGAGTACAGTACAGAGAGCGAGAGGAAGAAACAGAGAGAGCGAGTGGAATGGCGCCCTTCTGCCTCGCTCGCGAAATAAAAACCGCCGCGGGGGAGGCGAGAAGTTTGATCTTTAGTCCCGGTTGGCCACGGGAACGGGGAATAAAGGACCAATAGTCCCGGTTGGCCACGGGAACGGGGAATAAAGGACCAATAGTCCCGGGCGGCCAGGTCAACCGGAATTAATTCCCTCCACGCGCCGCAACGCGCTTCCCAACCCGCGACATATGACCTTCTGTCGCGGGTCTCCTCCCGACCCGGGACTAAAGACTCATTAGTCACGGTGCGCGACGTTTGGGGACTGATGCTGGCGTACCGAAGGCCTTTTTTCTACTAGTGTCATTCATTGGTGGTATGTGACCGGCGAAGAAGAGGCCACCCTTAGTGACGACATCGTGATGGATTATTGTGGCAATATGTCGTTGGATGTGACGAAACTCATTTCTCACTGTCTCGCTAGGGGCGTTCGCCATGTCGATGCCTCGTTTTTGGAGACTAGATGGCAACAAGAGGTCGTTTGCAACCTTCACGAACTCCCTCATATGAAGGATGGTGTACCAGGCGTCCATCCCACTCTCTGGGTGCAACTGCTTCATGCAGGCAAACTTGGTTGTGTGGATGCACGAGAGGCATCCTCGGCTGGTTTCTTTCCTTACCGTGATGGGACCTGCCTTGGCGGCGAATCCGGTGAGAGCTACGTCGAGAATAGACTTGAGGGTGGTGTAGTTCTTCGGCTTGGCACTCCCTGAGTCGAGATAAGTAACGTGCGAATGCCGCGGGAACATGACCAAGAGGACACAATACATGTCTCTGTGCAAAACAATCCATGCGCCATCCTCAGATTAATTTTCTCACACATGCAAAAGAGTGATGGAAATATACTAAAGAATGTAACGATGGCTAGCGATCGATTTTAAACTTACTCGGGGAAGTATGGCATGAGGAAGGTTTCCTTAGTATGATTCACCACCAAGAAATCCTCGATATGCTTCGTGGCAATCACTCGGTCCCGTGGGTTGGCCAAGACGCTTTCACGCATGTAGTAGGGGTCCATTATCGCTACGCCCGGTGTTCTCTCTTGCATGATATCGTGCGCCATTTTGAGAGCTACGAGACGCACGAAGGTTGGGAAGAGCCGTTTCAGATGGAAGACGTTGAATAGGTCATCAAACCTGAGAAAGAACTGCTCTGCGGGGTATTTCTCCACAAAGCCCACGCCGAGGGGCACATTGACCACGTGGAGCACGTATGAGGAGGAACGCGACTGCATAAGTTCCCTCTCCTTCTGCAGAGCACCATCAGGAACGCTCCTCATGTCCCCGGTCAAGAGTTTGACAAGGTCTGGCGGTAGCATCGGCTCACCCAGAACATGGTGCTGGCGCCACTTGTCGGGTAACTTTTCTAGAACCCGAGGTGGTAGCAAGAGATCTTGGCGAAAGCACAGGGATCTTGGGGCAGATGGAAAGGTGTCTAGGGGAAGGTAGATAGATATGGATGGGGATGGATGCGGCTGGCGGCGGGGACAGATGCCGGTGGCCGGTGGAGAAATTGCTCGCGGAGGAGACCGAGAGAGGTGTTGGAGCATAGGAGATCATGGAGGAGGAGATCGGGTAGGTAGACGAAGCTGGCCCAATAAGGTAATGAGATTCCGCGGGGGGTGGGGGTGATGGCTAACGTTGGAATACCGCAAGTGTAGGGTGTGAAGAGTGCAGAGGCAAGTTTTTCCTCAGAAAGAAACCAAGGTTGAATCGACCAGTAGGAGAAAGAAACCACTTCTGAAGGTTGATGCAGCTGATGTGGCAGGGCGCACTACCAGTTCAGACGCAACATGGAACCTACACAACACAATCAAATTACTTTGCCCCAACGAATCAGTGAGGTTGTCAATCTCACCGGTTTTGCTGAAAACAAAGAGGTTAAACGTATGGTGTGGAAAACAATATTTGTTTGCAGTAGATGAAAAGAGAACAGTGATGGCAGTAGGAAAACATCACGAACAGTATGAAAATAGTGATTGCAGTGGTTTTATTATCAGTATGAGGAAAATGGATCGGGGTCCACAGTTCACTAGTGGTGTCTCTCCAAAACAGATAGATAGCATGTTGGGTAAACAATTACAGCTGGACAATTTAAAGATATAAGGCTGCACCATAGTGCATATGCATGACATGATGATTACTATGTAATTCATGAGGGCATTACAACAAGATACATAGACCCTCATCCAACTGCATCTATGACTAATAATCCACCCTCAGAATGTCATCCGAGAAAACCTTGGGTATTAAGTTGCAAGCAACAGATAATCACATTAAGCAAAGTGTGTAATGTAAACAATTACATCATCCTTAGACAAAGCATTGTTGTTTTCTCCCTAGTGGCAACATCACATCCCCCACCCATTTACGTTTCTATCTCTCGAGCATGAGTGAAAGGGAGGCATGAACTCACTATCGAGAATAAATACTCCCTCTTGGAGTTACTAGCATCTACTTGGCCAGAGCATCTACTAACAACGGAGAGAATGCAATATCATAAATAATATACACATGAAAAGAACATGATAGATTGATAATCATTGGACACGGCATTTAATATTCATCGGATCCCAGAAAACACAGCATGTAGCATTACAATAAGATGATCTTGATCATGTAGGGCAGCTCACAAGATCTAAACATGAGACATAAAGAGGATAGACCAACCGCCTAGCTACTGCTATGGACCCGTAGTCCAAGGATGAACTACTCACGCATCATTCTGAAAGCGGGCATGGTGGTGAAGAGCCCTCCGGTGATGATTCCCCCTCTCGGCAGGGTGCCGGGGAGAGATCATGAACCCTCCCGAACTAGGGTTGACGATGACGGCGGCTGCGGATATTTTTGGTGGAAAAGGCTCGAGTACTTAGGGTTAAAACTTCAAGGAGAATTTATACGCGAGAGGGCAACGTAGGTGGGCAGCCAGTGGGCCACACCACCCCTAAGAGCGCCCACCCATGGTGTGGGGCCCCTGTGGCTCCCCTCCAGGTCTCCTCTGGACTCCATATGCGCGACAACTTTCTAAGACTTTCGGGCTTCGAATCGTCCAATTCCGAGAATATTTTGATACGTCCATTTTGAAGCACTATTTGATATCGTTATTTTCTATTATTCATCGATATATTTCATGTTATGATACATTACTTATGTTATTTCATCTTATTTTGCATGTTTAATAATTATGGGAGAAGATACACCAGAACCAGAAATCTGATGGAAAAAGCACCATCGAGATACCCTATTTCAGAAGATCAGAAGAAGAGGGCGGATACCGGAGAAGTCTTAGAAGTACCAAGGAGGAATCTAACCATAAGGGCACCTGGAGGGGGCCACTAGGGGGGCACACCACTAGGCGGCGCGCCTCCTTCTTGGCGTTCCTGGGGTGGTCTGACCCCCCTGGCTCCTCTGGGCGCCCCCTTTCGCGTACTTGACCCCCAGGGAACCCTAAACCCAAAAAACATCGTCTAAGAATTATTCCGCCGCCGCTTGAGGGCGGAAAACAACAGAGAGAGAAAAGCTCTCCGACAGGGAGAAATCTGCCGGGGAAATTCCTCCTCGGAGAGGGGAAATCGTCGCCATCGTCACCGTCATCACTCCGGGCTTCATCGAGATCATCATCATCATCATACTCAGCACCAGCATCATTACTGTCACCGTCCACCTTCATCCTATTGTAACAATTAGGGGTCTTTATCGTTGTTTTCCACTAGATCTCTCTCCCGGTGTGGATTACTTGTTAGTAGTTGATGCTTGTGAGATTTATCCGTGTTTGCACTTTATGACCAGATTGTTATTATCCATTATATCACATATGATGTCTCGTGAGTAGTTCGTTTAGTTCTTGAGGACATGGGAGAAGTCGTGATGTTAGTAGTTGAATTATGTTGAAGTAATATCTAGTGGTTTGGTATTTAAGTTGTGGTGCTATTCTTCTAGTGGTGTCATGTGAACGTCGACTACATGATAATTCACCTTTGACCGAAACCTAAACTCCTCTTAGGAAACCAATGCACGAGGGAGTGTAGGATCCCAGAGTTTTAAGGCTGTGGTTAGATTTATCTTAATTACTTTCTTGTATTTGTGGATGCTTACGAGGGGTATAATCAAAAATATGTATTAGTCATAGTTCGGCGGTGCATTAGCATAGGTTCACCCACACAACACTTAACAAACCAATAAATATTAATCAACTATATGAAGCGAAAAAACTTGACGAGCTTCCCATGTGTCCTCGAGAACGTTTAGTCACCATAAGTAAAACAACAAGCTTGTCCTTTGCTCTCAAAAGGATTGGGCCACTCGCTGCAATTATTATTACTGTTATTTATTTACTCGCACTTTATTTATCTGCTATATCCAAAACAACCGAAAACTTGTTTGCTAGTGTTTAGAGTGAATTCTATATCTAACTTTCTTGTCAACACATTCTGCTCCTCGTTGGGTTCGACACTCTTATTTATCGAAAGTACTACGATACACCCCCTATACTTGTTGGTCATCAAGACTATTTTCTGGTGCCATTGTCGGGGAGTGAAGTGCTATTGGTAAGTGGAATTGGTAAGAGAAACTTTTACTGTGAGTGCTATTTTTATTTCTGTCCGCTGTTTTATTTCAATATGGAGAATACTTTTGGTTCTCTGTATAGGGGTACTACTACTATCGCTTCTAGGGTAGTAAGTGACCCGTTATCTGCTAAATTAGATCCTTATAAAATACCTATGAAAATTGTTGGACGTGTTATGGATAACTGCTATTATGGAGATGGAACTGTCCATCCCAGTGATCATTTGCTCTTTATACATGAATTATGCGAGTTATTCAGGTGTGCAGGTATCACAATGGATCAAGTAAAAAGGAAATTATTCTCTTTATCACTGAAAGGAAGAGATGCTGAATGGTTCAAATTACTGAAGAATGGTGAATCTATTGGATGGGCGGAAATTGTTCCTCTCTTTTATTCTAAATTCTATCCTCCTAATGAGATTCATAAAGAACGGAGTCAAATATATAATTTATGGCCTCATGATGGAGAGAGTATTGCCCAAGCATGGGGGGGGGAATGGAGTTATTAATGCTTAAATGCCCCGTTCATGAGCTCCCGAGTAATATTGTCATCAATAATTTTTATGCAAGGTTTTCTCTTCATGATAAGGATTTATTGGATGCTTCTTGTTCTATTCATTCACATGTATGAAGGAAGAAACTAAATGGGATATTCTTGGCCATTTTCAAGAAAACACTGAAGGATGGGAGAATGACAAGGGTAGAAAGTCAGGTATAAATTACAATTATGAATGCATTAAATCTTTTATGGGAACTAATGATTTCTATAATGTTAGTGTTGTTTATGGTCTTGATTCTCAAATCTTTGCAAACTGTCTTAAAGCTTTTGCCTCCTATCTTTATATTCCTAAAAAGGATTATCACAAATATCATGCACCTTATAAAGATATTGTTCCTGCTAGAAATATAGAAGTGCATGATGTTAATCCTGCTGTTCCTGAGCCTTATATTGAAAAATCCCTTTCCCTGCTAAGGTGAAAGAACAGTCTATTGTAGCTAGTGTGGTTAATAAGAGCATTAAGAAATCTATTGAACCTGATGAACAAATAACTGTTGAACCTGCAGTAGCAATAGTAAAGGACCTTGTTTGCGGAAATGTAGAGGATGAACACATTGTCTTTTGTGAGGATGCTTCTAATATTGTTTCCCATCCTCATAGACCAAAGAAAACTAGTGTTAATGTGCTTCCTTTTAAGATTGGTGATCATTTCTATTATGGTTTATGTGACATTGGTGCAAGTTCCAATGCTATTCCTTATGAGTTTTATAAAGCAATTATGCATGAAATTGGTTCTTGTGAACTTGAGGATATTGATGTGGTCATTCAGCTTGCTAATAGAGAAACTGTCTTTCCTACTGGTATTGTTAGGGATGTGGAAGTTTTATGTGGTAAAACTAAATATCCCACTGATTTTCTAGTACTTGGTAAGGCTGCTAGTAAAACTTGTCCTATTATTTTTGGTAGACCTTTCTTGAACACTTGTGGTGCTATTATAGATTGTAAGAGGGAGAAGATATTGACTAAATTTGATGGAAAATCTTATGAGTTCAATTTCTCCAAATTTGCTAGAGCACCTTATGAATCTAAATTGCCTGATGAGAATTTTAGAGTTGAACATCTTGCCTCTATTGTTCTTGCTCCTAACAATGATTTGCAGCAATATATGGAGGACCATGAAAGTGAGGTCTTTATGGAAGAGAGAAATGAGATTGATGTTATTTTTCTTCGTCAGCCGGTGATACCGGAACATAGTTTACCTGTGGAAGACTTGGGTACCACATTACCACCCAAGGAGGATCATGTCTTTGATTTAAAACCATTGCCTGATGAACTTAAATATGATTATATTGATGAAAAGAAAATATATCATGTTATTATTAGCTCTAAGCTTTCATGTGAAGAAGAGGAAAGATTATTGGGAATTCTAAAGAAACACCGTGGAGCTATTGGATATACTCTTGATGATTTAAAAGGGATTTCTCCCTCTATATGTCAGCATGCTATCAATATTGAACCCGATGCAAAGCCAGTTGTTGAACATCAACGTCGTTTAATTCCTAAGATGAAGGAAGTGGTAAGAAATGAGGTATTAAAACTCCTTGATGTTGGTATTATTTTTCCTATTGCTGATAGTAGATGGGTAAGCCCTGTGCATTGTGTCCCTAAGAAAAGTGGAATGAATGTTGTGCCAAATGAAAATAATGAGCTCATTCCACAAAGAGTAGTAGTTGGTTATAGAATGTGCATTGATTTTATAAAGTTTAATAAAGTTACTAAGAAAGATCATTATCCTTTACCCTTTATTGATCAAATGCTAGAGAGGTTGTCTCAGAAAACTCATTTTTGTTTTCTTGATGGTTATTCTGGGTTTCCTCAAATTGCTGTTAGGGCAAAGGATCAAGAAAAAACAACCTTTACTTGTCCTTATGGAACTTATGCTTATAGACGTATGCCTTTTGGTTTGTTCAATTCTCCTGCTATTTTTCAAAGATGCATGTCTGTTATTTTTCATGGCTTTTGTGAAGAAATTGCGGAAGTATTCATGGACGATTTCTCCGTCTATGGAACTTCTTTTGATAATTTTTTGCACAACCTTGATAAAAAATTTCAGAGATGTGAGGAAACTAATCTCATTCTTAACTGGGAGAAATGCCACTTTATGGTTAATGAAGGAATTGTTGTTGGACACAAAATTTCTGAAAGAGGTATTGAAGTTGACAAAGCTAAAGTGGAAGCGATAGATAAAATGCCTGATGGTGGCCTTGACTGGAGGCTCACATTCGTAAACCCCAAGAAAAAGGTTGTGAAGAGTGCATCAGCAAGTTTTCCCTCAGAAAATAAACCAAGGTTGAATCGACCAGTAGGAGGACAAGCAATCTGTGAAGGTTGATGCAACTGAGGTGGCAGGGCGCACTACCGGTTCAGCAGCAACGTGGAACCTACACAACACAATCAAATCACTTTACCCCAACGAACAAGTGAGGTTGTTAATCTCACCGGTTTTGCTGAACACGAAGAGGTTAAACATATGGTGTGGATAACGGTATGAAAGCAGTAGCAGAAGCATGAAAACAGTAGAAGCAATGTGTGTATTATAAGTATGAGAAAATGGGTCGGGGTCCACAGTTCAGTAGTAGTGTCTCTATGTGAAAGATAAATAACATGTGGGGTGAAAAAATTACAGTTGGGTAATTGACAAAAATTAAGGCTGCACCGTAGTGCATATGCAAGACATAAATATTACTACGTGATTCATGCGGGCATTACAACAAAATACATAGACCGTCATCCAACTGCATCTATGTCTAATAATCCACCCTCTGAATATCATCCGAACAAATGTTGGGTATTAAGTTGCAAGCAACATATTATCGTAGTAAGCAAAGTGTGTAATGTAAACAATGTAAACTAGGTAAACACCGTTTTTTTCTCCCTAATGGCAACAACACATCCTCCATCCGTCACGTTTCTGTCACTCGAGCACTGATGCAAAGGAGGAATGAACCCACTATCGAGCATAAATACTCCCTCTTGGAGTTACTAGCATCTACTTGGCCAGAGCATCTACTAATAATGGAGAGCATGCAAGATCATAAATAACATAAGCATGAAGATAACATGATAGATTGATAATCATAAGACATAACATTCAACATTCAGCAGATCCCAGCAAACACAACATGTAGCATTACATAAAGATGATCTCGATCATGTCGGGTAGCTCACGAGATCTAAACATGAGGTACAAAGTGGGGAGAACAACCATCTAGCTACTGCTATGGACCCGTAGTCCAGGGATGAACTACTTACGCATCACATCGAAGGACGGCATGGTGGTGTAGACCCCCCCGGTGATGAATTCCCCTCCCGGCAGGGTGCTAGGAAGAGCTCCAAACCCTCCCGATCTCGGGATGACGATGACGGCAGCCTTCGGTGTTTCTCGGAACGAAGTGGTATATCCTTAGGGTTAATATGTCGGGGGGGGGTATAAATAGGCGAAAGGGCAAAGGCGATGGAGGCCTGGGGGCCCACACCACCCCATGGCGCGGCGAGGGGGCGCGCCGCCCTATGGTGTGGCCCCCTGTGGCCCCCTCCGAGTCTCTTCGAGACTCCGTGGAACCTTTGGGAATTCTAGGACCTCCGGACTTCAAATTTTCTAATTCCAAGAATATTCCCAGGACAACTTTTGTGAAACTAAAAATAGCAGAAAACAGGGAACTGGCTCTATGGCATCTTGTCAATAGGTTAGTCCGAAAAATCTATAAAAATGACATAAAGTTTAAAGCAAACATGTAGGAAACAACATGAAAACAACATGGAACATCATAAATTAAGGATACGTTTATGACGTATCAATGCCCCGACCCAGGGATGTTAAAGTTATTCGTAGTGTTCTTGGTCATGCTGGTTTTTATCGGAAGTTTATTAAAGATTTCTCTAAAATATCAAAGCCTCTTATTAATCTTCTTCAAAAAGATGTACCTTTTGTTTTTGATGATTATTGCAAGGAAGATTTTGAAACTTTAAAGAAGGCTTTAACTACTGCTCCTATTGTTCAACCACCTGATTGGAAATTGCCTTTTAAGATTATGTGTGATGCTAGTGATTTTGTTGTAGATGATGTTCTTATACAGCGAATAGATAAGAAATTGAATGTTATTCACTATCCTAGTAAGACTCTTGATGCTGCTCAAAAGAATTATGCTACCACTGAAAAAGGAATTCTTAGCTGTAGTCTTTGCTTGTGATAAGTTTAGACCTTATATTGTTGATTCAAAAGTCACTATTCATACTGATCATGCTGCTATTAGATACCTCATGGAAAATAAAGATGCTAAGCCTAGGCTTATTAGATGGGTGTTGGTTTTACAAGAGTTTGATTTGCATATTGTGGATAGGAAGGGTGCTGAAAATCCTGTTGCTGATAACTTGTCTAGATTGGAAAACATTGCTTTTGATCTTATTCCTATTAATGATAGTTTTACAAATGAACAACTAGCTACGGTAAAAGAATCCCAGGATAGTCCATGGAATGCTAATTATGCTAACTTTATTGTTTCCAAGTATTTGCCTCCCACATTTACAGCTCAACAAGGAAGCAAATTATTTTATGATTTGAACATTATTTTTGGGATGACCCACACTTATATAAAGAAGGAGTAGATCGTATTGTGAGAAGATTTGTTCCAGGTCATGAACAACATGAAACATTGAAAAAGTGCCATGGTAGTGCTTATGGAGGACATCACGCTGGAGATAGAACTGCACAGAAGGTTCTACAATCAGGTTTCTATTGGCCTACTCTCTTTAAAAATGCACGTAAATTTGTTTTATCTTGTGATGAATGTCAAAGAGTTGGTAATATTTCTATACGTAATGAAATGCCTATGATTTATTCTCTTGTTATTGAACCTTTTGATTGTTGGGGATTTGACTTTATGGGTCCTTTTCCTCCTTCAAATGGTTATACACATATTCTTGTTACTGTTGATTATGTTACTAAATGGGTAGAAGAGATACCTACTAAAACTGATGATGGTGAAACCTCGTTAAAAAATGCTTAAAGATGTTATTTTCCCTAGGTTTGGTGTGCCTAGATATCTTATGACTGATGGAGATTCTCACATTATTCATGGTGGGTTTAGAAAAAACCCTTGCTAAATATGATGTTAATCATAGAATTGCATCAGCTTATCATCCTCAAACCAGTGGGCATGTAGAATTATCGAATAGAGAAATTAAATCTATCTTGCAAAAGACTGTTAATAAATCTAGGAAGAATTGGTCTGATAAATTGAATGATGCGTTATGGGCTTATAGAACTTCTTATAAAAATCCTATGGGTATGTCTCATTACAAAATGGTTTACGGAAAAGCTTGTCACTTGCCTTTAGAATTAGAACACAGAGCTTATTGGGCAGTGAAAGAACTTAATAAAGATTTTAAACTTGCTAGTAAGAAAAGAATGCTTGATTTGAACCATATAGATGAATGGAGACGTGAAGCTTATGAAAATGGTAAACTCTTTAAAGAGAAAGTTAAACAATGGCATGATACAAGAATCCTTAAAAAAGAGTTTCGTCTTGGTGAGAAAGTTCTATTGTATCGGTCTCGTCTCAGATTTCTTGCAGGAAAATTACTATCCAGATGGGAAGGACCTTATATTATTGAAGAAGTGTATCATTCAGGTGCAATAAAAATTGCTTCCCTCAAAGATATCACAACACAAGTGGTAAATGGGCAAAGACTCAAACATTATATTTCCGGGGATTCTTATGATGAAGATATTGATGTTATTCAAGTAATGACTTCAGAGAAGTTCATTAGAGGGGAGATTCCAGAATCTGCAGAGTCCGTTTTCGAATAGGTAACAATTCTGTTAAGAAAAAATTCGTGGAATAACTTCCAAGTTATAAATTATTGATTTTTGGAAAATATAAAAAATACAGAGCCGAAGAGGAGTTGGAGACGGTGCCCGAGGGAACCATACCATGCCTGGGCATGGGCCCACCCTTGGCTACGCCTGGCTATGGTGTGGGCGCCCCGGAGCCCCTCTCTGACTCGTTTTCGGCCTAGACTTTCCTTTCGTTACGCATATTTTTGCTATATAACCCCCCGGACCCCCCGAGGTCCGTATATCATTTTCTCGTCGTGTTCATGTTCTGACCTGTTTCTGCCAGGATCTAGAGCTACGATGTCCTCTTTTGGACCTCCCAATGACAGTTTCTTTGTGAACGTCGTCAACCCATACATGAACGAGTTGAAGATGCATCCCAAGGAGTTGCTGCTTAAGGATGGGGTGGTCCAGATAGAAGATGTTCGGGGCCCTAAAGGAGAAGGTGGTCTAGAAGCTAGGATGGAAGAGCTGGAGAAATAAGTCTTTAGGTACAAGAAGATGGCTGAGCGTCAAGATGACATCATCCACAGGATAAAGACAAAACTGATCGCTGAGCACAAGAAGGAGACTTTAAAACTTTGGGAGGAGATCTTTTCACTCACCGAAACCACCAACAAATTGCAAGCACAACTATATGATGTGCAGAATCAGAACTATGAGTATGAGAACATGTTTAGACGTATAAGCTTTGCTGCTAATTTCAGGATATTGGAGACCAAAACATCATTTGTTGATGGAGAGACCCTACCTTCGAAGTCTGATGATTAGCAGGATTCACCACCACCACCACCAAAGCATTAATTCATCATTGGTATTGGCATCCCATTGGCTTGTTCCAAGCTTGGGGGAGTGCCGCGGTATCACACCTTTATCTTTCACCTTTTTACCTTTTAGTAGAGTCATATCATGAGTAGAGGAAATATCATATAGTATGGTTTGCAGTATGGAAGTATCACTATTTAGTTGGTTATCGTTGTATCCATTGGTTTGAGTTGTCGTTATGGAATATTAGTGAGAAGTTTCATCATCTTTTACGCTTATTTTAGCTTTTAATTTCTGTTATATGGTTGATCTTGTTATTAGAATTGGTATCGATATTGGAGCATCATGTTAATCTAGTTGGTTTTGGCAAACTTAGCATTGGTCAGTAGCAAAAATACTTTGAGACTTAAGTAGAAAAGAGGGAGTTTCATGTAGATATATTGTTCCATGATCTTTCCTTCTTGTTAGCCCATAAGCTTAGTATTCTCAAGTAAGATTGTTTGTACTTTCAAGGAAGATTGCATGATTGGTTTTGTCATATATATGGTTGTTTGTTTTCCCTCAACTCTTATGCTTGCTACCCAACCTTGCTAGCCAAAAACCTGTACTGAGAGGGAGTACTTCTCGTGCATCCAAACCTTGAGCCCCAAAACCATGCCATTTGTGTCCACCATACCTACCTATATGTGGTATTTAACCGCCACTCCAAGTAAATTTCTTGTGTGCTACCTTTAAAACCTTCAAAATTACACTTGTTTTGTGTTCCTATTTTAGCTCATGAGGACGCAAATAGAGAATCTTTATCTCACTTGTTCATTGGACTTTACACACCTGGACTAGTGACTTCATCCGCTTATCAAAATGCTAAAAGAGCTGGAAGCGGGGTGCCCAGCCCGAAATTAGTACAACAAATTCTCTTCACTATTTTCCCCCTAATTTATCAGTCAAAGCATAATTGTGTAAACAAAAGAGAAAGAGAGATGACCTTCTACACCAGTTGCATACTTCAATGGGAGTAGCTCTTGTGAAGTCTAGTTGGCTTGTGACGTATTGTATTTTCTGTTTGTCATTCGTTGACATAGACATACACACCTCTCTAAAAAATAGACACTCCTCCGTGGTATGTGATTGTTGGCAGGCACCCGAGGATTCAGTTAGCCATGGTTTGTGTAAAAAAGGTTGGGAGGAGTGTCAAACATTTTATACCTCTGTTTATTAAATAAAATCTCTAGCACATGAGTTAATCCCTGCTTCCCTCTGCGAATGGCCTATCTTTTACCTTTATGTTGAGTCAGTAAACCTACTCATTTCTGTCTTAAGCAAGCATTTGAGGGTTTGTGACCCATCCATCTATATGTTGATTTACTCAATCATGTTCCTTATTCTTCCTTGTTTAGTACAAATGCTTTTATCTGTTTGAATACCACTTTGAAAGTTATCAATGATTGCAAAAAATTGTTATGATTGAGCATGTTAAACTTAGCAAATATAAGCTCTAATATAAAGACTCTGGTTTTGAAAGATGAGTACATTGTTAATTGTTCTCTGACCAAGAATGAAGTTTGCCTTCACCAATTTTGATTTCCTTTTTGCATCTTTATTGTGACCCCATTTACTTGTTTCAAGTTAAATTATATGAGAGGGAGTTACTTGCTAGGAGGACTATTGTATTGATAGTTGTGATGCTTCTTGTCTGTATTTTATTTATCGACACCTCACTCCATAAACATGTGGTCATGTTTACCGAGTTCGGCTTTGCTTGGGGACAAGCGAGGTCTAAGCTTGGGGAGATCTTATACGTCCATTTTGCATCACTATTTTATATTGTTATTTTCTATTATTCATCAATATATTTCATGTTATGATATATTACTTATGTTATTTCATCTTATTTTGCATGTTTAATAATTATGAGAGAAGAAACACCGGAACCAGAAATCTGATGGAAAAAGCACCGTCGAGATACCATATTTCATAAGATCGGAATAAGAGGGGGGGTACCGGAGAAGTCTTAGAATTCCCGAGGAGGAAGCCAGCCAGAAGGGCGCCCGGAGGGGGGCCACACCACCAGGCGACGAGCCCCCCTTCTGGCCGCGCCTGGGGGTGGTCTGGCCCCCCTAGCCCACCTCTGGGTGCCCCCTTTCGCGTACTTGAGCCCCAGGGAACCCTAGGTCCAAAAAACATCGTCAAAAAATTATTCCGCCGCCGCCTGGGGACGGAAAACAACAGAGATAGAAAACCTCTCCAGCAGGGAGAAATCTGCTGGGCAAATTCCTCCCCAGAGACGGGAAATCGTCGCCATCGTCACCGTCATCACTCTGGGCTTCATCCAGATCATCATCATCACCAGCACCATCACCGTCACCGTCCAACTTCACCCCGTTGTAACAATTATGGGTCTTTATCGTTGTTTTTACTAGATCTCTCTCCCGGTGTGGATTACTTGTTAGTAGTTGATGCTTGTGAGATTTATCCGTGTTTGCACTTTATGACCAGATTGTTATTATCCATTATATCATCTCTGATTATGATCCATATGATGTCTCGTGAGTAGTTCGTTTAGTTCTTGAGGACATGGGAGAATTCATGATGTTAGTAGTTGAATTAAGTTGAAGTAATATCTAGTGGTTTAATATTTAAATTGTGGTGCTATTCTTCTAGTGGTGTCATGTGAACGTCGACTACATGATACTTCACCTTTATGGGCCTAAGAGGATGCATTGTGTGTTTGACTACTGATTGTGGGGTTGCCGGAGTGACAGAAACATAAACCGCCGTTAGGAAACCAATGCACGAGGGAGTGTAGGATCCCAGAGTTTTAAGGCTGTGGTTAGATTTATCTTAGTAACTTTCTTGTATTTGTGGATGGTTACGAGGGGTATAATCACAATTATGTATTAGTCCTAGTTGGGCGGTGCATTAGGATAGGTTCACCCACACAACACTTAACGAACCAATAAATATTAATCAACTATATGAAGCGAAAACAGTTGACAAGATTCCCATGTGTCCTCGAGAACGTTTAGTCACCATGAGTAAAACAACCGGCTTGTCCTTTGCTCTCAAAAGGATTGGGCCACTCGCTGCAATTATTATTATTGTTATTTATTTCCTCTCACTTTATTTATCTGCTATGTCCAAAACAACCGAAAACCTGTTTGCTAGTGTTTACAGTGAATTCTCTATCCAACCTGCTTGTCAACACCTTCTGCTCCTCGTTGGGTTCGACACTCTTATTTATCGAAAGTACTACGATACACCCCCTATACTTATGGGTCATCATATTTCCAGAACAACTTTTATGAAACTAAAAACAACAGAAAACAAGAACTGGCTTGTGGAATCTTGTCAATAGGTTAGTCCCAGGAAATAGATAAAAATGGCATAAAGTGTAAAGGAAACATGTAGTATATGGCATGAAAACAACATGGAACATTAGATATTATGGATACGTTTATGACGTATCAGGGGGTGGGCGGTATCAGCCGTGTATAGGGGCGTAATTTGATTACGCGGCATCTAATTACAGCATGTTTGAAACAAACGTGATTAAGGGTTTCAGGTACCGGTGGTATTGGATGACGGGCTGAAATCGCCAAACCAAACACGTCCTTAGAAACTTATACACATAAGAGAAGTTACATTTCCATTGGTATATTATTCCTTTAGAGTCCACCTCTTCTGTTCCATATCTATTCTTTGGTGACTCCAAAAATTATTTGCCTTATGAGTGCTTGTCTTATCTTATTTCATATTGCGCACTCATTTGTTTTTGAGCATTTTTGTCTCTTGTGTTTGACTTGGTAATCATGTTGATTCCTATATGTTTGGTTGAGCCTTATCTTATGTTTCTTTCTTCAATTTTTATTTCTTGTGTGTGATCAACCATATCTTTATTCCAAGTGATATGCTTTCTTTCTCATCTACCCTCACTTGCACTTGTTTTGTGTTCTAGAGGATATTGGGGGAGTCATGACTCCACATTTATGCACTTTGTATTCAAATTCCAAAATTCTAAATAGTGCATCAATACTGGGGAGCTTCTCCACTTTCTTTAGAACACTATTTTGATAAAATCATAAAAATATTTTGTTCAATTAGTTTTTTTGGATCTTTTTAATTGCTTACCTCCTCTTGGGAGAAGTTTAGAGGTATATCATATTATTTGCAATATTTTGATCCTCAATATAGTTTGATCTCCTCCAACTATTCTTCATTGGATACGTGCATTTGATCCCACTCATATTAAGATAAATGCACACATTATAGATAGGTCTTACTATATTGGCCTTCTAAATGTTTACGCCCATTTAGGAAAGGATGACAATGGGGGAGAGATTTAGAGGGTTTAAAGGAATTTGGTTTTATGGTTTGGTTTTCGTTCTTAAGCATTTTCCTTTCATGTTCTTGCATCCATACTTATTGCTTTGCATGGTTGTTTAATTCATTATATAAACCATCAAAAAAGGGATTGTCATCAATTACCAAAATGGGGGAGATTGAAAGAGCATAGTGAACCATGTATGGTTTTGGTAATTAATGACAATCTTTATTGACTAATGTTTGCATTAAGAATTTCTTGTAGGTCTTGTCCATAAGCAAATCTTGGAGTCCTTCTATAAGATTCCAGAATAGTATATGAAGGGATTATCCAAAACCATGGTTGAGAAGCCTTTTCTCTATCTAGCGATAGAACCTGGTTGTGCAACGGTAGTACCGCTCCCTGGGAGTTGTTTTCCTTTAGCACACCATGTACATTCCACATATCGATAGTACCGCGGTTTGTACCGGATCCTTCCAGGAGCGATACTACTGCTGGAGGTACCGTTGGAGAAGGAAAGGCCACTAATATCCCACCGGTACCCAGGCGGTACCGGCATAGTACTACCACCAATGCTTGAATTAAATGAGCTAAGAGCAAGCGGTAGAATCGTTGCTGGTTACGTTAGTACCTCTACTGGAGCTTCATTGTATCTCCTCTATAGTATCGCTGAGCACTAGTATACCGCTGAGCACTAGTGTGCCACTGAGATGCCAATGGGCGGTAGTGCCACTTTTTGCACCGGTAGTATCGTTGTGCAGTTGAGCTTACTTCTTGTATGTCTTGAAGAACAACACGTAGTGGTCATTCATGTCTACCTTCAATACATCAAAATTATAGATAAAGTAAAGAAGACACAAGGTATCTTACCATGGGATTGCATCAAAAATAAATTTTCATATAGCCCAAGGATAATGACGTCAAGTGGTGATCATCACGAAGATGGGGTTCAAGTGAAGATGTTTATAAGAGAGGCTTTCCCATAATTGTTTCTGGGGGAGCAATTTGCAAGTCTTCACCAAGCAAAGTGTAATAAAAAAAAAGGTGGTCCACTTGAGATGATCAAGATTTTCATCATCTAGCTCAAGTGGATTGCACAAGGCAAAGGTAGGACCATGGTAGGGTTTCAATTTTACCGAGCTCATGATGTTAGTTGGGAGACCGGGTTATAGGATAGATACCATGATATCAAGAGGAGCACTCAAATGAGTAACTTGGTCGTATCGTTCGTAGAGACCTCAGACCTTTTCATACTAGGCATCATATTTCTTGGTTCTTAATTGGCTTTTATCTTTGTGGGGTTTTGGTGCTTGTCGTGGTCTTCATCAGAAGCCCAAGTTCATCAAAAATGGATTTCGTAGGAAACAATAATAGGTTTTTCATGTTGAAGGTTTGTTGGTTCTTCCTTTATAGAGAGGTGTAACATCCCAGTGTTTGGGAAGTTATAAGGATCTAAATTTAATATGTGCATTTGCAAAGCATGCATCTAAAAGTACGGGAAATTTTGGCGCGAAAGTTTAAACAAACCAAAGTGACCAATGTTTCACTTGACATGATGAAATAGGACTAGATCATCTGGTCAAGAGTACAATTGGAGTGATCTTTATAAGAAGTATCTTATGAAAACAAATCATCTGGTTACACAAACCATAATTGGTTGTGACAAACACTAAATCTTAACAAGCCAAATCTCAAGTCTATAAGTGACTTGAGAGAAATCAACTAGGTATCTCGAACTCGAAGAGGGGTGAGTATCCAAAGCACAGAATTGATGATCTCATTTCTGCAAGTTAGTCATGTATAACTGGATGATCTCATCAGACCTGAAGGATGAATCTGATCGAGGTTTCGTCGATGTTTTAGTAAAGAGAGAGAGATCGAGATTAGAAGAGAGTGAAATTTCGACCTGCCCTCTGGTGTTATTGAATCGAAGGGATTCACTTCAACACTTGAAACAAAATATTGTTTGTAACTGGACTTTGAGTTTAAATTGAATGATTTGATAATTGGAATAACTTGGTAATTAAACAATTTTGAAACATTAGTGTTTAAATTATTTGAATGATTTGAATTATTTGAATTTAGAACAATATGAATTTGAGTTTGAATTTTAATTAGATTTAAATCAAATTGAATGGATGAGTTTATATCCTAAGTTTAAATCAATTGATCTCAATGACTATATTAAATAGGAAATACTCCTAAAATATCAACAAGAATATTAAAAGAAAACACATATGCTTTATTGATAATAATATAAATATTACAAAGTTTGTTACAAAGGATTAAAAGGAAATTATAAAAGAATAAACTTTATTGATAATCAATTAATAATACAAAGTTATTACATGATTCAACAAATAGAAAATTACATGTTGACAATTACCAAAAAAAGAAATTCCTATACTAATTCTTGCTTAATAAGTCTTCAATTGTTAATCTTCTGTACCTGCAAAATCAATAAGAAAAGCAAAGAAAGGTAAAAAGATTAGTGGGGGAATTAGTACTCTCAGCTTGGCAGTGAGATGCACTGCTAATCGCATCATCGAGTCTAGGCTTAGACAAGTTAAGCATCTGTTCAAATCAGAAAAATATCTCAGTGTAACCTCATGGGCAAGTATCAGGTAATACAAGTGTCAGGCAAAAATAAACACAGCACCAGGATAAGACCAAGGGCAAACCGAGCCTAACTCCAGGAAATATCTCCTCAGCTAGTACACTAGCACACATCACACTTTGGTGCTGTCAAGATCTATATTGTGGTATAAATACCACATCAGCCGCAAGAGAGGGGAGACCAAGCTCACTTTCCCCTGTTCACTGCTCGAGCTACACAGCTCCAGCAACACAGATAGAACCACAAACCAGACCATCCAAATCCCTGTTGTGAGAAGATAAACAGGTAATACATCCAGCAAGATCACAGCAAGGCCAAGCTTGGAGCTGGAGAAGTAGGCCTGGATCACAACAGCAACAAGATCACAAGCACAAGGGAATAGATCAACATAATCTTCACAACCAATTGCATCAGATAAATAATCTCTAAGTGCAAAATAGTCCATCACAGAACCCACCAAATCCTTCACAGCCTCTGTACCCAGGGTTCAACTACCCATGGGAAAATTTTCACAAAGCCAAACCAATCATTCAAAACCTCACAGAGAGATTCACAGGGGGCATTGCATGAACAGGCTCGATGGCCTGGCTCCAGAGCAAAGAGAGAGGGGAGGCAGAGAACCGAGAGGATGAGAGGAAGAGAGAGGAGCACTTACAGGTGGTCACCTTCGTGGTGACCACGGCCAGTTGGTGGAGCGATGCTTAGCGGCGGGCCGCGGTTGCCCGAAGACCGTCCCGGCGGCGGCGTCCCCGCCAACGGAGCCACAGAAGCACCAGCAGCAGCGCATCAACTCCAGAAGCCCCTAGAAGTCACGGTGAGAAGCCACGGTCACCGGAGAGGTGGAGGAACACCCCGAGTACCTAACCCTAGGGTTAGGGCTTGAGGATCTCCACGGGAGCCACATGGGGGGAGGAAGCAGATCGAGGAGGAAGACAAGGTAGCGGACAGAGAGGAGCTAGGGTGACGCTAGGTCACGGTGGCGGTGAAGGGCGGAGGTGGGCGAAGAAATCGCCGGCGTGGTGGAGGCGATGAATCGCCTCTGCGTCGCCTCGTGCGGGGAGGGGAAAGATAAGGACGGGGGGGGGGCTAGAGTGCGAGCGCACCTGGTCTGGTCCGGCCCGACCAGACCAGTGGGTTTGACCCAACCCATTGGTGGGGTGGCCCACCTGTCAGTCTAGGGACATAATAGTAATTGCCTAAATCTTAAATAAAAGAATTAGAAAATAATAGAAAACGATAAATAAAAAATCCTACAAATCTCAAATCTTTGCAATATAACTAATTCTTAAACTAGTAAATTGGTTGTATATTAAAATTAAGAAAAAAATAATCCAATAATACTTATAGACTTAAAATTATGGATACAAAATAATATTTTAATAATAAAACTTTGATAATAAGGTTTAGAAATATTCTAAACTATTTAATAAAGTATAAATTATTCTTTCAACATTATTTAGATATTTTGAGCATTTCCAAAATACTTCCTAACAAATATTTTCTGTGAAAACAATCAAATAAGTTATAATAATAACAATAAATATTGGAAAATAATAAATAATTCATAAAATCAGAAAAATACAAGTTATATGCCAAAATACTTCAAATAACAAATATAACTAATCTATGATGTTTTATAAGTTATTTGACCAAGTTTTTATGTGCAATGCTTTGTCTAATCATTAATTCATTTAAAATGAATAAAATAATAGTTTATTCAAATATTTTCAGAAGACATTGAATGATATATCCAATTAAAGAGAAAAGAATTTCCAATTCATATATGTCAAAGATAAAACATTTTATCCAACTTATAAACTTGTTTCCAAAAGTATTATAAAATTCTATAATGTTAACTGCCACAACATTATTTTCTGTATGAATAAAACCCTCATGATTTCACACCAACTAAAACCTATCATCACTAGCTATTAAGCAAAGTATTATGATGATAGAGTTAGCTAAATGAGTTCATCATTTTCAAATAAACTCATTGCCATTAGCTCTACACTTTTGGAATATAAAATCAAACATGTTTGTTACCTTTTCAATAATTGTTTACCATGTGCTATTGTCTTGTTTCCTAACCATGTTATAACACTTCTACTTAAACATGATAACAAGTGTTTATTCAATAAAAGTGAAACACACTTAAGCCTAAAAGAAATAACCACCTCACCTCAAATAATGAAACAACTCTAAGTCACCTAACCATTGTGTGAATACGTTATCATTTCAAACGTGGCTTACACTTGTAAGCTGGGGTGTTTTCCAGGGTATTTCACGATGCATCTCATTACTATGCATGTGTCATTTTGCCAGTGTTTCTGTAGTCCTTACCGGGACTACTTTGCTATCTTTCAGACATCAGGATATTCTACGTGACCCTTAACCCGAAGACATGGAATATTATGGTCATTTCAATCTCAGGCAAGTTCATCACTTGCTCATATCCTTTGCAGTATCTCATAACAAACTATTGGCAAAAACCCTATCGTATTATCACCTATTCTCAAAAGAATGCATGATCCTATTTTTATAATAATATGACTAATTGAATGACTACCCGAGTGGTAGTGTTCTGTTTGGTGGACGGATGGAACCATGGTAAGATGAATAGGTCAAAGGAAGGTTCCATCTGCATGGGAACGTATTACCTAGGAATTAACAACAACTGCCGTCAGGATTCTTGCGCCGTAAATTCGCGTTGACCATGGATCTTCTATGGGGGGAGTAAGTCAGCCGTGATACTTTTCTCGTTCGCATGTCAACGGGCTGCCAGAGACATACGCTGTACTCTCGCGTAGGTAGTGCGGGACTACATGCACATGGGTGGGATCCCTTAATTCCCACGGACTCTGCGGGTCTATGAGTGTCTGCCAGGGGCGCGTAGATATCCATCGTGAGGGGTGGAATCAGGCGTTCAACCTGCTGGCAGAAATGGGTGGGCATGCGTTGTGCGGAGAAGCACGGTTTGGCTTGGACCAACAACCGGGCCCCACACCTGAGTGGGAGTGGACAGGAATGTACACCTGGTTGTGCAACATGGTCTTGGTCGTCCATGGGTAAAGTAACGCACCTCTGCAGAGTGTAAAAGGATGTGGCATGTTACCCCTTGTTCCGGGAAGGAGCTGCGAACGCCGCAGGAAAGGCAACTCCATGAAAGTTCTAATCCTGTGAAGAATGGCGGGCATAGTTTTCAGAATTAAAAGCAACCTCTTGAAGAAAGTTTTACAAAACCTTGCATTAGCTTATGACTCTTTCGAGACTTAAGCTGTAGTTAGTGCATCAACCACCCACTATATATCATGAACTTGCTGAGTAACGCTCGTTACTCATTCTATCCCGTTTGACCCTTGCTTAGAGTTGAAGCCCTATTGAAGTCGTCATCGAGAAGCCATCGCTGCCAAAGGGAGCTAGATGGAGTGATCTACTACTTAGTCGGTAAAGCATCGTCATCAACAACGCTGGTGGAGGACAAGCTATCAAGATGTAGTTAGAGACCATTCTTAGACTTAGCATTTACTAGCCATAGATTAGGGCTGACATCAGCCGTAGTGGATTAGTTCTGAGCTAGAGTTCTTCTCCGGCTCGGAGCTTCGAATTGCTCCTTCTGATGTTTCTTTGGCAGGAGATCTTCTTGATTCATTAAGGAGATTCTCAAGATTTTGTAATGAGGTTTGTATCCTATAGCTTTGCTTGGCCCCGCTGTGTTTCTGTTGTACCACTCTGAGAGATGTAATATTCACGGATAAGTCCTTCTGTGAGTATTATGTCACCGACTTGCGCACTACACATGCAGTGGTGTGCTGGGTCACCACAGGTGGTATCAGAGCGAAGCGACCTTAGGTTTAAAACCTTTTAGGAGATCTGTAGGTTGGTAAAGACTATAGAAAACCATCTTATCTAAACCATATTTCCTACAACTATGACGATCATTCACTTGAGAATGATATAATCATACTTGTATAGAATTTTCTTACTCAACTGGAGTAAATGTACTTATCTAATTTCTATATACCTAGGTATGAATAGTTAGAAGTCTATCATCTATCAGTTTTGTTGAGAAAAGAGTTCTGACATAGTCAGAGATGATTAAGTCAAAGTGATGATTACCCCATTCTATGAATGAATAGGATGGAGTAGAACATGGCATACATTAAGTATAGGAGTCATTCAGAAGGAATGTTTCGGAATCATGAAGAATTGTTAGACCATGGTAACTATGGGGTACATACCATATCCTTAGTTATCAACTCTAGAGGTGAATCACTATAGTTTAGTACATAGTTAGGAGAAGGCATAAGCATTAATGGATGCTACATTACTACTCCTACGATGTGATCAACACCATGAAGGATCAACAGATACCATCAGCAGCTGATCATAATCAAGATGAAGTACTTCAATTGACATGGTACTTAGTCCTATATGGAACCAAGTTAGACAACAACTACTATAGGATCATTTTGTCGTGGTTTATTCCATTGCAGTAAGGCATGCAATTGGAGTAATTACCAAGTCAAAGAGTGGTTGTGTAGAATAGGATAACAAGGTAATATATGCCTAATTGTAGTGTACAGCATTTAAGAGCCTTGGTACTTGAGATGTTTTACTCTAAGTATTGTTATTTCACGGGCTTTTGATGCATCAGTGATAAATGCATTTGGGATTTATTGGATCTTATTTGGATCTTTGATTGACTAGATCTACACATGAAGATTGAACTTGATGTGCATATGCATGTGCAACAACACTGAGTTCTTTCTTGATGTTGCTGATCTAGAGGGTATAGGATTAGTAGGAGAGCGGTCTGAAATCTCAGCTGATTGAAGCAACCAACAAAGTTCTGGAAGTACTTGAAGTCAAGAAGGCAGAAATCAATAAAGCAGTGATGGGAATGGACCACAATCCACATCTTGTTTGGAGTTGGTGACATACTTCATCAACACATGGAGTTGTACCACAAGTGATGCCAAGAAAATAACATGAGTAGTTATATCTCAGAAGGAAACATGTAGAAGTTCGAGGAATAAACTCATAGAGTCACCCCGTAGAAGTTGAAACCCCATCATATAGAAGGACCATAGGAAGTAACCAGTGGAATAGGTTATAATCACCTATAGGGAAGAGTTAAAACTCGAGGAAACTCGAAGATATTTCTACTAATTAGAAGAGTCTAAGTTAGTGTACACTACTTTGTACCAGTTTCTTTGAAAAATCTTTATCTTTAGACCATTAGATTGAACCAAATGGAGTCCTAAACATAGACAATACCCGTTGTACCGGAAGAACCTTATTGGTTATTCATCACCTGGTGAATGAACCAAATGTTCTTCAGAAAGTTGTGAGAGGTAGGAAACCATACCCATTCATCGGAGAATGAAACTTGGTATCCACTATATGGAGGAAATACCACGTGTTCTTCGTGAGACCATTAGGAAGGTCTAATAACAAGACAGAGTTGTCCTAACAACTGGCATACTATTAGATTATCATACAAGACAGTGGAAGGTGAACAGTCAAGACAAGAGGATACACATGCCAAGGTCAACACAAGAAACAGATGTGAAGATTCAACGCTCTGCAGAAGTTCTCTCTACCTACCTTTACGTGAGAGAGGCTGAACTTCAGGACGAAGTTCTTGTTAAGGGGGAGATATTGTAACATCCCAGTGTTTGGGAAGTTATAAGGATCTAAATTTAATATGTGCATTTGCAAAGCATGCATCTAAAAGTACGGGAAATTTTGGCGCGAAAGTTTAAACAAACCAAAGTGACCAATGTTTCACTTGACATGATGAAATAGGACTAGATCATCTGGTCAAGAGTACAATTGGAGTGATCTTTATAAGAAGTATCTTATGAAAACAAATCATCTGGTTACACAAACCATAATTGGTTGTGACAAACACTAAATCTTAACAAGCCAAATCTCAAGTCTATAAGTGACTTGAGAGAAATCATGTCGAGACATCGTAGTAGTTTTCATAGACTGGGGTGCCATGAGACTACGGTAGAGACGTGGGGTAACGGGATAGCGTAGTAACACAGAACACGGGATTTTACCCAGGTTCGGTACGTCGCGACAGTACGGCGTACCTACTCCTGCACTTCTCACTATGTGGGACTAAAGCCCGTATAATAAGGTTACAATGTGTGGGAATAGATCCAGCTACTTGTCGAGGATGAACTTCCCGGCGAGTTGCGTAAGCCTTGAGCTTGAACCTAGAACCTTGGAACTAAAAGAACTTATGTAATCTATCTCCCGTCCGGCTTTATATAATAGCCGGATTAGGGCTTACAGAACCAGAAACCTAGAAGACTACGTTTAACTTGTAACTTGGAAAGTAAGGAATCCGTCTTCTCCTCCAAGCCAGATCACGCGGGCCGTGATCCGGGTTCTTCTAGAATCCGGCTTCTGCGCGTCGGACTATTGGGCCGCCCAATGGACCTAAACCCATTACCATGTAGGCCACCCTGGTGGTCCGGCTCTTTTGTCTACCATCTTCTATACCCCTATTCAGTATATATCCGACAGTAGCCCCCAGGAAGGATCAAAACTCTGAAAATCCGCCTTTCGTCAAATACATTTTGTCCGGGAAAACTTGATTCAACAGTCTTGATTCTTTCTTCTTTCCTTTTGAAGGAGATGGTAACATAAAACTCGGAACTATGAAAATCCGGCTTTTCTTCTCGCGATCCTTCGCGGAAAAGGAACCTATGACATCAGCGCCTCAATCACGCTGATGCAAGCGCCGCTTGGTTTCACGCGGGAAACCCTGCAACGTATCTCTGACAGATTCTCACGAGAAACGAGGAGATAGCCATCATTCCTCTGTCGTTCCGTTTCCCGGATTTTCCGGCGAGCGACACGCGTCGAACATCCAACGGTCAAAAGAGCCGTTGGCGCGTATCTAGAGGTTTTCGGGCTATAAATAGCCGTCCTCGTCGTCATCGGAAATCTTTCCTCACTCCACACTGCCCACGCCATTGACGCAAACGCGAGCACGAGAGCAAGAACGAGACCTTGCCCCGACGAGCCCTTTGCACACCGGAGCGCTCACTCGCCACCGAAAAAGATGGCCTCTCCGTCGTCCTCACCGGCTCGCGCCTCCATCGACGAGCTTTTGGGCGACCTAGATCCACAGCTAGGGTCGCCCAAGCATGCCGGCGGCGGGCCGGAAAAGGCCACGGCATCCGCGGAGGGCGGAGGAAATGCTTCCGCCGCCGCGGACATAGCGGGCCCAAGCACCACGACAACCCCGCCGTTCGCACCGGAAACGGCGGAGGAGAAAATCGAGCTCCTTGGCGAGAAACTTGCCGCCGCGAAGGCCGCCGCCGCCGCCGGAGCAGAAGAGGAAGAGGAAACTGCAGGCAACTGGAGTGCCTGCAGTATTCCCCCGGCTCTCCTTCCCAACTTGGAGAAGGAGGGTTTGGTGCTGAAAAAGAAATGGCGGCTCCCGGAAGAGGAGACTGAACCCATGCCACAAGAGGGCGAAAGGGTGCTCCTTGCCTCCCACCTTCTACGAGGTATGGGACTGCCACCTTCCTCTTTCTTCCTCCAGGTTCTGTCACACTACAACATCCAACCCCATAACCTTCCTCCCAACTCTATTCTGTACATGGCCGGCTTCCAGGCCTTGTTCGAAGGTTACCTAGGAATAGAGCCTAGGTTAGATTTTTGGCTCTACTGCTTTGGGGTGAAGCGTAACTCTTCGGAGGGCGCACTCCCAAATTGCGGGACCATTTCCTTTACTCTTCGGAGATTCCGAGAGGATTGGTTCCCCAAAATCAAAACCTCAGAATCCGTCAAATTTTGGACGGGTTCTTTTTTCTATCATCCCGACGTGCCTTTTCCTAAAAAGGCCGTCGGGGTTCCACCTTTTGTGAACTCCGCCGCTGTTCCCCAGGATAACTGGGTGACAGAGGCCGTCCAGGTTCTGCCTCCAGATCTGCTAAGGATCAAGAGGCGCATCGCCAAGCTCACCTCCTCCAAACCTCCTTTGACCGGTATGGACACGGTCTTTTGCTGGCTGGATAGGCGGATTCAGCCATTAGCAAACCACGGAGGCCGTCTCCTGTGTGAATACACGGGAGCCAAGGATCCAATGCGGACAACCGATAAGGATTGGCCCGCAAAAGAGCTTAGGCGGCGCATCAATCAGTTGGTCGCTTCGCGCGACCAATACACGGAGAGTCGGCCAATGTACACGGCCGACAACCCCGCTCCTAAGGTAATTTTTCCGTTATTTGGGTATAATCTCACTTCCTGGATAATCTACCTTTTGAATCTGATTGGTTTTTCCAACAGCTTGTGGATCTTCCAGACTCGGAGTTAGCCTCCGAGGCCGAGCTGGATGCGCTGCGCACCGCCGCTACGGGTGGGCGCAAACGCAAGAAGATAATTTCTTCGGATGAAATTATCGACCTTGACGGAATCCCCGTCGCCACTTCCAGGTTATTTTCTTCTGGGTTTTTTCTTTTATGGGATCTTTTTCGTCCACCTTCGGTGTTTTAACCTTTTCCGGGTTTTTGGTTTTTAGCCTACCCCCCTCCAACTTGAAGCCGAGAAAGTTGAAGAAACTCAAAGCTTCTTCCAACCGAGGCAGCCAACCATCTCCCGCCGTCGCCCCAGACACGCCGCAGACAATGGCGGAAGAGCCTACTGCAGCCACCACCACCAAGCCCCCAGAGCCCAGCCAGCCCGTTGTGTCCGAGTCGGACACGAGGGAAAGGGCGGCCCCAGAGGTGGGGAAATCTTCTCGGACTTTCGACGAGGAAATCCCCACCTTTGACAAGGATTTTAAGGCTATAAATGACGGCTTGGACGTAGCCGGAAATCACTTCGCGGAATACGCGAAAGAATTCCAAGAAAACTTAGCAGGTTTGCAGCGCATGAGCCAGGTATGTAACTCTAGCCCCCAAGCATTAAACAAAATGCATGCTTTTTTGCTTTGATGTTTTTTGTTAACCATACTTTTCCTTGCTGTGTTTCAGCAAACCTCCGAGGCCATAAACCTGGAAGTTTTCAGGAAGCTCACCATCAAGAATAAAGAAGTTCGAAGTCTTCTTTCTATTCTTGAGGAGAAAGAGGCGGAGCTGGAATCATCTCAGCTCGCTTTGACAGAAACGAAAGGTAAGCTTTTTTCGTTTTGAAATTTCTGATTTAAGACTTTGTCTAAGTTTTTTCCCGAGGAAATTGCTCAACTCGGATTTTCCCTTACTTTTCAGCTGCCTTAGCTGAGGCTAAACAAGCAGCGGAAGATTCTGGCAACGCCGAGATTCTCCGCAATGAGAACATTGAGCTTCACAAGAATCTTGTGAAAGCTCAGCAAGACCTGGAAGCCAGCAACCTGGCTCTTGGAATGGCTAATTCCAAGGCTTCCGAACAAGCGGAGAAAGACAAATCCACCATTCAGGATTTGACTGAAGCTCTGAACCTTCGCCTGGAGGAAGTTTCCGAGATCGACAAGCTCATCGGTAAATTTCTTACCCTTTTCCTCATCTTTCCATGTTTTGCTTTCTCTGTTTGTCTGCTTAACCCTTTTGTATGTTTTATTGGATCAAACAGGAGACACCCCAGATGGCACTCGGGCTGCCGGCATCCGAGCTTTCGGGGAGACATGGAATTTGGTGAAGGCTGCTGCAACGCAGCTAGTAGGCAAGTTTCTTCCCGAAAAATCTGGGGAATGCTCGGAGGTTGAAAAACTTCCGGGTATCATCATGGAGGTGGCGGAGTCCAAGGAGTCTATTCTTCGCTCCGCTGCACGGGGTGGTGCACGCATGGCCTTAGGACTTATGCGCATGCACCATCCTAGTGCCAAATCCTGGCGTGTGGCCACCGGTGTCCCTCAGGGATACACGGATGCGCAACGATCCACCATTTTTGGTGAAGTTAAGGGCCACGCCACCCAGATTGCCGCCATGGTAAATGTCGCCGTCAACTATCCAGAAGAGGAAGCTCCTCCAATCCCCGATGAAGAAAGTAGCGAGGAGGAGTCGGATTCTTGAAGGGTTACCTGGAACCTGGATAGAAAAATTAGACAATAGGAGCATTACTGTTCTTTCATTTGTAATCCAAAATGTAATGCTTCTTATGTATTAATGACAATTCCGCCTTTTCCAGTTTAAACTATGAAATTACTTTGCAAGTTGTTTGGATCATTCCTTTATCTTCTAAGTTCTCTGGTGTATATGCTTTAACTGTCCTTAGTTTTTGAAATGGCTCAAATAGCATTATGAATCGTTATGCCGAGTAACTGGGGACGAACCAATCAGTTTTGAAACTCGGAAACATGAATCATGCTAAAGGCATTTTTACTAACTAGTTCCAGTAACCCAGCGTACGCACAATCAGATAAGACTTAGAGAAACAAGGAAAGTTTTAAGTGAAACTTGGGCACGCAGGCAATTCAAGTTTCCTTTAGCCGTTAAAAGGCTGAAAAATCATTCAGTTATGTAACGCCGAGTACGCAAGCACAATTCGGGTTAACGTTGAGAAATTTGTAAGATCATTGGGAAATAGATGAGGCGGAAACACTTTGCACTTATAAGAAATATGGATGACAGCATTCCGACAACTTTATTTCATGATCTCAAAAGATGTTTACATAGATTTGAACTAAGTACAGAAGGGGACATAACTTGCTAGACGTTCCCAGGCTTCCGCAATCCACTTGACCTTGTCGAACTTCTCCAGCAGTTTGTGAAATGGTAAGGTTTTAGCCCCCAGCCAACTAAGAAATCTTTTTATGGCTATGGCGGAACCCGGCAACTCTGGGACATCTTTTTCACACGTAAGTTCTGAGATGTTCGAGATTGCCTTAATCTTTTCCGGGTTAACTTCTATTCCTCTGTGAGAAACGATGAAACCCAGAAGTTTTCCTGAGGGAACCCCGAATACGCACTTAGATGGATTCAACTTCATCTTGTAAGTGCGCAAGTTCTCGAAAGTTTCTCGCAAATCCTCAAGGAGTGTATCTTTTTCCTTGGTTACGACAGCAATATCGTCCACGTAAACATGGACGTTTCTGCCAATCTGACTATGCAAACATCGTTGCATGCAACGCTGGTAGGTTGCACCTGCGTTCTTCAGGCCAAAAGGCATGGTTACGTAGTAATACGTCCCGTACGGGGTTATAAAAGAAGTCTTGATTTGATCTTCCTTTTTCATGCGTATTTGGTGGTACCCGGAGTATGCATCCAAAAAGCATAAAAGCTCAGAGCCTGCAGTGGCGTCTATTATTTGATCGATTCGCGGCAGCGCAAACCTATCTTTCGGACATAACTTGTTCAATCCTGTGTAATCTATACACATTCTGAGGGCAGTTGTGTCTTTCTTCGGTACTAACACCGGATTTGCGGACCAGTCAGTATGGATTACCTCCCTGATGAAATCCGCTGCTAAAAGCCGGATAATTTCCTTGCCAATAGCCTTCCGTCTTCTTCCGTCAAATCGACGGAGACCTTGTTTGACGGGTTTTGATCCGGGAATAACCTTGAGTTGGTGCTCAGCAAGTTCCCTGGGTACGCCTGGCATGTCAGCTGGACACCAGGCAAAAATATCCCAGTTCTCACGGAGGAACTTGATGAGCTCGCCTTCCTATTTGTCGGTCATCCCAGTCCCTACAACGACGAATTTTGTCGGATCTTTGGGATCTAGGATTACCTGTCTTGTATTCTCGGATGCCTTGAAGCTATCTGTTGGCTTCCGAGTTTCTTTTCCTGCCGGCATTTCTTTCGGCGATACCTCCTTGGCTAACTCCTTTAGTTCTTCCTGAGCTATAACTCTTTGAGCGCAAAGGGCGTTTTGCTTCTCCAACTCATTTGCCAGCTTGAAATCACCGGCAATGGTGATTACTCCTCCTTTGGGTCCTGGCATCTTCAGCTTGTTGTAGATATAGCAAGATCTTGCCATAAACTTGGCGAAAGCCGGACGTCCGAGTATTGCGTGATACACGCTCTCGAACGGCACAACTTCGAAGGATACTTTTTCCTGCCGGAAGTGATCTTTATCTCCGAAGGTGACGTCTAGGGAAATTTCTCCTAGGGATCGTGCTTGCCTGCCAGGAACAATGCCATGGAAGCGTATATTGCTGTAGTTGAGCTGGGACTCGGATATCTTCAAGTGCTTCAGTGTATCCAGGTACATTATATTGATGCTGGATCCTCCGTCCATCAGCACTCTTCTTAGCCTAGTGTTTTGAACAATAGGGCTTACAACAAGAGCTTGTGTGCCGGGTTCAGGGATATTTCCGGGATGATCTGACTGATCCCAGATTATCGGTGTGCTGGAGTACTTCAAGAATTTTGGGGTCGCAGGAACAACCGCATTTATTTCTCGAAGTGTTCTTTTGGCCACCTTTGCTGACGGGGTTGCTAGGAAAGTTAACATTGCTTCTCCTTCAACTCTCGGAAATTTAGGTTCGCCTTTTCGCTGCTGTTCCTGGATTTTATCATCAGTGTCCGATTCACTGTCTTCTTTTTCAGCTTCTGGCTTTTGTTTGGCAGGTTTCCTCTTGGAGCCCTTCCCTTTATTTCCGGATCCTGCATTGCCTTTCATATGCTTGTTTAGCCGGCATTGCGCGTTTGTGTGGGTTGGTTTCCCAAACTGAGAGTGGTGGACGCAGGGTTCCGTCTTAATTCTCTCCCATTCTTCAGGAGTGTAATTGATGGGATCCGGACTGCGGCCTTTCCACTTGTTCCCTTTTTCTCCTCCAAAGGCTATATTAACCTCCTTGGGCTTTGTTGTTGACTCCGGAGTTCCTTTTTTGTCAGAACGAGGTGTTTTCTTGGCCAGTATCAGTGACTCAATATTGCCTCCTCTTGCTCTGATATCGTCTTCGGCTGCAGCATGCTCATTAGCGGTTGTAAGCATAGATCCGAGATCTTTGTGCTTTTTAGAACCAACCATGAACGGTACAAGTCCGGGTTTTAGGCCATTGACGAAAGCATGCATTGCTTGTACGTCAGTTACTCCAGAGCAACTATTCTTCATTGCAGTCCATCTGGAGATGAAATCCACGTATGGTTCGTCTTCAAATTGGGTGCAACGGTTCAGCTGGTTGATGCTATTTGGGCGTTTGTATGTTCCCCTAAAATGCTGGGTAAATACTCTCGCCATATCATCCCAACTGTCGACAGTTCTTGATGGTAAACCATTAATCCAATCTCTGGCTCCGTCTAGCAACATTAGGGGAAGAAACTTGACAGCTTCCAGGTCTGTCCCGTTGTTGATTTGGACGGCTGTGTAATAATCTGAAAGCCAGGTATCCGGGTTTGTACTGCCGGTATATTTTTGGTAGGTTGGACCAACTTTGGCGAAGCCAGAATGCAGGGTTATCCTTCGGATCCTGTCAGTAAAACACTTAGGACCAAAGTATAGATCATCCTTTTCTGCTCTATCAATATGTGCAGAATATCTCCCGGCTGAATGGACAGAAGGGGATCTGCTCCTTTCTTTTCCATTGTTGCGCGGGCGCGTTTTTCCGAGGTTATCTCTATCTCTTCCGTTGTCACGCCCTCTGGGATTAGGTGGAGTCCTGCTCCTGTACCTTTCCTTATCTTTGGGCGGTGTCCGAGATCTTTCACGTCTGTGAGGCGTATCGTATCTTCCAGCTTTTTCAGCTGGGTTTCTCGGAGGTGGCATTATTTTGCCGTCATTCCGGTGTTTGTCTTCCCGATCGTGTGGTTTATATCCATCTTTCGGGAGATGAGGTCCGGTTCTAGACGCTGCGTCCCGGTTGTCAGGGTTTTTCTTGTCTTTTCTCGGATCCTCTTTTTTATCCGAATCTCCGGGTTCTTCCGGTCCAGGTGCTCCAGCAGCGCAAGTAACAGTTTTGCAGAGGGCAGAATTATCATGCAGCCTCCCTGACCGCTCTTGTCCTCGCTGTTGCTGCTGCAATGCTTTTCCTAGGAAAGCATACACCCCTTGGAGTTTTTCCCCGTTGGAGTACAGATCATTGTTCAGTATGGCGAACGCTGCTTCCGCGTTTTCAGCTGCGGTTTTGTATATTGGTTCGCCCTTGGCATCTTTGCCGTTTAACTGCTTTTGCCAAGATGGGTTATAGAACCTTTCTTTTGGCGGCAGTTCTTCCGGTTTTGCAATTCCGGGTAACCTAGTAGGTTTTAAGGCAGATCTATGCTTTCTCTCGTACTCCTCAATTTCTTCCTTCATGATTTTGATGTCATTATGGGTTTGTTGGAGATGTTGCCGAGATCTAAGCAGATGTTGCTGTTGCCGTTGGAAAGCTTGTCTCCTGGCTTCCAGCATCTCAGGGGGTTCATTGGGTCCCACTGGAGTTTGTAATAGTTCTTGCTCTTCCAATTCTGTCATTGGTGGAGCAGTGATTTCCTTAGATTTCTTTTCCGCAGGCTTTGTGCCACTAATATCTCCGACTTCCAGGTTTTCATCAGCGAGATCAGCTGACTTTTTCTTCCGGAGTTTGTACTGGAGTTTTTTAGAAGCACGGTGCTTTTTCTTGGAAGACGGAGGTTTTTTGACAGGTTCATCCTCTGTCATCTCCTTGACATTAGGGAATATCGGAGAAGTTTCTCCGTCTTCCCTCTCTTCCACTGGCGGAGGGGTTTTAGGGCTTTCCTGGCTGTCGGCACCCGTTGTATCGGCTGGTTTTGCCATTAGCACTTCATGAAATCCCTCTTGAAAGGACTTAACCTTTCTTACGAAGGAATCATCATCTTCGTCTTCGGAGTCGAAATTATCCGATCCGGTTTCCGATTCCAATCTCGCCTCTATGGCGGCAAGCACGGACTCTGTTTCCGAGTTCATCGTCTGGTTGACGGATGTCGGATCTTCCGTCTCTGTGACGGGTGTTGGTTCTTCCGTCTCTGTGACGGGTGTATTGTTGTCTGCCTCTTGCACGGGATTTCCGTCATCCGTGTTTTCAGCGATCTCGGATTGCACCATGCCGATAAAGTGCGTATCACTGTTTTGTCGGCGATCTGAGCAAAATCCGGCATCATAGTCGTCTTCGACTGGGTATAGGGCGGGTGGGAAATACTTGCTTTCACCGCAAAACCCCATTGCTTCCGCGGTTAATCCGATAAAGATGTTAGCAGATCCAATCGGTAAAACGCAGGCACTTACCAAGTGGTTTTGCGCCGGTATGTAGGATCCGTTGTCGAGGAAGCGGCCGACGTCGTCGTCGAATTCCAAGCTTCCGACAGTGATTGATCTTCCAATTCCGCCTAGTATCCCAGATCGGAACTTCACGCCTGACGTCGTTTGCCCCACGGTGGGCGCCAACTGTCGAGACATCGTAGTAGTTTTCATAGACTGGGGTGCCATGAGACTACGGTAGAGACGTGGGGTAACGGGATAGCGTAGTAACACAGAACACGGGATTTTACCCAGGTTCGGTACGTCGCGACAGTACGGCGTACCTACTCCTGCACTTCTCACTATGTGGGACTAAAGCCCGTATAATAAGGTTACAATGTGTGGGAATAGATCCAGCTACTTGTCGAGGATGAACTTCCCGGCGGGTTGCGTAAGCCTTGAGCTTGAACCTAGAACCTTGGAACTAAAAGAACTTATGTAATCTATCTCCCGTCCGGCTTTATATAATAGCCGGATTAGGGCTTACAGAACCAGAAACCTAGAAGACTACGTTTAACTTGTAACTTGGAAAGTAAGGAATCTGTCTTCTCCTCCAAGCCAGATCACGCGGGCCGTGATCCGGGTTCTTCTAGAATCCGGCTTCTGCGCGTCGGACTACTGGGCCGCCCAATGGACCTAAGCCCATTACCATGTAGGCCACCCTGGTGGTCCGGCTCTTTTGTCTACCATCTTCTATACCCCTATTCAGTATATATCCGACAAATCAACTAGGTATCTCGAACTCGAAGAGGGGTGAGTATCCAAAGCACAGAATTGATGATCTCATTTCTGCAAGTTAGTCATGTATAACTGGATGATCTCATCAGACCTGAAGGATGAATCTGATCGAGGTTTCGTCGATGTTTTAGTAAAGAGAGAGAGATCGAGATTAGAAGAGAGTGAAATTTCGACCTGCCCTCTGGTGTTATTGAATCGAAGGGATTCACTTCAACACTTGAAACAAAATATTGTTTGTAACTGGACTTTGAGTTTAAATTGAATGATTTGATAATTGGAATAATTTGGTAATTAAACAATTTTGAAACATTAGTGTTTAAATTATTTGAATGATTTGAATTATTTGAATTTAGAACAATATGAATTTGAGTTTGAATTTTAATTAGATTTAAATCAAATTGAATGGATGAGTTTATATCCTAAGTTTAAATCAATTGATCTCAATGACTATATTAAATAGGAAATACTCCTAAAATATCAACAAGAATATTAAAAGAAAACACATATGCTTTATTGATAATAATATAAATATTACAAAGTTTGTTACAAAAGATTAAAAGGAAATTATAAAAGAATAAACTTTATTGATAATCAATTAATAATACAAAGTTATTACATGATTCAACAAATAGAAAATTACATGTTGACAATTACCAAAAAAAGAAATTCCTATACTAATTCTTGCTTAATAAGTCTTCAATTGTTAATCTTCTGTACCTGCAAAATCAATAAGAAAAGCAAAGAAAGGTAAAAAGATTAGTGGGGGAATTAGTACTCTCAGCTTGGCAGTGAGATGCACTGCTAATCGCATCATCGAGTCTAGGCTTAGACAAGTTAAGCATCTGTTCAAATCAGAAAAATATCTCAGTGTAACCTCATGGGCAAGTATCAGGTAATACAAGTGTCAGGCAAAAATAAACACAGCACCAGGATAAGACCAAGGGCAAACCGAGCCTAACTCCAGGAAATATCTCCTCAGCTAGTACACTAGCACACAGCACACTCACCATCACAGTTTGGTGCTGTCAAGATCTATATTGTGGTATAAATACTACATCAGCCGCAAGAGAGGGGAGACCAAGCTCACTTTCCCCTGTTCACTGCTCGAGCTACACAGCTCCAGCAACACAGATAGAACCACAAACCAGACCATCCAAATCCCTGTTGTGAGAAGATAAACAGGTAATACATCCAGCAAGATCACAGCAAGGCCAAGCTTGGAGCTGGAGAAGTAGGCCTGGATCACAACAGCAACAAGATCACAAGCACAAGGGAATAGATCAACATAATCTTCACAACCAATTACATCAGATAAATAATCTCTAAGTGCAAAATAATCCATCACAGAACCCACCAAATCCTTCACAGCCTCTGTACCCAGGGTTCAACTACCCATGGGAAAATTTTCACAAAGCCAAACCAATCATTCAAAACCTCACAGAGAGATTCACAAGGGGCATTGCATGAACAGGCTCGATGGCCTGGCTCCAGAGCAAAGAGAGAGGGGAGGCAGAGAACCGAGAGGATGAGAGGAAGAGAGAGGAGCACTTACAGGTGGTCACCTTCGTGGTGACCACGGCCAGTTGGTGGAGCGATGCTTAGCGGCGGGCCGCGGTTGCCCGAAGACCGTCCCGGCGGCGGCGTCCCCGGAAACGGAGCCACAGAAGCACCAGCAGCAGCGCATCAACTCCAGAAGCCCCTAGAAGTCACGGTGAGAAGCCACGGTCACCGGAGAGGTGGAGGAACACCCCGAGTACCTAACCCTAGGGTTAGGGCTTGAGGATCTCCACGGGAGCCACACGGGGGAGGAAGCAGATCGAGGAGGAAGACAAGGTAGCGGACAGAGAGGAGCTAGGGTGACGCTAGGTCACGGTGGCGGTGAAGGGCGGAGGTGGGCGAAGAAATCGCCGGCGTGGTGGAGGCGATGAATCGCCTCTGCGTCGCCTCGTGCGGGGAGGGGAAAGATAAGGACGGGGGGGCTAGAGTGCGAGCACACCTGGTCAGGTCCGGCCCGACCAGACCAGTGGGTTTGACCCAACCCATTGGTGGGGTGGCCCACCTGTCAGTCTAGGGACATAATAGTAATTGCCTAAATCTTAAATAAAAGAATTAGAAAATAATAGAAAACGATAAATAAAAAATCCTACAAATCTCAAATATTTGCAATATAACTAATTCTTAAACTAGTAAATTGGTTGTATATTAAAATTAAGAAAAAAATAATCCAATAATACTTATAGACTTAAAATTATGGATACAAAATAATATTTTAATAATAAAACTTTGATAATAAGGTTTAGAAATATTCTAAACTATTTAATAAAGTATAAATTATTCTTTCAACATTATTTAGATATTTTGAGCATTTCCAAAATACTTCCTAACAAATATTTTCTGTGAAAACAATCAAATAAGTTATAATAATAACAATAAATATTGGAAAATAATAAATAATTCATAAAATCAGAAAAATACAAGTTATATGCCAAAATACTTCAAATAACAAATATAACTAATCTATGATGTTTTATAAGTTATTTGACCAAGTTTTTATGTGCAATGCTTTGTCTAATCATTAATTCATTTAAAATGAATAAAATAATAGTTTATTCAAATATTTTCAGAAGACATTGAATGATATATCCAATTAAAGAGAAAAGAATTTCCAATTCATATATGTCAAAGATAAAACATTTTATCCAACTTATAAACTTGTTTCCAAAAGTATTATAAAATTCTATAATGTTAACTGCCACAACATTATTTTCTGTATGAATAAAACCCTCATGATTTCACACCAACTAAAACCTATCATCACTAGCTATTAAGCAAAGTATTATGATGATAGAGTTAGCTAAATGAGTTCATCATTTTCAAATAAACTCATTGCCATTAGCTCTACACTTTTGGAATATAAAATCAAACATGTTTGTTACCTTTTCAATAATTGTTTACCATGTGCTATTGTCTTGTTTCCTAACCATGTTATAACACTTCTACTTAAACATGATAACAAGTGTTTATTCAATAAAAGTGAAACACACTTAAGCCTAAAAGAAATAACCACCTCACCTCAAATAATGAAACAACTCTAAGTCACCTAACCATTGTGTGAATACGTTATCATTTCAAACGTGGCTTACACTTGTAAGCTGGGGTGTTTTCCAGGGTATTTCACGATGCATCTCATTACTATGCATGTGTCATTTTGCCAGTGTTTCTGTAGTCCTTACCGGGACTACTTTGCTATCTTTCAGACATCAGGATATTCTACGTGACCCTTAACCCGAAGACATGGAATATTATGGTCATTTCAATCTCAGGCAAGTTCATCACTTGCTCATATCCTTTGCAGTATCTCATAACAAACTATTGGCAAAAACCCTATCGTATTATCACCTATTCTCAAAAGAATGCATGATCCTATTTTTATAATAATATGACTAATTGAATGACTACCCGAGTGGTAGTGTTCTGTTTGGTGGACGGATGGAACCATGGTAAGATGAATAGGTCAAAGGAAGGTTCCATCTGCATGGGAACGTATTACCTAGGAATTAACAACAACTGCCGTCAGGATTCTTGCGCCGTAAATTCGCGTTGACCATGGATCTTCTATGGGGGGAGTAAGTCAGCCGTGATACTTTTCTCGTTCGCATGTCAACGGGCTGCCAGAGACGTACGCTGTACTCTCGCGTAGGTAGTGCGGGACTACATGCACATGGGTGGGATCCCTTAATTCCCACGGACTCTGCGGGTCTATGATGGTCTGCCAGGGGCGCGTAGATATCCATCGTGAGGGGTGGAATCAGGCGTTCAACCTGCTGGCAGAAATGGGTGGGCATGCGTTGTGCGGAGAAGCACGGTTTGGCTTGGACCAACAACCGGGCCCCACACCTGAGTGGGAGTGGACAGGAATGTACACCTGGTTGTGCAACATGGTCTTGGTCGTCCATGGGTAAAGTAACGCACCTCTGCAGAGTGTAAAAGGATGTGGCATGTTACCCCTTGTTCCGGGAAGGAGCTGCGAACGCCGCAGGAAAGGCAACTCCATGAAAGTTCTAATCCTGTGAAGAATGGCGGGCATAGTTTTCAGAATTAAAAGCAACCTCTTGAAGAAAGTTTTACAAAACCTTGCATTAGCTTATGACTCTTTCGAGACTTAAGCTGTAGTTAGTGCATCAACCACCCACTATATATCATGAACTTGCTGAGTAACGCTCGTTACTCATTCTATCCCGTTTGACCCTTGCTTAGAGTTGAAGCCCTATTGAAGTCGTCATCGAGAAGCCATCGCTGCCAAAGGGAGCTAGATGGAGTGATCTACTACTTAGTCGGTAAAGCATCGTCATCAACAACGCTGGTGGAGGACAAGCTATCAAGATGTAGTTAGAGACCATTCTTAGACTTAGCATTTACTAGCCATAGATTAGGGCTGACATCAGCCGTAGTGGATTAGTTCTGAGCTAGAGTTCTTCTCCGGCTTGGAGCTTCGAATTGCTCCTTATGATGTTTCTTTGGCAGGAGATCTTCTTGATTCATTAAGGAGATTCTCAAGATTTTGTAATGAGGTTTGTATCCTATAGCTTTGCTTGGCCCCGCTGTGTTTCTGTTGTACCACTCTGAGAGATGTAATATTCACGGATAAGTCCTTCTGTGAGTATTATGTCACCGACTTGCGCACTACACATGCAGTGGTGTGCTGGGTCACCACAAGAGGTCATGCCTCTACCTATTTGGTTTTACTGTCCCTTGTTGGACAATGAAGTTTCTTTGCAAAATCTTTTAGATCTCGTCATTAGGATTCCAATGAGCCAAAGATCATAAAAACTGAGTATGGATGCAAAAGTTATGAACGTTCTCGTACTGGGTTCCCAACAGTTGTTGGTCCAGCGGTAGTACTGCCCCGGCACCGCCCAAGTACCGCTAGGACCTCTGCGGGAAAGCTTGTAGCGGCAGTACCAGTACTGGCCCAGCGGTAGTACTGCTGCTGGATTCGATTTCACATAAAGGACACATTTTGGGGCACCTATTGAAGGGGGCTATCTTCCCCATTGGCCCCCAATGGTTTTGTAAGTCTCTCTCCTCCATTGTTGACCTTCCTATAGCTTCCTTTCTCTCAATCCCTCCAATGATTCCTGCTTCCACTTGAGGGAAAAGAGAGAGGAGATCTAGATCTATTATTCCACCAATCAATATCTCCACTTAGCGAGGTGAATCCATTGCATCTAGATCATGAGATTCATTAGTTGTTTTCCTTATTCTTCCCCCTTTCTCCCTACATAGAATTAGTTGCTTTGGTGGGATTTGGTAGAGAAGGACTTGACCACTCTATGTGTTCTTACCATTGCATTAGGTGCATCGGTTTGAGTTTCTCACGGGATTCGTGAAAGAGAAGTTTGTAACCTTGTTACTCTTGGGTGCTTGGTCACCTGAGAGATTGTTCCCCTTGGGTGCATTGAGCACCCTAGACGGTTAGTGGTTAGATCTTCCACCTTGTTGAAAAAAAATCTTCATTGAGAACCTCCAATTGAGTTGTGAAGATAGCTTCAACCTTGTGTAAGGTTCGGTCACCTCCTTCAAGACGACATCATAGTGGAAACGAGCATCTCCCTCATCAGAGAAGTTCAATGAGAATAGAGTGCGCACCTCTGCGCTATTGGAGTGCCTTGGTGGCTCGACACCCCTCCAATAAAGACGTACTTCCCTTCCGAAGGAACATTGGTAATCACATCGGTGTCTCCTTGTGCTTCGGTTATTTCTCAACCCGAGCTCGTTACTTATGCATTTACCTTTGTGATAGCCATTTTGCTTCAAGTCATCTATTTTGCTAAGTTGTTTATGTTGCTTAGCATAAGTTGTTGGTGTACATAGATAAACCTAACTTTTTTAGGTTTTGTGCCTTATAAATTAAACACTAATTTTATTCCATATTTTTTCAAGCCTAAACCGTAAATATTTTAAACCTCCTATTCAGCTCCCTTCTAGGCGGCATCCTTGTACTTTGAAAAAGACTACAATAGATTCCCTCCATTTATGGGTTATTAGCATACTTTTTTTTTACAAAACTGTTTGTGCAGGATTGATGTACCCATAAAATGTAAAATTTTATATGATTTCTGTATAGGAAATGTTTTTTAACAAATAAACCAGACGGGTTTTAGGAAACATGTTTTCGTTGAGATGGACGAATTTATGATCATTTTATTTTGTATCTTGTCATTTTTCTTTAATTTGGAGATTGATTTATTTTAGTTTTGTATATCTCTACTACTAGTATTACTAATGTTTTTGGTAATTGGTTGAATGTTATTCATAAAAAACAAAAGATTGCATATGTGTTGATATTTTTGTTTTTCTTTGGACAATTTGGATTTTTTTAAGAAGATTAGAGTTGTCCTTTTTTTTGCAGGTTGTCCATAGGGCTACATATTGTATCTACATGCATGTGATGCTACCTCCTACGTACCACCCGAGCAACATGGTCATATGAATTCTGTTTGCACTCTCTTGATGTCGGTCATATGGGCTATATTCAATAAGAGTGGTTGACGTTAGGATTTATTTTAAATATTTAAGAACTAAGCGAGAGATAAAAATGATGTGTGCATCGTTTCGATACAAACTTCAAAGCATGTATCCCTCTTCCAATAGAGAAAAACAAAAATATTTGCTCATTTCTCTCGCCATACCAACTTCTATTTGCTAAAAAGGGCATTTTTTGTCCAACAATATAGAGCATTTCAACAATTACTAATTATTAGTAGTAGTATTAAAAATCAAATCAAAGTCTCCATCTCGAGCTATTCACACCCCCGCCAAAATTAGGCATTGGCGCGCACGAGGACGCACGACGACCATCCACCGCCTCTCCTCGCAGCACGACCACACGAAAATGCACACACGCGCGCCTAGTTCACTTTCTCCTAGTAACAATCATAATTAGCAGCAAAAAATAACTGGGCACACTTTCGATCGATCCATCTCCTCCTCCCGCGCTCCACCCCCGGCCTCCCCGGCGTCCCTCCCTGGTAGATCGATCTCGATCGAGGAGGCCGGCCGGATTAATCACTGCATCCATCCATCCATCACACGTCGCATTGCATCGATCGAGAAGGAATCAAGAAAATCCTGCATCCATCCGTCCGTCCATCGATCGTAGCAGCAGGTAATCAACAATCAATCGGCTGGGCGAGAAGCCAGGCCGGAGGAGATCGAGCGGCCGATGATGGAGGCAGCGGAAGGCTCGCCGGCGCCGCCGCCACCACCCGCTCCGGCGCCGTTGCCGGCGCTGCGGGAGGCGATCTCGATGGAAAAAGCCTTCGAGGGCAAGTCCCTTCCCCCCTGGAACGAGCAGATCACGGTCCGCTCCGTGGTGGTGAGCGCGGCCCTGGGCATCTTCCTCAGCTTCATCGTGATGAAGCTGAACCTGACCTCCGGCATTGTGCCCTCCCTCAACGTCTCGGCGGGGCTGCTCGCCTTCTTCCTGATGAAGACGTGGACGTCGGCGCTGGAGCGGTGCGGCGTGTTCCCTCGCCCTTTCACCCGGCAGGAGAACACGGTGGTGCAGACCTGCGTCATCTCCTGCTCCAGCATCGCCTTCTCCGGCGGGTTCGGGACGTACATCCTGGGCATGAGCAGGAAGATCGCCGAGGGGTTCGACGAGTCCAAGAACAGCCTCAACGTGGACGAGCCGTCGCTGTGCCGGCTCATGGCGTACCTGTTCCTGGTCAGCTTCGTGGGGCTCTTCTCCATCGTGCCGCTCCGGAAGATCATGATCATCAGCTACCGGCTGACCTACCCGTCGGGCTCCGCCACCGCGCACCTCATCAACAGCTTCCACACGCCCCAGGGCGCCATCCAAGCAAAGTAATTAACAAAGTTTCTTCGACAGATTCTTTTCTGAACGAACAGCACGTGAATTAATTCATGTCGTGACCGTGACTGCTGCAGGCAGCAGGTGTCGATCCTGTTCAAGTCGTTCATGGGGAGCTTCATGTGGTCGCTGTTCCAGTGGTTCTACACGGCGGGGAACGGGTGCGGGTTCGGGTCGTTCCCGACGTTCGGGATTCAGGCCTACGACCGGCGCTTCTACTTCGACTTCTCGGCGACGTACGTCGGCGTCGGGATGATCTGCCCCTACATCATCAACTTCTCGCTGCTGATCGGGAGCGTCATCTCGTGGGGCATCATGTGGCCGTACATCGAGAGCAAGAAGGGGGACTGGTACGACGCCGACCTCCCCAACAGCAGCCTCCACGGCCTCAACGGCTACCAGGTGTTCATCTCCATCGCCATGATCCTCGGCGACGGCCTCTTCAACTTCTTCTCCATCCTCTTCCGGACCTCCTACGACCTCTACCTCAAGCGGACCGGCCAGGCCAAGGCCAACACCGCCGGCATCCCCTTCGCCGGCTCCGGCATCATGAACGCGCACGAGCGGCAGGCGCTCAGCTTCGACGACCGCCGCCGCACGCAGATCTTCCTCAAGGACCAGATCCCGACCTCCGTCGCCGCGGGCGCGTACCTGCTCCTGGCCGGCATCTCCATCGTCGCCATCCCGCACATCTTCCGGCAGCTCAAGCCGAAGCACGTCTTCTGGGCCTACGTCATCGCGCCCATCTTCGCCTTCTGCAACGCCTACGGGACCGGCCTCACCGACTGGTCGCTCTCCAGCAGCTACGGCAAGCTCGCCATCTTCATCTTCGGCGCCAACATCGGTGCGCAGGAAGGCGGGGTCATCGCGGGGCTCGCCGCCTGCGGGCTCATGATGGGGATCGTCTCCACCGCCTCCGACCTCGTCCAGGACTTCAAGACCGGGTACCTCACCCTGACCTCCCCGCGCGCCATGTTCGTGAGCCAGGTCGTGGGCACGGGCCTCGGCTGCATCATCTCTCCCATCGTCTTCTGGATCTTCTACCAGGCGTACGACATCGGCAAGGACGAGGGGTACCCGGCTCCCTACGCCAAGATCTACCGGGGCATCGCGCTCCTCGGCACCAACGGCTGGGAGGAGCTCCCGAAATACTGCCTCAGGTTCTGCCTCGCCTTCTTCATCCTCGCCATCGCCATCTGCGCGCTCAAGGAGGTGGCCATCAACAAGACATGGTGGATCCGGGACTACATCCCCAGCGCGCTCGGCATGGCGGTGCCATTCTTCCTGGGATCCTTCTTCACCATCGACATGTGCGTGGGGAGCCTGGTGCTCTACATGTGGCAGAAGTCGAACCCGCTGCACGCGCAGACGTTCGCGGCGGCGGTCGCGTCTGGGCTCATCTGCGGCGATGGGATATGGTCGCTGCCGGCGTCCATGTTATCCTTGGCAAACGTGAACCCTCCGATGTGCATGAGGGTCTTCGACGCCGAGACCAACTTCCAGGTCGAGCAGTTCCTCATGACGATACCGACTCCTGTATCCAAATGATCGATACAGGATCCATTCTCATCTACATATGTCATTAAATTATTTGGTTTATTGTTGTAGGGTGCGTATTTTCTTTGATTCGTTGATTTGTATCCACCATAGGAAGCTCAAGGTTTAGCTAGTACCGTGTTCTAGCCAGCTTTGTAATGTGAGTGCGCGTGTAGGAAATGGTATTATATATATGAGGGTAAAATTAATAGTGGCATTTGCTTTCTGCAGGAGTTGATCGGTTATTATTCATTTTCTTTACATTGTTAACTGATGTAATTGATACTTTTCCGAGGATAAGTTTTTTTTTTTCAAATAGTCCCTTACTAGATTGATAAAGAGGAATACAAATGTATGTATGATCAATATTTTCGGTCTGAGAGGCGGGAGGGCGACTCTGATGCTCCGCGGCGGTGACCGGCATTTCCCTGGTGCCCTGCTGGTCTGACTGTTGACGTGGTAGCGACGACCTCCTACCTGAGCGGGGCTATGGAGGTGAAAGGACATGTGTACCCTAATCTTATTTTGGTGTTTCATCACGACACTTGGAAGGTCTAATCATTTGCTTGAAGTATTTAGAAAATATAAGATGTTGCAAATTGGTTGAAATAATCCCTCAAAAGTGCAAGTGCATCAAGAGAAAAAAAAGGAAAATAGAATCTGTCTAGCCGGGCTCAAGGCCGTGGAAACAACAGAAAACAGGAACTGACTCGGTGGCATCTTGTCAATAGGTTAGTCCTAGAAAATCTATAAAAATGACATAAAGTATATATGAAACATGTAGCATATGGCATAAAAACAACATGGAACATCAGTAATTAAGGATACGTTTATGACGTATCACCTGCCAACATCTGCTGCCAACAACCTTCAGAAGTGGTTTCTTTCTCCTACTGGTCGATTCAACCTTGGTCTCTTTCTGAGGGAAAACTTGCCGCTGCACTCTTCATACCTTACACTTGAGGTTTCCCAAAGAGTGCACTCCTGCATCATAAACAAGTTTTCTGGCGCCGTTGCCGGGGAGGAAGAGGATTTCTGCAAAGCGAGCTTCTCACCTCCAATCTCTTTACTTTGTTTTAGTTTTTCTTATTTTATTTTATTTTGTCTTGTTTGCTTCTCTATATCGAAAACACACAACAATTAGTTCTTATTCTAATTGTTATATTTTATCCTGTTTTTAATCTTGCTAAAATGATTACTCCTGAGAATAATAAGTTGTCTGACTTTATTAGCACCAACAACAATGATTTTATTAGCAGACATATTGCTCCACCTGCTCCTACTGCTGATTTTTATGAAATTAAGCATGCCTTGTTAAATCTTGTTACGAGAGAGCAATTTTATGGTGTTAGTACTGATGATCCTGTTGGCCATTTTAATAATTTTGTTGAACTTTGTGAGATGCAAAAATATAAAGATGTAGATGGAGATATTATTAAACTGAATTTTTTCCCTTTCTCTTTAAGAGGAAGAACTAAAGAATGGTTGTTATCTTTGCCTAGAAATAGTATTGATTCTTAGACTAAATGTAAAGATATTTTCATTGGAAAATATTATCCTCCTACTAAGATTATATCTTTAAGAAGTAGCATAATGAATTTTAAGAAACTTGATAATGAGCATGTTGCTAAAGCATGGGAAAGAATGAAATCTTTAGTAAAGAATTGTCTCACTCATGGACCGGACTACTTGGATGATCATCCATGTTACACGCACCAGCAAAACAACGATGAAGTTAAACAAGATCGAACCAACGGGGACACGAGATTTTAACGTGGAAAACCCTTCCAACAAGGAAGAGAAAAAACCACAGGCGCCAGCCATCAATACTTCACTATTTTGGGTTGTTATCTTTGCCTAGAAATAGTATTGATTCTTGGACTAAATGTAAAGATGCTTTCATTGGAAAATATTATCCTCCTGCTAAGATTATATCTTTAAGAAGTAGCATAATTAATTTTAAGCAACTTAATAATGAGCATGTTGCTAAAGCATGGGAAAGATTGAAATCTTTAGTAAAGAATTGTCTCACTCATGGACCGGCTAATTGGATGATCATCCAATCCTTTTATGCATGTATGAATTTTTCTTCAAGAAACCTTCTGGATTCAGCTGTTGGAGGAACCCTTATGTCCATGACTTTGGGTGCTGGAACAAAGCTTCTTGATGATACGGTGATAAATTATTCTGAATGGCATACTGAGAGAGCTCCACCAGGTAATAAGTTATTTTTTTTTTGAAGAAACCTCTTCCTTGAGTGATAGACTTGATGTTATTTTGTCTATACTTGTGAATGGCCATGCTCATGTTGATCCAAATAATGTTCCTTTTACCTCTTTGGTTGCACAAGAAGAGAATGTTGATGTGAACTTCGTTAAAAATAATAACTTCAACAACAATGCTTATAGGAATAATTTTGGTAGCAACAATTATAGGCCATATCCTTCTACTAATGGTAATGGTTATGTTAATTCCTATGATAATTCCTACAAAAATAATAGAAGTGTACCCTCCAATCTCGAAAACATGCTTAAGGATTTTATCAGTACACAAACTGCTTTTAATAAATCTATTGAGCAAAAGTTTGGAAAAATTAATGTTATTGCTTCTAAAGTTGATACTCTTGCTCTTGATGTTGATCTTCTAAAACTAAAAGTTATGCCTGATGATGTTAAAGAAAGCAAAACATTGAATGCCATTAAAGTTAGAATTGATAACAATGTTAGGATGTTAGCTGAATTACATGCTAGGTGGGAAACAGAGGATGAACTTGCTAGAAACAATAATACAGAAAAAGTTTGTACTATTACCACCACTAGTAAAAATGAGGTTTCTAATGCTAGTAAACCACCTACTATAAATAGTAAAATAGTTGGTGTTGGCAATGTCTCCACTTCTTATGCTAAACTTTTAAAATTGCCTAAAACCACTAAAATTGTTCCTGATAAAAGTGCTGAATTTTTTCTATATATGGAAGACAATGGTCCAATTACCTTTGATAAAAATGATCTTGATTGTTGCAATATTTCTGAAGTAATTATATTCCTACAAAACTTGCTAGTAACCCTGATGCTAATACTATGAATATGGCTTTTACAAAACATATTACAAATGCTCTCATGCAAATTAGAGAACCAGAATTAAAATGTGAAGCCTCTTTCCCTAGAAAGCTAGAAGATGGTTGGGATCACATCATTAAAATGAAGGCGGATGATTTTGATTGTAATTCTTTATGTGATCTTGGTGCTAGTATCTCTGTTATGCCTAAGAAACTTTATGATATGCTTGATTTACCACCTTTGGTACACTGTTATTTGGATGTTTGTCTTCCTGATAGTGCTAGAAAGAAACCTTTGGGGAGAGTTGATGATGTTATTATTATAGTTAACATAACATTGTCCCCGTTGATTTTGTTGTTATTAATATTGAATGCAATTCTTCTTGTCCTATTGTTTTGGGAAGACCTTTTCTTAGAACTATTGGTGTTGTTATTGATATGAAAGAAGAGAATATTAAATATCAGTTCCCACTCAACAAAGGTATGGAACACTTACCTAGGAAGATAATTAAGTTAAATTTTGATTCTATTATTTGAACAAATTATGTTTTGGATAGTTCTTTATTGGAAAACACTTGATTCTCTCTTTCTGTGCCTAGCTGAAACGCGTTAAAGAAAAGAAGTTCTTGGAAGATAACCCATGTTTTTATTTTTGCATTGTTTTTCTCTATTTTCTATGAGTCAAGGTGTTGTTTACTTCTGTAGCAACTTATTTGTATCTTTATTTATTTTACTAGTTGTGCCAGGTAAAGTCTCTAGTTAAAAGTTGAAATAATAGATTTGGATTTCTGCATAGAAAATAGATTCATGTTGTCCACTATTTAAAATCGTATAAATTTTGGAAAGATCAAAATGACCTGAAAAGTTTTCTTCTTAATCCTCAGCTATTTCTGAAACTTTTTTTAGTTTTGAGTTTTCTGATTTGAGCAAAGTTAGTGCCTCGAAAAAATTCGTCTTTACAGACTGTTCTTGTTTTGACAGATTCTGCCTTTTTTACTTGCATTCTCTCTTTTACTATGTTTGAGTGGATTTCTTTGCTCCTTAAAATATCAGTGATTGGCTAATGTTTAAAAAGTATTAACTAATTCTTGTGCCCATGCAGAACATGTGAATTTTTTATTATGTACTAACCCTCTAATGAGAATTACTTCGAGTTTGATGTGAAGGAAGTTTTCAAGGGTCAAGAGAAGAGGGTGATATAATATGATCATGAAGAGTGAAAAGCCTAAGCTTGGGGATGCCCATGCGGTTCATCCTAGCATATTCCAAGAAGACTCAAGCGTCTAAGCTTGGGGATGCCCAAGGAATTGTCACATCCTCATTTTAAAGCTTTGATGTAAGGGACCAACAAAAACGTTTATGCTGTTCCTATTCCTCTCTCGAAATGTAACCCTTATGTGAACCTCTATGTTGTCTTTGCGAATAAATGGTGGAATGTTGTGATCCTTGTTTTCCTTGCTCTCTAAATCATCTTTCTTATCTTGTCTTTGATGACCCTCAAGAGAGAAATAAAAACCCTTGAGAACCCTAAGGAAAAAAGAGGAGTTTTCCATTTCTGTTTTTGGTTATTTTTTCCATTTTGATCATCTCTTACACCTATGGATCCTGCCTCAAAACTTTGTTTTCTTTGGATGTCATCCATCCATGATTTATGGTCTTGCTCACCATGCTCAAAGAAACATTTTTGGTAAAGTGTAACCATTGTTTTCAAGTGTGTTTTTCTGCCTAGTTCATAAAACAGGAATTGGAAAAACAGTGAAAATAGAAAGCATCCACAGTTTCTGTCTTGTTTTCAACACCAAAACTATTTTTCTAAATCAAACAAAAATATGTTTCTGAAACTATACATCCCATTCTTCAAATCCATACTCTCACTTTTCCATTTGGAAATCATTTGATGTATCTACCACATCCAAACTTTCCTCAGTTTTTAACAGAATTCAGGACTTAGAATTTTCCTAAGTCACTAGCTGAATTTTCTGAATTTTTCAGACAGTTTCTAACTTGGTTCAAATATTTCCCAAACTCATTGTTTGATTCATATATTCAACTCGAAATCGTGTCTAACCAGTACCCTTTACCACCCTTGTCCAAACCATGTGTTAGTTTCCATCTAGAAGGCCACAGGGAGGGAGAGCAGCAAGCTGCCAAAGATTGTGCCCGAGGGGCCAGGATGTCATCGTGTTGGCAGAGCTCCACCTATGCCCGTGATCCTTCTTCCACGGCTTTGTGCCATTGATCATGTGCTCATGGTGCCACCAAGCTCACTCCTTGTCTCCACGTGCCGATCAGCTCATGCGAGCTCGCACACGCGCCCGTGTACCCGTGCATCATTGCCGAAAGCCCAAGAAGCGTACGCTCGTGCCTGTATGTATAAAGCCTTCTAAATCCCTTCTGTCTCGCCACCACACTCCCCATTCACCACTCACTCGCCCCACTCAATGCCCTGCTCATTTGCTTCTCTGTGAGAGCGAGGAGAGCGGCGCTCTCGCGTTCTGCCCGAGAGGAAGAAGGAGAACCAGATCTCACTCTTCTCTCTCTCTCACCTTGCTCCATTTTTTCACCCATGTATATCCCTTTCTGAGGCAAGTTTTCCTGACACCTTGTCGCGGTGTTTTGCATGCAGGAGCAGCTCCGCTGAGCTCGTCGCCGCCGGGAACGCCTCGGTGCGCATCGGGCCTGATAAGTGGAGTCGTTGTTGTTGATGCACCAACTCTGCTTCATCGACATCCCTCTTCATCCCCGACCTCAACGCACGCGCCATATCGAGCCCTAGGTGAGCCTCTGCCCATGCATGCAGTAGCTAGGGGTCACCGGCGTCGTGGTCGCGTCGCGAGGAAGGAGATGAACGTGCGTCGTTCATTTCTGGATCCACGTCCCCCTTTGAATCATGCGGGGTCTGTTGTGCATAGTTGGATCTCGATCCATCGGCTGCTTACCGGTTAGCTTGCGTGTGAACGCGTACTGGGCCGGCCCAGCGCCGCGCGCTCAGTCGCAATTTGAAAATGGCCCGTGGAGCCTGCTCTGTGGAATTTTATTCCATATCCGTTTTTCCAGAAAACATCCTATCACTTTAATTCCAGATAAAATTCTAAAATGATAGATCTGGCCACACCCTAATTTTCGTAGGGTACAAGTATGTTTTCTTAACCACATGCAAGTGGCAGATCTGAGTTTGCACTTCTGGATAATCCTAGAGAAATTCCCAAACACAACCTATCTGAAACAGAAAACATTCAATATGTTTTGTTCTAGGAATCCAATGCAGTGAGGTTAATTTATTTGGATAGATCTTGTTGATACCTAACTAGAGCACTTAGCCTCATATGCACATGAGTTTCCTATCTAAAATGACATGCAAATTGGTAAATGACTAGAGAGCTACTAAATGATTTTTATGAATTTTTCTAAGATGATTTTTGAGATGAATCCTTTTGTATGTGCTTCTGTATGAGTAGATCTATCATATACTAGCTTGGTGTGATTGTTTGAGATATAGATTAATTTTTGTATGCAGTACAAGTTCTAGTTGTTTTTCTGCCTTTATTGAGTAGCATGTGTTCGTGGTTTGTTATTTGCTTAGATGCATTGTCTGATCCTACTAGCATGTGTAGGTGTTGTTTTCACTGTCACATGAGTTATATCTTATAGATCTACCATGTTAGAGTGAATCTTGTCCATGAAAACAGTATGGATATGCATACATTTGGTGTAGAATGCTTGTTTTCTAGTTCATATGCTTAGTTGTTTTGTCCCTCATGTTTATATTCATGCCATGCCTATTTCAATGCCTCGTATGGTATGATATTCCTCTGTTATGTTAGTGTTTAGCCACTGTTTGCATGCTCTTTCCATGCTTACAAGTATACTATATGTTGCATGTCAATGATATTGCTTGTTTCTATTCTTGCATGCATGTGCATGTGTTTATAGTTTATTTCCTAGATGTTTTGGTTCATCCACATGAGTGACCAGAGGGTGATTGCATACTTTATGGCCTTGTATGAGAGTGGAACACCCACTGGACTCATGCCATTTTGTTGTGGATGCATAGTATGAATCTATACAATTGTTTGTGTGTTGTTCATGCATGTTTGAGTGTTGTTTGACTGTTGAGTGCTATCATTTTTGGGTGCTTGTATTTGAGTATATGCTTGCTATATGTGTGCTGTATTATCTTGTGCTTGCCTTTGTTGTGTACTGATTGGGTGCTTTTCTTTTTACTTTTTACGACGTTAGATACGAAGAAGCTATTACTCCTGAAGTGGTATTCTGTAACTCTTGTTTATTTCAAGAGTGTGATCAAGAACTAAGCCAAGGCAAGCCATTCTAAATGCTTTCTTGTTGATTACTTATCATTATCTATCATGCATGTTTTACTTCTGAAGTTATACTAAAGTTTGATTCAAAAACTGTTTCCTTAAGTGGGATATACCACTACTTATATTATGTATCTAATATTCTATATCCACCACATAATCTTGGTGTTACCAAGCCCCTTAGACATTTTAGTATTTTCGCTTAATCAACTTAAGTCTCTTAGTGGACATAATTAACTTGGCGTTTTTGAAAAACAAAACCTTTTGGAAATCCCCGAGGAAAGGTGGGACCTTGTCCGAGGGAGATATGTGAAGGAAGAATTGTTTCAACTTATTTTTCCAAAATGACACGTAACCTAGTCTTTGCCGGACAACCAAGCCGTACTGCCACATTACCTCAATATAGGAATGAGGTCTAGCTAAAATCTTATTGGTGTTAGTTTGTGTCTACCTCATAGTGCTATAGGGGTTAGAGTCCCCAGAACCGGATTGTCGCCAGGAGGGAGAAACGGGACATACAGAGTGTTGGGATTAAGTTCACCACCAGTTGCAATAGTTGGGTCTCCTGCCATGGCGGTGTGTTGTCAGGGAAAACCGGATCAATACGGCTGACTCACTCGGTGCCGGAGAGAACAAACCCAGGTTAAGAGGTAGCCATTTACTAGCACTTGCATAGTGGATAGTTAGGACCAGTTATCTGATGTTCGCATACTTTCGTGGACAGTACGTGGTTGTTCACGGCGGATGTACTGGATCTTGTGGATTGTGTAGACATCTGCAGGGTAAAACTATTCAGAATAGTCGCATCCTCGGATATGGAAAGTTGAATGGCGATGTAGCTAGCATTGTGTCAATGTTTTTGAAAAGCTTGAAAAGTGTTTTGGAAATTGTGCCTAGGAGGTACGTGGAAAGGGAATGATTGTACCTTTCAGGTACCGGAAAAATATTGATCTTGAAGATGTGATCTTCCAAGTAGTGTTGCAAAGAAAAACTTTCTTTTATTTATAATGCTTTATCAAAACCTTGTTGACATGCAATATCTACAAGAGAAATAAATTATCTTTTGAAGTATCTTCTTCAACAAAAACAACTAAAACTTGATCAACCATGATGGGTCGTCTATTCATCATGGATAGTCCAACCCTAAGTATAGCCTTCCTACCATCTATATTGCATCCTTGCATTTGTTAAGATTTTATTTAGGGTGTCTTACGAGTACAATCCAATGTACTCATAATGGTTTCGTCCCTGGCTATTGTCTTGGTAAGACTATGAGGAGATGCCTCTAGAGGATACCTTTGAGGAGGAGTACTATGACGATTCCGCGTACTAGGCACGTCTCCCGGTCAGCAGCCTGTGGTGCTAAGGCATTGACATGGGTTCTACTCGTTGTGTTTGCTTTCGCTGAATAAAGTAGTTGTAATGTGTGCTTGCGGCTGCCCTGCGCGGTAGTTGTCAGACTTGGTCGGTAGACCATTTGTGTAAGACTTTGTATTTGTGTAATGGATGTGAACTCTGATATACCTCTCAAAATATGTTGCTCACGACTATCGATCTAGGATCATGAGTGTATGCATATTGGTGGTCTCGGACATCTAGTCTGGGGTCCCCAGAGAGTTGGTATCAGAGCCATCCTGACCATAGGAGACCTTAGTCAGCATGGACGTTAGTTCGTACTCCGACATCTATCTTAGTATATATACAAGTCTTAAGTATGACTATATACCAAAGCTATGTCTTGTAACCCCTCTATTCTTTGTTTCCAAATGGTTAATTGCATTAAGTTTCTTTTTACCTAAACTTAAAACTTTGCACACTAGTCATTAACTTAAAAACTTGTGTAGATGGACGTCATCTTCACCGAGTTTCTACAGTTGGGACTTGCTCGGGACAGTAAGTTCTGTTTCGAGAGGGAGATTGTGGATATGACCAAGATACTTGGGCATCCACTACCTGAGCTTAGAGGAGGGGAGATTGACGGTTCTATTTCAGAGTTGTCTTGGCTAGTGGAGTGCACTCTCCGCTTGCCGCTAACTTCGTCGTCAGACCCTGTGCACGTCTTCCACGTGATTGACCGCACCTGGAAGGACGCCGCGGTTCGTGTGCTAGAGCTGGCTGTTGCGCGCCTGGCTCAGATCTACGAGACTAGCTTTGTTGGTACTCCTTTTCAGTGACACGGGAGGCGCGACGATGAGGGGCATCCACTCCCTTGTCCGTGTCCTCGTGATGTTTTGTGCTCACACATGGACGATCTAGAGGACTACCTGCACTACACTCAGAACAACCTGGATTTTCTGAGGATCGCTCACGCCGACGTTGTCGCCAAGAAGAGAGTAGTGGAGGGACAGTTGCGGACCACATAGTTGGCCCATACTCGCCTCTTCAAGAAGTTTGAGTCGCTCGAGAACGCCAACGCCATACTCCGTGGCCAGCTGAAGACCCCTAGAGAGACCATTGCCACAAGGGATTCGACCATCGAGGAGTTAGAGGAGGAGATTGCTCGAATCCGCAAGGATAACGAGGAACTTCTTCCTCATGATGACATCCCTTATGAGGGCATGGATATGAGTGAGGAGAGCGACCAAGAAGACGATGATAGCCCCGGAGACGAGGAGGACCCCTAAGGAGATCCTTTTCGACGGTGATGGTGGAGGCGCCTACGCTGTAGGCCGTGTTATTAGCATGTGCTGTGTAGCACCTAGTATTAGTCCAGTCGCGACTACCTAAATCGCTGGTTTTGTAGTGTGGTTCTTCGGAAAACACTTGTTTGCTAGTTGTTGGTGTATGATGTGGTATGTATGCATGAACTTGCCTGTTTATATGGAAATGATGTTTGTGTTTTGGCTTCTCTAACTAATTTAGCAAGCATGTCTACATCACATCCTTTCGTTTTCCTTGCTTTATGTTTGTAGTTGTAAGACAAATATTCTCCTGCCTTTGTCTTATATCTTCTTTCGGTCAGCATGCCGCGTGATCCACCACCACCACCCGAGCCGACTGCAGCTCAAGTCCTGGCCTTGTTCATGGAAGATCGCGAGGCCGCTCGTGCCGAGCGCATCGCAACTCTTGCGAATCTCGCGCATCTGGCCACTATTGGAACCAATGGCGTGAATGGTACCCGCTCCAAGCTGAAGGAGTTTCAGAATACCAACCCACCTATATTCTCAAGAATTGTGGAACTCCTAGATGCCGATGATTAGCTTCGTACCATCTCAAACAACTTGCAAGTTGATGGCGTCGAAGACAAAGATAAAGTCTTGTATGCTTCACATTTTCTCGCTGGACCAGCAAGAACTTGGTGGGAAACCACCCGTGAGCAGTGGCAGCTGACCATGACATTACCTGGGAGGAATTCATCGCCAAGTTCCGCAAGTATCATATTCCTTCTGGTGTGATGGGTATCATGCGAGATAAATTTCTGAAGCTCAGGCAAGGTGGCATGAATGTGTCCAAATACTGGGAAGAGTTTACCACCCTGGCTAGGTATGCTCCCAATGATGTGGACACATAAGAAAAGAAGAAGAAGAGGTTCCTCAATGGACTGCACGACGAGCTGCAATGTACACTTGTGGTGATTCCATTCCAGGACTTGGAGTTGCTTGCCAACGCTGCCATTCTAATGGAGCACAAGCGTCAGTCAGCCTATGACAACCGCAAGAGGAAGATGATGCAGCAAGGAGGACCTAGTGTCCCTAGGGCTCGCAGCACTCCACCTACGAGGCTGCCATTCAATAGGACACCTGGTTATGCTCCACGTCCCAGGTTTCCATTTGCTCCAAAGCCTCAAAATTCTGGAAATGCTCCTTATATGCCGCGCCCCGGAGGAGGAAATACTGGGAATTCTTTCACTCGTGCTGCCCCAACTACGCCGATGCCCTATGGAACTTGTTTCTCATGTGGCAAAGGAGGGCATTTCTCTTGTGAGTGTCCCGGCAAGAATCCTTCTCCTGCTCGCCCTAATGCGGCCAAGATGACTCATGGACCATCTCAAAAGAAGCCTGAGAATGTTGTGAAGGGACATGTGAACTCCATCACGGCTGAAGAAGCTCAAGAGACCCTAGACATGGTGATTGGTACGTTATCTGTCAACTCCGTACCAGTCCATGTGCTGTTTGACACTGGTGCATCGCATTCATTTGTCACAAAACCCTGTGTTAAGAAGAGTGGTTTAAAAGTCGGCCTTATGGCCAAAACCATGCTAGTACAAATACCAGAAGAGACTACCAAAGCCAACCACTCTTGCAATAATGTGTCTATTGTGATCAATGTGAAAACATTTCATGCTGACCTGGTGGTACTAGGCGCTCAAGGAATTGAGGTTGTACTTGGTATGAATTGGATGACTAAGTACAAAGGTGTCATTGATTGCACTACAAAAACCATATCCTTGACCGGCAATGATGGTGAAGAGGTTATGTATAAGGCAGTCAAGCCAACCTATAAAGCTCATTGTCATAAGAGTGTATCCAACCCCTCGATTGAACAGATTCCGGTAGTATGTGAGTATCCAGACGTCTTTCTAGAGGAATTACCCGGTTTGCCCCTAGACAGGGATACCGAGTTCATCATTGAGTTAGTCCCTGGAACCGAACCCATAGCTCAAAAACCTTACCGGGTGAACCCTCATGAACTAGAGGAGTTGAAGAAGCAACTGGATGGTATGCTTAAGAAAGGACCGATCCGCCCAAGCGCTTTACCTTGGGGATCGCCAGTTATCTTTGTGGACAAACGGGACGGTACCATGCGTCTATGTGTGGACCAGAAGTTGAATGATGTCACCATCAAGAACAAATACCCGTTGTCCAAGATTGAAGATCTTTTTGACTAGATGAATGGAGCTCGAGTCTTCTCCAAGATAGACCTCCGCACTGGTTATCATCTACTGAAGGTCAGAGAATCAGATATTCCAAAGAATGCTTTCACCACTCGTTATGGATTGTATGAATACACCGTAATGTCCTTTGGCCTGAAAAATGCTCCTGCCTATTTCATGAATCTCATGAATAAGGTATTCATCGACTTTCTGGATAAATTCGTCGTGGTGTTCATCGACGATATTCTCATCTATTCCAAAATCGAAGCAGAACATGAAGAACATCTGAGGTTGGTACTCGGAACACTTCGACAGCATCAATTGTATGCTAAGTTTAGAAAATGCCAATTCTGGATTAGAGAACTGGGTTTTCTTGGACATGTGGTGTCTGAAGGTGGAATTTCTGTTGATCCCGCCCTAATTCAGTCTGTCATGAAGCGTAATGCTCCAACCAACCCAACTGAAGTAAGATCATTTCTTGGTTTGGCTGGGTATTATCGCAAGTTTGTTCAAGAAGGACAAGAAGTTTGAGTGGACTGACAAGTGTGAAGAAAGTTTCCAAGAACTGAAGAAAAGACTGGTGTCTGCTCCTGTTTTGACTATGCCGGATGTCACAAAGAGTTTTTACGTGTATTGTGATGCCTCAAAACTTGGACTTGGCAGTGTTATCATGCAAGACGGGAAGGTTATCTCATATATATCTTGCCAACTAAAACCTCATGAGCAGAACTACTCGACCCATGATCTTGAACTTGCAGCTGTCGTTCATGCTCTCAAAGCATGGCGACATTTTCTTATGGGGAATCGGTGTGAGATCTACACCGACCACAAGAGCTTGAAGTATATCTTCTCTCAGTGAGAACTCAATATGAGGCAACACCGTTGGATTAAACTCATCAAAGATTATGATCTGAGTATCCACTATCCTCCTGGAAAGGCGAATGTTGTCGCTGGTGCGCTCAGTCGAGAACCCGCCTCTTTGAATGCTATCATCAAGAGCAGGCAACCTGAGTTATGGAAAGAGCTTGATCAACTAGGTATTGAAGTGGTCAGTGATACGTCGAAAACGTATCTCCTTTTCTGAACACTTTTATTATTGTTTTCCTCTAAACTTGTGAGTTTTGGATACCACTAACACGGACTAACACTGTTTTCAGCAGAATTACCTTGGTGTCTCGTTTTTGTGCAAAAAAATCAACTTTCGGGAAATTTCCCAGAAAAGACCCCATTGGCCCTAAAACACCAGAAGAACCCGGAAGGCAGAAGGAGGCTAGGAGGGGGCCACACCACCCCATGGCGCCCCCCCTAAGCCGCGCCACCAGGTGGTGTGGGACACCCAGGCACCCCCTCGGGCTCCCCTTTCGAGTACTTATGCTCCGTAACCCTAAAACACGAGGGGGTTCGTCATATTCCACATAAACACAACAGAGCACCGCCGCCACCCCGAAACTCAATTCGGGGATCCGAAGTTCCTGTTCTGGCACCCTGCCGGGACGGGGATTCGAAGGAGATCATCGCCATCGACACCTCCACTCCTTCTCCATCAACCATCCATGTTTCCCCCATCCATGAGTGAGTAAACTCCATTGTAGGCTGAGAGGGATGGAAGGGATTGGATGAGATTGATCATGTAATAATGCCAGATAGTTAGGGCATAGTGCCTAGTATCCATTGTTAGTGTTTTCTACCGTTGTTGCAACTTGTTACGCTTAATGCTTGTCACTAGGGCCCGAGTGCAATGATTTCAGATCTGTCCATGTTATTTTTTCATGAGTATAATTATGTTTATTGATCATACCTTCAAGTTGTTTACACATATTGTTGTCCGGAACCCGAGGCCCCAAAGTGACAGAAATTGGGACACCCGGAGGGGAGGACTGTGATGTGAGGATCACATGTGTTCACGGAGTGTTAATGCTTTTGCTCCGGTGATTTATTAAAAGGAGCACCTTAATTACCAGTAGTTTCCCTAGAGGCCCCGCTGCCACGGGCTAGTAGGACAAAAGATGTTGTGCAAGTTTCTCATTGCGAGCACGTACGACTATATTGGAACACATGCCTATGGTTTGCCTACATGTTTGATACTTTATTATTATTATCTTCAATGCCCACGTTATTATTATTACATGACCCTTGTTATCCATGCAACGCCTGTTCATCCATTCCCTCTATTCCTACGGTACTCCCATCCTGCTGGTTTCCGCGATTTCTACTATTGTTACTATTTTACTATTGATGTTATTTTTATTTCTACTGCTGCCATAAAACTGTTAACACTGATCAATTGTTGTGAGCAAGTCTCCTTTTAGGTGCAGCTGAATTGAAAACTCAGTTGTTAAGGCATATAAATATTCCTTGGCTCCCCTTGTGTCGAATCAATAAATTTGGGTTTTACTTCCCTCGAGGACTGTTGCGATCCCCTATACTTGTGGGTCATCAGTCTGCCATGGTATGTTGAATACTATTGAAGTCAAACCTACTCTAATTGATCAGGTGAAACAAGCTAAGAAGGGCCAGAAAATTATTGAGGGAATGAAAGACCGCTTGAAGAAGGAACTAGTTCCTGGTTTCTCTGTTGATTCCTCGAGAATACTCTGGTATAAAGGTCGCATATGTGTTCCATCCGAGTCAGAGCTGAAGCAAGTCATTCTAGACGAGGCTCATGACACTCCTTATTCCATTCACCCCGGAGGAACAAAAATGTATCAAGACCTTAAGGAGAAGTTTTGGTGGCATGATATGAAGCGAGAAATTGCTTCGTATATCGCCAAATGTGATGTCTGCCAGCGTGTGAAGGCAGAACATCAGCGTCCAGCTGGTTTACTGCAACCACTCCAAGTACCCAAGTGGAAATGGGATAAAGTTGGAATGGATTTTATCACTAGACTTCCCAAGTCAAACCAAGGGTATGATTCCATCTAGGTCGTTGTGGACAGGCTTACAAAAGTGGCTCACTTTATCCTTGTTCGAACCACTCACCGTGGAGATCAACTAACTGACCTCTACATATCTCGGATCGTGAGTTTGCATGGAGTTCCTAAGAAGATTGTTTTTGATCGAGGGAATCAGTTCACATTCCGATTCTGGAGGAAACTACATGAAGCCCGGGGAACCAAGTTGTCATTCAGCGTAGCTTATCACCCACAAACCAGAGGACAAACCGAGCGTGTTAATCAAATCTTGGAGGAATGCTTCGTGCTTGTGTGTTTTCTTATGGTGCTAAGTGGGAAGATTGCCTACCATTCGCAGAGTTCTCTTACAACAATAGCTACCAAGCTAGTCTGCAAATGGCTCCACTTGAAGGACGCAAATGTCGCACACCATTAAACTGGTCCGAGTCCGGTGACAGCCAAATATTTGGTGTGGATACCTTGCGTACAATGGAAGAACAAGTTCAACTTATCCGTGACCTTCTCAAGGCTGCTCAGTCCTGACAGAAGAGCTATGATGACTCCAAGTGACGGAGTCTCTTTCCGCGTAGGGGATTTTGTGTATCTTAGAGTCACGCCTCTCAAAGGGATGCAGCGCTTCCATGTTAAAGGAAAACTTGCACCTCGCTACATTGGACCCTTCAAGATCCTAGCCCGTCGGGGTGAAGTATCCTATCAACTTGAGTTACCTGCTGATCTCTCGGAGTTGCATGATGTCTTTCATGTGTCCTTGCTCCAGAAATGTCTTCAACTATCGGATAAGAATCATTCTTATAAGGACATTGATTACCGGACCATTGGTATCAACCATACCTTGACATATCGAGACAGACCACTCCGTGTCCTTGAGAAGAATGTTTGTGTAACCAGGAGGCGTGCTATCATATTCCTCAAAATTCAGTGGACTAGTCACACCGAGGAAGAGGCTACCTGGGAACATGAAGATTTCATCAACAAGGAGTTTCCTGACTTCCACTATGACTGAACCCCCGAATCTCGGGACGAGATTATTTTAAGGAGAGGAGGTCTATCACATCCTCATTTTAGAGCTTTGATGTAAGGGGGAAAACAAAAAAATTAGGACCAACAAAAACTTTTATGTTGTTCCTATTCCTCTCTCGAAATGTAACCCTTATGTGAACCTCTATGTTGTCTTTGAGAATAAATGGTGGAATGTTGTGATCCTTTTTTTTCCTTGATCTCTAAATCATCTTTATCATCTTTTCTTTGATCACCCTCAAGAGAGAAATAGAAACCCTTGAGAACCCTAAGGAAAAACAGGAGTTTTCCATTTCTGTTTTTTGTTGTTTTCTTCCGTTTTGATCATCTCTTATACCTATGGATCCTTCCTCAAAACTTTGTTTTCTTTGGATGTCATCCATCCTTGAGTTATGGTCTTTCTTACCATGCTCAAAAAAACTTTTTTGGTAAAGTGGAACCACTGTTTTCAAGTGTGCTTTTCTGCCTAGTTTATAAAACATTAATTGGAAAAACAGTGAAAACATAAAGCATCCACTGTTTCTATCTTGTTTTCAGCACCAAAACTATTTTGTTAAATCAAACAAAAATATGTTTCTGAAACTATACATCCCATTATTCAAATCCATACTCTCACTTTTCCATTTGGAAATCATTTGATGTATCTACCACATCCAAACTTTTCTCAGTTTTAACAGAACTCGGGACTTAAAATTTTCAAGTCAGTAACTGAATTTTTCAGACAGTTTCTAACTCGTTTCAAATCTTGCCCAAACTCATTTTTTGATTCATCTATTCAACTCGAAATCGTGTCTAACCAGTACCCCTTACCACCGTTGTCCAAACCATGTGTTGGTTTCCATCTAGAAGGCCACAGGGAGGGAGAGCAGCAAGCTGCCAAAGATGGTGCCCGAGGGCCCGGGATGTCATCGGCTTGGAAGAGCTCCACCCGCGCACGTGCTCCTTCTTCCATGGCTTTGTGCCATTGATCATGTGCTCATGGTGCCACCAATCTCACTCCTCGCCTCCACGTGCCGATCAGCTCCTGCGAGCTCGCACACGCGCCCTGGAGTACACCAGTGCATCATTGCCAAAAGCCCGAGAATCACACGCTCGTGCCTGCGTGTAGAAAGCCTTCTAAATCCCTCATGTCTTTCCACCACACTATCCATTCACCACTCACTCGCCCCACGCAATGCCCTGCTCATTTGCTTCTCAGTGAGAGCGAGGAGAGCGGCGCTCTCGCGTTCTGCCCGAGAGGAAGAAGGAGAACTAGATCTCACTCGTCTCTCTCACACCTTCCTCCATTTTTTAACCCATGTATATCCCTTGCTGAGGCGAGTTTTCCCGACTTCTTGTCGCGGTGTTTTGCATGCAGGAGCAGTGCCGCTGAGCTCGTTGTCGTCGGGAACGCCTCGATGCGTATCGGGTCTGATCAGTGGAGCCGTTGTTGTTGCTACACCAACTTTTCTTCCTCGACATCCCTCTTCATCTCCGACCTCAACGCACGTGCCAGATCGAGACCTAGGTGAGCCCCTGCCCGTGCATGCAGTAGCTAGGGGTCACCGGCGTCGTGGTCACGTCGCGAGGAAGGAGATGAATGTGCGTCGTTCATCTTTGGATCCACGCCCCCCTTTGAATCCTGCGGGATCTGTTGTGCGCCGTTGGATCTTGATCCATCGGCTGCTTACCGGTTCGCTTGCGCACGAACACGTACTAGGCCGGCCCAGGGCCGCGCTCAGTCGCAATCTGAAAATGGCCTGTGGAGCCTGCTCTGTGGAATTTATTCCATTTCTGTTTTTACAGAAAACATCCTATCACTTTAATTACAGATAAAATGCTAAAATGATAGATCTGTCCACACCCTAATTTTCCTAAGGTACAAGCATGTTTTATTAACCACATGCAAGTGGTAGATCTGAGTTTTCACTTCTTCATAATCCTAGAGAAATTCCCAAACACAACCTATCTGAAACAGAAAACATTCAATATGTTCTAGGAATCTAATGGCAGTGAGGTTAATTATTTTTGATAGATTGTGTTGGTACCTAACTAGAGAACCTGGCCTCGCATGCACTTGAGTTTCCTATCTAAAATGACATGCAAATTGGTAAATGACAAGAGAGCCACTAAATGATTTTTATGAATTTTTCTAAGATGATTTTTGAAATGAATCCTTTTGGATGTGCTTCTGTATGAGTAGATCTATGATATACTAGCTTGGTGTGATTGTTTAAGCTATAGATTAATTTTGGCATGCAGTACAAGTTCTAATTGTTTTTAGCTTTTATTGAGTAGCATGTGTTTGTGGTTTGTTATTTGCTTAGATGCATTGTATGATCCTACTAGCATGTGTAGGTGTTGTTTTCACTTTCACATGACTGTTATCTTATAGATCTACCATGTTAGAGTGAATCTTGTTCATGAAAACAGTATGGATATGCATGCATGTGGTGTAGAATGATTGTTTTCTAGTTCATATGCTTAGTAGTTTTGTCCCTCATGTTTATATTCATGCCATGCCTGTTTAATTGCCTTGTATGGTATGATATGCCTCTGTTATGTTAGTTTTCAGCCACCGATTGCATGCTCCTTCCATCTTACAAGTATACTAGATGTTGCATGTCAATGATATTGCTTGTTTCTATTCTTGCATGCATGTGTATGTGTTTATAGTTTATTTTCTAGATGTTTTGGCTCATCCACATGAATTAAAAAAGGGTCATTTCATCCTTTATGGCCTTGTATGAGAGTGGAACACCCACTGGACTCATGCCATTTTGCTGTGGATGCGTAGTATGAATCTATACCATTGTTTGTGTGTTGTTCATGAATGTTTGAGTGTTGTTTGAGTGCTGAGTGCTATCATTTTTGGGTGCTTGTATTTTATTAGATGCATGTTGTATGTGTGATGTATTAATTAGCTTGTGCTTGCCTTTGTTGTGTACTGATTGGGTGCTTTTCTTTTTACTTTTTACGACGTTACATAAGGAAGAAGCTATTACTCCTGAAGTTGTATTCTGTAACTCTTGTTTATTTCAAGAGTGTGATCAAGACCGAAGCCAAGGCAAGCCACCTAAATGCTTTATTGTTGATTACTTATCATTATCTATCATGCATGTTTTACTTCTGAAGTTATACTAAAGTTTGATTCAAAAACTGTTTCCTTAAGTGGGATATACCACTACTTATATTATGTATCTAATATGCTATATCCACCACATAATCTTGGTGTTACCAAGCCCCTTAGACATTTTAGTATCTTCACTTAATCAACTTAAGTCTCTTAGTGGACATAATTAACTTGGTGTTTTGGAAAAACAAAACCTTTTGGAAATCCCCGAGGAAAGGTGGGACCTTGTCCGAGGGCGATATGTGAAGGAAGAATTGTTTCAACTTGTTTTTCCAAAATGACACATAACCTAGTCTTCGCCGGACAACCAAGCCGTACTTCCACATTACCTCAATATGGGGACGGTGTCTAGCTAAAAGCTTGTCGGTGTTAGTCCGTGTCTACCTCAAAGTGCTATAGGGGGTAGAGTCCCCAGAGCCGGATTGTCGCCACGAGGGAGAAACGGGACATACGGAGTGTGGGGATTAAGTTCGCCACCGGTTTCAACAGTTGGGTAGGATACGTCATAAACGTATCCTTAATTTCTGATGTTCCATGTTGTTTTCATGTTATTTCCTACATGTTTTCTATACACTTTATGTCATTTTTATCGATTTGCGGGACTAACCTATTAACAAGATGCCACAGAGCCAATTCCCTGTTTTCAGCTGTTTTTAGTTTCAGAAAAGTTATTCTGGAAATTTTCTTGGAATTGGATAATTCAAAACCCGAAAGTCGATCTTAGAATTCCCGAAGCTTCCACGGAGTCCGTAAGAGACCCGGAGAGGGGCCATAGGGGGGCCACACTATAGGGCGGCACGCCTGGGGGTGGTGTGGGCCCCCCGGGTGCCCTCTGCCATCACTCTTTCGCCTATTTAATCATCCCGACATATCAACCCTAGATATATACCACGTTTTCCCGAGAAACACCCGAGGCCGCCGTCATCATCATACCGAGATCGGGAGGGTTCTGGAGCTCTCCCCGGCACCCTGTCGGGAGGGAAAGTCATCACCGGAGGGGTCTACACCACCATTCCCTCCTCCGAAGTGATGTGTGAGTAGTTCATCCCTAGACTACGGGTCCATAGGAGTACCTAGATGGTTGTCTCCTCCTCTTTATGCCTCATGTTTAGATCTCGTGAGCTGCCTCACATGATCGAGATCATCTTTATGTAATGCTACATGTTGTGTTTGCTAGGATCCGATGAATGTTGAATGCTATGTCTTCTGATTATCAATCTATCATGTTATCTTCATGCATATGTTATTTATTATCTTGCATGCTCTCCATTATTAGTAGATTCTCTCGACAAGTAGATTCTAGTAACTCCAAGAGGGAGTATTTATGCTCGATAGTGGGTTCATGCCTCCTTTGCATCTGTGCTCGAGTGAGAGAAACGTGACAGATGAAGAATGTGATGTTGCCATTAGGGAGAAAACAACGGTGTTTACTTTGGTTACATTACACACTTTTCTTACTGCGATTATCTGTTGCTTGCATCTTAATACTCAACGTTTGTTCGGATGATATTTGGAGGGTGGATTATTAGTCATAGATGCAGTTGGATGACGGTCTATATATCTTGTTGTAATGCCCGCATGAATCACATCGTAATCTTTATGTCTTGCATATGCACTACGGTGCAGCCTTCATTTCTGTCAATTGCCCAGCTATAATTTGTTCACCACACATGTTATTTATCTTTCACAAAGAAACACCACTAGTGAACTGTGGACCCCGGTCCACTTTCCTCATACTGATAATACACACACTGTTTCCACCGTTTTCACACTGCTGCTACTATTTTCATACTGTTCTCATATTATTTTCTACACCATACGTTTAACCTCTTTGTGTTCAGCAAAACCAGTGAGATTGACAACCTCGCTGCTTCGTTGGGGCAAAGTGATTTGATTGTGTTGTGTAGACTCCACGTTGCTGCTGAACCGGTAGTGCGCCCTGCCATATCTGGCGCATCAACCTTCTGAAGTTACTTCTCCCTCCTACTGGTCGATTCAAACTTGGTTTCTTTCTGAGGGAAACTTGCTACTGTGTTGTTCATACCTTCCTCTTGGGGTCTCCCAACGAACGTGTGTTACACGCGCATCAGCCCGCTCTGTCGCCTGTAAGGGGACAACCCCCAACACTGTGTACAAATGAATTGTCCCATTCTGTTATTCGATTGGAACATGAGGGGTTCCGGCAGGAGGGCTCGACGAAGCAACTGAGTGAAGTACATGAGCATAGCTACAATCACTTCGTATCTTTAGGCCTAGCCATTTCCTAAATAACGTTTTGACTTAGCTTTGCGCCGTCCACTTAGACGACTAGGGCACGCCAGCCGTCGTCACTGGATCGTGGATCATCACCTTAAATCCACAACAACATGGGTACCACTTGCCCGTCTTTCATGACGCATCAGTTCTTCTGGTCCCAAACACAACGGCACGACCGTCTCAGACATACTCACAACCGTAAAATTCAATGTGTGTCATCATACAAATTATTAGTATTTTTCTTAGATCAATTATAGAGTAGATACTAGTTATTATTTTGCTAGATCGCTGCAACTACTAGTTAAGAACTTTCATTCTGGTTAAAACTAATTAACCTAGAATTGCACAAGACAAAAGCTAACATATTGATTTGAACTATTAACATATTGATTGGAATTGTGGTCTGTTTTTCAAGTTTGCCGCCTTCAAGTACTAAGAGACAATAATTAAGTATAATTTAATATTATAAATGTAAATCAAACTAGGAGAGAAGATAGCTCCACTTTTATTTAGATCGATACATATACTGCTGATTAAAATATTATGATTGTTGTACTAAAGTCACAATAATGTAAATAAAAAAACACAAAGCACGGTGTATAGTTGTGCTATCATATCCTGGATCCGCCCCTGCTTGTGATGGTGTGATCCTTGGTGTGTGAGTAGTTAATCTAGTTGTTAGACCATGGGATCCCTATTTTATTCTTGATGATTAACCCGTAGTTTTCCGATGTAAATTAATATGTTTTTGTGATGTTCTTTGTGGGTATGCATGGTTTCGTTGGAGGTTTTTGTAATGTAGGTTGGACTGGGTTATTAGTTGTTCGCGTATGAAAAGCCAATCGAAATTCTTCACTTTGTTTGGCACCAAGTGATGGGTCCACAAGGGCGAATGGGCATAGTTGCCAACACTATGCATTTTTTTACAGTTGTATTTTTGTTTTTGATTATGCGAGTTATCAAATATTTCTCAACACTTCAATTAGATAATTGGCGACACTTCATTTAAAAGAAAAGAGTGTTTAAATAAATTCCGTCACAATAGCACCAAAAGAAATGGGTCATCATTAAGGTACCTCTACTCTCTTTAGTTGAAAACCTAAACTATATTTTTTTTAAATGACTCATCGTTAGGGTATCCTCTATTCTCTTAGCCAAGGGTGGGATTCTTTTAGGGCCTACCCGTGCCATGGCCCGACAAGGTTTTTTTGCAAAAAAAAATTACAATTTGACTTGTACGCATCTAAGGTCCAACCCATACATACAAACACATGCCTGCAATTATCGTTGCTTCTCAGCTCAATTTTTTTATCGTTGGTTTGTTACTGCGCTCCTTCGCTCTAGGTTTGCTCGACTCTTCCGGTTGTTTTCTGGTATCTTTCCACGATAGAAACCATATCCTAGCGATTAAGACAAGGAAAAAAAAAGGAATGCAAGGGAATCGGTGGAGGGCCCGGGAGGCGTCACAGCCCGGCAAGCGATGTTGCGCCGAATCGAGCCCTACTCTTCTCCAATTTCATGGTAGAGATAATTACTTAGCAAATATGTTTTTCAGTTGTAGGAGTGGTATGTATCTCCATCTCTTATATGCACTAATTAGCCTCTTTTGGTATAGCTTCTTTTATTTGATAATATGTGTATATACAAGCTAACATTGTAGCCAATGGGAAACCACAATTTGAAGTGATGACTAATGAAGTGGTATGGTTTAGAGCAAGCAAAATGAGTCTTCTTCTAGCTGGCCCACCCATGAATATTTTTTGTCAAGCCCGGCCACTGCTCTTAGTTGAAAAAATGAACTAACTTTTTAAAAATGATGACCCACTTACATCGTATATCAGACTTTGCAAGCTTTTTCAATTGTGCTTTTATTTCCGATTGCGCAAGTCACCAACTATATGCGGGTATCTTTGTTTATACAAGTCAGTTGAACAAAATCTGTCACAACAACACAAAAAGGTGCTCTCGCTAATGCACGCACACATATGACTGCTCGCGTGCCCCTTTCCTCTTTCTCCTGCTATAGTACCCTTGAGAGTCGTCCGTCGCCACCGTCGTGCTCCGGCCATCCCAGCCGCTAGCGCTCAAGCTAGCTGGTGTGGAGATGATGTAGGGTACCGGCCCTTCTTGTACAGCAGTAGTTTAGGTCCTAGAGCTGGGTGTTTCTTTCTCTCGTTGGTTGCCTGTGTGTGTTCCGGCGATATGCCGTTGAGGATCTACGTGCAGGTGCGACCGGGCCACACCAGTGTGGTGCTGCTGCTCTTGCTCTCCGTCCTGGTGCTCTCGTGGAGGGGGCGAGGTATGGAGGAGGAGGCGGCAGCGTCCTCGTTCCCTCATAAGTCCGAAAGAGGATCTCTGGTTCTGGAGCATCCTTGGTTCCTCTCTGTGAAAATTGGAGGTGGTGTTGCTGTTCTTCCACTGGACGGCCGTGGTGGCGAGGGGTGGAAGGGAGGTGCTGCCGCTTCGTCAAGCTTTGTAGAGAGGGGCTTCGTTTCACCGCTGCATCGACGAGCTTATCACACAGAGCCCTGTATGGCTACTGCGTTTCAAGGCCAAGTGGGTGGACTGCTTTCAACCTCCGGCTTGGAGGCCTGCTCGACCAGTCGTCCGAGCTCGACATCGAGATGGGCGCAAGTGGTTCGACCCCGTGCTCATCGCGACTGCTGGTGTCTGCTGTCGATCGCCGGAAGGGAGAGTTCGAGCAACTCACTGGGCTCCGTCCTCGGTGCTCTGCGCGCCTGGAGGATGCCGACGATGAGTGGCGGAGAAGAACCTGGATCTGATTGCTTTTTTATTTTCTTTCTAGGGTCTTGTTTGTAAAACTTCAGGTCCTTTCTTCGAATTTGTTGGTCTATAGGGCAGTAGATGAAAAGGACATGGATGATATTTGTACCTGCCACGTGTTATGATATCGCAGCATCGGGTCTTTACCCCATTCTCTGTTCAAAAACACACACACACACAAAAAGGTGCTGAGGCTGGTCACAATGGGGAGTAACATAAGGTAGGAAACTACACATTTTTTAGACTATGTTCCTACCTCCATAATGGGGAGTAACATGTATGTAGTGTCATGCAACAATGCATTTATTAGGCTATAGACTCATTGTTTCTTGGAGTGTGTGATGTTCCGGTAGCTTAGCTAGTTACCACAAGCACCTCTCTCTTCATTAAATACGTGCCACATAAACAAAGTTGTATTGAAGTGTGTGATGTTACTCCTAAGTTCCTCCCCATTGTGACCAGACTGATGGGGCGTGAAAAAAAGCTTTTGACCGTCCAGCTCATCAAAACACAGGCTGCACTTGTGAGAGTAGAGATTTCTTCGTATGAGAGTTTTCAGCTAAGAGCTAACTGAAAAAGGGAGATAATTAGAGCTCCTCGTCGAAGATTCCATTTGCATAGTCCGCGATCTCTGCTAGCGTCTGTGCGTAGGCAGATGCCAGGGAGGAGCCTCGGCGGCGGGCGTCGTCGGGGGGCGGCGGCGGTGGCGGCGTGGAGGAGGAGGGGTGCGGAGCGGGGTAGCAGGAACCAGGCGTTGGGGAGGAGTCCAGAGTCTTCCAGTGGATCGCCGCTAGCTACCTCGCCAGCCAGCTCGACGGCGTCGCCACCGGCGCAATCAGCCTTGAGGTCGCAAGGTCGTCTCCTTCTCTCCCCTATATATCTGTTTGCCCTTCTGGCCCTCTGTCTACTGACATTTCTTTGGGATCAAACTTGATTTGGAACCTATCATTGGTGGGATCTCTTATCAATAGAATTCATCATATATTCTATAAACATACCCATACACAAACATACAGATATATGTTTGAACACTATTTATAGGTGGGATTTCTGACCAAAACATTATACGATAGAATAGTACAATGGGATCTCAGCCACGCAGTTGCGGAAAAGCAATCGATGCTCCACTCTCCGGACATTTCAAATCAAGGAACTAACAGCAAACTCTGCGAAGAACATTTGAGAGACTAAAAAAACATAGTCATGCAGAGGAAGTTCCTGGTCCTTAGTAATCTGAAGTAATCGGCGCCGGCTGTTTTCTGAAGAGTTTTTAATACTTTTGTTTAGGGGCGGCAAGATCAAGGTGTATGCCTGAATTTTTCGTTTGGGGGGATTCACTGCATTTTCTACTGCCATTTGCAATTTGTTTCTCCAGATAGATAGATAGAGACGGAGACGGCAGCGACTTGTCTTGACTCTTGTGTACTCATTCTCAACTTGGATCTTGCTGTTAATAGTTATATCAGAAAAAAAATAGTTCATCTATTGCAAAAGGTCATTCTCAATTCTAGGAGTGGCGATTACTGACCAATTGGTTAATTAAGCTAGTTTAGATTGCTGTACTATCTAATGAAAGCTTAAAAGCTACGCAGCTGCAGCCAGAATGGCACATGCTGCCCTCACATACCGGCTGCAGCCTGCAGGAGGTCGCCATCACACAATCATTAAACTTTAACCATTATGTCTCCTCCCCTGTGATCAGGAAGAAAATGGCAGACAAAGAACAATACTCCAGAGCTTGGTATATCATGCAGTGTAATGCACCAAGAAGAACATTTACCAATGGACAATCTTCAAATCGCCTGCATCCATATAGCCATAGCCTTGCTTTTATTCACTCAAGCCAATAGCACCACAGAGGAGAGATCTGCCCATCCAAACGATACAGTCACCCGCTGTATTGCAAGTGAGAGGTCTGCTCTTCTTTCTTTCAGGGCAGGTCTATCGGACCGTGCCAACCTCCTTTCATCATGGAAGGATGGTGAATGCTGCAAATGGAAGGGTGTCTATTGCAGCAACAGAACCGGCCATGTTGTCAGGATTGATCTCCATGGCACTGACTGCGGAAGTGGCGATGTGTGTAACCAGGTGCTAGCGGGCAACATAAGTTCTTCGTTGCTCGGTTTACAGCATCTACGGTATCTCGACCTCAGCCGCAACAGATTCGACAAGATACAGATACCAGATTTCATTGGTTCTCTCCATAAGTTGAGATATCTCGACCTATCGATGTCAAGCTTCATCGGAAGTTTACCACCACAGCTGGGTAATCTCTCCAACTTACAATACTTAAATCTTGGGACTGACTCATACCAGAATGTTGATGGTTCTTTCCATGATGGCACATACTCCACGGATATCACGTGGTTGTCTGGGTTAACTTCTCTTCAGCACCTGGATATGAGAGAGGTAAACCTCAGTAGAGTTGTACATTGGCTTCCGGTGGTGAACATGCTTCCAACTCTCGAAGTTCTCCGCTTATCCTGTTGCCAGCTTAGAAATAGCCCTGATTCTCTTCAGTTCTCAAATCTGACATCTCTTGAAACACTAGACATTTGGGGCAACCATTTCCATAAGCGTAGCATGCCCAACTGGTTTTGGGATTTAACTAGCCTCCAGTTTTTAGATATCTCAGGCAATGGATTCCATGGCCCGTTTCCAGATGAGATAGGTAATTTGACCTCCATTGTGGAACTTCGGTTATCATATAATTACCTTGAGGGCATGATACCATCCAACATGAAGAACCTGTGTAATTTGGAGAGATTAGTTTCTAACATGAATAATATCAATGGGAGTATAACAGAATTATTCCATAGATTACCTAGTTGTTCAAGGAATAAACTACAGATGTTGTTTCTGCCGAACAGCAATCTGACTGGAAGCATGCCAACTGCGCTAGTTGAACACTTAAGCAACCTGAGCTCGCTGACTCTCGATAGTAACAAACTCACTGGTCATGTGCCACTGTGGATAGGAGAGCTCACTCAGCTAAGAAGGTTGGTCCTTAGCTCCAACAACCTGGATGGGGTCATAAATGAAGGCCATTTATCACGTCTACATATGTTACAGAAATTATCATTGTCACACAACTCCATGGCCATCACAGTGAGTCCAATTTGGGTTCCTCCTTTCAGTCTAAGAATTATTCACCTTCGGTCCTGCCAGGTAGGGACTAAATTCCCAACGTGGCTTAGATGGCAAACACAGCTAGTGAGTCTTGATATATCAAACACAAGTATATGCGACATGGTACCGGATTGGTTTTGGACATTAGCGACCTCAATAGTGTATCTCAATATTCGAAATAATCAGATTACAGGAGCCCTCCCATCAGCAATTGAATTTATGAGTGCAAAAGCAATTGATTTCAGTTCGAACCAACTTGGTGGACCAATACCTAAGCTTCCCATCAATCTGATTAACCTGGATCTCAGTCGGAATAATATAGTTGGACCACTACCATTGGACTTTGGGGCTCCAAATCTTAGAACACTTATTCTCTATAACAACATGATCTCTGGCGCCATTCCATCTTCTTTGTGCAAGTTGCAATCATTGCGGTTATTAGATCTGTCAAGAAATAATCTCAATGGTTCAATTACCGATTGCCTAGACAATGAATCCAGCACAAACACGACAGGTCTGAGTATCGTTAATCTAAGCTTGAGAGACAACAACCTCTCGGGTGAATTTCCGTCACTTCTCCAGAAATGTCGACGACTTGTCTTTCTTGATCTCGGATATAATCAGTTCTCTGGGACTTTACCAGCATGGATAGGGGAGAAGCTACCATATTTGTCATTCTTACGACTGAGATCCAATATGTTTTTACAACTTTTACCATGGTTGGTGATTTTATTAACCGTCCAACCAAGTCAATCTGACGGTGGAATAATAAGAAGTATTGTAAAGTACTTGAAAGAAAGTACCGGAAAGTACTAGGAAGTACAGAAAATTTGATTTACCAGTGCGGAAAATATTGATTTATTCGATTTACTATAAGGGTATATTGGTATTTTTTTAGTGGATGCCCCCACATGTCACTCTCTTCTCACTCTATTTCCCTTCCCTGGCCGCTGCTGACGCGCCGGCGACCTCGTCTTCGACGGCAAGCTCGCCCACCATCTTCACCAGAGCAGCGAGTCAGCGACGGCGGGCCACGCTACCGTGGCGTGCGGTTTGGTGCCACCGCCTTCACCTAGCTGCACGTCGCGCCCCACCCCAACTTCCACCACGCGCCCATCGCCGTCCTCCGCGCCAAGTTCTCCGACTTGAGCCTCTCCCGCGGAAGCATCGCCCCCAAGGACGCCTGGCCCTCGTATTTCTCCACCGCGTCGAAGGGCAAGCCGGGGTACGTCGACCCGGAGTACAACCCGAGCTTCCACCTCTCTCCGACAAGAGCGACCTCTCAAGCCCCGATGACGGGAGAGGGTGGGCGGGGTGCAAGAAGGGCCGATATGGCGACGTGCTCTGATGCTACCATAGGGCCCCGACGTTCTGCCCGGACAGCGCGACGTGTTGCGGCAACCACGCCGCTGCGCTCGCCCTTTTCGCGCGACTTGCTGAGGCGCTCCGGGAGTGCGAGGAGGCCGTCCGGCTCCTCTGAAAGGATGCAACTGGCTGCAGTCGTCGCGTCTGCTTCTTTGCGCACACGAATGATGATTTCCACCCACTCTATCTTTCCACTTGATCGGCAGTACCATTCCTGAGGGCCTCAGCAAGAGCTGCAATGGAGATGGCAGCAGCAATGGGCTTGCCGGTTGACGCCTAGACATGCTCTTCATCGGATCGCTGTCCCGGCTCACGGTACCCACGCTAGAGGGAAACGTCGCGCCGCGGCACGCCACCCACGCTGACCTCTACGACGAGGAGAGGAGCTCGTGCACAAGAAGGCGTGCGAGCTCTGCATCCGCTACCAGGACGGCTATCTCAGGGACATGCGGGTGGTGGTGCGGGCTTGGTCAACTGCTCGTTAGGAAGTTACTAGAGTACCGCTGATTATGTTAATTAAATATGATAATTAATCGTCTGAGATGGACGGCTGAAATAATTCTCGGCTGTAGTACTGGGAAGTACTGAGAAGTACTTGTCAATCACCGCAAATCTGGGGGGTTACATTCCAGTCGAGCTTGCAAAGCTTGTTGATCTTCAATATTTGGACCTTGCCTACAACAACATATCAGGCAATATAGGCAGATCGATTGTTAATTTCACAGGCATGGCACAAACGAGAGACAATGCTGATGATCTTCAGTCTGCATTCACTTCTGGACAAAGGTATAGTGGCAATGAAGTAATTGATTATACTGAGAATTTCACCGTACTCAAGAAAGGTCAAGAGAGATTGTATACAGGAGAAATCATATATATGGTGAATCTTGACCTATCCTGCAATAGGCTTACTGGAGAGATTCCTGCAGAAATCAGCACGCTTGTAGAATTGAAGAGCCTGAACTTATCATGGAACAAATTCAACGGAAAAATCCCTGAGAATTTTGGCACCCTAATGCATGTGGAGTCACTTGACCTATCACACAATGATTTGTCTGGTGAAATCCCTTCAAGCCTATCGGCTCTCACGTCATTGAGTCGCTTGAACCTGTCCTACAACAATCTGAGTAGAAGGATACCATCTGGAAATCAATTGCAAACACTTGAAGACCAGGAATCTATTTATATTGGCAACCCAGGTCTCTGTGGTCCTCCGCTCTCACGGAGATGTTCATCACAGCCCGAGCCAGCTCCAGCACACAATGAATATGCAAGCGACGACACGGTTTTGTTTTTTCTCCCCATGGGTTCTGGATATGTGGTGGGTCTCTGGGTTGTCTTCTGCACCTTCTTGTTCAAGAGAAAATGGAGAGTTTTGTGGTACTCACTGTGTGACTACTTGTATGACCGGGTCTATGTTCAAGTGGTTGTTACCTGGGCTTCCTTGAGAGGTAAAATGGGGTAGAAGCTGAGATCACCACCGCTGGTTTGGTCTCTTGTATCAATGTATGTTGAAGTGTATTGTATTAGAAGATTTATCATTTTTCAATCTATGTTCGAGTGTAATTGTACTAGAATATGTGTTATTTATCAATCGATTTAAGAACTAGTTATATTTATGCATGTACTCCCTCCGTCTTAAAACAATTGACTTAGATTTGTCTAAATATTAATGTATGTAGACGTGTTTTAGTGTATACATACATCCATATTTAGACAAAGTTGAGTCAATTATTTTTAGACGGAGGGAGTATTTAAGGTGCATGCCATAGATTGAGGTTGGTATGATATTTTTTTCATGTATAACTCGTTGCAGAGGTGTTCCTTGTATTGTATCTACAGTAACATACATATTAAGAAGAATCAGACGTATCACAGTCAAGGTTTTGGTTCCCGGTAGGAAATATTTCCCGAGGGGGGTCGGGATTGCCGGTTACCGCGGTTACCGGAAAATCCCGACCGGTTACCGGACGAATTTCAAAATCAAAATTTGAAAATTCAAAAAAATTGATTCCCAATATAACCTTTTACTGAGGGGTTTTGTTAAAATTCAAAATTTTCAAAAAAATTGGGATTTTTTGACCGGGACGAGCATTTCCCGGGGGTGGTCGGGATCTCCGGTTACCGAGCGGTTACCGGATTTCCCGACCGGTAACCAAAACCATGATCACAGTATAGGTTATCATTGTGACCATCAGAAAATATATCAAGAAGAATCATACCCTTGGAACAACAAACTGATAAATGTGCCTAATTGGTTGCACCCAGGGAAGCTCCAGTTTGAATAATTAGACCATAAGGTCCAGTTTGTCCATCCTTAGACCCTGCTCAGTATCTCAAATTGTTGAGATCTAATAGTAATTAAACCAGGCCTCGTACCTGAGTTCAGAAGTACTTTTGCATAACCTTTTCTTTCTTCGATAATTCTGTATGTAGCTACTGAAATGTTGCAGGACCCAACTTTTGTTTATCTGAATGTCGAAACTGCCTATGAAAATAAATATTTTCTTCTAGCAATTGTTACTGGATTCTGTACCGAGTACTGACCAAAGATTAAGAAGGAGGTGATGGCCTGGGAACCCCAAGTGTTTTTTCAGTCATCGGGGATAATTGAGCTGGGCATCTTTTCTTTGGTTGTGTACTTGTGTGGTAGCTAAAAACTGTTTGGGGGGTTTTTCGTACTGCCTTGCCAAACTCCATTTGGCAAAACTTTGTGTGGATGCATAAGTTTATGTCATCAAGATCTTTTACACCGTCAGCTTAGCTGCAGTGTGTTGGGCTATTCGGAAAACCCGAAGCGGAGAAACGTTTTAGATCTCCTGAGTCTATTGTTCTCATGGTGTGCTCTTTCACTAACTACAGGGTGGCTTCACTACTTCTGATCAATTGTACAGGTGGAGGATCTCCAGGACTTTTGGATCACAGGACGATTGAAGCTTTGACAGTGCTGAAATGCTGCTTTTTGGTAGGTTTCAGACCCTGTGTTGTCTTGTACGGGTACATTTTGTTAGAACTATCTGCTCAGTGTCACCAGGTTTTCGCCGTATGGTTCTCGGTTCGAGGTTGCAGCGGGTTCCTGCCTTCCTGGTGGTGCATCGAACTCGGCTACTCTTTTTCTCTGCTCCTTTGGCTTTGTAACGAACATTGTGGTCCCCATTCATGCAATGGAAAATGTGCATGGCCTAGTCCGTGTTGAGTAATTAGGCATAATTTCCACGATTAATTCCAGAATATAAATCATGACAAAATCAGCTATTAACATGTAGAACTCGAACATACTAGATACAGCTGACAACATGAATAATATTAACACGATCTCTCTAAACATGTTAACAGTAGACATGTTAAACAAACAGACCAGAACACAGATTCCGTACCGATCGTTTGTAGTAACGTTGTTGATGACAACGTTGACGATGACGGGTCGGAGTAGACGACGCTTGAGGCGACGGTACACAGCACCGCCTGACTTGTTAGGCAGACGAGCCGTCGTGGAAGCAGCGAGCAGTTGTGACGCCCCGAGATCGGGCACTATGCAGATTTCAGCATTCCCGCCAAAATCCACATAATAACCGATTCCAGGTTGCCATTTATGATAACATTACAATAGTTCACGAATATTCCACAATTACAACAGCAACAGATAGATACAAGATGACTCGAACGAGCCAGGGCTTACAACTGATACAATACAACGATCCAAATAACAGCGGAAGAAACAACATAGCGTCCGGCTACGGACAAGATCCAAATTGGACTAAGAGTCCTGAAGATAACCGAGAGCGTCCAATCCCTGCCCAGGCCAAGCCGGAGGGATTCCCAAGCTAACGTCGTCAGACTTCAAACCTGTTGACTGCAATTTGGAATTTGCAGCCACGAAAGAGATTCGTGGGTCAGTACGGTTAAGTACTGGCAAGGGGGATAAAACCCATACTCACAAGTTACCGGCGTAGCCAGTCATCACAAGATACAAATACTTTAGGATCAACGGAAAAGGAAGGGGGTTATGGCAAATATGTGACAGCAGGCTGCACTAACCAACTACAGAGAGAATACTACAACTTGCACTTAACAGAAAGGGGATAAGATCGAGGATTGTAACCAAGTGAAAGATAACTTCAAACAAACCCATCCTGGATCTCGCCCCTTATCCAAAGAAGCAATCCGAGGATAACTCACACAGTTGTATTAATGATGGTTCAGGTTGTTGTGTCAATAATCCTATTACTAGTCAAATTGTTAATCATTGGGTGAGATTGTGAATCATTAGTTTAAGTTGTCCTGAGTACTTGTTAGCCAGTACTTTCACCAAGTAATCCATAACCGCGGAAAACACGGCTTCTCGAGAAGATTATCCCTGCAGGGTTGCACCAATTTAGCCGTACACTCATGAATATCCCGCCAGATGGAGCGGCCACTCCACCAAGCGGGGCACTCAACACAATCCAACCCTTCTTCGCATCAAGCCCAAAGCACCTTGGGCGCACGGCTAATCGAGCCCAGAAGAAAATGGACCCTCATAGCACTCTAAGAACGTGTCCCCCTATATGCCGACTACGAAAGTTCCACCCGGGTACCAAGGGCTCGCAAGATCATGCATGCAGCAAATGGAAAACCCGAACTAAATGAGGCGATTTGGACGAGATGCGAATCGGGTCAAACTGAGGGGGAGCCCATACTCCCCAAATGCGGGTAGTGCGCTCATCATGGATCAGTAGACAAGACCCTTTTCCTATTAGGGTCGACACTAGCAGGCCTCAAAACCACAAAGGGCCTCCTGCCGGTGCCTTATCATCAAATTTATTATTAATAGCAACATGAGCATGATTGATTGATTAACATCGAGCCCCCAGAACATAATAGAGTAATAACAGAAAGTAACGGGTAACAGACTCGAGCAAAACAACCCTAAGCAAGATAGTAAGACACGGGCAACAAGCAATGGTTATAGGTATGGTAGTGAGGCAATATCAAGGTTAAGGGATTCATGTGATGGGTTCGTAACAGAAACAACTACTACTCAGGCTAGCAGAAAAGAATCAACGGAAAGAATCGGTAACAAGTGATGAAAGGCAGCCATATGGCAGCAAGTGAGTATACTTGCCTGAGATCCCGCAAGGTAGCAGAACTTGTCGTTGCTCACATCATCTCAACGTCCTATCCGGGAAGAAGCAACGAACCTCGAACAAACACCGGATGCAACAATTACTACTACGGCAAAAGATCCAGCATGATCAAGATATGGATGCATGTCATGTTTAATAGATGCACCAAAGTAAGCTAGTGGATATGATACACAAGTTTAAATGGATTCCATATGCAAAGATTGCATATGGCAAACCCATGCCTTATAGTTGAATTAATTGTTCTAACACTAAGCATCATGTGTAAGTGAGTTAGAATGATGCATGCATGATGAGGAACAAGAAGATAACAAGATTAAATGCACTTGGAATGATAGTTAACCATTTTAGAAAACATTTATTAAGTTTGGAAATTTTGTTACTTAATGGTGTTAAACAAGTAGTGGTTGTTAACATCAAGTTAAAGTGATCAAAACAAACAACAAAGTTGATATTTGAAAAGGTTATCAAATTTTAGTTGGATTACATGTTTCACATTTTGAAATTGGACTTTGGATTATTTAATTAGGAATTAAACAATATTAAACAATTTTTTAATTGAATTAAACAAGATTCAAATTGTTTAAGCAATTTTAATTATTCAAATCAGAAAACAAAATTTATATTTGAATAGCTTATTTAAAATGGTGTTGAAAACATATTTTAATTGCATTATTTGGATTTATAAATAATTAGTTATTGAATTTCTAAATTAGCATTTGAAATATTTAAGTTTGAATTTTAAATACATTTGAAGTTTCCAAAACAGAACACAAGTTGGATATTTGGATAGTTTAGGAAATTTGCATCAAAATACTTATAAAGTTTGTGGTTATTGGAATTATAGAATGAAAGTTATTGAATTTCAAAGTTTGGTTTTAATTCTGTTTATTAAAAGAAATTTGGAATTTTTGAATTGCGCAGAAAAACTTTTGCTACTCAGCCTCACGCTACCCACTGCCACTGCGCAGTGGGCCAGTGGACAGCGTGGCCCTGCGCACGCTGGCGTGGCCGTGCAGGTGTATGACAGTGGGCCTGCGCGCTTGGAAGGAAAAACCACCAAAAAAAGGTGGTGCGCTGCGGACTCGAACCGCGCACCTCGCGCAAGATGCAGAGAGTGGCTACCGCTGCGCTGCGTTCAGTCTTCTGACAGAGATACGCAGGCAATTAGGTTCAGGTTCAACGCCAAGTTACTGAATGTTTTAACTGACGAAGGGATCCTTCCTCGACTGACAGAAGTGCGGCTCGCCGGCGTTGAGGTAACGATGTTGTGCCTCGATGCAGAAGGGCGCGTGGTGGTGTTGTGCGCGCTGCGGCAAGCAACAGAGAGGAGGAGAAAAGATTGGAGGACGGCTGCTCACCGTCGAGGTAGACGTTGCAGAGGCCCGATGGAGCTACCGCGGCGGCGACGGCGAGATCGTGCATGGCGGCTTCGATCCAGGGGGTAGATGGCGTCGGGGAGACGTCCACCAGCTCGAGGAAGTGGCGGCGAGTGGATTCCCGCGAGTGGCTAGCGACGTTTGGCTCTGCAGTGACGACGGCGTGCCAAGGTTCAGAAAGGAACGCCACGGTGGCCGGCGGTGGTGTTGAGGACCGCGACGTCGAATCCGTGCGTCTCCGAGGGCCCTAAGGTGTCCAAAAGGGAGAGGGGACAGTGGCGGTCTGATTTTGGTGGCTAGGCTAGACGGTGGCACAGCGAGGTGGCAGCGGCGGACGGAGATTCAGAGCTCGACGCCGGTGGGGGTTCAGAGCAGAGAGGGGAACGCCGGTGGAGAGGAGGAATTGCGGCGGATATCGAGGGGAAGAGGAAGAGCAGGCTAGGGCTAGGGTTCTGCGGGGCTAGGAGTCCTTATAGGAGCCTGCGGTTGCTCCTGGCCGTCGTGATCGACGCTGTGCTGCCGTGGCGCACTCCGATGTGCTGCCGTACACGGGCACGACGACGGGGGCGGCTCTTAGCGAACAGGTACGCACGCTGGGGTGGGCTGGGCTGCGTTAGTTAGGGGGGTTAGCGGGCTGGGCCTAGGATTAGCTGCTGCTGCGCGCGTAGGTTAGCTGCTTTTTATTTATTTCTCTGTTTTATTATCTTTTTTTTTTGCTGAAACAGATTTGGAATAAAACTGTTAAGGTTTTATTTAATAAAAAATTTCAGAAAATTTAGGTTAGGCTAGTTAGGAATTTAGAAACCATAATCCAAGATTTGATTTCAAAAATTTGAGTTTTAAAATAAGGTTTGTATTTGAATCCAAATTTTGAAGGAATTGGAATATTCATTAGTATTGGAAAAACAAGTAATTTCCAATAGGGTTTCCCCTAGGTTTTAAAGTGATTTTAAGGATACAAAAGTGTGGTGAACTTTATGGATTCAAAAAGGTACTGATTTTGATAATAGATTTGAAATTGAAAATGAAGGTGATTTAATTAATTAATTGAAAATAGTTGTTTGATTAAACCCAACAATTTAATGATTGATTTGGTTTAAGTTTTGGAGTTAGTCATTAGGGTTTTAACAAGAGGGGGGGGGGGGGGAATTATTAACAAGCAATTGGATTAAACAATTTTCAAACTAATGATGAACAAATGAAGGGTGTAGTTTGCAAGTTTGAAATTGGAAATTTGGAGCAAGTGTGAAAGTTTAAATTGTTTTGAAATTTTCAGTGGGGATGCAAACATGGTGCAATGCAATGTGATGCATATGATGCAAACAAAACAAACAGGTAACACCACAGGTGTTACAGACGACACCACTAACAAGGGATTGCGCCCTCGCAATCCACCTGCTAACCCGGGAGGGAAAGAAGTTCGACTATCGATTCTTCGTGCTTCCAGTTGATCTCCTCGACACCACTAACAAGAGATTCTTGCTCGGAGTGACGACGATGTTCTTCCAGCAGGAATCTTCCGATGATCGAACCTATTAGGTTAAGGGCTCAGAAAACGTCCACCCACGTAGGATCCTAACACTTTGAAAATAGACAAGAGGGGAGACTCCAAAACAAATAAGATGGGAGGGGAAATAGAATATGGATAAGGAGAAAACAAGAATCCTATTGAGATGTTTTTCCCAAAATAGTTTAGCAGAAATAGTTTTTGACACTCTAGAAACATCGACCGTTAGCGAGGTTATCCTACAGGCTTTGCGGACCCGTTGCTTCGATAACCATTCGTATCGAAACAATCTCGGGAATCGGAACCAAGGCTCTGATACCATTTGTGACGCCCCGAGATCGGGCACTATGCAGATTTCAGCATTCCCGCCAAAATCCACATAATAACCGATTCCAGGTTGCCATTTATGATAACATTACAATAGTTCACGAATATTCCACAATTACAACAGCAACAGATAGATACAAGATGACTCGAACGAGCCAGGGCTTACAACTGATACAATACAACGATCCAAATAACAGCGGAAGAAACAACATAGCGTCCGGCTACGGACAAGATCCAAATTGGACTAAGAGTCCTGAAGATAACCGAGAGCGTCCAATCCCTGCCCAGGCCAAGCCGGAGGGATTCCCAAGCTAACGTCGTCAGACTTCAAACCTGTTGACTGCAATTTGGAATTTGCAGCCACGAAAGAGATTCGTGGGTCAGTACGGTTAAGTACTGGCAAGGGGGATAAAACCCATACTCACAAGTTACCGGCGTAGCCAGTCATCACAAGATACAAATACTTTAGGATCAACGGAAAAGGAAGGGGGTTATGGCAAATATGTGACAGCAGGCTGCACTAACCAACTACAGAGAGAATACTACAACTTGCACTTAACAGAAAGGGGATAAGATCGAGGATTGTAACCAAGTGAAAGATAACTTCAAACAAACCCATCCTGGATCTCGCCCCTTATCCAAAGAAGCAATCCGAGGATAACTCACACAGTTGTATTAATGATGGTTCAGGTTGTTGTGTCAATAATCCTATTACTAGTCAAATTGTTAATCATTGGGTGAGATTGTGAATCATTAGTTTAAGTTGTCCTGAGTACTTGTTAGCCAGTACTTTCACCAAGTAATCCATAACCGCGGAAAACACGGCTTCTCGAGAAGATTATCCCTGCAGGGTTGCACCAATTTAGCCGTACACTCATGAATATCCCGCCAGATGGAGCGGCCACTCCACCAAGCGGGGCACTCAACACAATCCAACCCTTCTTCGCATCAAGCCCAAAGCACCTTGGGCGCACGGCTAATCGAGCCCAGAAGAAAATGGACCCTCATAGCACTCTAAGAACGTGTCCCCCTATATGCCGACTACGAAAGTTCCACCCGGGTACCAAGGGCTCGCAAGATCATGCATGCAGCAAATGGAAAACCCGAACTAAATGAGGCGATTTGGACGAGATGCGAATCGGGTCAAACTGAGGGGGAGCCCATACTCCCCAAATGCGGGTAGTGCGCTCATCATGGATCAGTAGACAAGACCCTTTTCCTATTAGGGTCGACACTAGCAGGCCTCAAAACCACAAAGGGCCTCCTGCCGGTGCCTTATCATCAAATTTATTATTAATAGCAACATGAGCATGATTGATTGATTAACATCGAGCCCCCAGAACATAATAGAGTAATAACAGAAAGTAACGGGTAACAGACTCGAGCAAAACAACCCTAAGCAAGATAGTAAGACACGAGCAACAAGCAATGGTTATAGGTATGGTAGTGAGGCAATATCAAGGTTAAGGGATTCATGTGATGGGTTCGTAACAGAAACAACTACTACTCAGGCTAGCAGAAAAGAATCAACGGAAAGAATCGGTAACAAGTGATGAAAGGCAGCCATATGGCAGCAAGTGAGTATACTTGCCTGAGATCCCGCAAGGTAGCAGAACTTGTCGTTGCTCACATCATCTCAACGTCCTATCCGGGAAGAAGCAACGAACCTCGAACAAACACCGGATGCAACAATTACTACTACGGCAAAAGATCCAGCATGATCAAGATATGGATGCATGTCATGTTTAATAGATGCACCAAAGTAAGCTAGTGGATATGATACACAAGTTTAAATGGATTCCATATGCAAAGATTACATATGGCAAACCCATGCCTTATAGTTGAATTAATTGTTCTAACACTAAGCATCATGTGTAAGTGAGTTAGAATGATGCATGCATGATGAGGAACAAGAAGATAACAAGATTAAATGCACTTGGAATGATAGTTAACCATTTTAGAAAACATTTATTAAGTTTGGAAATTTTGTTACTTAATGGTGTTAAACAAGTAGTGGTTGTTAACATCAAGTTAAAGTGATCAAAACAAACAACAAAGTTGATATTTGAAAAGGTTATCAAATTTTAGTTGGATTACATGTTTCACATTTTGAAATTGGACTTTGGATTATTTAATTAGGAATTAAACAATATTAAACAATTTTTTAATTGAATTAAACAAGATTCAAATTGTTTAAGCAATTTTAATTATTCAAATCAGAAAACAAAATTTATATTTGAATAGCTTATTTAAAATGGTGTTGAAAACATATTTTAATTGCATTATTTGGATTTATAAATAATTAGTTATTGAATTTCTAAATTAGCATTTGAAATATTTAAGTTTGAATTTTAAATACATTTGAAGTTTCCAAAACAGAACACAAGTTGGATATTTGGATAGTTTAGGAAATTTGCATCAGAATACATATAAAGTTTGTGGTTATTGGAATTATAGAATGAAAGTTATTGAATTTCAAAGTTTGGTTTTAATTCTGTTTATTAAAAGAAATTTGGAATTTTTGAATTGCGCAGAAACACTTTTGCTACTCAGCCTCACGCTACCCACTGCCACTGCGCAGTGGGCCAGTGGACAGCGTGGCCCTGCGCACGCTGGCGTGGCCGTGCAGGTGTATGACAGTGGGCCTGCGCGCTTGGAAGGAAAAACTACCAAAAAAAGGTGGTGCGCTGCGGACTCGAACCGCGCACCTCGCGCAAGATGCAGAGAGTGGCTACCGCTGCGCTGCGTTCAGTCTTCTGACAGAGATACGCAGGCAATTAGGTTCAGGTTCAACGCCAAGTTACTGAATGTTTTAACTGACGAAGGGATCCTTCCTCGACTGACAGAAGTGCGGCTCGCCGGCGTTGAGGTAACGATGTTGTGCCTCGATGCAGAAGGGCGCGTGGTGGTGTTGTGCGCGCTGCGGCAAGCAACAGAGAGGAGGAGAAAAGATTGGAGGACGGCTGCTCACCGTCGAGGTAGACGTTGCAGAAGCCCGATGGAGCTACCGCGGCGGCGACGGCGAGATCGTGCATGGCGGCTTCGATCCAGGGGGTAGATGGCGTCGGGGAGACGTCCACCAGCTCGAGGAAGTGGCGGCGAGTGGATTCCCGCGAGTGGCTAGCGACGTTTGGCTCTGCAGTGACGACGGCGTGCCAAGGTTCAGAAAGGAACGCCACGGTGGCCGGCGGTGGTGTTGAGGACCGCGACGTCGAATCCGTGCGTCTCCGAGGGCCCTAAGGTGTCCAAAAGGGAGAGGGGACAATGGCGGTCTGATTTTGGTGGCTAGGCTAGACGGTGGCGCAGCGAGGTGGCAGCGGCGGACGGAGATTCAGAGCTCGACGCCGGTGGGGGTTCAGAGCAGAGAGGGGAACGCCGGTGGAGAGGAGGAATTGCGGCGGATATCGAGGGGAAGAGGAAGAGCAGGCTAGGGCTAGGGTTCTGCGGGGCTAGGAGTCCTTATAGGAGCCTGCGGTTGCTCCTGGCCGTCGTGATCGACGCTGTGCTGCCGTGGCGCACTCCGATGTGCTGCCGTACACGGGCACGACGACGGGGGCGGCTCTTAGCGAACAGGTACGCACGCTGGGGTGGGCTGGGCTGCGTTAGTTAGGGGGGTTAGCGGGCTGGGCCTAGGATTAGCTGCTGCTGCGCGCGTAGGTTAGCTGCTTTTTATTTATTTCTCTGTTTTATTATCTTTTTTTTTGCTGAAATAGATTTGGAATAAAACTGTTAAGGTTTTATTTAATAAAAAATTTCAGAAAATTTAGGTTAGGCTAGTTAGGAATTTAGAAACCATAATCCAAGATTTGATTTCAAAAATTTGAGTTTTAAAATAAGGTTTGTATTTGAATCCAAATTTTGAAGGAATTGGAATATTCATTAGTATTGGAAAAACAAGTAATTTCCAATAGAGTTTCCCCTAGGTTTTAAAGTGATTTTAAGGATACAAAAGTGTGGTGAACTTTATGGATTCAAAAAGGTACTGATTTTGATAATAGATTTGAAATTGAAAATGAAGGTGATTTAATTAATTAATTGAAAATAGTTGTTTGATTAAACCCAACAATTTAATGATTGATCTGGTTTAAGTTTTGGAGTTAGTCATTAGGGTTTTAACAAGAGGGGGGGAAATTATTAACAAGCAATTGGATTAAACAATTTTCAAACTAATGATGAACAAATGAAGGGTGTAGTTTGCAAGTTTGAAATTGGAAATTTGGAGCAAGTGTGAAAGTTTAAATTGTTTTGAAATTTTCAGTGGGGATGCAAACATGGTGCAATGCAATGTGATGCATATGATGCAAACAAAACAAACAGGTAACACCACAGGTGTTACAGCAGTCGCGCGAAGCGCTTCCCAAAAACCTAATTCGCCCTCTCCCGTACAGGATCACAAAGGCGACTGGTTCCGGAGACCTGCTCTCCCGTTCGCCCGTGGACGCCGGCGCTCGGGATGGAGTAGACTACGTTGGCGGCGCAAGGGACGAGGTGTGGCAAATCTAGATTGGTTTCGGTGTGTGTACAGCGCCCACGGTGTGCGTCTTTTATAGTGCGGTTCGGAAAACTCTAACGTGTGCGACGTGGGAGGTCCACGCCGCACGTCCGAGTCGGTTGCAGCACGCGATACGGGAGCGACCCAAACCGCCTCAGCTGTGACGCGTCCGTCACGACTACGAAATTGGTTTTCCAAAACAGCAAAATAAAGATAAGTATTGTCTCGGCTCGAGACTGGATTCACGAAACGCGATCGCGACGTGTCGTGTCGAGTCGAGACGAGCGAGCGGCGGCGGCGGAGGAGGAGGAGTGCGCGAGAGGCTCTCTTGTTCTCACTCACATACAATCCCTACAACACTCCACCTTATAAGGTGGTGTGCAACTCCTCCAACTTCCAATGTGGGACTAATTTCCCACTCCCACCACTCACTTGTACACATGGGTCATTTTGAGATTTCGGCATTTGCTATTGGGCTCACTTGTATTGGGCCCATATATTTCAGTAACCCCCCACCAGATCTCAAATGCCCATTTGAAGATTTGCCAATCCTCGCTACTTGTTTATATACTAGTGTTTCAGCAGAGACTGTTAAGTTGAACTTCCACCTAGAGCCTTAAGCTACATCTATCAGCAACTTGAACAATGGACTATGCATTGAATTGCAAGTTTTGTGCCAATAGACTTTACCCAAAGTCTTAACTAGTACCTGGCTACGAGTAGCCTACCCCGCGGGTGGAGCATATGCGTCGTACTCCGTGGTCTCTAGAGATCACCCAAATCTCATAGACTGCAACGTTTACAGTCGGACTCACATAGGTGTGTTCTTTCAAGAATGCTCTCTAGGATAGCATCTTTGCTATAAATAGCCAACATAAACACATTAAGGCATGTTGCCAACCTGCCTTACAGCTCTTTGAGAGTTATGCATCATCACTTAGAGAGGGTTTACCAAATACTCTCCTCAGTCAAACCACTATCTTCTTCTTGCCAGGTCCTAATTCACGGGATCTCCGATCACATAGGTTGGGTTACCACTATGGTGTAACGATCACGGGTCTCATACCCATCTCCCTCGATGCACTATCTATCACATTACGTGATAGTCCCTTCGTAAAGGGATCTGCCAGGTTTTTGTCTGTTTGAATATACGTAACAGTAATTACTCCGGAGTTTCTCAATTTCCTGACAGACTTCAAACGTCTTTTGACATGTCTTGATGACTTCGCATTATCCTTAGAACTGGTCACCTTGGCAATCACCGTTTGATTGTCACAGTTCATGAGGATAGACGGTAATGGTTTCTCAACCACCGGCAAGTCCATCAAGAGCTCACGCAGCCATTCTGCCTCATCAGTAGCTGTATCTAAAGCAGTAAGTTCTGCTTCCATGGTTGACCTCGTCAACATGGTATGTTTACAAGACCTCCATGACACCGCGCCACCTCCAAGAAGAAATGCATATCCACTTGTGGCGTAGAGTTCATCTACATCTGAGATCCAGTTGGAGTCACTATATCCCTCAAGCACAGCAGAGTGCCCTGAATAATGAATCTCATAGCTCATAGTACCATTTAGATAGCGCATGACCCTTTCAAGTGCATGCCAATGATCATTACCCGGTTTGACATGAACCTGCTCAATTTGCTCATAGCAAAAGAGATGTCAGGTCTTGTCGCGCTCGCAAGTTACATGAGTGAACCGATTATTTGAGAGTATCTCAATTGATCTTTCGTAATCCTCTTGTTCTTTCGAAGCGTCACACTAGGATCATAAGGTGTTGGAGAAGGCTTGCTATCAATAAAGCCGAAACGGCTCAAGATCTTCTCAACATAGTGTGATTGCGTCAACGTAATCCCACTCTCATCCTTAATGAGCTTGATGTTCAGAATTACATCAGCTTCTCCCAGATCTTTCATATCAAAACACTTTGATAGAAAAGACTTGACCTCATTGATCACAATTATGCTTGTACTGAAAATCAGTATGTCGTCAACATACAAGCATAATATAACACTATCGCCCCCACCATGGCGATAGTATACACACCTGTCAGCCTCATTAATGACAAAGCCCGTAGAAGTTAAAGTTCTGTCGAACTTCTCATGCCATTGCTTAGGTGTTTGTTTCAGTCCATACAAAGATTTTAACAATTTGCACACCTTTCTCTCTTCACCTTTTACCACAAACCCATCAGGATGATCCATATAAATTTCCTCTTCCAATTCTCCGTTAAGGAAAGCTATCTTTATGTCCATTTGATGAACGATAAGACCATAAGAGGCAGCCAGGGAAAGTAGTACACGAATGGTGGTCAGTCTAGCAACAGGTGAATATGTGTCAAAATAATCTTTGCCTTCTCGCTGAGTGTAGCCCTTGGCTACAAGCCTTGCCTTGTACTTCTCAATAGTACCATCAGGCCTTAGCTTTTTCTTGAACACCCACTTACAGCCCACTGGCTTACAACCATAAGGTCGTTCAGATAACTCCCACGTCCCATTAGAAAGAATGGAGTCCATCTCATTATGGACAGCTTCTTTCCAGTCATCTGCATCTGGAGATGCAAATGCCTCTGCAATAGACGTAGGAGTATTGTCCACAAGGTACACAATGAATTCATCACCAAAAGATTTTTCAATCCTCTGTCTCTTACTCCGTTTAGGAGCTTCATTGTCATCCTTCTCAAGGACATTCTCATCATGTGGTTGTTCAGTATGATCACTAGATGTACTAGATTCCGGAATTAATTCAGAAGAAAATTTAGCAAAGCTATGCATATCTTTCATAGGAAACATATTCTCAAAAAATGTTGCATCGCGAGATTCCATAATAGTATCAACATGCATATCAGGTACCTCGGATTTAACCACTAGAAATCTATAACCAATGCTACGCTGAGCATAACCTAGAAATATACAATCCACTGTTTTCGGTCCGAGTTTGCGTTTCTTTGGAATTGGAACGTTGACTTTTGCCAAGCATCCCCAAGTACGCAAATAGGAAAGTGATGGTTTTCTCCCAACCCACTCCTCATAAGGGGTTTTCTCTTTATTCTTGTTAGGAACTTTATTCAGGACATGACACGAAGTCAACAGAGCCTCCCCCCACCATGCCTTAGATAAACCAGCAGTGTCCAACATGGCGTTCACCAAGTCGGTCAGCGTGCGGTTTTTCCTCTCAACAATTCCGTTTGATTGTGGCGAATATGGAGGCGTCCTCTCTGAATAATACCGTGTTCCTCACAGAATTCATCAAATACTTTAGATAAATACTATCCACCACGATCCGACCTAAAACGCTTGATCTTTCTCTCTAATTGATTTTCAACTTCAGCCTTATAGATTGTAAAGTAGTCTAAAGCCTCATCTTTAGTTTGCAACAAATAAACATAGCAGAATCTAGTAGCATCATCAATGAGTGTCATGAAATATCTCTTTCCACTTTTTGTCAACACACCATTCATCTCGCATAGATCAGAATGTATGAGTTCTAGAGGTGCCAAGTGTCTCTCCTCGGCTGCCGTGTGAGGCTTTCGAGGTTGCTTAGATTGCACACAACTATGACACTTAGAACCTTTGGCAATGGTGAAATTCGGAATTAAACTTAAACTGGATAGCCGAGAAAGTAAACCAAAATTAACATGACATAAACGAGAGTGCCAAACACTAGCATCTAAATCAACATTGCCACAAATATGGTTTACTGACTTATTGCAAAAATCGGAAAGAGAAAAGCGGAACAAGCCTCCGCACTCATAGCCTTTACCAATAAATTGTCCAAATCTCGACACAACTATTTTATTGGACTCAAACACTATTTTAAACCCATCTCTGCAAAGAAGTGAGCCGCTGACGAGATTCTTATTCATAGAAGGGACATGCTGCACGTTCCTCAGCTGCACGATCTTCCCCGAAGTAAACTTCAGATCTACCGTGCCAACACCACGAACAGAAGCATGTGACCCATTCCCCATTAGGACGGAAGAATCCCGTGCGACCTGATAAGAAGTGAACATAGAGATGTCAGCACACATATGAACATTAGCACCCGTATCAATCCACCAACATGGAGATTGAAAAACTGAAAGTACCACCGATATATTACCGTACCCATCAGTGTTGCTAGCGGTCACCACGTTGACATTCTTGGAGCCTTTCTTCCCTTTCTTGTCTGCACGGTCTGGGCAGTCAACAGAAAAGTGGCCGAGCGCTCCACACGTAAAGCACTCGAGCCCAGATTTGTTCAACACCTTCTTCTTCCTCTTATTCTTAAATGCAGTAGTGTTCACAGGACCATTGAACTGGGGCTTATAGTTCCCTTTGTTCTTGCTATTATTCTTGACGTGATGATTTTTCTGCACCATATTGGCGCTAGACTGCAAATCACCACCTCTCTCAGTTGTGTCTTTTGCCCGAGCTTTCTCCTCAACATCAAGAGACGCTATCAGGTTTTCAACCGATATCTCTTAAGAGAGATGTGGCAAAATTTCTCCATGAAGAAGGCAGCTTTGCAATAATGCATCCAGCCACAAACTTATCAGGAATCACACATTTGAGCAGCTCAAGCTCCTTCGCAATGCACTGTATCTCATGAGCCTGTTCGACTAAAGAACGGTTATTCACCATCTTGTAGTCGTTAAATCTCTCCATGATATACAGCTCACTGCCAGCATCGGACACACTGAATTTAGTATTCAGTGCATCCCAGAGCTCCTTAGCATCTTCGATGTGCATATACACATCGCACAGACGTCCATCCAGGACACTCAGAATACAACCTCTGAAATTATTATTGGCTTCCTTGAACTTATTCTGAACCTCGTCAGAATCTCCTTCAGGAAGGCCATTCATAATAATCTCCCACACTTTCATGGACTGGAGCCATAGTTGGCTTCTCAGTTGCCATCTCTTAAAGGTGGTACCATTGAACCTTTCCGGTTTCATTGAATCACTTAAGTGCGCCATAGTCAGTTCAGGAAATTGCCTACAATTAGGTTTTTGGATTGTTGAGTAATTAAGCATAATTTCCACGATTAATTCCAGAATATAAATCATGACAAAAGCAGCTATTAACATGTAGAACTCGAACATACTAGATGCAGCAGACAACATGAATAATAGCAACACGATCTCTCTAAACATGTAAACAGTAGACATGTTAAACAGATAGATCAGAACACAGATTCCGTACCGATCGTTTGTAGTAACGTTGTTGATGACAACGTTGGCGATGACGGGTCGGAGTAGACGACGCTTGAGGCGACGGTACGCAACACCGCCTGACTTGTTAGGAAGACGAGCCGTCATGGAAGCAGCGAGCAGTCGCGCGAAGCGCTTCCCAAAAAACTAATTTGCCCTCTCCCGTACAGGATCACAAAGGCGACTGGTTCCGGAGACCTGCTCTCCCGTTCGCCGGTGGACGCCGGCGCTTGGGATGGAGTAGACTACGTTGGCGGCGCAAGGGACGAGGTGTGGCAAACCTAGATTGGTTTCGGTGTGTGTACAGCGTCCACTGTGCGCGTCTTTTATAGTGCGGTTCGGAAAACCCTAACGTGTGCGACGTGGGAGGCCCACGCCGCACGTCCGAGTCGGTTGCAGCATGCGATACGGGAGCGACACGAACCGCCTCAGCTGTGACGCGTCCGTCATGACTACGAAATCGGTTTTCCAAAACAGCAAAATAAAGATAAGTATTGTCTCGGCTCGATACTCGATTCACGAAACGCGATCGCGACGTGTCGTGTCGAGACGAGCGAGCGGCGGCGGCGGCGGAGGAGGAGTGCGCGAGAGGCTCTCTTGTTCTCACTCACATACAATCCCTGCAACACTCCACCTTATAAGGTGGTGTGCAACTCCTCCAACTTCCAATGTGGGACTAACTTCTCACTCCCACCACTCACTTTTACACATGGGCCATTTTGAGATTTCAGCATTTGCTATTGGGCTCACTTGTATTGGGCCCAAATATTTCAGCAGTCCGGGCAATATTTATGCACACTAATAAATCAATATTCGTGGTGGTGTTGTTAATGAGTCTTGCTTTGGTTGAATCTCCATCAACAAATATAGTGTGTAACAAGGTTTCGTGGTGTAGAGCATGCTGAAGGCCTAACACGATGAAGGCCTCCAGCTGTATCATGCGAATTCTTGCTCTGTTAGAACATGTTGCGTCTTGGCACCAGCAATTTGAAAATCACAAGTTTCTCTGCCATATTTCGCTGTCGAGTTCTTAACATCACTGACTCTATGTCAATGACCTGGACCCGTCGCAAGCTTGTCAAGAGCCGAAAACGATGTTGTGTCTCCAATTCGGCGCGGCCCGACCGTTCATCTGCTCTCTGAGGGTCGTTAAACTGCTCTCGTGTTTCATGTTTCATAATTGAAAAACAGTACATCTTCCCTAAACACCAGCTATTTCCTAATCTTCCTCTTGATGAGTGATGACACACCCTTGCAAGTTTCCATGTGAACGAGCTCTTTACCTGGTGACCATGTCCACGCTCGACCAGCAACACGCGGTGAGGCAAAAACGGCAAATCTGGCCCTAACACAAAAGTTTTGACATCTCAAATATTTAGCTGAATCTGGCCCTTTCTCGTACCGCTAAGCATAGCGGCAGTAGACTTAACGTGGTACCTCCATGATCACCGGCGGTAGGGCTCGTGGTCCACGGTCGCACAGTCGAGTTGAATGCGCCGACGTGGCGGCGCCACCTGGTTGAGCGGCTGGAGACTGAGGGGTACCGCCTTATGTATTGGCGGTAGGGTGCCAAAGATACCGCCGATTGAATTGGCCGTAGACTCCCGAGGAGTTAACTGGCTACAAGACCACACAGCCGCGCCTCACCCTCCAATTCTTTCTCCTCTTGAACGCAAATTGTTGCCATCTCTCCCTCACTCCTCCCCACTCACACCCCTCTAAAATCTCTCCAAATCGAAGGTTTTTGCTTGTGTATTTGGACCATTTGCATCCTTTGAGGTAATCTCCCGTGGATCTCATCTTTTCCTTGGTTGAATATTGTTATTTTGTGGCATTGGTTATGTTAGGGAAAACCCTAGATTTGGTGGTTCTTCCAAATCCATCCTTATTAGCTATTGAATGTGGGTTATACGGTGTTTGCAATGTGTAGAAATCATTTGGGATAGCCACATACGTGTGATTTTTTTACGTAGATTTATGGTTGTCTCTAAGGTTTGCGGTAGTGGTTAGAACAATGGTCTAATTTAAATAATTTATGTGTGTTTGATATTTTATGATCATGTGATACTTTGTGTTTCTTGTCATTTATTTTTAGATGGCCAGAATCATGAATAACCATTATATTGCTAATGAAACATTTTTTTGGTAACAATGGATAGTTTGTTGATGACAGAAAAAATTGATGGTTTTTTAGAAGAGTCTGACGTATGTCGATGTTGTAGCAAGAGTAAGAGAAGTTTTGAAATGGATGGATCTGAGGAGAAGGTTAAACTAGATGGAAGGTATTTTGTTGGATGAGGACATCGTCCTCAAAAGAGAAAAATAGCAATCACGTGTGAGTTAGATTGGGGGCATACAAAGAGATTGTTGCGGCCTCCGAAGAAAATTCCCTCGAGTTATTTTCTACAAAGGTTGGTTGTCGGATATATACCAATTAGGGGTATATCAGATGGTACTATAAAGTGCCGGATTATCAGGGTGGCCTAAATGGTAATGGATTTTGGTCCATTGGGCGGCCTAGTAAGATGAGGCGCGGAAGCCGGATTCTAGAAGAACCCGGACCACGGCCCACGTGGTACGTCTTGGAGTAGAAGGCGGATTCCTTGCTTTCCAAGTTAGCACATACCGCAATCTTCTAGGTTTCCTTTTCTGTAAGCCCTAACCCGGCTATTATATAAAGCCGGACGGGAGATAAGAAAGATAGACAAGAAGCTAGAGGCTAACTCGCCGAGAGGTTGATCCTTGTCGAGTAGCTAAACCTAACCTCACATTGTACTTTGTATACCTCAGGCTTTAGTCCTGAATAGTGAGATTGCAGGAGTAGGAACGCCGCCTCGTTGCGACGTACCGAACCTGGGTAAAACCCTGTGTCATTGTTCATCATACGATCACGTCCCCCCACTTCTCTATCGGTAGTCTCATGGAACCCCCGTATATGAATTCTACTATGATGTATCGACAGTTGGCGCCCACCGTGGGGCTAGCGACGTCAGGCGTTATGTTTCGATCGGGGATACTCGGCAGAATCGGTAGTACTATAACTGTCGGAAGCTTGGAATTCGACAACGACGTCGGGCGCTTCCTCGACAACGGATCGTAAATGCCAGCACGGAATCATCCGGTAAGTGCCTGCGTTTTACCGATTGGATCTGCAAACATCTCTATCGGATTAACTGCAGAAGCAATGGGATTCTATGGTGGAAGCAAATTTATCCCACCCGCCCTATACCCAGTCGAAGAAGACTATGACGCCGGATTTTGCTCAGATCGCTGATATAATGCTGAATCGCACTTTATCGGTATGGTGCAATCCGAGATCACCGAAAACACGGATGAAAGCAATCCCGTGCAAGAGGCAGAAATCAACAATCCCACAGTAGAGGTGGAAGATCCGACATCCGTCAATATGACGACGAACTCGGAAGCTGACTCTGTATTGTCGCCATTGAGGCGAGATTGGAATCAGAACCCGGATCAGGTGATTTTGACTCCGAAGATGAAGATGAGGACGCTTTCGAAAGAAAAGTCAAATCTCTTCAAGAGGGATTCCATGAAGTACTAATGGCAAAACCGACTGAAAACACGGATGCCGACAGTCAGGAAAGCCCTAGAACGCCTCCGCCAGAGGAAGAGAGAGAAGAAGGAGATACCACTCCAACATATCCCGATGTCAAAGAATTGACCGAGGATGAACCTGGTAAAAAACCTCCCTCTTCCAAGAAAAAGAACAAAGCTTCCAAGAAATTACAGTACAAGCTCCGGAAGAAAAAATTGGCTGATACAGCCAATGACAACCTAGAACTAGGGGGAGGAAGTGGAGTTAAGCCTGTAGAGAAGAAAACGAAGGAAATCTCTATTCCGCCAATGTCAGAGCAAGACAAACAAGATTTACTTCAAACACCAGTGGGACCACACGAACCCCCTGAAGTGCTGGAAGCCAGGAGACAAGCTCTCCAAAGGCAAGAGCAACATCTATTCCGAACTCGAGAACACCTCCAAAAAACCCAGGCTGACATTAAGTTAAAGAAGGAAGAAATCGAGGAATACGAGAGAAGGAATAGATCTGGCATTAAACCTACACGGTTAACCGAAATTGCAAGACCGGAAGTACTACCGCCAAAGGAACGGTTTCAAAACCCATCTTGGCAAAAGCAAGTAAACGGCAAAGATGCCAGGGGCGAACCAATATACAAAACCGCAGCAGAAAATGCGGAAGCCGCGTTCGCCATCCTCAACAACGATATGTACTCCAATGGCGAAAAACTTCAAGGGGTGTATGCTTTCCTAGGAAAGGCATTGCAACAGCAATAGCGAGGGCAGGCACGATCAGGGAAGTTGCATGATGACTCAGCCCTATGCAAAACAGCTACATGCGCCGCTGGAGCACCTGGACCTGAAGAACCTGGAGATTCAAATAATTCGAAAGAGAAGAAATCAGATCCGCGAAAGGACAAGAAAAAGCCCGACAACAAGGATGCAGCGTCCAGAATCGGATCCCATCTGCCGAAAGATGGAATTAATCCCCGAGATCGGGAAGAGAAAAACCGGAAGGACGGAAAAGCAATGCCACCTCCGAGACGCCCTGCCGAAAAAGCCGGAAGACAAGATATACCTCACAGGTGTGAGAGATCCCGCACGCCCCCCAGGAATAAGGAAAGACACATGAGTAGAACTCCACCTTATCCCAAAGGGCACGATAACGGAGGAAATAGAGACAATCCCGAAAAAGCGCGTTCGCGCCACAATGGAAATGAAAGGAGCAGATCCCCTTATGTACATTCAGCCGGTAATACTCCGCAAACATTGATAGAGCGGAAAGAGATGACTTATACTTCGGGCCTAAGTGTTTCACTGACAGGATCCGAAGGATAACTCTGCATTCTGGCTTCGCCAAAGTTGGTCCAACGTATCAAAAATACACCGGTAGCACAAACCCGGATACCTAGCTCTCAGACTATTACACAGCCGTCTAGATTAACAATGGGACAGACCTAGAGGAAGTAAAATTCCTCCCCCTTATGTTACTGGATGGAGCCAGAGATTGGATCAATGGGCTACCGTCAAGAACTGTAGATAGTTGGGATGATATGGCTAGAGTTTTTACTCAGCATTTTCGGGGAACCTACAAGCGCCCGAACAGCATCAACCAGCTAAACCGTTGCACCAAATTTGAAGATGAGCCATACGTGGACTTTATCTCAAGATGGACTGCAATGAAAAATAGTTGCTCTAGAGTAACTGACGTACAAGAAATGCACGCTTTCGTCAATGGCTTAAAACCCGGACTCGTACCATTCATGATCGGTTCCAAAAAGCACAGAGATCTCTATTTTTTTTTGGTAACAATGGATAGTTTGTTGATGGCAGAAAAAATTGATAGTTTTTTAGAAGAGTCTGACGTATGTCGATGTTGTAGCAAGAGTAAGAGAAGTTTTGAAATGGATGGATCTGAGGAGAAGGTTAAACTAGATGGAAGGTATTTGGTTGGATGAGGACATCGTCCTCAAAAGAGAAAAATAGCAATCACGTGTGAGTTAGATTGGGGGCATACAAAGAGATTGTTGCGGCCTTCGAAGAAAATTCCCTCGAGTTATTTTCTACAAAGGTTGGTTGTCGGATATAGGGGTATATCAGATGGTACTCTAAAGTGCCGGATTACCAGGGTGTCCTAAATTGTAATGGATTTTGGTCCATTGGGCGGCCCAGTAAGCTGACGCGCGGAAGTCGGGTTCTAAAAGAACCCGGACCACGGCCCACGTGGTACGGCTTGGAGTAGAAGGCGGATTCCTTGCTTTCCAAGTTAGCACATATCGTAGTCTTCTAGGTTTCCTTTTCTATAAGCCCTAACCCGGCTATTACATAAAGCCGGACGGGAGATAAGAAACATAGACAAGAAGCTAGAGGCTAACTCGCCGAGAGGTTGATCCTTGTCGAGCTAAATATTTCGGGGGGGGGGGGGTACCCCTAGGGTTTTTGTTATCGCGCCTGGAGACAGGCGGCGACTCTTCGATTCTCTTCGTGTTCAGGTGACATCCGCGCCCGATCGGTGCTGATCGGGACTTTGTTTCCTCATCGGAGTGGATTACGTCCCCTAGGGGGAGGTTCGTGATTTTTAACTTCACGTGGTTTCGACCACGACGGGAGTCTGCTTCTCGACCTAGGGTTCTGGGAAACCATGTCGGATCTCAAGTCTTCTACATCGGGAGAAGCGATCAATGATCTGCCAAAATCAGCGACAGGTGATGGAGGATCCGATGTCGTGGCCAGTTCTGAGATACCTCGGGGAGAGGGTACCAATTCCCTATTCGATCGGTTGGAGATAGGAGAGGATGAGTTTGATGACCCGGTGATTGAAGAAATTGACGTGAACATAACAGAAAATACCAGGTGGTTGGCGGTTGCGAGAGTGCACTGCGACAAGGGGTTTAGCCATGATGCTTTTGATCTTCAGATGTGCGCAGCATGGAACCCCGCGAAGGAGCTCTCAATTTGGCCAGTGGGCACTAAGCGATTTGTGATCCAATTTTTTTTGCCTCGGAGACTGGGAGAAGATCACAAAAAAAGGACCCTGGTGGTTACGTGATTGGCCGTGGTCATCGCACCGTATGACGGTTTCTCTGACCCGGACGAAATTGAGCTGGAGTTCATCCCGATGTCTTTTCAGATCCACAAGATTCCAGAAGCCTTCAGGAACGAATCTGTGGTAACACAGATGGTTAGACGCCAAGTAGGCGAGGTTCTTAGCGTGGAGATGCAGCCTCCGGGTGTGTTCAGAGGAGACTTTGTCCGGGTTAGGATTAACCAGGATGTTCGTAAACCCCTTGATCGATTTGTTTCTGTATCCATGGGGGGCAAAAGATCAATCTTTATGGTTAAATTCGAGAAGTTGGGTATGTTCTGTTTTGCTTGTGGCATGCTTGGCCATAATCACAAGGATTGTGGGATCGGAATTTTTTAGGAGAAGGAGCTGAAGTACGGAGACTGGTTACATGCCTATCCGAATCGTGCTCGTGGTTTTGGTATGGGACGTGGTGGTCAGAGAGGTGGATTCTCAGGTTCGGCTACCGGAGGGAGGGGAGTGGACGTTGCCACCCCCATCAACCGAAAAGGCCCGTATGTAGACTGGCGTCGACATCCAGAGCGCAAGACCATGGGATATGACGATGAGCTCTTAGATACGGGTACGAGTCCGGTGAAGATTATTGACCAAGATATGTCTGAGGCAGAGAAAAATGCTAGGAAAAGACTGAGTTTCGAGAACCCATTATCAGCACCCAACAAACAGCTAGCCATTATTAATGAGATGATCGTGGATGGGGTTCCCCTAGGGCCAGTGGAAAAGGAAAAGGAACTTGTGGTTAATACGAAGAAGAGATACAAGAGAGAATATGGTACCTCGGTTTCGAGTAAGTCTAATGGATCGGCGGCATCCCGAGAGGATGACCGCCGGGCGCAATGAAAATCTTAAGCTGGAATTGCCGGGGGTTGGGTAAATCCTCGGCAATTCGTGTGCTCCTGGTTATCCTGGGGCGCGTAAAACCAGATGTTCTTTTTCTGTCCGAGACACATCTGAGTAAAGCTAGGGCGGAATCATTGATAATTCGACTAATGTTCGACCATATGGTCATGTCAGAAAGTGATGGTAGGGGTGGTGGTTTGTTGATGCTTTGAAGGAATGAGTTGAATGTCACGTCCTCTGTTGTGCATAACAATTACTTCGACATCCGTATTTATGAACACTGTGCTACGGGATGGCGATTACAGGTATCTACGGTGAGCCAAGTTCTCAAAGGAAGTTTAAAACATGGGAATACATAAGGGATCTCAATTCGATGAGTTCTCTTCCATGGATCTTAATGGGTGATTTTAATGAAATTTTATGGGCTTCTGAAAAGGAGGGGGAAACTTGAGACCCCAGGGCTGTATGCAACTTTTCAGCGATACACTTCATGACTGCAATTTGGATGATATGGGTTTTATTGGTGATTGCTTCACTTGGAGGCGTGGTCGGATAAGGGAGCGTTTGGACCGTGCTGTTTGCTCGCAAGAGTGGTCGTCCCGGTTCCCAATGGCAGGTCTAATCCATGAGGTTTTTTCTAAATCAGACCATAGGCCAATTACTGTTGATACAAATTATCTTGAAAATGTCGACGCTACGAGAGCTCCTGCTACCCGAAAGTTCGAAGCCCGGTGGCTTTTGGAGGAGGCCTTCGATGATATTGTGGGCTCGGCATGGGCCACGGCCCAGCAAGCACAGGAGGTGGACTTCGCATCGAAGCTTTGTGCGGTCCACTCCGCTCTTCATGCATGGGATCGTGAGTCTCTTCAACTTCCCCGCATCCGGCTCGCCGAGCTCCAAAAGGAGCTAAACGTGATTATGGAAGGGCCGTTATCTGATGATGCCACGGCCAGGAAACAGGAGATCCAATTGAAGATTGAAAATATCCACGAGCAAGAAGAGTTAATGTGGGTTCAACGCAGTAGGGCCAACTGGATGAGATTTGGGGATAGGAATACTAATTTCTTCCACCGCTTCGCGTCGGCAAGGAAGAAGAAAAATTTGATCAAGCATTCGAACGATGATAATGATGAGTGGCTGGAGGACCCTGTTGTGGTTTCGGAGCATATTGCAAAATACTTTAAGGGGTTGTTTTCTTTGGAGGTTGATCAACCCGACCCTTCAGTGATCGGTAAGATCAAACCGTGTGTTACACCTGAAATGAATGAGGTATTGTGTGCGGAGTACTCGCGGGAGGAGGTCAAAACAACGGTCTTTAATATTGGGGACCTCAAAGCACCTGGGCCCGATGGCCTCCATGCGATATTCTTTAAAAAATATTGGGACCTCATTGGAGATGATCTAACTGATTCTGTTCTTAATGCTCTAAATACAAGGAAGATCCCCGAGGGATGGAACGAGACCACCATTGTTCTAATTCCGAAAACAGATTCCCCAGAAAAAGGTAACACAGTTGAGACCAATTAGTCTTTGCAATGTCATTTACAAAGTTATATCTAAAGTGCTGGCTGCTAGACTGAAAACTATTCTACCTGAAAATATTTCCCCCACGCAAAATTGCATTCATTCCGGGACGTCTTATTACTGACAATTTTTTGGTTTCCTATGAGTCTTATCATACTATCAAGAAGAAATCGTTGGGAAAATTTGGATACTGTGCGATAAAGCTGGACATGCATAAACCTTATGACCGCGTGGAGTGGTGCTTTCTTCAAGGGGTCCTGGAAAAATTGGGCTTCAATCAGAATTGGATTTCCCTTATAATGGAGTGCGTGAGTTCGGTTAATTATAAAATCAGAATCAATGGTGGCTATTCGGAGGTAATTTCCCCTACCAGGGGTCTTCGTCAAGGTGATTCTATCTCTCCATACTTGTTTCTCCTTTGTGCAGAAGGATTAAGTAGTCTGCTAAAACATGAGGAGGATCTCGGTAATTTAATTGGGGTCAAAGTGTGCCGTAATGCACCAGCTATCTCTCATTTGCTTTTCGCGGATGATTCCTTAATTCTTATGAGGGCTGATCTTGCTAATGCAAAACACTCTTAAGAGGATCCTTCAAGATTATTGCCATTCTTCTGGACAGCTGGTAAGCGAGGATAAATCTAGTATATTTTTCAGCCCGTGCACGGACGTGGCAACAAGGGCAGTGGTGTGTACTGAGTTGAATATTCTCACCGAGTCTATTACTGATAAATATCTGGGGCTACCACCTATTGTGGGGGTCGATCGGACTGATTGTTTCATGCATCTTGTTGATAGAGTGTGCTCAAGATTAAGGGGGTACAAAGAGAAGATGCTCTCATATGGTGGAAAAGAGGTTCTATTGAAAGCAGTCGCGCAGGCCATCCCAGCGTATGCAATGTCTGTCTTTAAGCTTCCTAAACTAGTCATCAAAGGGTTAACTGATGCAATGACCCGGTACTGGTGGGCGGATGAAGAGGGACAAAATCACATGCATTGGTTCGCGTGGTGGAAAATGTGTACTCCAAAGAGAAAGGGAGGTATGGGTTTTAGAGATCTCCACTGTTTTAACTTGGCTATGCTTTCGAAACAGGCTTGGAGACTTCTCTGTGAACTAGATTCTTTATGCGCTAGAGTTTTGAGAGCAAAATATTTTCCATCTGGCGATCTTCTTAATGTTCCGTTGAAGAAGGGAGCTTCCTTTACTTGGCAGAGCATCTGGGCGGGAATCCAGACTTTTAAGAGAGGACATATTTGGCGTGTTGGTGATGGTACCAACATCAATATTTGGACTGACCCGTGGATACCATCCAGCCCCTCTAGGAAATTAATTTCGGATCGGGGTAACAGTGGCCTGGTTACCGTGGCGGATTTGATTGACCCTGTTTCTAGGACATGGAATGAACCATTGCTTCATGCTCAATTCTTGTCTGTTGATGTTAACAGGATCCTAAAAATACCGCTGGCAGTGGGACTCATGGAGGATTTTATTTCATGGAACAATACCAAAATTGGGATCTTCACGGTCTGATCCGCCTACTATACAGAATGGGATTTCCAACATGGGAGAAAATTACAAAGGACTAGTGGACAGGGTACGGTTTCTACAAATCCGGTTTGGGCAAAGGTTTGGAATTTGAAGGTGTCTCCGAAGGTAAAGATTTTTTCCTGGCGCCTGCTACATGATACTATCCCCTGCCATTGCACCCTGGCAAATTGACATATTATACCTAGCAGTCTTTGCCCGGTTTGCTCCATTTACTGTGAAGATACCCTTCATGCATTTTTTGAGTGTCCACGAGTTCAAGAAATCTGGGAATTTTTGGGTCTTTCGGATGTTATCAGTGGCATGGCCACCTTCGATCGGTCGGGGGCCGGTGTTTTCGAAGCCCTACTCTGCCAACCTGACAGACCCGCACCTAGAATACTAGATACAGGTATGGGTGAGTTGATAGCTACAGCATGTTGGTACATCTGGTGTCAAAGGAGACAGATTAAACACGATGAGACGGTAACCAGTCCCTCCAGATCAGCACATGCGATATCAGCCATCGCAGCTAACTACTCTCGAGCGGCAAAGAAGATTTCGAGAGTCCGAAGTGAGGGCTGGGAGAAACCAAAGGAGGGGTATACTAAAATTAATGTTGATGCTTCCTTCTATGCAGATTCTTTCTCGGGAGCAACAGGTGCAGTTATTCGGGACGACAGGGGTATCTTCATCGCGGCAAGCAATTGTGGAGTCCCTGTTATCGCGGATGCGGCCACGGCTGAAGCCCGGGCTTTGCGTGATGGCCTTATTCTAGCAGGGCAAGTGGGGTGCAACAGATTGATCATCAATACGGATTTCTTAGAGGTTATTACGACTATGCAAGAAGGGGGGGAACTCAAGTGGACCAGATGCCGCTATCTACGAGGAGTGTGTCTTTCTCGCGAGAGGTTTTACCCATGTTTCTTTTAGCAACTGTATTAGAGAGAGTAACCGAGTTGCTCATATTCTAGCTAGCAAGGCGGAGGGACCCCATACTGTAGTTTGGCTGGAGGATCCGCCTGATTTTATTTTGGAGCAACTCACTATGGATGTAACTATATTCTGACATTGGTGCCGCAAGTTTCACGACTCACTCTTTTCCCTACCAGGGTACCTACGGGGACAAGAGAGTTTTTAATGAGGTGGCTTGCGTGCACATTATTATATATATTTTAAATTTCAAAAAACAAATGTGGTACCGCCATGATCACCGGCGGTAGTGCTCGTGGTCCACGGTCGCACAGTCGAGTTGAATGCGCCGACGTGGCGGAGCCGCCTGGTTGAGCGGCTGGAGACTGAGGGGTACCGCCTTATGTCTTGGCGGTAGGGTACCAAAGGTACCGCCGATTGAATTGGCGGTAGACTCCCGAGGAGTTAACTGGCTACAAGACCACACAGTCGCGCCTCACCCTCCAATTCTTTCTCCTCTTGAACGCAAATTGTTGCCATCTGTCCCTCACTCCTCCCCACTCACACCCCTCTAAAATCTCTCCAAATCGAAGGTTTTTGCTTGTGTATTTGGACCATTTGCATCCTTTGAGGTAATCTCTCGTGGATCTCATCTTTTCCTTGGTTGAATATTGTTATTTTGTGGCATTGGTTATGTTAGGGAAAACCCTAGATTTGGTGGTTCTTCAAAATCCTTTGTCGCACCCGGACTTCTAGAGGATACTCGCAGTTCCGTTGAACAGTAGTGGATTGGATTACGGGGCTTACCGGCACCCGCATCTCTTACGAGTAGGCCAACACACGTATGTGTGACAACCAACCCCTATCTGTTCAACGTCTACGTAAACCATCCCATAGAAATCAGGATACTACCATTGACGTACTTCATACCATACACACATGGTACGTCAACGGCGTTGAATGAAATGATAACACAACAGATCTCTAAGACACAAAAGATGGAAATAAGTTGCAAATAGCTCTCACTAGAGCAGAGATAGCAAATACAATCATCCAGAGGACACATGTCCCAACATAACATCATTACATCTCAGCGGAAGCATTCAAAGGGTCTGAGTACAGACAAATCCAAATAGGCTTAAGAAGCCGGGAATGAAAAGAAAACGGAGCACATCCACGATGTCTCGGATCCTGCCCGGGTCCGCTACCTACTCGTCAACAGCCTCGTCAAACTCCACGTAGTAGCCGTCACGGGGATCCTCGTAAGCGTAGTCTGCGGAAACCACAGCCCCAAAGGGGGTCAGTACATAAACGTACTGGCAAGCAAGACTCACAGTTCACCAAAGTGTAGCCCGTCAACACCAAGCACAGATGCCTTGGGTTCAACGGAAGAAAGGGATATAAAAGATGCTGCAACTGGCTGCACTAACCAACTACAGAACATACTACAACTTCCGGCTATCAGAAAGGGGATAGGATAGCGTATCGTAACCAACTACAACTAACCACCAAACAACCCATCCTGGATCTCGCCCCTTATCCAAAGAAGCAATCCGAGGATAACTCACATAGTTGGATTAATGATGGATCAAGTTGTTGTGTCAATAAGCCTATTACTAGTCAATTTATCATTAGTTAGGTGTAAGTTGTTCTGAGTACTTGTTAGCCAGTACTTTCACCAAGTCAACCATAACCGCGGAAAACACGGCTTCTCGAGAAGATTTATCCCTGCAGGGGTGCACCAATTTGGCCGTACACGTAAGAATATCCCGCCAGGATGGAAATGCACTTCCACCAAGCGAGGCACTCTACACAACTCAACTCTTTTTCGCATCAAGCCCAAAGCACCACGTGCTGTGCGTGCGCGGCTAATCGAGCCCCACGAAGAAAAGGGGACCCTCATAGCACTGGAAGACCACGCCGCCCTAAATGCCGACTACAAAAGTTCCACCCTGGCCTCGGGTTCGTACCTGCATATGCGTGCATCAAATGGAAAGCCCGAACTAAGTGTGGTGATTTGGACGAGATGCGAATCGAATCAAATTGAGGGGGGCGCCCATACACGCTTCCCACATGCGGATAGTGCGCTCATCATGGATCAGTAGACAAGACCCTTTCCCTAATTAGGGTCGACACTAGCAGGCCTCAAAACCACGTCGGGCCTCCTGTCGGTGCCTTATCAGCAATTTATTATTACCTCAAATTAACAGGTTGTTGTTTAACATCGAGCCCTAGAACATAATCAATATGATAACAGAAAGTAACTGATAACAGTCTCGAGCAAAAACAACCCTAAGCATGCTAGTAAGACACGTGCCCAAGCCACGGGGTTATAGGACTGGAGGTGAGGCAATATCAGGGTTCAGGGTATCATGTGATAGGTTCGTAACAGAAGCAACGATACATATGGCTAGCAGAAATAGACAACTGAAAGCATCGGTAACCAATGTTGAAAGGAACACAATGGATCATGTGAGTGATAACTTGCCTGCAAACTCAGCAGCCTGGTACTGAGCTAGCTCCTCAGAAGGGGTGTCGTAAGTATCGTCTGTCTCAACGTCGTCGTCTATCCGAGAAGAAGCAAACAAACAATGCAGAAAGATAGACAATCAATATCATGGCATAATGCACAATCATGGGATGATGCATGACAATTTTATGGATGCATCAAAATAAACTAGTTGACATGGTAACACAATTTAAATGGACACATATGCAATTTTGAGTTGCATATGAAAAGCCCATGAATTTTGGTTGAAACAATTGTTTTCCAATTAACCAACAGGTGAAATTGGATTAGTATGATGCATGGATGAGGAAAACAACAAAATAACAACAATAGAACCAATTGGAAATAAGGTTTACCAATTTAGAAATTTATTTATTAAGTTAGGGAATTTTTGGTTCCTTAAAGGGATTACACAAATAGTTGTTGTTCTCACCAATTTAAATTGTGCCAACTAAACAACAAAACTCATATTTGAAAAGAACACAAAATTTTAGTTGGATTACATGTTTCAATTATTGAAAAAGGAATTACAATAATTTAATTATGAATTAAACAAGATTAAACAAGTTTTAAATGAATTTAAAACAAGTTTGAAAATTATTTGAATTTTATTTGTTCCAAACATAAATTCAAGTTCATATTTGAAAAGTTTATACTTTTCTAGTTTGAAAACATATTTTACATGTTCAAAAATAATTTAATTTGAGCAAGTTATGAATTTAGCAAATTTAAATGATTTAAACAAGGTTTAAATTATTTAAGCAATTTTAATTATTCAAACCATGAAACAAAATTTATATTTGAATAGGTGGTTTGAAATAGCATGGAAAACATATTTTATTTGCATTATTTGGATTTAGTATGAATTAGTTATGGATTTTATCAAATTACAAATCAATTGTTTGAATTCAAATTTGGAATGCATTTGGAAAATTCAAAACAGAAAACAAATGTTATAAATAGATAGATAATTTAATTTGGGGCAGTGCACATATTTTACTTTTATTATTTGGGTTTATAAAACAAAAGTTATTAGCAAATTAGTTTCAGGGACCAAACTGTAATTGTTTAGGACTTGTTTTTGAAACAGAAAAAGTTAAAATCCTTTTATACCGCACAGAAACCTACCCAGGGCACTGCCAATGGGCCCTGGGCCAGCGTGGGATTGCGTGGCAGCAGCAGTGGCTGACAGGGGGGGCCACCCTGTCAGCGCGCTGCGCTAAAAAGATGGGAAATTCCCGTGCGAGAGCCAGGGCTCGAACCCTGGCCTCTCCCGTGCGCGCGCTGTGGCGTTGCCACTGGGGTGAGCGAGCGGATCTTGTCAGTAAACGATGCGCAGACAGGATAAGGTGTAGGTTTTGGTTAACTGAATTTTAACTGACGCGCGATTGTTTCTGAACCTGACAGAAAACGGAGCGGGGCCGGCGGCGATCACCGCGGCTGCTGGGCTCGTGGTGCTTGCGTGAGGACGTGCACGGATGCGTGCGCTGCGGGTGGTGATTGCGCCAGACAGAGAGGGATGAGGTGGAGGCCACGGTGAGCTCACCGGCGATGTAATCGTGGCAGAGGCCCGGTGCAGACACGACGGCGGCGACGTTGAGGATGGCGGCGTGGATCCAGTACTTCTCCGGGCTCGTGGAAGTGTCCAGGAGGTCGACGACGGTGCGGTTGCTCGATTCCCGTGGTCAGGATGGGTGGTGGTGCACGGCAGCGGCGGTGGCCACCATGGATTCAGACAGGGGGGCTCGCCGGTGTGAAGTTCAGAGAGGGGAAACGGGGCAGAGAGGTGGCGATCGGCGGCGGAGCTCGAGGGAAAGGGGTGGAGTGGTGGCTAGGGCATCGAGGGAACCCTAGGGGGTAGATATAGGGGGGCTAGGGCGACGGATGGCCGTCGGAGGGGGCTGCTGCCGCCGTGGCATAGCCGGATGCGGCGCCGTACCGCGGGAAGAAAGAGAAAAGGAGGGGCGAACCGGTACGGGCCAGCGTGGAGGTAAGTGGGCTGGGCTCGCGTGGGTTTCCCTCCGCGCGCGCGTTGGTTTTCCTTTTTCTATTTTTTTTGTGTTCTGTTTTTTTTTTGCAGCAAAAGAAAATGGAAGGATTTGATGGGTTTTAGGGGTAGGAAAAATTTGGAAAAAATGTGGTTGAGTTAGTTTTTATACTAGCAACTAATTGTCAACTTTATTTTCCAAAATTTTCAAATTTAATTTGCTGTTTGTATTTAATTCAAATTTGGAAGAAATTGCTTATTAAGTGACTATTAATGAAAACAAACTTTTTAATAGGGTGAACCCTATGGTTTAATTAGAACAATTGATTAAAGTTGTTTTGGTGATTTTCATAATTTGAAATTGGGTGCTGTTTGGGATTTGAATTTGAATTTGGAATAACATGGGAATTAATTGATTGATTAAAGGCCACCATTTTAATAGTTGAACATTATGGAATAATTGGAATCAAAATGAGATTTTGGATTGAACTTTTGATTTGAAAAAGATTGTAACATGACAAGTATGAAACAAAGGTCGAATATTGTTTGAATTTCCATTATGAAAACAAAATAAAAACAGATGCAAAAAAAATGCAAACAAAGAATAAATAAGATGACATGATGCAATACTTTAATTAAACAAGGAATCAAACATTCTAGGGGTGTTTTTCATACTTGGGATGTTACAAAACGCCCCCCCCTTGAAGGAATCGCGCCCCGAGATTCCTACTGAGAAAGGAAAAGGTCCGGATACTTCTTGCGAAGATCCTCTTTGGTCTCCCACGTTGCCTCTTTATCGGAATGATGCGACCACTGCACTTTCAAGAACTTGGTGCTCTTGTTGCGAGTCTTACGCTCGGTCTCATCGAGAATACGAACAGGATGCTCCTCATAAGAGAGATCATCTTGCAGTTCAATGGAATCATGATCAACTGCACGATCTGGATCTTTGAAACACTTCTTGAGCTGTGACACATGAAACACATCGTGCACCTAGAATAGTTTTTCTGGAAGTTCAAGACGATAGGCATTTTCAGCACGCCTTGAGAGAATGTTGAAAGGACCAATGTATCTTGGTGCAAGCTTTCCTTTCACACCGAAACGATGAGTGCCTCTGAGGGGAGTTACACGGAGATATGCCTTGTCACCAGGTGCGTAGATCATATCCCTGTGCTTGCTGTCATAGTAGCTTTTCTGACGAGACTGAGCAATCTTGAGATTGTCACGAATGATGCGAACTTTCTCCTCGGCTTCCTTAACAATGTCAGGGCCTAAGAGTGAACGTTCACCAGCTCCAGACCAATTGATTGGACTCCTGCATCTGCGGCCATAGAGTGCTTCAAATGGTGCCATGCCTAGGCTTGCCTGGTAGCTGTTGTTGTAGGAGAATTCAGCATATGGAAGGCAATCCTCCCATTTCATGCCAAAGGAGAGACCACATGCTCTGAGCATATCCTCGAGAATCTGATTGACTCTTTCGACTTTCCCCTGAGACTGAGGGTGGTAAGCTGTGCTGAACAGGAGTTTGGTGCCCAATGCTTCTTGAAAGCTTTTCCAGAAATGAGAAGTGAATATGCTTCCACGGTCTGAGCTTATTTCCAATGGAACACCATGAAGAGGAACAATCTTTGCTGTGTAGAGTTCTGCTAACTGGCTAGCTGAGATTGTTTCTTTGACAGGAAAGAAGTGAGCTACTTTAGTGAGACGATCAATAACAACGAAGATTGCATCGTTGCCCTTTTTGGACTTTGGAAAACCAGTGACGAAGTCCATTTCAATCATGTCCCACTTCCACTCAGGAATTTTCAGAGGTTGGAGTAGACCGGCTGTTTTCTGATGGACTGCCTTAACACGTTGACAAACGTCGCATTCAGAAACGTATTGAGCAATTTCACGTTTCATGCCAGGCCACCAATACAGTGTCTTAAGATCCTGGTACATCTTTGTACTTCCAGGGTGAATGGAAAGAGGAGTTTCATGAGCCTCCTTGAGAATAACATCTTTGAGACTTTGAACTTGAGGAACTGCAATGCGTCCTTCAAAAAACACAGTTCCCTTGTCATCAATTGAGAAGGACTTGAATTTCTCCTTGCCTTCTTTAATGTGTTCTACCATCTGTGACGCCCCGAGATCGGGCACTATGCAGATTTCAGCATTCCCGCCAAAATCCACATAATAACCGATACCAGGTTGCCACTTATGATAACATTACAACAGTTCACGAATATTCCACAATTACAACAGAAACAGATAGATACAAGATGACTCAAACGAGCCAGGGTTACAACTGATACATTACAAAGATCCAAATAACAGCGGAAGAAACAACACATCGTCCGTCTACGGACAAGATCCAAATTGGACTAAGAGTCCTGAAGATAACCGAGAGCGTCCAATCCCTGCCCAGGCCAAGCCGGAGGGATTCCCAAGCTAAGGTCGTCAGACTTCAAACCTGTTGACTGCAATTTGGAATTTGCAGCCACGAAAAAGATTCGTGGGTCAGTACGGTTAAGTACTGGCAAGGGGGATAAAACCCATACTCACAAGATACCGGCGTAGCCAGTCATCACAAGATACAAATACTTTAGGATCAACGGAAAGGAAGGGGTTATTGCAAATAAGCGACAGCAGGCTGCACTAACCAACTACAGAGAGATACTACCACTTCCGGCTAACAGAAAGAAGATAAGATCGAGTATTGTAACCAACTGGAAGATAACTTCAAACAAACCCATCCTGGATCTCGCCCCTTATCCGAAGAAGCAATCCGAGGATAACTCACACGGTTGTAATAATGGTGGTTCAGATTATTGTGTCAATAAGCCTATTACTAGTCAAGTTGTTAATCATGGGGTGAAAGATTGTTAATCCTTAGGTTTAAGTTGTCCTGAGTACTTGTTAGCCAGTACTTTCACCAAGTAATCCATAACCGCGGAAAACACGGCTTCTCGAGAAGATTATCCCTGCAGGGTTGCACCAATTTAGCCGTACACGCAAGAATAACCCGCCAGATGGGGAGCTAACCCACCAAGCGAGGTACTCTACACAACTCAACTCTTCTTCGCATCAAGCCCAAAGAACCTTGGGCGCACGGCTAATCGAGCCCCGAAGAAAAGGGACCCTCATAGCACTCTAAGACCGTGTCCCCCTATATGCCGACTACGAAAGTTCCACCCGGGTACCAAGGGCTCGCAAGATCATGCATGCAGCAAATGGAAAACCCGAACTAAATGAGGCGATTTGGACGAGATGCGAATCGAGTCAAATTGAGGGGGGCGCCCATACTCGCTTCCCACATGCGGTTAGTGCGCTCATCATGGATCAGTAGACAAGACCATTTTCCTATTAGGGTCGACACTAGCAGGCCTCAAAACCACAAGGGCCTCCTGCCGGTGCCTTATCATCAAATTATTATTTAACAATAACAGTAGCATGATTGATTGATTGATTAAACATCGAGCCCCCAGAACATAATGAAGTAATAACAGAAAGTAACGGGTAACAGACTCGAGCAAAACAACCCTAAGCATGATAGTAAGACACGGGCAACAAACAATGGTTATGGGTATGGAGGTGAGGCAATATCAAGGTTAAGGGATTCATGTGATGGGTTCGTAACAGAAACAACTACTACTAAGGATAGCAGAAAAGAATCAACGGAAAGAATCGGTAACAAGTGATGAAAGGCAGCCATATGGCAGCAAGTGAGTATACTTGCCTGAGATCCCGCAAGGTAGCAGCACTTGTCGTTGCTCACATCATCTCAACGTCCTATCCGGGAAGAAGCAACAAACTAAAGAAACACCGGATGCAACAATTACTTCTACGGCAAAAATCCAGCATGATCCTATTTTATATGCATGACATGGCAAGATGCAACAGTGGAAACAACTTAAGCAATTTAATCGGAACCGGAGTCCGGAGAAATAGGAATTGTTTCAAGTTGTTTAGCTAACCATCAATTTAAATGTTGTTTAGCATGGCAACCAATAAAGTAGATGAGTCAGGCAATTTAAATGGAATGGGGCAACAGCTGGAAATAATTAGCCCACACATTCCATATGTTGTCATATAGGTGAACATGCATAACAAGATCTAAAATGCACAAGATAAGATGCAAAAAGAGATATGGATGGCATGAACAGATTAAGTGCATTTTTCTGGTATGAAAACATATTTTATTTGTTTGATTTGGAATTAAAATGAATTACCTATGAGTTTTGGCAATTTAAATTGCATTAAATAAGAGGTGAAACAATTATCCAATTTAATTGTTGCAAACCAGAAAACAAAGTTGATAAACAGAAAGTACATTGAATTTGGACTGAAAAACATATTTGGTTTGTGTGATTTGAATTAGGTATGAATTAATTATAGAATTAACCAAATTGGAAAAGAATTGTTTGAATTTGAAATTTGAAACAATTTGAATTGTTCAAAACAAGAAACAAATTGCATATTTGAAAAGTACAGGAAATTTGGATTGGAAAACATATAAAGTTTGTGGTATTTGGATTTGTGGTTTGAAAGTTGTGAGCATTTGAATTTTTAGGTTTATTTGCAAAAGGCCAGGGACTGATTTGCGAAAGAAAAGTGGAGGCAGGGGCCTCTCTGCAAAGATCCGGATCCAGATCTGGATCTGGCCCCTTTTTTCACCGCGGCCAGATCTAACCACGGCGACTGCCGCGCGGGCCCGAGGCCACGCGGGCGCTGACTGGGATGGGTATAAGCCACGCGGCCACCGCGGTCAATGACCAGCGGGGCCCGCCCCTGTGCGCGCAAATAAAAGGAAAAAGGTCGTGCGTGGCCGAGGGGATTCGAGCTCGGGACCTCCCACCGCGCGGAACTGGGCCGTAGCCACTGGGGTGCTGCTGGAGTTGTGATTGGATACAGGTTCGTTGGAATAAGAGGCAGCCAAGTGCTGTTAACTGAATTTTTTTTCCTGCACGTTCGCTGAACCTCGACAGCTACCTGACGGACTGAAAACCTGCATCGCTATCGGGCACGGAAGCGGAGGTCCAGCGATCACCACGGCTCGATGGCCGGTCGCAGAGCACGACGGGAGGAGGGAAGGGGATTATGGAGGTGTGGCTCACCTCGGGAGGCCCGAGCCGCTGAGGTTGCGTGACGTTGCGGTGGTCGAAGGAGCGACTGCTGCTGCCGATGCGCAGCCACGGCGAGGGCTTGCCGGCGACGGCGCGGGCTCCGTGGTGCCTCCCGGCAAGCGACGAGGGCACGAGGAGCGAGAGTGAGACTCCGCGTTTCCATTCCCACCCTCGGTGCTCCTCGAGGTGGCCGGTGGTGGCATGGGCTAGGGGAGGAAGGTGGCGGTCTCGGGGTGGTTCAGTCTGTCGAGTTCTTCAGAGCAGAGGGAGATCGGGGTGTGGATCTAGGAGGAGACATGGGACTGGGACGGTGGCGTGGAGTAGAAGAAGATGGGGATGGGATATTTGGCGTGGAGAAGGGGAAAGAGAGGAGCGGGGCAGGATGTGAGGGGTGGGTGCGGTGGTGGTGCTGCCTCTGCCTGCCTCGCTTTTCTTCAGAGAAAGCGACGGGGAGCAGGTGGGGATGACGTCGGGGTGGACTGGGCCAGTAGGCGGGCTGGCGCTCCTGTGGGTTGTAGGTGGGCTTTCATAGCCTGCCTCCCCACGGGTTGTGGTTTCCTTTTTATTTTTTTTTTTTTTTTTTTTTTTTTTTTGCAGAAAAGGATTTGGAAGAAAAGGAGATATTTTAGGTTAGTAAAAATTTTAGAAAATTTTAGGTTAAGATAATTAGATTAAAAGAAAACAACTGTCAAGTTTTGTTTTGCAGAAAGTGTGAAAATAACTTGTTGTTTGGGATTTAAACCAATTTTTGAATGATTTTAGCATTAGGAAAACAAAAGTAATTTTTAATAGGGTTACCCCTAAGGTTTAATTTGATTGAAAATAGTTGTTTGATTAAGCCCAACAAGTTAATGAGTGATTTGATTTAAATTTTTGAGTTAGCCAATAGGGTTTTTAACAAGAGGGGGGAAATTTATTAACAGCCAATTTGATTAAAACAATTTGCAAACTATTGAAGAACAAATGAGTGGTTTAGTTTGCAAGTTTGAAATTGGAAATTTTGAGCAAGGGTGAAAGTTTAAATTGTTTTTGAAATTTTCAGTGGTGATGCAAACATGGTGCAATGCAATGTGATGCATATGATGCAAGCAAAACAAACAGGTAACACCCCAGGTGTTACACCATCTTCTTGATTTCAGCATCACGAAGTTGTTCAGAACGAATCTTCTCCTCGAGAGTTGGACTGGCTGTCAAGCTAGCAAGATAACCTTGAGGAACAAGACCAAGGTTCAGCTTCTGGAATTCTTCATGAAGTGGAGGTTGGCTTTCCATGATCATGAGATTATTGCAATATGACTTGCGACTGAGAGCATCGGCCATAACATTAGCCTTGCCTGGAGTGTAAGAAATGGTGAGATCAAAGTCTTTAATCTTTTCAATCCATCTCCTTTGCCTGAGGTTTAGATCTGGCTGAGTGAAGATGTATTTCAGACTCTTATGATCGGAAAAGATTTCAGTGCGATTACCCAACAAGTATTGCCTCCATTTCTTGAGGGCAAACACAACTGCTGCAAGTTCTAGGTCATGTGTGGGATAGTTTTGCTCATGGGCATTCAACTGACGTGAAGCATAAGCCACAACTTGACGTTCCTGCATAAGAACTGCACCTAGACCTTGGAGAGATGCATCACAGAATATCTGGAAAGGTTTGGTAGTATCTGGGCCAACCAGAACTGGGGTAGAAGTGAGTTTAGTCTTCAGGAGATTGAAACTTTCATCACACTGTGGAGACCAAACGAACTTCTTGTCCTTCTTTGTGAGATCAGTGAGAGGTTTGGCAATCTTGGAAAAGTTTTGGACGAAACGACGGCAATAGCTAGCCAAGCCAAGAAAACTTCTGACTTGCTTCACCGTCTTAGGAGGTTTCCAATCAACAATTGCTTTAACCTTTTCTGGATCAATGGCTATGCCCTTGGCTGAGATGACATGACCAAGGTAAGCAACTTCTGGAATCCAGAACTCACATTTGGAGAACTTGGCATATAGACGATGCTCGCGAAGTTTCATGAGAGTGAGACGAAGATGTTCTCCATGCTCTTCCTTAGATTTTGAGTAGACCAGAATGTCATCGAGATATACCACAACGAACTTATCGAGGTATTCATGGAAGAGAGAATTCATGAGTCTAGAGAACGTCGCCGGTGCATTGGTGAGACCAAAGGACATGACGGTGTATTCATATAGACCGTACCGAGTGGTGAAAGCTGTTTTTGGAATATCTTCCTTTCTGATCTTTATTTGATGGTAACCCATCCTCAAGTCCAACTTTGAGAATATTGAGGCTCCAGCAAGTTGATCAAAAAGATCATCGATACGAGGAATTGGATACTTGTTTTTGATGGTTTTCTCGTTAAGAGGACGATAGTCAACAACGACTCTCTTTGTTTGATCCTTCTTTGCAACGAACAAAGTTGGGCAACCCCAAGCGGAGGAACTAGGTTGAATGTAACCTTTCTCCATGTACATATCGATTTGCTCCTTCAACAATTTCAGTTCAGGAGGAGCTATCTTGTATGGATGCTTAGAGATTGGAGCAGTACCTGGTTCAAGCTCGATCACGAACTCAACTGCTCTGTCCGGAGGCATCCCTGGCAACTCTTCTGGAAAGACGTCAGGGAATTCACAAACCACCGGAACATTTTCAAGTAGAGGTAGAGGTTTAGCATCGAGGGTGTATAGCTGAACAGAACTTGATTCATTTGGAGAATAGACTATCTGGCCAGAAGGGTGGAACAGAGTTATTGACTTCTGAGCACAATCAATCGTAGCTTTATTGGCCTTTAACCAATCCATGCCAAGAATGACATCAATGTCAGAATTGCCAAGCAGAATGAGAGAAGCAAGGAATATGTGACCTCCAATTAGAATCTGATTCTCGTGACTGATCTTGGAAGTTTGCATAGTTGCTCCAGGGGAGTTTACTACTAGCGGGGAACCCAAACCAACAAAAGGTAGTTTAACTGCTGTCGCAAAGATCTTTGACACGAAAGAATGCGATGCTCCGGTATCAAACAACACTTTAGCTGGGTTAGAGTTAACGGGGAATGTACCGAGAACGACGTCAGCAGCTTCCTCAGCTTTGTCGACCTTGACATGATTCACCCTCGCGGTCCTCCCGACAGGCCTGTTGTTGGAGTTGAAGGCTTTAGCCGGGGGAGCACGCACCATTGCCTGGTTGGTGTTGGGGCGAGGTGGTGGTGGAGGTAGCTGCCTCTGAGTGCACTTGTCAGCGTAGTGCCCCGTCTGCTTGCATTTGTAGCAAGTGACGACACGAGGTGCATCTGGCCTTGGCTGCCCCATTGAAAACCTCTGACCATGCATCTGAGATGGGTTGGGTGGGTGGGGAGCAGAGCCTGGAGAAGCTTGGGCGTATGGAGCCCGAGTGACAGCAACATTTGGCACCCAGATGCGGCGCTTCTGCGGAGGGGTGGTCATGTTGGAGGAGGAACCACCCTCACGCGAGTGCTTCCGAGACTCCTCGAACGCCTTGCCCCCATTTTCCTCATTGAGCGCGGTGTTCACGAGCTCCTCGAAGTCTTTGGCCTTGATGTTGGTGAGGGCGTACTTGAGTTCCGGGTTAAAACCTCGGCGGAACCTTGCCATCTTCTTAGCCTCAGTGGACACCTCATCACCAGTGTAACGAGCGAGGCGATTGAACTCATTCTGATAGCCAATGACATCCAGCTTGCCCTGCTTGAGAGAGCAAAACTCCTCACGCATCCTTTCCATGAGACCATCTGGGATGTGGTGCTTCAGGAAGGCATCCTTGAAACAACCCCAGGTGTCGTGGGATAATCACGGCAGACGTTACCGGGGGTAACTGATCTTGGGGCAAGACGACACAGGCGTTTGGGAGAGGGTTTAGCTCAGAGGAAAACATGGTGCAACTCGATCTGGTAGCCGGCAATCAAAGTCGCCGAGTGTCCGATCTTGATATAATAACTCAATTCTGGGATTACACTAGATGCTCGATATCAAGCGATATTGCTAGGGTTCTTAGATCTCTGTCTAAACTAGACCTGGGGGTCGGTTTATAAAGCACCCGTACCCCCTGGCTTACCCTCCAAGGCGCATCCTGGATCCTACCCGGACACGGCGCACAAACCCTAACTTTCCTTTACCATGACCCACAATCCGGGTTACTGGGCCTACAAGCTTGGGCCTTCCACGAGTTTCCTTATCCTTAGCCGGATCCTGCGCAGCGTCCTTTGGGCCGGGTTACTCCTTGGAGTTTGGCCTACCGGGTTATCATCCCCCCATCAGTAGTCCCCAGAATAGCCTGGGCTTCACGGATTCTTCCTTGAAGCGCTCGCTATTCCCTGCAAGGATATCAAACACACGAGTATGTGGAGGCCGGGTTAAGGTGCCTCAATAGATGGCTAGGCCTTACTCCATGGTGGCCATATAGTAACCCGGCTCTTCCTCAATCACCTAACTTACTTTCCCAGGCAAAACCCCAAAATGTTAAGATTCTATACTTGATAATTGACCTGATATCACGGGATGGATCTCTTTCTCCTTTTCGCTCAGATCCCCTGCTCAACATTTAAAGCGCATCTCGCCAAAACTCAAATAAATAGCCGTTTACTTCCGCAACTCCCGGCTCCCGCTCGTTGAACCGGGCTTTATCCACTCGCGCTATAAATAGGCCCCTTGGGGGTAACCCGAACTCTAACGGCTCATTTCCCCCCACTCTGCTTCCTTTCTTCCTCCGCGCTCATCCTCACTGAGCGCCACCACGGAAATTCCGCGCGCATCACCAGAGCCCATTGGCCGGAGGCTGCGCTCCGCCACAACTCGCCCCGCGCCGCCGCCAAGATCCACCGGCAAATCTCCATCCGGCCCGTCAAGAACCGCGAAAGGACACCAGGCTTGCGCCATCTGCCTCCGCAAGGCTTCGCTCAGATCTCCTCCGGTAAGCCTCTTGCACCCATTAATTTGCCCTTGCAATTTTTTATTTCACCTTAGATTAGATCCAAATCGACCCGCCAATGATTTCTCGGCCATGCCGAATTAGGTTGCTAGTATTCTTTCTAGCTCGCCCAATAGATAAGTTATGGATTCCAATCCACTCTCCTACTACCTGCAATTATTAATTTCGCTACAAATCTGAAGATAGAATTCCCAATCTGGGCCCGAACCACTCAAAATTTCCGCCTTGGCTTCAATCACCCGGCTAGTCCTCCCCTTTCCAGTTTCTTTTATTCGCGCTGAGTACCCGTGTAGCCATCCATCGTCCTCAAAAGTTCCTTCAATGCTTAGACCCCCATAATTTTCGCTATAATACTTGATACCCGGACAGCTCGAACTCCACTCTGCACACTGACACCCGGATAATATCCAATTTTCTTGCCTCAATATTACTTGCCGATACTTGGCCGGCTCACAGCTTCCGTGTCGTAGTCCTCTTATCCTTTTACCTTGTACTTTGCAGGTCAACCACATGGCTCCCAAAAAGCAGGGGAAAACTCCAACCAAAGCTAAAGCCACCAACTCCATATCCGCCAACTGGGCGCGGTCTACGGTCACCAAGGCCAAGTTGGAGGAGCTGGTGGAGCTGGGAGTTCTTCCTCCTCAAGAGGATATCCAATGGAGGGTGCCGGGCAAGGAGGCCCGGCCCACCCAGACAAAAGGCGAGGTAATTTGCTTCGTGGAACATGTGACCCGGGGCTTCCGCCCACCGGGTCACCCTTTTTCCGTGATGTTCTAAGCCATTACGGCCTTCGCGTTTTTGACATCGGGCCTAATTCTGTATTAAACATCTCCCACTTCATCGTCCTTTCCGAGTCATACTTGTGCACTTCGCCAAGTCTAGCTCTTTTCATTGAGCTTTTTCAGTGCAAACCGTGCCGCGAGAGCGGTGACGGGGCGCTTCTCGCTTGCGGCGGGGTTTCCATCCAGCGCCGCAAGAATTCTTTGATGCCACCCCTCACCCTTAACTCCCATGTCAAGCACTGGCAGCTCTCATACTTTTACTGCCAAGACACCTCCCCACCCGGCCAAAAGAAGCTGCCGGGTTATTCAGAGGGTCTTCTTGACATCTCCGATAAATTTAGTGCCTTCGCCCCTGACTCGGACAGGGAAGCGATTCAACCTCTACTAGCCAAAATCACCACTCTCACGGCCCAAGGCCTCATCGGGCTCAACCTGGTGAAGACTTGGGTCGACTTCCGGATTCAACCCAATTCCATCCGCACACAGTTGATGTGCGAATATTCGGGGCAGTCTACAGACCCGCTCCGGTACTCTGACAACATCTTCGCGGCTGGCGACACTCACAAAACCATCAAGGGTTTTCTGACAGAAAAGCTTGAGGTAATCCGGAACATATCCGGATTGGAGCCCTTCACACTCGAGAACCCAGCCCCCAAGGTGAAAACCCGATTTTGATGCCTTTACCTTTGCTCTTTCCACTCTATACAGTTGATAACCCTTGTACTGACACTTTTCAGGCTGATGATGATTTTTGGAAAATCAACACCTCTCCTAGCTCCGAAAGTCCAGAGGAGCAAGAAGAAGCCGTTAACTCGGACGAAGGTACTCTCCGGATTTTATTTGATTCCTTTAAGCTCATCATAACCCCTTCATCTCCAACTATAACTTTGATGATATCCAGAACGAGAAGATGACGAGGAAGAAAACTCCGACGGCAAAGTAGAATCCGCCAGCGACGAGGAGGAACTGGAACCGACAATCAAAGTCGGATCAAAAAGAAAAACTCAAGAAGCCACCTCCAAGGTTTCATATCTCCTCCTCGCATTCAATTCGTATTCCTTTAATGATATACATGATCTACCTTGACATTGTTCCACTGGCCATGCTTGAAGGAGTCGCCCATGACCAAGCGCAGGTCAACTCGAAATCACCCGGGTGATGGTGCCCTTGACCCGGGTATTTCATCGACTCCGACTCGGCGGGCTGGTACTTACCCTATCTTTTCTCGGTCGAAACATTCTCCTTGAACCATTCCCACATGACATCTGACTTAATAATTTCCAGCCTCTCCCGAGTCCAGCGACGGATTTCCTTTGGACTTTGCGGTGAATACCGGGTAAAATCCCCTTCCTGACGCTCCACCACATTTCATCACCCTTTCCTGACCATGTATTTAGCTGCTCACTGATAACATCTATAGGGCTACGGTCGTTATCAGCGACCAAGAGGATATGGAGACCGAGGGCCCGGGTAAGGGGAGCCCGGCTGATAAAACTACGGCCGCGTCTAGCGGCGAAAAACAAGCGTCGCCGACAAACCCGGACACACAAGAAGCCGAGTATCCGATTGCTTCCCATGCAAGCAAGAAGAACAGAGCCACAACCTTGGGTGCAGAAGAAGGAGCATCGGATTCCAACATACAAATGACCCGGGTGCCGCCTCCCACTAAGAAGAAAGCTCCTTCTTGGAATTTCCAAGGCCCCGGGTCCTCTGATACAGGTAAAGACACTTTTGATCAATTGATGAACACTCTTCTCACTATGAAGACTTCGGAGAGCAAGATCTTGGAGCGCATGGCTGCAGAGCACCAGGTAATGACACTTGGTATCTCATATTGCGTACCTAGTCCCCAAGTTCCGAGTATGACTTGCGAAAGTTATGCTCGGTACTTTACGCCATATTCAGCTTACCATAATATCCAACTGATACTTGCGTTCCTTGCTATTTACAGGCGCAGATAACCCGGTCTGATGAAACTTTACTTAAGACCGAACAACTTCTTCTTGCCGAGGTAAAACGAAGGGAAACCCTTGAGGATGACATGAAAACTTTGAAGAAGGATGTTTCCAAATACAAGAAGAAGTGCAATACCGCTCAGACCGCACTGAAGAAACTATCGGACCAAGTCACCGATACTTATCAGATCTTGCTTAGTAAGTTTTTGCTGCCGATTGGCTTCATGTCTTTGCTTTATTATATGATACTCGGGATTACTGATACGTTCTTTCTTTTGTTACAACTGTAGGTGCCAACCTTGCGGCCCCAGAGGAGGATGCCATTGTCAAGGCTAGAACCCTAAAGACCGTGCTCCGGACTTTCTTTGCCGGCACAAAATTTATACTGGATGCCGTGAAGTGGCCTACGGAAGTATATCCGGGTGAAGAAAATCTCGTTCAAGCCTGCTCCACTGTGCCTGGCTGGATTGAAATATGGAAACGCTCGTCATGCCGGATTGGTATGACCCGGGCTTTTACCCTGGCCAAGGCTTTCTTTCCGAAGCTTGACCCGGCAAAGGTAATATCCGGGTTTCCCGAATTCTAGGCGGACGGTTCCAAATTTACACCCAAGGATTTCAAGGCCATACAAGCCGCAGTGCGCCCCTCGGCTACCACTTTGGCCGATAGTTTGGATCTAAACACGATTATGAGTGCATACGACGCTGATGGCAAAGTTGTTACGGAGGAAGCACCCCCTCCCTTTGATATCTTGGAGAAGTGGGTTTCTAACTCGGCCAGGAAGAGGGAGGCAACTGCGAAGAGGGAGGCCGAGTTAGGATCAGGGCCGTCTGCCTCTACACCAGCCGTCCCTCCGCCTGTCCGCCCTGGTGCGGTGAGTCCGGGTAATGCCGCCGGGAAAGCTAAGCAGCAAGCCCAGGATCAAGACCCGGAAGACCGTACCCAGGAGGCCGAATAGGGCAGTACCATCATAATACCTTGGTCACGCGATGCTTTGTTTTCAAACTATTATGCTTTTGACGGTGCGCCTGTGCACCCCTGATACTGATGTCGTAACTTGTAACGTACTTTTAGTCCGTGACATACTTTGCGGCTTTCCTGGCCTTTCGATAATCGTGCTACTTGTCCATTCTTTGAACTTGTTCTCGATATCCGATTCTCTTTTTGGCTCCCTTCGTAAGACTCGGTTTTCCGAGTGTCAGGGGCTTTGATAAGTGGACTTTTCTTTAAGTCCCCAAGACTCGGATGGTAGGGTCTTTCGAACTTCGATAGCCAAGTAGTTTGTTTCTGTTTCGAAGTCCCCAGTCCCCATGACCCAAAGTCCGAGTCATGGGGGTGTGGCCTTTCTCAGAGAACAAATTGTTTTTTACCGAGTCGAAAACCTAAATCCATTCCGTGTAGGTACTGAAGTTATGCTTGATAGTCGTTGAGTTTCCGGCTATTAGCCTTGTACTCTGCATAAACTTGTGGTTTAGATGACCCTTTTGACTATCTTGTACTGTAAGCCGGCTTTCGCGTGGATACCATGTTGTTACATCTATACGGAAACAGGGTCAGGCAAGTCCCATTGGGCTTCATGGCTGATTGTAATCGTAAGCGAACAAATTATGCCACTTTAGTGCGAGTCACATCGAGCTTAAGTAAGAAAAGTCAACAAAATTTGGCTCCTTTGTCCAGTTATAAGATTGCAGCCGTACTCGTTTGCGAATAATCGGCCCTTATAACTTATAGGCATCAAGGGCGGGTCTTTCGGGTTTGTGGCTGGGCTACTTGAGCAACCAGCCCCCGAGACCTATATATACTCAACATTCTTAATGATACTGAAATATTGATGTCACATGGATACTACTTACTTGTAATCAGGCTGTAACGAAATAAGATTTGATAACCATCTCTTTATTGATGCGAGAAAGTTTGGATCAACAGGCCGCCTCATTAAAAACCTTCCAGTCCCCTTAGGTACCCTGGGTAGGAAAAGAGCGCGTCTGAAACCTGCTGCCCGTTACATTGTTTAGTTCTTCATGGGGACCGGTCCCGGACCGGCGTGACCGACGCACATTCTCCACATGTTGGACTTTTTCATGATGAGCACCGGGTTTACTAGCCGACTCGGGTGAGGTGTTTCCATGACGCGGCTGGTTGTGAGCGGCCGTGCAGTTCCTTCCTTTATAGCGGATTGCTTGGAGGAGTCATCCTCGATAAAAGCCACCATTTTAGCATCTTGTGCCACTTTGGATTTTGCTCTTTCGCCTTCGGTACTCGGCCTTTTTGATGTGGTTTTATCCTCCGGGTCTGCTTGAGACCGGTAATGCTTGAGTTCTTCTTTTCTACAGGCCTGCTCGGCCATTTCTGCGTCTCCTTCGTCGCATTCAGCTGCTATGTATCGATTTCCATGTATGGTAATGGTCTTCTTAGGACCCGGGATTTTTAGCTGTAGATACACGTAACACGGCCTAGCCATGAATTTGGCGTAAGCCGGCCTTCCAAATAACGCGTGATAAGGGCTGCGCAATTTGACTACCTCAAAGGTAAGCCACTCAACTCGATAGTTATCCTTTGACTCCCCAAAGGCTACCTCCAATGCGATTTTTCCCTCGGGGCACGCTGAATGACCCGGCACTATCCCATGAAAAATTGTTGAGCTTTTTTGTAGCTGAGACTCCTTGAGGCCCATGCGTAGGAAGGTTTCCCAATACAGTATATTGATGCTGCTTCCACCATCCATCAAAACCTTTTTCAGCTCATACCCATTGACCTGTGGTGCGACTACTAATGCCAGGACTCCCGGGTGTTCCACTCTTTCTGGGTGATCCCTTCTGCTCCATGTTACCTCCTGTTCTGACCATCTTAAGTATCTCGGGACAGCTGACGAAACTGAGTTGACCGCTTGCTTCAGCATCTTTTTGTCCTTGCTAGAGCCTCCTGTAGTATGCACATGATATTGACCCAATTGTTTGGGGTTAGCCTGGAAACCTCCTGCCCCCCTTGGTTATTACCTTGATTTCCAGCCGCCGGGTTACCAGCTGGGGGTGGGCCGTTGCCCGGGTTTCCCCCTGGACCCGGTCCTCCTCCCCATCATGCACTTCGCATAGCTCTGTTCACTTCCTCATTTTTCCATCTTTGTAAGTCGGCGCACTGCTCCAGAGAGTGGTTAGCTGGCCTGCCGTTCCTGCTGTGCTTCGGGCATGCCATCCTGAATATGTCCCAATTGTTACCCGGCCTTGGCGGTCCTTGATAGTTTCCTCCATTGTGATTACCTCCGTTGAAATTTCCTTCTGCTCTGGGCCTCGAAGACCCGGCTTCTGTGTTGGCGACAAACTCGGAGCCTCCTTCAAACGGGCGCTTGTTCTGGCTATTTTCGTTATTACCCGGTGCTGATCCATTGCCGGTTCTTCCGTTATTACTTGTGTTTGCTTTTACCTTCTTGTCATCAACTTCCTCTTCTGTAGTATCTGTCGCAGCGTGTTTGTTGCACGCATCCATCAATTCTCCCATTGTAACTTCCGACGCATTTCGACTAGACTTCATGCGAGTTAACTTTTGCACTAAAGGTATATACTTGCATGTTTTTGCCATGGCCTGTAGTGCATCCTTGGGCTGAATATCCGTGGACGAGTGAAGTATCTCCATAACCCGGCGCACCCAACTGCGCGCCGATTCTCCCTTCTTCTGGACGCATCGCTTTAGATCATCAATAGTGAACAATTTCCTGCACGTCCCATGAAAGTGCTTGACAAACGCGGTCTTCAATTCCTCCCAGGACTTGATCGATCCTTCCGGCAAATTGGTGAACCACAACTTTGCTGCTCCTTCTGACATCATCAAGTACATGAATTTGGCTTGGAGATTCTCGGATGCGTTGCGAATCGACATTGCCATCTCATAACTACTTAGCCATGTTTCTGGATCCATAGTTGGCTCATAATTCACTACTTTCCCTGGCTCTTTGAATTTTTCCGGGTAAGGTTCAGCTCTGATATTGTCCGAGAGACACTTGGGTCCCGCAAGAACGGTTGAGGCCGGCCTTGCTCTAGAAACGTGTGATACCGCGGGGGGCGCGGCTGGGCGTGATGCTGCGGGAAGTCCCTGCGCTGCAGACCCGGGCACGGCCCTCCGGGCTCTGGAACTGTCCACGACAGCCTGTGCTGCTGATGCTGCCTGAACGCGTGGAGGAGGCGGCATTTGCTGCTGCTCTTCCCTCCGCCGTGCTGAACTTGTTTGGATATTCCCTTGCTGTTGACTGACGTATGGCGTCCCGTGCATACCGCTTCTATGATCCGGATAATTGGCTTGCTGTGCCACCGCAGTGTGCAACAGATCGATGGCTTGCCGAGTCTTCTCTGCATGGGGCGACTCTCCCACAGGGATTTGATTTAACGCGAGTGTCGCCGCATACACATTGTCCATAGGGTTATTGTAGTGACCGGCTGGTGTGCGGAATCGTGATGGTGGCGGTGGTGGTAGATCGTTGCCGGTTGTGACTCTAGTCTGTGGTGGGGGTAACCCGGCCCGTTCATTTGCCGGATGTGTCCCTGCCGTCGCCGGTTGGGGTGCGGTTCCCTGGTTCACCATTGGTATCGGCTGATCCTGCGGTGTGACAAATAAATTAGCCGGATTAATAACCCCGCCCGTTGCTGGTAACCTGGTTTGATGCCTTTGATGTACTCTAGATGTTTCCTCTCGGAGCCGAGTTTCCAGCGCATCCAGCTCACGCTGCCGCGTGGCCATCCCTTGCCTTTCTGCCTCTACCTGCCTTCTTTGCTGTTCCAGCGCACGGCGAGCAACGTCCAGATCCCTGACACGTTCCGCTGCGTTTTCCGGAGTGATAACCGTTGCAAGAACCGTGGGGTCAAGAATCAGATTATTATCGAATAAGGCCGGGTGGCGCGGGTTCGAAGGACCCGCCCCTGGTGTCCGGTTTCCCAGGAATCCGAACGTATTTGCATGCAACTCCTCATCTGCTGCACGGCTGGTTACTGATGCCGACTCTCCATCAACCCGGGCCAAAACCGGGTCTCCGTTAGCCGTGTCCTGCTGCTGGGCCAATGCCTGAGCCGCCCCGACTGATGCCGCGGTTGCGTTCCCTTGGTTGAGATTGGCCGCGGGAGCCGCGTAGACTGCAACTCGGCGTACGATACCCGGTGTAAATTCATGATGTTCTTCCTCGCCGTTTTCCTCCTCATACCGGTTTTCCAGCAGATCCAGGATAGACCCGGTATCATCTTCTCTTTCGACCCGGTTGCGCGGGGTCCATGCCGGCTCCTCCGGCTGTTCCCACTCCGCGATGGGCTCTTCTGTCGGATGTGTCGTTCCAATCGATTCTTCATCATCTGATCGGATAGAAGTGGCTTCTCCTGGCACAGAATCAGATCCAATATTGTCAGGGATCGAACTGGAAGTACATACCATACCAATGAAGACGCTGATCCGGCCGATTGTCACGACGGATCCGGATTCGAGGTGATCCGACTCTGGCCCCCAGCCGGAATCGTCCACCATCTTTTCTCCTTTGTGGTCGATGTATATTTCGCCGACGACAAGATTCTCCATGCTCTTCCGAGCTTCTCCCGTGATGTAAACACCTTTGGACGCAGGCCCCACGGTGGGCGCCAACTGTCGTGGGATAATCACGGCAGACGTTACCGGGGGTAACTGATCTTGGGGCAAGACGACACAGGCGTTTGGGAGAGGGTTTAGCTCAGAGGAAAACATGGTGCAACTCGATCTGGTAGCCGGCAATCAAAGTCGCCGAGTCTCCGATCTTGATATAATAACTCAATTCTGGGATTACACTAGATGCTCGATATCAAGCGATATTGCTAGGGTTCTTAGATCTCTGTCTAAACTAGACCTGGGGGTCGGTTTATAAAGCACCCGTACCCCCTGGCTTACCCTCCAAGGCGCATCCTGGATCCTACCCGGACACGGCGCACAAACCCTAACTTTCCTTTACCATGACCCACAATCCGGGTTACTGGGCCTACAAGCTTGGGCCTTCCACGAGTTTCCTTATCCTTAGCCGGATCCTGCGCAGCGTCCTTTGGGCCGGGTTACTCCTTGGAGTTTGGCCTACCGGGTTATCATCCCCCCATCACCAGGTGATTGGATATCCAGCTCTCATGGTCTGGTAGTTCTCCCACCAGGTAGCTGCCTGACCCTTCAGTAGGTAGGTGGCATACTTGACTTTGTCTTCCTCAGCAACGTGAGCAATGTCCAGAGCCCTGGCCATCTCCCGGATCCAGTCATCAGCATCCAGAGGCTCGCGTGTTGCCACGAAAGCTCTCGGCCCCAGACTCAGAAACTCCTTGATGCTGACTCGTGGAGCATTCTGGTTGTTGTGCTGATTAGCCTGGAACTGGGCCATCTGCGTCACGACCTGAGTCATCTGAGTCAACAGCTCCGTGATTGGCGGTGGCTCAGGCGGGTTGTTCCTTGTTGGCGGCATCCTGAATAGACATGCATTTTAGCACAACACAGAAACAGATAGACTTGGAAACCGAAAGAGAGATTATTCCGACGCATGAATAGATAACCAACAGGTACATCATCACATGTTCAAATACATCAGAATATCCAACACACCAATACATGGTTCGAAAGCCAAAGGATAACTAAATATAGCTAAGAATGGATACATCGGTACTCCCATGCTCATCACGCCAGGACGGCGGTGAGTAGTACGACGAGAGGTACGGTGAGGAGCACGCCCCCGAAAGTAGGTAGAACGACGATCCACATAGATCTGACGTGGTCTGAGAGCGACTCTAGGTGTGCTGAAGTACATAGCCTCGGCTCCCTGTGCTCCAAAGCGGGGAATCCCAGTGTAACCAGCACCGAGGTTGAGGAGTGGACCTCTGATCGGCTCGTAACCTCCAGCATCTGGCAGACGACGACCAACTGGTTGATCGAAACGTGCAAAGCGCTCATCTCCAACAAAGTCTGTGGTGTACGTCGCCAGACGAGTCAAAGCAAGGTAGAGCTGCTCTCTGACTGAAGCCAACTCCTGAGAGAGTGTGGTGGCAACTGCGTCACTGTGCCTCACAAACTGAGCGGTGGTGTGCAGCCTGGTGTTATCATGCTCGTAGACATCCAGGTTGTCGTAGAGAGTGAAGTGAGCTCCCTCCGAAGTGATGTAACCACGGGGGATGTGGCGATAGATAGAATCGTCAAATCCCCAGTAGTCAGCACGAAGGACGGTGAGACTCACATAAGCTGCCTGCTGCACAGCCATATCCACTGTGGAACCTACTGCCTCGTAGCGGTGGACGACGCTCATGCCATCATCTGACAGAATGTAGACGATAGCCTGGTAGTAGGTCTGGTCAAACTCTTGCTGCTGCTCGTAGACATGGTACTCTAGTGCCCAACGGAACCCCAGATAAGTGACCATGTCTCTCAGCATCTCCGGATAACCGGCAGTGCTCTCGCAGAGAGTCATCCGAACCACCTGCGGGAAGAACCTGAGATCCATCTGTAGATGATCGGGTAAGTTTGATTAGACGCCGGTAGAAGAACTGAAGTGGAAAGCAACAACAAGGTTTCAACGGACGATAAGGATGTTGAGAAGAACAAGATATCGAAGCAACATCGGGAAACACGAGACCAAAAGCTCCTGAGATACTACGGAAAACCCATCCGGGCTTCTAAAGGATCAATATCTACTGCTTAAGGGATAGAGGATTTGCTTCCGGGGCTTACACGCCTCCGTTCTCAATCATGAGTAGGCAACATGATAAATCATGTCACAACCACCTCCATTCCTATGGTCTAGTAGATATAACTATCCTAGAGAAACCAGGATTCGTGAAATCCTAACTTGAAAGTTTAGGTGAGAAAAGAAAACAACGTTGCACTTCCTTACCAGAAAAGGGAGGGTGGGTGGGGAAAGAAATAAAATGGCAGAATTCCTACTCTCACGTTTCATTTTTCCTATATAGCTACAAAATAGTTTCTAGACTCAACTGTGACCAGTAAAAGGGATCCTACAGGCAGACAGGCTCTGATACCATTTGTCGCACCCGGACTTCTAGAGGATACTCGCAGTTCCGTTGAACAGTAGTGGATTGGATTACGGGGCTTACCGGCACCCGCATCTCTTACGAGTAGGCCAACACACGTATGTGTGACAACCAACCCCTATCTGTTCAGCGTCTACGTAAACCATCCCATAGAAATCATGATACTACCATTGACGTACTTCATACCATACACACATGGTACGTCAACGGCGTTGAACGAAATGATAACACAACAGATCTCTAAGACACAAAAGATGGAAATAAGTTGCAAATAGCTCTCACTAGAGCAGAGATAGCAAATACAATCATCCAGAGGACACATGTCCCAACATAACATCATTACATCTCAGCGGAAGCATTCAAAGGGTCTGAGTACAGACAAATCCAAATAGGCTTAAGAAGCCGGGAATGAAAAGAAAACGGAGCCCATCCACGATGTCTCGGATCCTGCCCGGGTCCGCTACCTACTCGTCAGCAGCCTCGTCAAACTCCACATAGTAGCCGTCACGGGGATCCTCGTAAGCGTAGTCTGCGGAAACCACAGCCCCAAAGGGGGTCAGTACATAAACGTACTGGCAAGCAAGACTCACAGTTCACCAAAGTGTAGCCCGTCAACACCAAGCACAGATGCCTTGGGTTCAACGGAAGAAAGGGATATAAAAGATGCTGCAACTGGCTGCACTAACCAACTACAGAACATACTACAACTTCCGGCTATCAGAAAGGGGATAAGATAGCGTATCGTAACCAACTACAACTAACCACCAAACAACCCATCCTGGATCTCGCCCCTTATCCAAAGAAGCAATCCGAGGATAACTCACATAGTTGGATTAATGATGGATCAAGTTGTTGTGTCAATAAGCCTATTACTAGTCAATTTATCATTAGTTAGGTGTAAGTTGTTCTGAGTACTTGTTAGCCAGTACTTTCACCAAGTCAACCATAACCGCGGAAAACACGGCTTCTCGAGAAGATTTATCCCTGCAGGGGTGCACCAATTTGGCCGTACACGTAAGAATATCCCGCCAGGATGGAAATGCACTTGCACCAAGCGAGGCCCTCTACACAACTCAACTCTTCTTCGCATCAAGCCCAAAGCACCACGTGCTGTGCGTGCGCGGCTAATCGAGCCCCACGAAGAAAAGGGGACCCTCATAGCACTGGAAGACCACGCCGCCCTAAATGCCGACTACAAAAGTTCCACCCTGGCCTCGGGTTCGTACCTGCATATGCGTGCATCAAATGGAAATCCCGAACTAAGTGTGGTGATTTGGACGAGATGCGAATCGAATCAAATTGAGGGGGGGCGCCCATACACGCTTCCCACATGCGGATAGTGCGCTCATCATGGATCAGTAGACAAGACCCTTTCCCTAATTAGGGTCGACACTAGCAGGCCTCAAAACCACGCCGGGCCTCCTGCCGGTGCCTTATCAGCAATTTATTATTACCTCAAATTAACAGGTTGTTGTTTAACATCGAGCCCCAGAACATAATCAATATGATAACAGAAAGTAACTGATAACAGACTCGAGCAAAAACAACCATAAGCATGCTAGTAAGACACGGGCCCAAGCAACGGGGTTATAGGACTGGAGGTGAGGCAATATCAGGGTTCAGGGTATCATGTGATAGGTTCGTAACAGAAGCAACGATACATATGGATAGCAGAAATAGACAACTGAAAGCATCGGTAACCAATGTTGAAAGGAACACAATGGATCATGTGAGTGATAACTTGCCTGCAAACTCAGCAGCCTGGTACTGAGCTAGCTCCTCAGAAGGGGTGTCGTAAGTATCGTCTGTCTCAACTTCGTCGTCTATCCGAGAAGAAGCAAACAAACAATGCAGAAAGATAGACAATCAATATCATGGCATAATGCACAATCATGGGATGATGCATGACAATTTTATGGATGCATCAAAATAAACTAGTTGACATGGTAACACAATTTAAATGGACACATATGCAATTTTGAGTTGCATATGAAAAGCCCATGAATTTTGGTTGAAACAATTGTTTTCCAATTAACCAACAGGTGAAAGTGGATTAGTATGATGCATGGATGAGGAAAACAACAAAATAACAACAATATAACCAATTGGAAATAAGGTTTACCAATTTAGAAATTTATTTATTAAGTTAGGGAATTTTTGGTTCCTTAAAGGGATTACACAAATAGTTGTTGTTCTCACCAATTTAAATTGTGCCAACTAAACAACAAAACTCATATTTGAAAAAACACAAAATTTTAGTTGGATTACATGTTTCAATTATTGAAAAAGGAATTACAATAATTTAATTATGAATTAAACGAGATTAAACAAGTTTTAAATGAATTTAAAACAAGTTTGAAAATTATTTGAATTTTATTTGTTCCAAACATAAATTCAAGTTCATATTTGAAAAGTTTATACTTTTCTAGTTTGAAAACATATTTTACATGTTCAAAAATAATTTAATTTGAGCAAGTTATGAATTTAGCAAATTTAAATGATTTAAACAAGGTTTAAATTATTTAAGCAATTTAATTATTCAAACCATGAAACAAAATTTATATTTGAATAGGTGGTTTGAAATAGCATGGAAAACATATTTTATTTGCATTATTCTGATTTAGTATGAATTAGTTATGGATTTTATCAAATTACAAATGAATTGTTTGAATTCAAATTTGGAATGCATTTGGAAAATTCAAAACAGAAAACAAATGTTATAAATAGATAGATAATTTAATTTGGGGCAGTGCACATATTTTACTTTTATTATTTGGGTTTATAAAACAAAAGTTATTAGCAAATTAGTTTCAGGGACCAAACTGTAATTGTTTAGGACTTGTTTTTGAAACAGAAAAAGTTAAAATCCTTTTATACCGCACAGAAACCTACCCAGGGCACTGCCAATGGGCCCTGGGCCAGCGTGGGATTGCGTGGCAGCAGCAGTGGCTGACAGGGGGGCCACCCTGTCAGCGCGCTGCGCTAAAAAGATGGGAAATTCCCGTGCGAGAGCCAGGGCTCGAACCCTGGCCTCTCCCGTGCGCGCGATGTGGCGTTGCCACTTGGGTGAGCGAGCGGATCTTGTCTAGTAAACGACGTGCAGACAGGATAAGGTGTAGGTTTTGGTTAACTGAATTTTAACTGACGCGCGATTGTTTCTGAACCTGACAGAAAACGGAGCGGGGCCGGCGGCGATCACCGCGGCTGCTGGGCTCGTGGTGCTTGCGTGAGGACGTGCACGGATGCGTGCGCTGCGGGTGGTGATTGCGCCAGACAGAGAGGGAGGAGGTGGAGGCCACGGTGAGCTCACCGGCGATGTAATCGTGGCAGAGGCCCGGTGCAGACACGACGGCGGCGACGTTGAGGATGGCGGCGTGGATCCAGTACTTCTCCGGGCTCGTGGAAGTGTCCAGGAGGTCGACGATGGTGCGGTTGCTCGATTCCCGTGGTCAGGATGGGTGGTGGCGCACGGCAGCGGCGGTGGCCACCATTGATTCAGACAGGGGGCTCGCCGGTGTGAAGTTCAGAGAGGGGAAACGGGGCAGAGAGGTGGCGATCGGCGGCGGAGCTCGAGGGAAAGGGGTGGAGTGGTGGCTAGGGCATCGAGGGAACCCTAGGGGGTAGATATAGGGGTCTAGGGCGACGGATGGCCGTCGGAGGGGGCTGCTGCCGCCGTGGCATAGCCGGATGCGGCGCCGTACCGCGGGAAGAAAGAGAAAAGGAGGGGCGAACCGGTACGGGCCAGCGTGGAGGTAAGTGGGCTGGGCTCGCGTGGGTTTTCCTCCGCGCGCGCGTTGGTTTTCCTTTTTCTATTTTTTTTTTGTGTTCTGTTTTTTTTTGCAGCAAAAGAAAATGGAAGGATTAGATGGGTTTTAGGGGTAGGAAAAATTTGGAAAAAATGTGGTTGAGTTAGTTTTTATACTAGCAACTAATTGTCAACTTTATTTTCCAAAATTTTCAAATTTAATTTGTTGTTTGTATTTAATTCAAATTTGGAAGAAATTGCTTATTAAGTGACTATTAATGAAAACAAACTTTTTAATAGGGTGAACCCTATGGTTTAATTAGAACAATTGATTAAAGTTGTTTTGGTGATTTTCATAATTTGAAATTGGGCGCTGTTTGGGATTTGAATTTGAATTTGGAATAACATGGGAATTAATTGATTGATTAAAGGCCACCATTTTAATAGTTGAACATTATGGAATAATTGGAATCAAAATGAGATTTTGGATTGAACTTTTGATTTGAAAAAGATTGTAACATGACAAGTATGAAACAAAGGTTGAATATTGTTTGAATTTCCATTATGAAAACAAAATAAAAACAGATGCAAAACAAATGCAAACAAAGAATAAATAAGATGACATGATGCAATACTTTAATTAAACAAGGAATCAAACATTCTAGGGGTGTTTTTCATACTTGGGATGTTACATCCATCCTTATTAGCTATTGAATGTGGGTTATACGGTGTTTGCAATGTGTAGAAATCATTTGGGATAGCCACATACATGTGATTTTTTTACGTAGATTGTGACGCCCCGGGATCGGGCACTATGCAGATTTCAGCATTTCCGCCAAAATCCACATAATAACCGATTCCAGGTTGCCACTTGTGATAACATTACAACAGTTCACGAATATTCCGCAACAACAAGAGAAAAGATATATACAAGACGACTCAAACGAGTCAAGAATACAACTGATACAATACAAAGATCCAAATAACAGCGGAAGAAACAACATAGTGTCCGACTACGGACAAGATACAAATTGGACTAAGAGTCCTGAAGATAACCGATGGCGTCCAATCCCTGCCCAAGCCAAGCCGGAGGGATTCCCAAGCTAACGTCGTCAGACTTCAAACCTGTTGACTGCAATGTGGAATATGCAGCCACGAAATGGATTCGCGGGTCGGTACTGTTAAGTACTGGCAAGTGGATAAACCATACTCACAAGATACCAGCGTAACCAATCATCACAAGATACAAATACTTTGGGTACAACGGAAAGAAAGGGAGTAGTGCAAAGAAGCGGCAGCGGGCAGCACCAACAACTAGAGAGACACGCTACAACTTCCGGCTATTAGAGAGGGATAAGAGAGCGCGACAAAACCAATTATAACTACTCACCAAACAATACCCATCCAGTGTTACCCCCTACTAAGGAAGCAACCCAAGGAAAACTCACACTGTTGATTAAGGTGACATTCATTTTTATGGTGAAGGTAATACTATATTACTAGTCAAGTTATTATCATTAGGTGTAAGTTGTCTGAGTACCTGTTAGCCAGCACTTTCACCAAGTCGTCACATAACCGCGGACAACACGACTTCTCGAGAAGATTCATCCCTGCAGGGTGCGCTACAGTACCCGTACACACTCAAGCCACCAACTAAAACTCAGGTTGGCTCGACACGACCCAAACCGTCTCTACAACCTGTCTTAGGAGCCACGGAGCTATAAGGTCCCAGCCACGCAGCCGAATACTCAGCGCAAGTGTGCAAAACTCCCGCGGGACGCAACACCCCGGCAATAAAGGCCTCGCCCTATATGCATCATCATCATCATCAACAGTAACCATGGGGGCCCACCCATTCATGCGTATGAGCAAATGGAACACCCTAACTAAGTGTGGCTCTTCGGACAAGCTGCAAAGCAGGTCTAAGTCGAGGGGGGTCCCATACTACCTCCCGGATGCGGTTAGCGCGCTCATCATGGATCAATGGACAAGACCCTTTTCCTAGTTTCGACACTAGCAGGCTCCAAAACCACGCCGGGCCTCCTGCCGGTGCCTTATCATCAAATTATTATTACCCCAAACATTAACATGTTGTTGATTAAATTGAAAACCCAACTATCAAACTAAACAGGTGATATGAAAAAAAGGACAACAAGACTCGAGCGCAAACAACACTAAGCATGCAACTACGACACGAGGGCCAACAAGGTAAACAAGCAACAGTTGATAGGAAGGGGAAGGAAGGCTATATCATGGCTGCAAGGTAAACATATGATAGGATCGAGACACAAGCATCGAAAATACTAGGCTAGCATAAAGACAACGGAAAGAATCGGTAACAAGTGAGGAAAGGCAACATAGGTAGCAAGTGAGTATACTTGCCTGGGATCCAGCAAGTAGAGGTACATTCGAAGAACTTGTCGTTGCTCACATCATCTCAACATCCTATCCGCGAAGAAGCAACGAACTAGAACAAATACCGGATGCAACAATTACTACTACGGCAAAAGATCCAGCATGATCCTATTTTATATGCATGACAAGTTAAAGGGTGCATCAAAATAAATACAAGACATGATGAAACATTTTAAATGGGCCCAAATGCAAAGATAAGGTTGCATTTGGAAAATCCCAGGTGCATGCATACTTATTTAAGTGAATTACAAGCAAGCATTATGTTGAAGTGATTAAATGGCATGGTGGATGATGAAAACATAATGTATACAACATTAGCTTCAATGTGATATCTCATTTGCCAAATTCGGAATTTTAAATATTTAATTATGAATTTTTGCAATTTAAAAGGTTTAATTAAAGAATTGAATTATTGCACCACTTTTAATTAGGAAAAACAGTAAAAAAAATGTATATTTGAAAAGTACAGAGAATTTTGATTGGAAAACATATTTTACTTTTCAAATTTGGAGTTAAAATAATTAGTTATGATTTATGCAATTTTAGATGAATTAAATAAAGTACAGAAAATTGCACAAATTTTAATTGGTCAAAACATTAAACAAATTGCATATTTGGAAAATTCAGGAAATTTTGAGTAGAATACATATTTTACTTATTAAATTTGGATTTGAAATTCAAAAGATATGTGGGTTTGAATTTTAGGGACTTGATTGCAAAACAGAAATTTTCGGAAAAGGCCCAAAGAATTTTGTCACGCGGTGCAGATGTGCACTGGGTCACTGACCAGTGGGCCAGCACCCAGCTGGCACCTGCGTGGCGTGTGTGGGGGTGCTTGCGTGGCCTCCACTGTCGATGACAGGTGGGGCCCGCGTGCGCGCGTGGCAAAGCAGAAAATAAGGGGGTTTTAATCCGCGCCGCAGGGACTCGAACCGGGGACCTCACGGGCGTACGCGCGGAAGGAACAAGGCCACTGGGCTGTTGTCTGGTTTGTGATTGTATACGGATCTGAAACAAAATAAAGGATATACGTGCAGCGTTATCTGACGAAACTGAAGATCGACATCTCCAGGATGCAGATCGAACCATGGCGGACATGAAGGAAATAAGGACGACCAAAGGTGGGCGAAGCTTGTGTGCTGCCATGTGGAGACCTCCCGTGCGCAGTGCACCGATGCGGTGTTGTGCTGCACCGTGGTGCGCGTGCACGTCGCTGAAAAGACGCACGGCCGTTCACAGCTTGCGCCATGGCGGCCGACCTTGAACTTCTAGCGGAGCTCGACTAGGGCAAGGGGAACGGCGGGAAACGAATGGGATTCTCACCGGGAGGGGCTTGGAGTAGACGATCGAGGCCGGTGATGACCAGAGATGTAGAGGAGACGACGTAGATGACGCCTTCATACATATGGACGGAGGAGGAAGACGAGCTCGCCGGCTGTCGTCCGAGGCAGCTCTGGCCTCGGTTTCTTCGGCAAGGACGGGGAGGGATCCCTCCTGGTTCCATTCCCGTACGCAGGTCGGACCGACAACAACCACGGCGACGGCGCGGCGGTCACCAAGGTTCGGCCATGGAGGGCTTTGTTCCGGGTTCAGAAAGTTTAGTGAAAGATTTAGAGGAGAACCAGAGAGAAAGGAAGGGTGGAGGCGGGGAGGGAAGAGAGGAGGGGGCTAGGGTTCGAGGAGCCTCTCCCGGGTAGATAAAGGAGGGGGTTGTGGAGGGGACCATGGTGGGGGAGGTGGACAGCGACAGGAGGGGAGGGGAGGGTCACGTTCACCTCGTGCGTCCGTACGGAGAAGAAACATGAGGTGGGCTGGTTTGGTGAGCTGAAACGGGCTGGCTTAGGCCTGGTGGGCTGCACCTCCCACAAAACAAAAAAAATTCTTCTTCTTTTAGTTGTTACTTTTATTTGCATGTTTTAGTTGTTGCCAATTATATTCTGAAAATAGCAAAGGTAGAACAAGAGTAGTTTTAAATATAAAACATGACAACATAATTTGTTAATAAAATATTTGACTATTTATAAAGTCACACAAACATTTTGTGAAATACTTTAACAAGCCATGCTAAAATTTTAAATTTGGGATAGGTTGATAGGAAACATTTTTGAGAGTTCAAAAAAAAATGCAATGCAAGGATGCCATGATGATGCAAAAAAAGAAAACAAGCAAAACTAATTGGGGAAAACCCCGGGTGTTACATAGATTTACGGTTGTCTCTAAGGTTTGCGGTAGTGGTTAGAACAATGGTCTAATTTAAATAATTTATGTGTGTTTGATATTTTATGATCATGTGATACTTTGTGTTTCTTGTCATTTATTTTTAGATGGCCAGAATCATGAATAACCATTATATTGCTAATGAAACATTTTTTTGGTAACAATGGATAGTTTGTTGATGACAGAAAAAATTGATGGTTTTTTAGAAGAGTCTGACGTATGTCGATGTTGTAGCAAGAGTAAGAGAAGTTTTGAAATGGATGGATCTGAGGAGAAGGTTAAACTAGATGGAAGGTATTTTGTTGGATGAGGACATCGTCCTCAAAAGAGAAAAATAGCAATCACGTGTGAGTTAGATTGAGGGCATACAAAGAGATTGTTGCGGCCTCCGAAGAAAATCCCCTCGAGTTATTTTCTACAAAGGTTGTTTGTCGGATATATACCAATTAGGGGTATATCAGATGGTACTATAAAGTGCCGGATTACCAGGGTGGCCTAAATGGTAATGGATTTTGGTCCATTGGGCGGCCTAGTAAGCTGACGCGCGGAAACCGGATTCTAGAAGAACCCGGACCATGGCCCACGTGGTACGTCTTGGAGTAGAAGGCGGATTCCTTGCTTTCCAAGTTAGCACATACCGTAATCTTCTAGGTTTCCTTTTCTGTAAGCCCTAACCCGGCTATTATGTAAAGCCGGAAGGGAGATAAGAAAGATAGACAAGAAGCTAGAGGCTAACTCGCCGAGAGGTTGATCCTTGTCGAGTAGCTAAACCTAACCTCACATTGTACTTTGTATACCTCAGGCTTTAGTCCTGAATAGTGAGATTGCAGGAGTAGGAACGCCGCCTCGTTGCGACGTACCGAACCTGGGTAAAACCCTGTGTCATTGTTCATCATACGATCACGTCCCCCCACTTCTCTATCGGTAGTCTCATGGAACCCCCGTATATGAATTATACTATGATGTATCGACAGTTGGCGCCCACCGTGGGGCCAGCGACATCAGGCGTTATGTTTCGATCGGGGATACTCGGCGGAATCGGTAGTACTATAACTGTCGAAAGCTTGGAATTCGACAACGACGTTGGGCGCTTCCTCGACAACGGATCGTAAATGCCAGCACGGAATCATCCGGTAAGTGCCTGCGTTTTACCGATTGGATCTGCAAACATCTCTATCGGATTAACTGCAGAAGCAATGGGATTCTGTGGTGGAAGCAAATTTATCCCACCCGCCCTATACCCAGTCGAAGAAGACTATGACGCCGGATTTTGCTCAGATCGCCGATATAATGCTGAATCGCACTTTATCGGTATAGTGCAATCCGAGATCGCCGAAAACACGGATGAAAGCAATCCCGTGCAAGAGGCAGAAATCAACAATCCCACAGTAGAGGTGGAAGATCCGACATCCGTCAATATGACGACGAACTCGGAAGCTGACTCTGTATTGTCGCCATTGAGGCGAGATTGGAATCAGAACCCGGATCAGATGATTTTGACTCCGAAGATGAAGATGAGGACGCTTTCGAAAGAAAAGTCAAATCTCTTCAAGAGGGATTCCATGAAGTACTAATGGCAAAACCGGCTGAAAACACGGATGCCGACAGTCAGGAAAGCCCTAGAACGCCTCCGCCAGAGGAAGAGAGAGAGAAGAAGGAGATACCACTCCAACATATCCCGATGTCAAAGAATTGACAGAGGATGAACCTGGTAAAAAACCTCCCTCTTCCAAGAAAAAGAACAAAGCTTCCAAGAAATTACAGTACAAGCTCCAGAAGAAAAAATTGGCTGATACAGCCAATGACAACCTAGAACTAGGGGGAGGAAGTGGAGTTAAGCCTGCAGAGAAGAAAACGAAGGAAATCTCTATTCCGCCAATGTCAGAGCAAGACAAACAAGATTTACTTCAAACACCAGTGGGACCACACGAACCCCCTGAAGTGCTGGAAGCCAGGAGACAAGCTCTCCAAAGGCAACAGCAACATCTATTCCGAACTCGAGAACACCTCCAAAAAACCCAGGCTGACATTAAGTTAAAGCAGGAAGAAATCGAGGAATACGAGAGAAGGAATAGATCGGGCATTAAACCTACACGGTTAACCGGAATTGCAAGACCGGAAGTACTACCGCCAAAGGAACGGTTTCAAAACCCATCTTGGCAAAATCAAGTAAACGGCAAAGATGCCAGGGGCGAACCAATATACAAAACCGCAGCAGAAAATGCGGAAGTCGCGTTCTCCATCCTCAACAACGATATGTACTCCAATGGCGAAAAACTTCAAGGGGTGTATGCTTTCCTAGGAAAGGCATTGCAACAGCAACAGCGAGGGCAGGCACGATCAGGGAAGTTGCATGATGACTCAGCCCTATGCAAAACAGCTACATGCGCCGCTGGAGCACCTGGACCTGAAGAACCTGGAGATTCAAATAATTCGAAAGAGAAGAAATCAGATCCGCGAAAGGACAAGAAAAAGCCCGACAACAAGGATGCAGCGTCCAGAACCGGATCCCATCTGCCGAAAGATGGAATTAATCCCCGAGATCGGGAAGAGAAAAACCGGAAGGACGGAAAAGCAATGCCACCTCCGAGACGCCCTGCCGAAAAAGCCGGAAGACAAGATATACCTCACAGGTGTGAGAGATCCCGCACGCCCCCCAGGAATAAGGAAAGACACATGAGTAGAACTCCACCTTATCCCAAAGGGCACGATAACGGAGGAAATAGAGACAATCCCGAAAAAGCGCGTTCGCGCCACAATGGAAATGAAAGGAGCAGATCCCCTTATGTACATTCAGCCGGTAGATACTCCGCAAACATTGATAGAGCGGAAAGAGATGACTTATACTTCGGTCCTAAGTGTTTCACTGACAGGATCCGAAGGATAACTCTGCATTCTGGCTTCGCCAAAGTTGGTCCAACGTAACAAAAATACACCGGTAGCACAAACCCGGATACCTGGCTCTCAGACTATTACACAGCCGTCCAGATTAACAATGGGACAGACCTAGAGGAAGTAAAATTCCTCCCCCTTATGTTACTGGATGGAGCCAGAGATTGGATCAATGGGCTACCGTCAAGAACTGTAGACAGCTGGGATGATATGGCTAGAGTTTTTACTCAGCATTTTCGGGGAACCTACAAGCGCCCGAACAGCATCAACCAGCTAAACCGCTGCACCCAATTTGAAGATGAGCCATACGTGGACTTTATCTCAAGATGGACTGCAATGAAAAATAGTTGCTCTGGAGTAACTAACGTACAAGCAATGCACGCTTTCGTCAATGGCTTAAAACCCGGACTCGTACCGTTCGTGATCGGTTCCAAAAAGCACAGAGATCTCAGATCTATGCTTACAACCGCCAATGAGCATGCAGCGGCCGAAGACGATATCAGAGCAAGAGGTGGCAATATTGACACATTGATTCAAGCCAAAAAGACCCCTCGCCCTGAGAAAAAAGCAACTCCAGAAGCACAGCAAAAACCCAAAGAAGTTAACATAGCCTTTGGAAGAGAAAATGGGAGCAAGTGGAAAGGACGAAGCACAAAACCGATCAATTACACCAAAGAAGAGTGGGAAAGAATAAAGTCGGAAAACTGTGTCCACCACTCGCAATTTGGGAAACCCACCCATACCAACGCACAATGTCGGCTGAACAAGCATATGAAAGGCAGTGCAGGATCCGGAAGCAAAGGGAAGAGTTCCAAGAGGAAATTCTCCAAGCAAAAGCCAGAAGCTGAAAAAGAAGACAGTGAATCGGACACTGACGAAAAAATCCTAGAACAACAGGGAAAAGGCGAGCCTAAGTTTCCGAGAGTTGACGGAGAATGCAACTTAACTTTCCTGGCAACTCCCTCAGCAAAGGTGGCAAAGAGAACGCTTCGAGAAATAAACGCGGTTGTTCCTGCAACCCCGAAATTCTTGAAGTACTCAAATACACCAATTACCTGGGATCAGTCTGATCATCCCGGAAAAATCCCAGAACCCGGCACACAAACTCTAGTTGTAAGCCCTATTGTTCAAAACACTAGGCTAAAAAGAGTGCTGATGGATGGAAGATCTAGCATTAACATAATGTACATGGATACACTGAAGCATCTGCGAATCTCCGAGACCCAGCTCAATCACAGCAATATACGTTTTCACGGCATCGTCCCTGGCAGACAAGCATGATCCCTAGGAGAAATTTCCCTAGATGTAACCTTCGGAGAGAAAGATCATTTCCGTCAGGAAAAAGTATCCTTCGAGGTTTGGCCGTTCGAAAGCGTGTATCACGCAATACTCGGACGTCCAGCTTTCGCCAAATTCATGGCAAGAACATGTTATATTTATAACAAGTTGAAGATGCCAGGGCCAAAAGGAGGAGTAATCACCATAAAGGGAGACTTCAAATTGGCAAACGAGATGGAAAAAGAAAACGCCCTTTGCGCAGAAAAAGTGATAGCAAAGGAAGAACTGAAGGAGCTGGCCAAAGAAGTATCGCCGACAGAGATGCCGACAGGAAAAGAAAGTCGGAAGCCGACAGACAGCTTCAAAGCTTCCGAGAATACAAGACAGGTTATCCTAGACCTAAAGATCCGACAAAATTTGTCGTAGTAGGAACTGGGATGACCGACAAATAGAAAAGCGAGCTCATCAAGTTCCTCCGTGAGAACTGAGACATTTTCGCATGGTGTCCAGCGGACATGCCAGGCATACCCAGGGAACTTGCTGAGCACCAACTTCAGGTGATTCCAGGATCCAAACCCGTCAAACAAGATCTCGGTCGATTCGACGGAAGAAGACGGAAGGCTATTGGCAAGGAGATTGTCCGGCTATTGGCAGCAGATTTTATCCGGGAAGTTATACATACTGAATGGTCTGCAAACCCAGTATTAGTCCCGAAGAAATACAGTACTGTCCTTAGGATGTGTATAGATTACACCGGCCTGAACAAATTGTGTCCAAAAGATAGATTTGCGTTACCCCGAATCGATCAAATAATAGATGCCACTGGTGGCTCTGAGCTTTTATGCTTTTTGGACGCTTATTCCGGGTACCATCAAATACGCATGAAGGAAGAAGATCAAATCAAAACTTCCTTCATAACCCCGTATGGAACGTACTACTACATAACCATGCCTTTTGGCCTGAAGAACGCAGGCGCAACTTACTAGCGTTGCATGCAACGATGTTTGCATAGTCAGATTGGCAAAAATGTTCGCGTTTACGTGGACGACATTGTCGTTGTTTCCAAGGAAAAGGACACGCTCCTTGAAGATTTGCGAGAAACCTTCGAAAATTTGCGCACTTATAAGATGAAGTTGAATCCATTAAAGTGCGTATTCGGGGTTCCCTCAGGAAAACTTCTGGGTTTCATCGTTTCTCACAGAGGAATAGAAGTAAACCCGGAAAAGATCAAGGCAATCTTAAACATCTCAAAGCCTACGTGCGTAAAAGATGTACAAAGGTTGACGGGTTCTGCAGCTGCTGTCAGCAGGTTTGTTAGCCGGCTAGGAGACAAAGCTCTGCCATTATACAAATTGTTGAAGAAATCCGACAAATTTGTGTGGACAGAAGAAGCAGATGCAGCATTAACCCAGTTAAAAGAAACCTTGATGAAAGCTCCGATTGTTGCATCCCCAAAAGACGAAGAACCCATGTTATTTTACCTCACAGCTACAAACCGGGTTATCAGTGCAGTAATAGTTGTGGAAAGGCGGAAAGACGAGCAAAGCATACCAGATCAACATCTGGTGTATTACGTAAGTGAAGTTTTTTCCGAGTCTAATCAAAGGTACCCACACTATCAAAAACTGGCATATGGCGTATTTTTCGCATCTCGAAAACTTCGTCATTATTTCCAAGGACATTCCATAACAGTGGTATGCAAAGCACCACTAGGGGATATAATAAACAATGCGGACGCAACAGGCCGAGTAGCCAAATGGGGCAACGAGTTGGCTGCGTTCGACATTAAGTACCAACCCCGGACGGCAATAAAATCCCAGGTGTTGGCAGATTTTATCGCCGATTGGACAGAAGCAATGGAAAACACACCAATGCCGGAGTCGGAATACTGGGTCATGCACTTTGACGGATCTAAGATGAAAGAAGGCGCTGGAGCTGGTGTAGTTCTAAAATCCCCCAAAGGAGACACAATTTAGTATGTATTACAAATACACTTCAACGCCAGTAATAACGTGGCAGAATACGAAGCTTTGCTTCATGGCTTGCATATCGCAAAAGAAATAGGTGTCAAGCGCATCTTATGCTATGGTGACTCGGATTTGGTACAGCGTCAGCTCAACCAAACATGGGACGCCAAAAGTCCCATCATGGCCGAATATCGGAGAACGGTGGACGAGTTTGCAATCTTCTTCCTAGGATTTGAAGTACTTCACGTCAAAAGGGAAGAAAACTGGAACGCAGATGCATTAGCCCGCATGGGATCGGAAAGAGTGAAAATCCTACCACCAGGTGTGTTTGTCCAGCATTTGCATGAACCATCCATAAAAGATGGAGATGTCGACTATCCTTTCGTTTCCGAGTCAATCGAAGTCCTTCTTGTTAACCCGGAGTGGACAATTCCATATCTAAACTTCTTAGTAGATCAGAAGTACCCGGATGGAGCAGACGAGGTCTTGCAAAGACAAATACAGCGTCGATGCAAAGGATACACGGTAATCAATGATTGCCTGTATAAACGCAGTACTACCGGAATTTTTCTGCGATGTATTTCGCCATAAGAAGGACGAGAAATCCTGCAAGAAATCCATGCTGGAGATTGCGGACATCATGCTCAATCAAAAAGCATAGTCAAAAAAGCATTCCGTGCGGGGTTTTTCTGGCTAACAGCCAAGACAGATGCTGAACGCATAGTAAATACATGTGCCGGATGTCAGTATTACGCCAAGCAGACGAATATGCCAGCTCAAGCACTCAAAACTATCCCTATTACATGGCCGTTTGCGGTCTGGGGGCTAGATATGATGGGACCTTTCAAAACTGCAAGAGGTGGACTTACACATCTACTCGTCGCAGTGGATAAGTATACCAAGTGGGTGGAGGCAAAACCCATCAAAAAGCTTGACGGTGTAACTGCCAGAAATTGCATCATTGACGTAGTCATGAGATACAACGTTCCACATAGCATAATAACCGACAACGGGACAAATTTCTCCATCGGAGAGTTGGCAAAATATTTCCGACAAACGGGAATTCGCCTAGATCTTGCATCTGTGGCACACCCGCAATCCAATGGACATGTTGAAAGAATGAATAGCTCAATCCTGCAAGGAATACGCCCAAGACTCGAATCTCCTCTTCATAGAGCAGCTGGAGCATGGGTGGAAGAATTACCCTCTGTGCTTTGGAGCATTCGAACGACGCCAAACAGGTCAACAGGGCAAACCCCATTTTTCCTAGTTTATGGTGCAGAAGCGATTCTTCCAACGGACATGATCCATGATAGCCCAATAGTGCAGGCTTTCGATGACTCAGATGCCGAAAGCGCACGACAGGATGTCGTCGATCTCTTAGAAGAAGAACGAGAGCTTGTGCTTCAAAGATCCTCCATCTATCAACAAGGTTTACGACGTTACCATAGTCGGAAAATTAGGCATCGTTATTTTAAAGAAGGTGACTTAGTGCTAAGATTGGTGCAGCAAAGGAAGCACAAATTGTCCCCAGTCTGGGAAGGACCATTCGTCATTAGCAAGGCTATGAAAAATAGATCATACTATCTTGTAGACATTCGGGACACGGAAGACCATCCCGAGAAGCTGAATCGCAAAAGAAAGAGAAAGATAGATGATGAACTAAGAGAGACAAAGAGGCCCTGGAGTATCCAGCAGTTACGTCCCTTCTATACTTAGTTCAATTTCTATGTAAACATCTTTGAGATCATGAAATAAAGTTGTCGGAATTCACACTTCTATGTTTTTTACATGTTTATTATAGTACAAAGCATAATTCTGCCTTATCTATTTCCCATGATCTTTCAAAATACTCAATGTTAACCCGAATTGTGCCTGCGTGCTCGGTGCTAAAAAACTGAATGATTTTCAGCCTAAAAATGGTTTAAGGAAACCCAGATTGTGCCTGTGTGCCTGAGTTTCACATAACAAATTCCTTATTTTTCTCTAAGTATTATCTGATTGTTTATATGCTGGGCCACTGCAGCTAGTAAGTAAAAATGCCTTTAGTATGATCCATGTTTCCGAGTTTAGACTGATTGGTTATACCCAGTCACTCGGCATGAAGATTAAAATGCTATCGATCCATTTCAAACACTAAGGACAGTTAAACTATATAAATCAGAGAACTTAGAAGATAAAGGAATAACAACCCGAAAAACTTGCAAAGGATTTAAATAATATTGCTGCAAAAGGCGGAGTACTTGTTCATACAAAAGAATAGAAGCATTACAATAATGTTTACATTGTAAGTTCAGTAATGCTCCTATTTCCTATCTTTCTACCCAGGACCAGGAAAAATCCTTTAGGCATCCGAGTCATCTTCGCTGCTGGACTCCTCGGGAACTTCTGGAATTGCTTCCTCCGGGTAGAAGATGGAGACGTTGACCATAGAGGCAATCTTGGTGGTGTGACCCTTGATCTCGTCAAAGATGGTGGTCCGTTGCGCTTCCGTGTATCCTTGCGGAATGCCGAACGCCACGCGCCAAGACTTGGCAGAGGGGTAGTGCATACGCATGAGCCCTAGAGCCATGCGTGCACCACCACGTGCCGCGGAGCGCAAGGTGGATTCCTTGGACTCCTCCACCTCCACGATAGCTCCCGGAAGTTTTTCAACTTCCGAGAACTCCCCAGTCCTTGCGGGAAGGCATTTGTTGACAAGCAACATTCCCGCAGCCTTGATTGCGGTGAACACCTTCCAAAAGGCTCGGATTTTCTCAATCCGAGTAAGAGCTGGGTCATCTCCTGTTTTCAGATAAATAACCCAAGTGTTAGAGGAAAAAGCAGAGATAATGTATCAAACATGGAAAATCCGGTAAAGCTAAAATTACTTACCGAGAATCTTATCCATCTCGGAGCCTTCCTCGAGGCGTAGGGTCAAGGCGTTCTCCAAGTCTTGGATAGTCGCCTTGTCCTTCGCAGCTTGGTTGGAGGCATTGGACTCCGCAATGCCAACAGCCAGCTGGCTGGCCTCCAGTTCCTTCTGTAACCTCATAGTTTCCTTATGAAGGTCCAGATTCTCCCGGCGGAGGTTCTCGGTATTGACGGCATCTTCAGCAATTTGCATGGCTTTCGCCAAAGAAGCTGAAAAGTAAATAAAAATGACGAGTTAGAAAACTCGGAAAATTACTTAGAAAAAATCACAAAACTAAAAAGCAGAGAAATTCCATACCTGTTGTTTCTTCCAGCTGATGCTGAGAGGATGCCAGCTCCGCCTCCTTAACATCAAGAATAGAGAGAAGGTTTCTAACCTCCTTATTCTTGGTGGTAAGCTTGTTGAAAACTTCCAGGTTTATGTTTTCAGTGGTTTGCTGAAACACGGAAAAAAGACAAAAGGCTTAAGTTGAAAACAAGCATAAAAAAAGATGAAAGCATTAAGTGAAAAGCATGCATTTAACTTATTGCTTGGGGGCTGGAGATATTACCTGGCTCATCCGCTGTAAACCTGACAAGTTATTGTTGAATTCTTTTGCATATTCCGCAAAAAGAATTCCAACGTGGTGAAGGCCGTCCTGGATGACTTGTCGAGGTGAAAATACGAAGTTATTTCGGACAATTAGTCCGCCTTGTGGCCAAGGACGGATCATGGGAGCAGAAGCGAAGAACTTCTTAGCTTCCGGACGAATGTATCCGAGATCGTCAAAGGGTTCCTCCTTTACCTTGAAGTCCTTGTCGAAAGTAGGAATGGGCTCCTCCTCAGGTGTCCGAGAAGGACCGCCCATGTCTGGCTCCGCCCTTTCCCTCGCATCCGCCTCGGATGCAATAGGCTGGCTGGTCGGCAGGGGATATTCCTCCGGCTTCACGGACTGATCCTCTCTCCCAAGAGTAACTGGAGTGGGAGGAGCTACAGCTGGAGATGGCGCTCCCTTGCTAACAGTAGCCTTATGCTTCTTCTGTTTCTTTGATTTCAAAGAAGCTGGAGCAAGGCTGAAAAGGGAAAGGAGGAAGAAAAAATCCGAGAAGTAAATATCCCGAGAAACCAAAACGGCTTGTGCAACAGAAAAGCAGGCAAAGACATCAAATTCCCAGAGAGTTACCTGGATGTGGCGACAGGAATTCCTTCAAGATTTACCACTTCCTCCGTGGTTACTTGCCTCTTGCGCTTCCGACCGCCATAAAAATTGGCGTGTAATTCGTCGAGCTCGGCGTCGGTCGCGAGATCTTTTTCCGTAAGATCATCAAACTATAGAAATGGTAAAAGATCCGATTAAGTCAGGAAAATCCGGGAAAGATAAAAAATCCGAGAAATTGCCCAAAGAAGAAAAATGAAGTACCTTGGGAACCCGTCCAAAACTTGACGGATTCTGATGTTTTTATTTTCGGAACCAATCTTCCCTGAATCTCCGCAGGGTGAAAGATATGGTTCTGCAGGTTGGAAGAGCGCCCTCTGTAGGGTTTCACTTCACTCCAAAGCAGTATTGCCAGAAGTCTAATCTAGGTGCTATTCCTAAGTACCCCTCGAAAAGGGCTTGGAAGCCGGCTAGATATATAATAGAGTTTGGTGGTTGGTTGTGGGGCTGGATACCTTAATGGTCAAGAACTTCGAGAAAGAAGGCGGAAGGCGGGATTCCCATACCTCTAGTAATGTGAGAGGTTAGGATAACTCGTTCCCCGACTTTGGGCAAAGTCTCGGAATCTTCTTCTTCGTGACGCCATTTGCCTTCCACAATCAACCCCTCCTTCTCCATTGTCGGAATAAGAGAAGGGGAATACTGCTCCGGCTCCAATTGCCGGCACTCTCGCCTTCGTCCTCAGCTCCGGTGGCGGTGGACGCAGCGGCGAGTTCTTCTCCGACGAGAAGAATTTTCTCCTCCGCTGTCTCAGGAGCGAGAGGCGGAGATGGCGCGGAAGAGGACGCAGCCAGATTTACGGCCGCGAGAGGTGGATCTTCGCGGGCCTGGCTGCCGGAAGTCTTCTCCGGCTCGTCGCCGGTGGCGCGGTGAGGCGAATCCACCATGGGATCCATGGTGTTGATTATCTCGTCTATCTCGGCGGTGACGGAGTGATCCGGGGAAGCGCGTGGAGATTCCATTTCCGGGCGGCACGATGAGGATTTCGTGCTCTCCGACGAGGTCTGGGAACAGCGCAGTGGTGTGCGCATGCTCGGGCGTTTGCTCTGCTCACTGTGGCTCGGGTGCTTTGCGCTTGGGGCTTGAAGACAGGCGAGTGGAAGGTTTGCCGGAGGGGATGAAGCTGGCTATTTATAGCCGGAAATCCATCGCAATACGTGCTAACGGCTCTTTTGACCGTTGGATGATCAACGCGAGTCACTCGCCGGAAATTCCGAGAAATGAATCGACGGGTGATTATTGCTATCTCCTCGTTTCCCGCGAGAATCTGTCAGAGATACGTTTTAGGGTTTCGCATTCGAAACCCAAACGTCCCTGACGTCAGCATGATTAAAGCGCTGACGTAAGAAGTTCCTTCTCCACGAAGGCTCGTGGAAGAAAAGCCGGATTTTCCGAAATCCGAGTTTCGCGTTATAGCATGGTTTAAGGAAAAAGAAGAATCAAGACAGAAAGCCAGTATTTCTCGGAAATAATGCAAATTTGACGAAAGACTGCGAATCGAAGTCGTAATCCTTCTTGGGGGCTACTGTCGGATATATACCAATTAGGGGTATATCATATGGTACTCTAAAGTGCCAGATTACCAGGGTGGCCTAAATGGTAATGGATTTTGGTCCATTGGGTGGCCCAGTAAGCTGAGGCGCGGAAGCCGGATTTTAGAAGAACCCGGACCACGGCCCACGTGGTACGGCTTGGAGTAGAAGGCGGATTCCTTGCTTTCCAAGTTAGCACATACTGTAGTCTTCTAGATTTCCTTTTCTGTAAGCCCTAACCCGGCTATTATATAAAGCCGGACGGGAGATAAGAAAGATAGACAAGAAGCTAGAGGCTAACTCGCCGAGAGGTTGATCCTTGTCGAGTAGCTAAACCTAACCTCACATTGTACTTTGTATACCTCAGGCTTTAGTCCTGAATAGTGAGATTGCAGGAGTAGGAACGCCGCCTAGTTGCGACGTACCTAACCTGGGTAGAACCCTGTGTCATTGTTCATCATACGATCACGTCCCCCCACTTCTCTATCGGTAGTCTCATGGCACCCCCGTCTATGAATTCTACTGCGATGTCTCGACAGTACACCTTTGTGAAGACTTTGCAAAGTTCTCATGTTGACATGGGACAAGCAGCGATGCCACAACCATCCCACGTCCGCCTTTCCGGAAAGACACATTGTTTGAGAGTTGGTAGACTTTGAAAAGTCCACCACGAACAACTCATTTTCAACATGTCCCACGTAAGCGACGTCAAAAGTCTTGCTCCTCAAAAGGACCACAATATCAACATCAAAAAAGACGGAGAAACCCATCTTTCCAAGAGAGCGGCCGGAAAGTAAATTGTAACCAAGGGATTCGACAAGCATGACGTTCACGATAGTGATATCGGGAGCAACCACAACCTTGCCGAACCCGGATACCTTAGACGAGGACGAGTCTCCATAAGTGACGATTGCTTGTATGTCATTTGGGCGCAACTCCGTCACAAGTTCTTTGCTTTCGGTTATATGGCTAGTGCATCCACTATCAATTATCCATTTAGTCCCACCGGAAGCATAGTCCTGCAAGAGATCATTGACTAGAGTTAGGACCCGAGGAGGGTCCCTTCATGTTAGCAACAAGGGTCTTTGAAACCCAAATAGTATAGTCAATGAAACCCTCAATTGGACCAACATATTTAGCTTGCACAACACCATAATAATCAACATATAAGAAATGGTGTGGATTGTTAGTTCCCGCGGAGGTGCTACGAGTAGTGTTGTACCTTATGACACTACTACTCGAGACAACATTGTTTGCTTGAGCGGGTGTGCTACGAGTAGTGTTGTCCCTAATGAAAATACCACCAGAAGCACCATTGTTGGTCTTCTTCTTACTCTTCTTCTTCTTGGCTACATAGCCAAGACCTTGCTTGACCACTTGTTGCCTTGGAGCACTCAATTGTGGTCTAGCAATGACCACATTAGAGCTAGGGGCAACCACTTGTGGGGTGGAGATCACAACCTTCTCAACTTGAGGGCCTTTGCCCTTGAGCCTTGCTAGCTCATCCTTCAACCTAGCATTTTCCTCAATAATATTTGCATGATCACAAGAAGAAGTAGAGGTGCTAGGGTTGTTAGGTTGATTAAGTTGAGTTTGAAGTTGTTCATGCAACTCTTTGAGGGAAGAGTGTTGGCTCTCCAAAGCTTTGTGAGCCTTGGTTAGCTTTTCAAACTCCTCGGTTAGTTTACCATGACCAACCCCAAACTCAACCTTATCATTTTTAGCCTTTCTATATTTAGCAATAGCAAGCTCAAGTTCCTTAGTGATGTTAGAGACAAATTTATTATGAGTTAATTCAATAGATTCAAGTTCATCCTCTAAAGAAACTCTACCATCATGCTCTTCCTCAAGAGTCATAGAGAGGGATGCAATTTCATCCGCATATTTTCTTTCAACCTCACCTTTCTTCTCAAGAGCTTCTTGGGCCTATCCCAATTGGCTCATGAGATGCTCAAAGTACTTCTTGGTCTCCCCTTGCATGTTAGACATGAAATGTTCCAAGGAGAGTCTCTCATCTTCTACTCTAAGATTAGCAAGATGTTCTAGTTCACTAGGGGTCTTAGAGTTGGAGGAAGGTGATACCTCCATGGCCTTAGCCATGAAGCACTTGGCATTACGTTGAGGAAGATCGTCACTGGGGGATTCAAAGAGAGATGAAGATGATGGAATAGAAGCAATAGCTAGAGCGGCCACTTCACTTGTGGTTTCTTCTTCTTCATCACTCACGGAATCATACTCCTCTTGAGTCAATAGCACAAACTTGGTGGGAGACTTCTTGTTGAATGGTTTCTTCTTGAAATGAGGTTTTTTGTACTCAACCTTGGACTTGTCCTTGCGAATGAGCTTGCCACTATGGAGTTCTCTATTTTCATAGGGACACTCCGCGATGAAGTGGTGCTTATCTTGGAAATTCAAGCAAGAACTCACTTTTTGAGCCCCATCATTTCCATAGCGAGGCTTGGTCTTCTCCTCAACAAATTTCTTGCCCTTGGTAGGATTGTTCCAAAACTTTTGCACGGTGAGAGCAATGAGATCCTTTAGCACGGGATCATAGTCTTGTTCCTTCAGAGGAGGCAATGCCTCTTCTCCTTCTTCTTCATACTCAACCTCTCTTGACACAACCTTGGCCTTCAAAGCAACGGATGCTCCTTTGTGCATTCCTATGGCCCTAGCACGGTTGTCAAGAGCATTCTTGGTTTGCACTTGATACGAGCACATTTCTTGCATCACTTGAGTTGAAGTCATGGAAGAGAAATCATGTCTTCCTTGAATGCTCTTCATGTTCGCGCCCTCAAATGGCATTATTGCAATCATGTACTTCCTCTTGATCCAAGCATCATCAATGTACTTGGCACCAACATTAGAGAAGGCGTTGGCAAGAGTCTTGAGTCTCCGGTACATGTCGACATGGTCCTCTCCAACATGCATATAGAACCCTTCGGCCTCATTGGTCAAGGCATCATATCTATTCCTTTGCATGCTCTCATTGCCCACAAACATTACGACAAGAGCGTCCCATGTTTCCTTGGCGGTGGAATATTGTTGAAGATGTGGCATGTGGTTAGGACCCACGGCTTGTTGAAGAATGGACAAAGCGGTGTAGTTGAGTTGGCAATCTACGGCTTCTCTTCTTGTGAGGTTCTTGGGGTCATGAGCTTGTATCCATCAATTGTGATCCTCCAAAGATCTATACAAGAAGAGTTCAAGTGAGTCTCCATGTAATATTGCCATTCACGAAAAGAAAAGGCATCAATTTTAGGTGGATCTCCTCTAGGGATTATATGAGGATGTGGGACGGGAGAATCGGGAGAATAACTTCCAGGAACGGCGTGAAATTCTCCATCACCTTCCGTACCCTTCTTAGTGGAGCTTTCGGCGGAAGCATGTTTATGTGGTTCACCATCAACCCCTTACTTAGCGCCCTCCGGAGTAGTTTCCGGAGGAAAAGACTCGGAGATCTCCGGTCCTTTGGATTTGAGGAGTTGCGACAAGACTTGATGCAACTCATCAAATTTAGCGTCTATGGATGAGGTCAATGAAGTTCTCAACTCATTGAGATCATCCATGGACACCCTAGCCTTGGACGATTCGGTATCCGATTCTTCTTCATACTTAAACTCTTAGGCGGTTAAGCCCAATAGAAGAGCCGAGGCTCTGATACCAATTGAAAGTAAAGTATGGGCACCTAGAGGGGGGGTGAATAGGTGCTACAACCAATTTTAATTTTTCTTTTAATTTAGGCTTGGAACAAAGGTAAATTCTCTAGATAGTGCAACTAAGGTGAATTTACCTATATGACAAGCATAGCAATAATCACAATGCAAGCACAAGTAAAGGGAGTGAGGGAACAAGGTAACTGAATTGGAGCACGCGGAGACACGATGTAATCCCGAGTTCCTCCTTGTTAAGGGAGTACGTCTCGTTGGAGGGGTGTGAGCTCGCCACGAAGGCCTACTCAACGCCACAAAGGCCTCACCCTATTGTCCGATGAACTCCGCCACAAAGGCCTAGTTCACCTTCCACTATTGAACCCCTTTGAGGCGGGGATCGAGTCCTTTACAAACAACTTGGGGCACACACCCACAACCAAATTGGGGGCTCCCAACTCTTCTTGAATCACCAACAAGTATCAAGATGCCTAGGTTCTCCACAAGAGGAAACCCTAGGCTAGATCCCTCAAACTAGAGAGGGGGAAATGAAGAACGGCTCGGTGAAGATGTAGATCGGGGCCTTCTCCTTCAATCCTCCAAAGATCTTCGAGTTTGTGTGGAGGGATTGGGAGTTATGAGGGATTTGGTGAGCTCTTAAATGTTATTGAATGCCAAGGGGAAGAACTAGAGCTCAAGGAAGAAGAGGAGGCGTATTTAAAGCCCCTCCCGAAAACTAGCCGCTTTGTAGGAATTTGGGACCGGAATATCCAGTCCAAGTTTGGACCGGAATATCCGGTCTGCTGTTCTGGTCGAATCATGTTGACTTTAACCGGAATATCCGGTCTCCCATGAATAATCCGGTACCAATAATCCGGCTCGTCTCTATCCCGCACAGGCAACCATACCGGATATTCCGGCTCCTCCGGAATAATCCGGTCCATCTCTGTCAGCTTTTTCTCTAGTCCTTAGCAGATTTCGAGCAAAAACTCCACAACCGGAATATCCGGTCTGAGATGAATAATCCGGTACCAAATATCCGGCTCATCTCTGTCCCGAAAATGGTCCGAATGTTTTCTAACCGGAATATCCGGCTCCTCCGAATAATCCGGTTGACCTCTGTCTCAAATCTCTCAGGCCAAACTTCACCGATCTTTTCGGTGATCGATGCCGATGTTAAGTATAACACCTGCACGCTAAAACACCTCGATAAATAGTGTACTTAGTATTGTTAACTAACACACAAAACACCGGGAAAACGAAATGCACTTTCACCCCCCCCCCCCCCGGAGTGTGTCACATGATGATATGAGCTAACCTCCTTCGAGCTGACAAATTTAATTGGAGATGAATGGAAGGTGATCAAGTGGACGAAGAAAATTATGTCAATGTGGAACATGGTTTTGGCGTTGACATTGAGAATGAAGATAGATAGGATAAAGACATGGAGGATGATGCCTACGAGCGAGAGGATAAATATCATGAAAATTATATTGGCGACATAGAGGCACAAGTCATGGAAGATGACATGGACCGTGACAACTTTTATAAACATTCCTATGTATCCGACTGTGATGACGAGGGCACAGAGGAATTGGATGAAGATGGCTTCACATAGAGAGAAGCCCAAGTCTTTTCAAAAGTGTTAGGCTGGGATCACCGCATACCATTTTTTCGTGATCTCATGATTGCCGATAAGGCTATAGTGGATGGTGGGTTCACTGTAGATCTTAAAGCAACACCAAGCACAACACAACATGATGATGGCAACAAGTCTCGTATAAAGAAAGGTTTCAAGTTTCCAAGAATTGCAAATGTGACTTAGGGAATATGCCGTCAAGAACAATAGATCATTCTTGGTTGCGCGTTCAAATGAGAGTACGTGGTACACGGTGATTTGTGAGCAACCAAAATGTCCATGGGTTGTTCATGCAAGGCCAAATCGCCACAGGAAATTGGAGATAACAAGTTGTGAAGCCCATCACATGTGCAAGAAGCGGGGTGATACGTCCATTTTGCATCACTATTTGTTGGATGTATGCCCTAGAGACAATAATATACCTTTGTTTAATGGTTAAAGTATTATGGTGTTATGCTATAACTGATGCGGTCACTGAATATGAGATTCAGAGGAAAATTCATACGCACGTGTAGAAACATAAACACACATTTACAACCCTTTGTCATGTCTCATATACAAACTTGTTAATATTTGATGAACACGTTTTCCTGGTCATGGACATATGAGTTATGAATATTAACATGAGCATATTGTTATCAATAATATACATCGGTTTCCTCGACCGGTTTGGAGCATAAGGTGCTAATAAACAGTCCCATCGGAGCTGGTTCCACGGGTCATCTCGGAAACACACCCCTCAGGCGTTTTTTTTTAAAACAGGTCGCCTCTGATAATTTGTTCATTGGAAGCGGTCCAACTAAATTCCCGACACGTAACATAGAGACGGGCCGTTTTAACAGGAGACTCTACGAGTTGCAGGACGTATGTGTTTGTATAGATGGTCCGGATCAAAAAAATAGAGTTGGTTTGAAATTAATAAAAACAGAATCTGCCTAACCAGAAGCGGGTTGTTTACCACATGGATCCTCCAAAGAAATCCGGAGGGAACCCTTTTAACATTACGGCTCTATTTTTGTCCGGCGAGCCAGAATTATTCGAAAATTCGTGCAATGCTCTAGGTGGGGAAAATAAATGAAAAATTTGTATATATATTTATAATTTAGCAGAAATACATTTAACCACATGATGACTACATAAAATAAAGGACTTCTAAACATGATAGTTAAACTAATATATATTTGTAGCTAGTCGAGATATCTCGGACGACCGATATCATCGCTTTTGCAAGGTTGATAGATCATAGATTTCCTTGAACAGAATAGTAGGTAGTCTTCAGAGTCGTCGAACATACATATGGATGTCATCATTGAACCTTATGACACAGAGAATGATTAGTGATCCATTTTAAATGTCAGTTTTCCGAGCATATTCATTACATGTTTCCTTCTCTAGGGATAATCTGCCCATTTCAACTGTATACCATTTTCGTAAGACAAGATGGAATGGTTCCATCAACAAAGAGTGTTGATCCGACGAGGGGATGTTGAAGTGTTGATGAAGAACATTTCGAATCTTCCGCAAAACTTAAAGAGAATTTTTAGCGACGTTGCATGTATGGTTAATATGAAGTGACAGTTGAATTTGTTTCAGTCTATTAGTGACTAGTGTAGTACACCCAATGTTTTTCTCCTTGAGCTTATGGAAAATAAGAGAGTCGATTCGGTCATAGTGCTTCCTGGCAAAAACAACAACTGCAACAGAGAGTTCCAATGATGGAGGTTTTATCGAAGAATTAAAGATATCTTCACGTCCTAGAAATTCAGCATGAAACCACCACATTTTCAATTAATAGTAGTGTAGTTTGTGCATGAGGTTCTATGTGATAAAACTAGCAAATTACATTAAACATCAAATAAAGACCAGTTGTTGATTGTTCAGTTTGTTAATTACCTTGTATGGCTAGTGGATACTTAAATACAGTGACCACTTGGTAATATGTGTCGTACATTTAAAGTTTGTATATATCAGAATATACATGTCAACAGATAATTAATTTTGCAGATAGGTTATATATAAACTGACTCATTGATCATCATCTTCTCTATATTATTGGAGCCAAATATAGTAGCTCTGGAGAATTCATGGTCACCATATAAATTCACCACTACCATATAAACTCACCACTGATCGTAATAGTATAATCCGTATTGAATTGGATCCATCCTGATCGGCGGTTGCCTCTTTTAGTTGTTGATACTGACGAAGTCCCGAATCCACCGCTCCAGTTTCCCACATATGGCGTCAAATGTCGTGGGCTTACGATGACATATCTCATGCTTGTTGGGCTACAGTTTCGTAAGGAATAAGAATAGTGGTGGACTACTCGACTTCACATGACACAAGGGCACTATTTACCCAGGTTCGGGGCCCTTCGGAAAGGTTAAACCCCTACTTTCTGCATGTCTGTATATTGATCCGACGAGTTTGTCTCTGTTACAAGGTTTGCATCGCAGAGTAAGGTCTGATAGAAGTATCTCGGGTGTATGTTCTCTAGTCTATGGCTGCTTCCCTTTTTTCTCTCCTCACTCCTGGCTTTATATAGGTTGCTACGAAGGGCTTACATGAGTCCTAGTCGACCACGTATTGGAGTCCTTGTCTCGTGCTTCAAGAGATTTCTAGCATCTTCATGGGCTTCATGAGTATTGATGGGCCGCCAGGTGTGCCTTCAGCTTATTTGCGCCTCGGATAGCAATAGTGGGCACTCGATTACGCATTCGCACATCACTCGGCCTAAACTTCAGCGCTTCTACAAGAACCAAATGATGAAGCCTGGAGTCTCTAAGGCTAAAATTCAAAATCTGAATTGTTATGTGGCATGTGTGTTTGTGCCTTTGTACTGTCCATTCATGTGTTGTAATGACTAAATTTGAACCCTTTTTTATTACCTGCATGTGTGTCAAACAGTTAACTATTTGTGGTTGTTTGCCTTTGTGACCTCTATATTTAGCTATCATATGTTGCGCTTGTGCTCATATATCTGTTATTTCTTTGCTAGTATAGAGGAATTATTGCTCTCTTTTTTTCAACTCAATTGACTTAGTAGGGATGGGTAACCTACCCGCTGGGAAGTGGTTATGGTATGAAACCTGCCCCGTGAAAGTTATTGGGATGGGACGCGAAGAACTTTGTTTCGTAGGGATGGTTATGGTAGAGCAATAACCGGTGGTTAGTGTCCATGTTGCCAAACAGAGCCAAGCCTGACATGACATCGGGCTAGACTCAGGCATGAGTTTTGAGCCCGACTGCCGGGCCGGGCTCGGCCTTGACAAAAAATGTGTTTTTGGTTGTGGTCGGGCTGGGCCGATCGGGCTTAGTCAGCCTTTCTTGAGCTCGGCCCTGATTTCTGCAGCCTGGCAGTCGGGCTCAGTCCTTCGATTTGAGCGTCAGGCTTTTTTGGCCCGGTACGAAGCCCGGTCCGGCCCGAATTTCGGCTAGGTACATGAACCACTTTGTAGCCATACCCGTGATGCTATGAATACCACCAATGAAGTAGCATGTGAACGGGCTGAACCTGGGTAAAAAATCACAGCGACGAGCGAGAGAGCCGATTGATCCCTCCTAACGGCCCGTGCCGAAACTTAAAGAGGGTGCCTCGCACTCACATGTCCCCGGCCGTTATCCAATACACGATAATATACATGCGAGTATGGATTTATATACACATTTTATCCAGGTTTCTACCTATTATACATTGCATGCTTATGGGTTAAATTCATCAAAAAATTAATCTGTCCCGCTGGGCTTCATCTAGTTGAGTACAGCATCTAAGATCAACCTATGTCTGAATTAGTTAGTCCATGGTTAATTTCTTCCCCTACACGAACCACACGTACATTGGCGTGTGAAGCTATGTTTTCCCGGGCAGTGTCGCCAAGAAGGCATCCAGCTTCTCATTGTCACCTCGTGACAAGAACTTGATGCAGATCGGCCCCGTGGCCTTGGTCAGCGTGAGCAACGACGACACGAGCGAGCCGAGCCCGTCCCCGCAGATGAGCCCAGAGGCCACCGCCGACGACAGCGTCCGCTCTCCCCTAGGGTCCTTGCGCTCCCACAACCACAACACCAGGCTCCCGATGCACATCCCGATAGGCATGTCCGGCGGCACGAAGAAGGCGATGGCCATGGCGACGGTGCTCGGGATGTACCCCCGCACGCGCCATCTCTGTCGGCTGGCCACCTCCCGGAGCACGCACAGCGCCAGCGCGAGCAGGAAGAAGGCCTTGGCGAGGAGCATGCTGTGCCTCGGCAGCCCTTCCTGGCCGACGCTCAGCATGGCCATGCCGCGGTACACCCTGGCGTAGGGCACGTCGGGGACTTCGCCGCCGGTGGCGGCTCCCCCCTTGTACACCTTGTAGAACACCCAGAAGACGACGGGGTTGACGATGCAGCCGAGGGTGGTGCCGATCAGCTCGCTGATGAGCACGGCGCGCGGCGAGGTCAGCGTCATGTACCCCGTCTTGAGGTCCTGCATGACGTCGCCGCCGTTGGTGAGCGTGCACATCATGATCCCGCAGGCGACGAGACCGGCCACCACGCCGCCGTCCTTGAGCCCGACCCACGAGCCGAACACCAGCATGGCGATCTTGGCGTAGGTGCTCGACAGGTTCATGTCGGTGATGCCGTAGCCGTAGGCGTTGCAGAAGGTGAAGAGGGGCGCCGTGAGGTAGACGAGCAGGACGTGGTAGTACCTCAGCTGGCGGTACAGCATCGGGATCACGGTAATGGAGATCGCGGCAAGGAGGACGTAGACGCTGATGGTGACCATGTTGGGTATGTGGTCCCTGAGGAACACCTGCGCCCGGCGGCGCTCGTCGAAGTTCTTGGTCGTCGTGACCTGCTGCTCCATGTCCATGGCGCCGCCGTTGCCTCCGGCGCCGTTCAGGTACTGGAACGGCTGCGTGTTGCCGTGTGACGACAGCGGCTGCTCGCGGCGTTCGGCCATGGTGCGCGACGTCCGGAACATGATGGAGAGGAAGTTGAACAGGCCGTCGGCGAGGATCATGGACACGCCGAGGAACACCTTGTAGCCCCTGATGCCGCTCAGGCTGCTCTGGCCGATGCCGGCGGGGTACCAGTCGCCCTCCTTGGTCTCGATGTACGGCCAGAGGATCCCCCAGGAGACGAGCGAGCCGGCGAGCATGGAGATGGTGATGAGGTAGGGGCAGATCATGCCGACGCCGACGTTGGTCATGGAGAAGTCGAAGAAGAAGCCGTGGCTGTAGGCGTCCATCCCGAAGGTGGGGAACACCCGGAAGCCGCAGCTCCTCCCGGCGGAGAAGAACCACTGGAAGAGGGACCACGCCATGGAGCCGGCCAGGGACTTGAAGAGCGTCTCCACCTGCAGCTTCGCCTGGGTGGCGCCCTGGGGCGTGTTGAAGCTGTTGATGAGGTGCGCCGTGGCCGTGCCGCTGGGGAAGGTCAGCTTGTGCCGGATGATCATCACCTTCCGGAAGGGCATGATGATGAAGATGCCGGCGAAGCTCACCAGGAAGAGGAAGGTGACCATCCGGGCGATGCTCGGCTCCTCGATGTTGTTGTCGTGTCGCACGTGGTGCCTCCCCGCCGACTTCCCGCCCATCGCCAGGAGGAAGGTGCCGAACCCGCCGGAAAACGCGATGTTGGTGCACGCCACCACGCACGTCTGGATCACGGTGTTCTCCTGCCGGGTGAACGGCAGGTGCGACACCTCCAAGTAGTCCAGCATGCGGATCAGCATCCGCGAAAAGTAGAACCCTAGGAGACACGCCGGAATGCTCAGCGACGGGAGGAAGCCCGAGTTGAGGCTGATCTTCATGGCGACCACCGTGAGCGTCACCGCGAGGACGAAGCTCACCGCCAGTGACCGTGTCGTGATGGTCTCCGACAAGGACGGCACGGGCTCGGCCTCGTAGGCGCGCTCCGTCGACATGGCTTCATGGAGATCATGCATGGACTCCATTGCCGCGGGGGCTTTCTTCTCAGAAGAAGAGATTCAGGATGATCGAACTTCGATTGATTGTTTTTCGGCGACCTCTTTGTGTATGCATGCCTTGGTTTGTTTGTTCATCAAACCAAGGACGCACGTCGACGGAAGCAGAGTGATATGATGGCTGGGAACTATTTTCTAAGTATGGTGTGCTATATTTTCTCAACTCTAAGTATAGTTTGCTATTAGTGCCAACGGCCCAAAACAATAGTAAACTCATGCGGCTAAACAAGCAAATAATGTTCCATTCCCCAAAAATAGCATGCAAAAAAGGGAATATAGTTAGAACTGAATAGCATGCAACTCTTTTCTATCCGCAACCTTATTTTAAGCAATTCTAGGATAAAAAAACATCTTAGAAAAATGTGAAAAATCAAACATCTTGGAAGATTCTATTTAGGGTCACATGACTATACCTTGAAGATTCTATTTAGGATTTTAAGTTCTACATGAAAACGAAGATAACATGGAAAATTATGATGCATCAAAGTCCAATGTGAAAATAACATGAAAGCATCACATGTTTGATTGAACACGTGCAATATCATATCTATCACTGGTACGGTCTCATGGAAACTTCTATTTCGACATCAAAAGAAACATAAAAAAAACAATATGTCACAAATTCTACTCTACGGTTGGGCATAGCAGGAAAGCGAAGCTCAAGAAGGCGTCGTGCAGCGGGTCTATGCCAATTCAAATGAGTGGGTTGGGCCATGGAGGCCCAAGGTGTGTGGCAGCCGTTGTGCCGTGGTTGGTGGGGCGTATTATAAGCCTACCCATGTCTCTTGCATGCGGCATCGATGAATTGATAGAAAGAATTCCAACTTCTTGCTTATGTTCTTCTCCTACCCTAGATCTTCTTCTCCACGAAACCACGAGTCCCAAATCCGCGCCAAGAAAGTACATATTGGTATCAGAGCCAGGCTCGATCCTTCCACGCCTCGCAGACTCAAGATCATCTCCGTAACATCGACTAACTGGTTGTTGATCCGAGCGATCAAATGTAAATCTGAGATCAGCGTGGGGGATTCAGAGGAAGCGGGGATGGCTCTTTTTAAGGCTAGTGCTCAGACAAGGTGCGTGGTCGAGATCATGGGGTAGAGAAGGTTCTCAAGGAATTCAAGAAATTGCAAGAGATTCAGAAAAAATGGAGGGGATCGAGTCAATATCCGGGTATGCCTCGATGAGTTGGAAATGAAGTTCGTCCAACAATTTTCACAGCTGGATCAAGTGCAGGCCAAGGTGTACCTATTGGTAAGCTCTATCTCGGAGGTCCACAAGGTGAATGTCCACATCGCGCGCGTGCTGAAGGAATCACCCTCGACTCGAGATCCGGGGTTGGATAGGGTCACGGGGAGAGGATATCTCCGTGTCGTCGGCCGTCAGCAGCAGCTTCAGCTTCCACGGCAGCGATCTTCGATGGCCTGGGAATGCCTAGGATTGAATCTCCTCCGGAAACGGGGTTGATTCAACCACACTTGTGACCACCTGAGAAGCAAAAGGTACAACACTCGAGCACATCTTCTATATATGACGGTAGCAGTAGTAAGCGCACGCGGATGCCTAAGATGAAGTTCCCTAGATTTGAGGGTGAGAGAGTTCAGATGTGGCTCGATAATTGTGAGGCGTACTTTGTGGTGTACAACATTCCTGAAAATTTCAAAATCATGTCTGCATCGCTCCATTTGCACGGCAACATAACCCATTGGTATCGGTCGGTGAAGTTCACATAGGTATATACAAATTGGGAAACATTTGGGAGGCGGTTCGCGCAGAATTCCATAGAAACTGTATGAGAGATTATTTTGTGCTAAAACAAACAGGGACAATGTCATAGTATCGTGCTTTGTTCAACCAACTAGTTTATCAAGTGCGTCTCTACGAAGAAATCTGAGTGAAACCATGCTAGTAACCCAGTTCATTTTGGGCCTCAAGGAAGAAATCAAGGTAGCAGTGGAAATCCAACTACCAAGCAATGTTCATGTAGCAACAGAATATGCTCTCATGCAAGAAGCTATGCTCGAGGAAAAATGCCAATGCAGACAAATCAAACACATAAACCAATGGCAGAGAGGAATGGAACATATCGCCCAACAAGGTCACAAGACCCAGTTTGCTACACAGGAAGTGTGGACGTCCAGGAAACTGAATGAATTTTGTAGAGCACACGACTTGTGCTACAGCTACAAAGAAAAATAAACACCAGGTCATGTATGTGCAATAAGCTCGTAGCTCAAGCTAAAGCAGTATAAACTGAAGGGAGAGATTTAATTCTCATTTACGCTAATCTGGATGTAGTTTTCTTGGGAGTAAATGATGGAGGATGCAACTGCTTACTGATATGCCACAAATATAGGAGATCGTGTATAGCCTTTTTGATAAGTAAGAGTGTCGAATCTAACGAGGAGCTAAAGGTAGGATACATGTTCTCTCACATTCTATCAACCACTGATACAACTCTACACATACTAAATGTTTACTTTATCTAGGAAATAATACTAGAGCAATAATACATGTATGATGCAAGATAATAAATACAAGAAAGTAAATATTAGTGCTGCAACAATAAATATACTAAGTAACCATAAACTAACTGTATCATGAGTGTAGAAAAGTGGCGGTAATTGTGATGGATTTATCCATGATCAAATAGTCAAATACAAGATTGATATTCATCTTTTATGTGGGAGAGGCAAAGCTAACAAACTCTTACTATACGATGATTGCAATTACTTATGATTGGAACTCTAGAAAACATCTGTAACTAATAGAAGATACATTAAGGTAAAAATAACCAACCATAACACTCTAAACATAGGCATGATAGATATAATTCTAACAATGAAACTTAGCAACCATGTTGCAAGATGAAAAGTAACACAAACAAAAGATCATGAATAATAATGCACTTGAAGTTATATGTTTGTTTCGAACATAAAGAAAACATAGCAAATTGGTATTCCACTTGTCCTTAAAAGTGGAGCAAAACATAAATGTCAGAACACCTTCAAAATTCAAGTGGTGAGTAGAAACAAATAATTTGAGAACATGTAATAACATATCATGAATCAATCAATAATAATATTTGGGACTAATGCACATTAAACTCAGAATGACAATTATGCTCCCTTAAGTGTGCATAAAGTTAGAAGATGAAGACTCAACATAAAAGTACAAGAAAAGGCCCTTCGCAAAGGGAAGCAGGGATTAACTCATGTGTTAGAGATTTTTATTTTATTAAAGGAGAGGTATTGAAAAGAAGAAGAAAATTAGAGAGGTGTATGTTTATGTCAATGAATGGTAATGAAAAACTTATCATAACTCATGCCAAGCAAAGTTTTTAGACTTTTGGGAGCGGTTTCCATTGTTTATTTAGTTTGACACTTCCCCCCACCATGCTTTTCAGAAACCATGGCTAGCCGTATCCACGGGTATCCACCAACTTTCATCAATCCGTGGGGAAGTGCCTTTTTTGGTTATATTAATTGGCACCAGCTCTTTGCAAATTTAGATGAGCATAGATTCCATACTCATCAGATGAAAAAGGGAGAAGAACCTTTCTTGACATAAACCACAATAAACTTTACACTACTTCCTCATGAGCTAAAACAGGGACACAAAACAGGTATAATTTTAAAAGTTTTAAAGGTAGCACATGATAAATTTACTTTCGAGTGGCAGTTAAATACCACATATAGGTAGGTATGGTGGACACATTTGGCAAAATTTGGTTTTTTGGAGTTGGATGCATGAGTAGAGATAATACTCAGTACAGGTGGAGGCTAGCAAAAGACTGGGAGTGACAAATCAAGAGAGCAATAATGGCCATAATCATGCATAGGGACAAAAACATTATTAATCAAAGTATAAATGGTATTACAAGTCAAAAACTAAATGATCATGGAGACTAAAGGTGACTGGTTTGTATTAATAACATGGTGTAAGCATGCGCCAAGTCAACCAAAGAAAACATTCGAAGGAGAATACCACAATATTATGCTTCGGTGTGATAAAAACAACTCATGATTCTTTCAATGGAATATTAACCACTTTCAAATGTTTGATACAACTCATGCTACATCAATAACTACTAAGCATATAATTAAAATGATGTCCAACATGACATGATAAAGTCTAGCCACGGTCTAAACAAGCTTCTATTTGCACCGTTATAAGCATGCAATATTTTATTGCTTTCCAACACCATCATTTTATTTAAACAAAAACTCTCCAAATGCTATATCAATGAAACAAGAGAGTAAAACTACTCTACGAGAACTAACAGCTCTGAATAAGAGATGCATGAAAAACAAGAGTTAAAAAGAGGAGGAGTTGCAGCAGCTAGACAAAAACGAAGAATACGAGTATTCATATGAAAAAGCGGAGCGTGTCTCTCTCCCACAAAATAATTCTAGGTTCCAACTAAGTTTATTGCAGCAAGGGAAATATAAAAAAACGAAATAAAAGCAAACAGACGCTCCAAGTAAAGTGCAGATGATGTGACCGAATAAAAATATAGTTTCACTAGAAGTGACTTGATAAATTGCTGATGAAGAAGGGGATGCCTTGGGCATCCCCAAGCTTATACGCTTGATTCTTCTTTAAATTTGCTGGGATGAACCACGGGAGAATCCCCAAGATTAGGCTTTTCACTCTTCTTAATCACATTATATCACCCTCTTCTATTGACCCTTGAAAACTTTCTTCACACCAAACTCGAAGTAATTCTCATTAGAGGGTTAGTGCATAATCAAAAACTCACGTGTTCTGCCTGGAGACAAGCATTATTAATAATTTCTAAATATTAGCTACATCCACTTATGTTTTATGGAGCAAAGAAATCCACTCAACATAGTAAAAGAGAGAATGCAAAGTAAATAGGCAGAATCTGTCAAAACCAGAACAGTCTGTGAAGACGAATTTTTTCGAGGCATTTACCTTGCTCAAATCGAAAAACTTAAATCTAGAAAAAGTATCGGAAATAGCTAAGGATTAAGCATAAAAAAATTCAGGTCATTTCGATCTTTTTGGAATTTTATACAAATTTAAAAATGGACAGCAAAAATCTGTTTCTACGTAGAAATCCAAATCTAGCACCAACTTTTCACTAGAGACTTTACTTGGCACAAAAAATACGAGAAAGTAAAGATACAAAGGAGTTTCTACAGAAGTAGTCAACTCCTTGAGTCAAAGAAAACAGAAGAAAACATTGCAAAAATAAAAACATGGGTTATCTCTCAAGAAGTGTTTTTCTTTAACGCCTTTCAGCTAGGCCCGGTAATATTCCCAAAGTGCTGCTATTAAACCAAATCAAATTTTGTTTTTGAATTAGAGAAAAGTTTCAAGTGAAAAACTTATAAATGGAACATAAGACCCAAAAAGAATCAAATGAAAATGCAAAGAGGTCACTCTTACAACAAAAGTCAGAATCTGTCTAGAAAACAGCAGCTAGAAACGTATTTTGTAGGTGTACTTAAACATGTCATAAATTTTTGCCAATTTTTGTTCATGAAGAGGGTTATATGATAAATAAACAGTTAAATTTTCGTGGCTTTTTGAGTTTTCGGTAAAATATGAAAAATCATACAGTGAGCAGCAAATGCTAAAAACAGAAAGAAAAAAAACCTTAAATATGCATCAACTAAAACTAGATGCGTAAAACTTGGTACTTTTTTTAGAAACTAATATAACAGAGGATAAAAAAGAACTAAACTTCATAATAAAAGCAAAGGAACCCAAAAATAAATGAAAGCAAATTAAAATACATGTTAAGACAATACATATCATGTGAAAAGGGTAATATAGATCATGAACGAGACAACCTCATTTTTGTTGATGGATAGGGGGATGAATCGGGCATCCCTAAGCTTAGATGATTGTATGTTCTTGAATATGTTCTTGGGATGCACCTAAACATCCCCAAGCTTGAGCTCTTGCATCTTTTTGTTCATCTATATCCACATAAAACTTCACAAAATTCATTAATAGGGTTAGTACTCATTAAGTAAAATCCACTCATGTTCAAGTATTGGCAAGTTTCATGACATGTATTCAATAGACAATTTCTTATAAAATTTTCGTTGTCACTTATAAAATTTCCGTATATACCAAGGTATATAAAATTTCCGTTGTCCGTCGAAAAACTTAGAAAACTAAGAACACTAAGTACAATATTGAATAGACAAAAAAAATCTGTGAAAACTGAACATTCTATAAAGATGGCACTCAATGAGATAGTTACTTAGCTCAAATAAAAAACTCGAACTAATGAAAGACAGATCATAATCTCGGGTTTATGTACAAAAAAATTCAGATCAAAAAACTATTCTGAGATTTATCACGGTTTTTTACGGTGAAGCACGGGAAATCTGCCAAAAACAAATAAGTCAGTGAAAATCGATTTTTTCGAAATAGCTACATAACTAAAATTAGAAAAGAAAAAACTAATGAAAGTTAGGTACTACGCTCAGGTTTATGCAAAAAAAATGCAAATCCAAATAATGTTATGGTGATTTTAAACAGGTTATACGGTGAAGCACAACAAATCTGTTTCTGCGCAGTAAACCAAACTTGCACTTTCAAATAACTAGAGACTAATATTAGCACTTTATTTGTTATGTACAGAGGTATATACACAATATTTATAATATATATAAGTTTTTAGCTGAGAAGCTTCCATGGAAAATTTTGCTTTGATTTCATAGGCATGAACACAAGTGTTTAAGGTCGACCCCCACTTAACCATTACACCTTTCTCCAATCACTCTCTTTTTGAAAACTATTTTAGATAACAAGTACAACTATTTTTTTTATAATTCGCATTCCCTATCCAAACTAAGATAGAAAACAACTTACAAATGAAAGTAAAAACTAGTTTGAGACAAAGCAAACAAGTACACACAAGAATATTCACCCACGCTATTGCTCCCTGGCAACGGCGACAGAAAAGGTCTTGATATCCCACAAGTATAGGGGATCGTGTGTAGCCTTTTCGATAAGTAGAGTGTTGAAACCAACAAGGAGTTAAAGGTAGGATAAATGTTCTCTCAAGTTCTATCAACCATTGATACAACTCTACGCACACTAAACTTTTACTTTCTCTAGGAAATAATACTAGAGCAATAATACAGGAATGAGAGATAGCTTTGCAGGATAATAAATACAAGAAAGTAAATGTTAGTGCTGCAGCAATAAAATATACTAAGTAACCATAAACTAACAGTACCATGATTGTGAAAAAGTGGTGGTAATTGTGATGGATTTATCCATGATCAAATACTCAAATACAAGATTGATATTACTCTTTTATGTGGGAGAGGCAAAGCTAACAAGCTCTATGACGTGGGGATGACTTCAGGATATGTCGGATGGGCCTACCCGGTCTAAAGCCCGCCACTGAAGCCAAGTATGAAGCACTACCCCGTGGCTCTAGAAGGCCCAGCAGTGGCCCACTCGCAAGGCTTGCGGGACAAGATGGAAGACTCCCACCGACTAGGGCTAGGGTTTGTAACCCCTCCGGGTATGGCTTGAGACCCAGCTACCTATTTAAAGGGCTGGGAGAGCCACCGAGGGGACATCAAATCTTAGTTTTCCACCACCATAGCCATAGCTCGAGATCCAATCTCTCAGCTTGCGCACCCACCATTGTAACCAATCTTCATAATACAGAGACAGACAAGCAGGAGTAAGGGTATTACCCCTACGAGGGCCCCGAACCTGGGTAAATTGTGCCCCATGTTAGCCGACGTATCCGCCAGCGCCTGTTTCGTTCTCCTACTCGAAACTCTATTGGATCATCCGAGGGATTTGTCGACATGCCTCATCGACAATTGGTGTTGTCTGTGGGAAAGGCAAGCGCTGGATCCACGGCATCATCAACTTCATCCTCACCGAGCTTCAACTAAAGCCCAGGATCTTCGGCTCCTTCAGAGCCAATCTGCTTTGGGTCTTTCAGTTACACGCCCCACTCGTCAGGATCTCGCCCGACATTCAGCAGACTTCAGGAGAGCTTCAACATGACGTTCGGCAATCTCCAATTCCGCGCCAGCAAGGAGGGAATCCTACGCTTCCCCGACCAATCCACGCTCAATGGATCAGACACCGAGTCCATCTCGAGCCCGGCGACCCCAGAATTGCAACTCAACGACATCAGTCGTGACTCGGAATCCAGCGACGGTTTCGTCCGGTGCAAAACACGCGATTTCCACACTATCGCGACTGAAGAGCCCTCCAAACTCGGCGAGGACTGCTGGCCCACGCCAAAGACTAACGAGCCATATCTGGCCCATGTCTACATGGCGGATCCAGTCGAAGAACCGGACAAAATAGAGGCCAGCCTCTCGGCGCGGCAGCAGATCAAGGTTTCTCGAACCGCCTGAAATTATTTTGTTTTATTGTTTATCTACTCGAGGAAGAGTAGGAACTAAGCTTGGGGATGCTTGATACGTCATAAACGTATCCCTAATTTCTGATGTTCCATGTTGTTTCCCACATGTTTTCCTTACACTTTATGTCATTTTTACACGTTTTCCGGGACTAACCTATTAACAAGATGCCACAGAGCCAGTTCCCTGTTTTCTGCTGTTTTTAGTTTCAGAAAAATTGTTCTGGAAATATTCTCAGAATTGGAAAATTTGAAAGCCAGAAGTCCTAAAAGTCCCGGAAGCTTCCAGAAGTCCCGAAGAGCCCCGGAGGGGGGCCATGGGGTGCCGCGGGTCCCCCTGGCCACGCCACCTATGGGTGTGGGCCCCTCGAGAGCCCACCGACATTGCCCTTTCGCCTATATATTCCCCTCGAGTCATAAACCGTAGGAGAATCGACCTTTTCCACAAAATACATTCGTAGCTCCGCCGCCGCCACCGACAAGTTTCGGGGGACAGATCTCTGTTCTAGCACTCTACCGGGACGGCGAAGTGCCCCCATAATTCATCTCCATCGACTCCACCGCCATCTCCATCGCCGTTGCTGTCTCCTATGATGAGGAGGGAGTAGTTCTTCCCCGGGGCTGAGGGCTCTACCGGTAGCTATGTGGTTCATCTCTCTCCCATGGTGTGATCTTTATGTGATCATGAGCTTTGTAATCTACTTGAATATGTAGATTGATCTTCATCTATTATGCTACTCAAGTGGTTTTGTTATCTCCGTAAACACTTTGATCATAGGGTAAAGGTGAGAGTGTGTGCTCCGTGTGGTTTAGCATGATATTTATATTTTGTGTTGGAAGGTGAACCTATGAAATTGTAGTGTTTGTTTAGTACTGATTTATGGCGCTCATAGTGACATTGGGGTGCCCTAGAGAGGGAATATAGACTTGAGGAGTGATGTTAAAGCCCTACGCAATGATTAGTGTTCGTTATTCGACCGGAGAGTGGTTCGGAGTATCATAGTGAAGAAATGATATTTATGCATTCAATTATGTTTTCATTGTTGAGAGTGTCCTCTAGTGAAAGTAGGAGCCCTAGGCCTTATTTCCAAGCATTGAAACACCATTTTCCGCCTGTTCTGCTACATGTTTGCTTGCTGCCAGTTTTATTTCAGATTGTTATTATCACTTATAATCATCCATACTACTTGTATTTTACTCTCTCTTCGCCGAACTAGTGCACATATATACCTGACAAATATATTAGGTGTGTTGGGGACACAAGAGACTTCTTGTATCTTAATTGCAGGGTTGCTTGAGAGGGATATCTTTGATCTATACCTCCGTGAGTTCGATAAACCTTGGGTAATCCACTTAAGGGAAATTTGATGTTGTTCTACAAACCTCTGCACTTGGAGGCTCAACACTGTCTACAAGAATAGAAGCGTGCGTAGACATCAAGATCTTTTCTGGTGCCGTTGCCGGGGAGGTAAGGTAAAAGGTTCTCACATCCTCGGGTGTGAGTGCCCGAAGTTATTTCCTTTAGATTCTGCAATTATATCTTTTTTTTTCTTTTTTTCACTAGTTAGGCTTAATGGAAAATAACAAAAATATGGGAGAGCTTTATAATCTTTATCTTGAGTTAGGACATGAAGTGTTTGAAGAGAAAATTAAAAAACCTATGGAACTTTATTTGCAGGCTAATAGCAATGTTATTAGTATGAATTCTTTGAACACTATTATTTCTAATGCTATGGAAAAGTCTAAGCTTGGGGATGCTAATTTTGATGAATATGATATTTTTAGTACCCCGTGTTTTAAGGAGGAAATTTTCTTTGATGATACTTTGCCTCCAATATATGATGATTATAATGATAGTGGTATTCTAGTTCCACCTGTTTACAATAATAAATATGATATTTTCAGTCCACCTACTATTGAGGAGAAAATTAATTATGATTGCAAAATGCCTCCTATATTTAATGATTATGGTGATGAGAATAATAATGATAACTATTTTTTTGAATTTTCTCCCACTACTATTAATAAGAATGACTATGCTTATGTGGAGAGTATTAATTCTTTTATGGATGTGGATCATGATAAGAATGTTTCTTGTGATAGTTATATTGTTAATTTCATCCATGATGCTACTGAAAGTTATTATGAGAGAGGGAAACATAGTTTCATGCATCTCAACAATATCAAGTTTCCCTTCTTTATGTTGAAATTTTTGAAGTTGCAATTATTTTGCTTTCCTATGCTTGTTGCTTTGTGTTTTCATGATTTGTTTTTCTCAAGATTATTTTTCATAGGAAGTGGGTTAGACCTAAATGTGTTTTATATTTGCTTATTTATGCTCTCTTATTGTACTTCAACTCTTATTATGTGAGCATCTTTTAAAAATCATTGTGCCTAGCTGAAAGGCGTTAAAGAAAAGCGCTACCGGGAGACAACCCGTTTTATTTCTCTTATCATTCAGTTTTCCTTTGTTTTCTTTTGTATGCTTTGCACCTGTGTGATGTTTATTTCCTTAGAAACCCCTCTGTATCTTTTCTTTTGTGTTTTTGTTGAGCCAAGTAAAGCCTCTAGTGAAAAGTTGAGTCTATATTTCGGATTTCTGCACAGGAAACAGATTTCTGCTGTCCACTGTTAATTACGTATAAAATCACAGAAAATTCAAAATGACCTGAGCTTTTTTGTGATTAATCCTAGGATATATACGCAAATGTTCTTAGTTTACCACTTTTTTATTTGAGAAACATAAGAATTTCGGAAAAATCGATCTCTGCCTGTTGTTCTATTTTGACAGATTTCTGCCAATAATTGCATTTGCATCTTAATCTCTTTATTTTTGTGTTCTTTTGAGAAAAAGAGTTTTAAAACAAGTTGTGACAGTATCTAACGTGTTTTTGAGTGCTATTATTGTGTTGAAACTGAACCATGTGAATTTATTATTTTGATTGCACTAACGTTGCTGATGAAGATTGTGAGAAGTTTGGTGTGAAGGAAGTTTTCAAGGGTCAAAAGAAGAGGATGATATGATGTGATCAAGAAGATTGAAAAGCCTAAGCTTGGGGATGCCCCGGTGGTACATCCCAAAAAATTCCAAGAAGACTCAAGCGTCTAAGTTTGGGGATGCCCAAGGCATCCACTTCTTCATCAACAATTTATCAGGTCACTTCTAGTGAAACTATATTTTTATTCAGTCACATCTTATGTGCTTTACTTGGAGCGTATTTTATTTTTTGTTTTCAGTTTGTTTGGTTTTATTTCCTGTAATAAATAGTTGGATCCTATCATATTTGTGTGGGATAGAGACAAGCTCCATTTTCATTGCTTAGAACTCTCTAGTTTTCATTCTTATTGTTCTTTGAGTGTTCACTTTTTGCTAGTACTGCGTTTAGCCTTTGTTTTCATGCATATCTTATTTAGAGATGTTAGTTTTAGTGGTGTTATGTGAGTACTCTCATGTTTTATTTTTGTATCATGTAGAGTATTTTTGTTAAAACATATTTTGTATGGTGCTTGTTGGGAAAAGAAAATTGTTGCTTGATGTAGAATTTATAACAATGCAAGTAGAAGCTTGTATAGACTGTGGCTAGAACTTTTTCATGCCATTCCAAATGTTATTTTTGTTTTAAAGCCTTGTGGATATTGAGTAGTATGATTAGCCTCAAATAGCTGAGAGTGCTTAATATTTATTGAAAGATTCATGAGTTGTTCTTGTTATAGTAAAGCATCAATATATGGTATTCTCTTTCGAATGATTTATTTGGTTGACTTGGCGTATGCTCACACCATGTTTATGACTACAAAACAGTCATGAATAGCCTCCATGACCACTTAGTATTTGAACTTGTGATACTGCTTATGTTTTAATTAATGTTTCTTATGTCGCTATGCATGACTATGGCTCTTATGCTCTCTTGATTTGTCGCTCCCAATATTTTGCTAGCCTCCACCTGTACTGAGTATGAGATCTACTCGTGCATCCAAACTCCCTTAAAACCAAAGTTTTTCCCAGTGTGTACACCGTACCTACCTATATGTGGTATTTAACTGCCATTCCAAAGTAAATTGCTCATGTGTTACCTTTAAAACCTTCAAAATTATTCCTGCTTTGTGTTCTTGTTTTTGCCATTCTGAGTTCTATGTGCATTTGTCCCATAAACATCAATACTTACTTCATAATGTGATATCATTTGTTCTTAAATTATTTGTTCTAGTCTTCCTCTTGAACTTTGAAAGTGTCCTGGCATTTATGTTTTGTCCCACTCTTAAGGACTAGCGAAATACTACTTTGCCATGCTTTCTCTATACCTGAAACAAACGTTTATCTTTCTTTCAATTATTATCCATGATCCTTTATTTAAGATACTCTTCATGATGCAAAGTGATTGCTATGATTTATTATTAAAGTTCTATTTATCATGTTTGGGTTTGAAATTCTATGATCTCAGCGTACATATGCTTTTACATTATAGTGATCAAGTTTATAATAGTAGCATGTCACCTCAGAAATCATTTTGTTTTATTGTTTACCTACTCGAGGACAAGTAGGAACTAAGCTTGGGGATGCTTGATACGTCACAAACGTATCCCTAATTTCTGATGTTCCATGTTGTTTTCATGTTGTTTCCCACATGTTTTCCTTACGCTTTGTGTCATTTTTACACGTTTTCCGGGACTAACCTATTAACAAGATGCCACAGAGCCAGTTCCCTGTATTCTGCTGTTTTTAGTTTCATAAAAGTTGTTCTGGAAATATTCTCGGAATTGGAAAATTCAAAAGCCAGAAGTCCTATAAGTCTCGGAAGCTTCCAGAAGTCCCGAAGAGCCCCGGAGGGGGGCCACAGGGTGGCCACACCATGGGGTGGCACGGGTCCCTCCCCCCCCCCTCGACCGCGCCACCTATGGATGTGGGCCCCTCGGGCGCCCACCGACGTTCCCTTTCGCCTATATCCCCCCCCCAAGGCATAAACCCTATGAGAATCGACCTTTTCCACAAAATACATCCGTAGCTCCGCCACCGCCACCGACAAGTTTCGGGGGACAGATCTCTGTTATGGCACCCTGCAGGGATGGGGAAGTGCCCCCGGAAGCCATCTCCATCGACTCCACTGTCATCTCCATCGCCGTTGTTGTCTCCTATTATGAGGAGGGAATAGTTCTTCCCCGGGGCTGAGGGCTCTACTGGTAGCTATGTGGTTCATCTCTCTCCCATGGTGTGATCTTTGTGTGATCATGAGCTTTGTAATCTAGTTGAATATGTAGACTGATCTTCATCTATTATGCTACTCAGTGGTTTTGTTATCTCCATAAACACTTTGATCACAGGGTAAAGGTGACAGTGTGTGCTCCATGTGGTTTAGCATGATATTTATATCTTGTGTTGGAAGGTGAACCTATGAAATTGTGGCGTTTGTTTAGTACTTATTTTATGGCGCTCGTAATGACATTGGGGTGCCCTAGAGAGGGAATATAGACTTGAGGAGTGTTGTTAAAGCCCTACGCAATGATTAGTGTTCGTCATTCGACCGGAGAGTGGTTCGGAGTAGCATAGTGAAGAAATGATATTTATGCATTCAATTATGTTTTCATTGTTGAGAGTGTCCTCTAGTGAAAGTAGGAGGCCTAGGACTTATTTCCAATCATTGAAACGCCGTTTTCCGCCTGTTCTGCTACATGTTTGCTTGCTGCCATTTTTATTTCAGATTGTTATTATCACTTATAATCATCCATACTACTTGTATTTTACTCTCTCTCTTCGCCGAACTAGTGCACCTATATACCTGACAAGTATATTAGGTGTGTTGGGGACACAAGAGACTTCTTGTATCTTAATTGCAGGGTTGCTTGAGAGGGATATCTTTGACCTCTAACTCCCTGAGTTCGATAAACCTTGGGTAATCCACTTAAGGGAAATTTGCTGCTGTTCTACAAACCTCTGCACTTGGAGGTCCAACACTGTCTACAAGAATAGAAGTGTGCGTAGACATCAAGCAACATCGCCAAGTACAAAAGGTGTTAGGCACGGCCGGAGCAGCAATCGTCGCCCAGATCCGCAAAAATGCAGCGACCCCCGAAGCTGATAAAACACCTCGAGTGGACAGAACGCCTCGCAGACGTGGGAGTACGTCATCGAGAAGAGGAGACAAGGAATCACCTCTCCGCCCCAGGGGAAAAGAGTTAAGGCGTCGCGGTGACAGCCCACGCAGCGACGATGATAGCCCGCGACACCGTGACAATAGCCCACGACACCACGAAAGCCGCTCGCGACATCGCAGCCTGGAACCGCAGCAAGAAGATAATCGCAACCGGGCCCAGTATGATGCGCGAGGGGACATCGTGCAGAACAAGGTCGACCGAGCTCGCGCACGCTAGAACTGCGGCCGCTCACTATCTACCTCCTCCGACAGGGATGCTTGCGGCGCGATGTGCTTCAGTAGCAGCATCTGCGAGGCACCAATGCACAAAAGATTCAAGCTCAATTCGGAAGCCCCAAAATACGATGGCTCTTAGGAATCCAAGACCTGGCTCTCAGACTACCTGAGTACAGTAAAGTGCCAGCATGGAAACAAAGTAACGGCCATGCAGTACTTAAACCTACACCTTGTCGGGGCGGCCCGAAGTTGGATCGAAGGAAGACCGCGCGCATGTTACAGATCATGGGACGATCTCACCCCCGACTTCGAGAAAAATTTCCAGGCAATATACAAGCGACCGGCGTCTGTCGAGGAACTGAGATCCTGCAGGCAGAAGAGCGGCGAATCAACGTGCGAGTATATCCAGAGATGGACTACGCTCAAAAACACGGCGGGCAATGATGGTGCAGATCTTGCACTCGTTGGGAAACCCCAAGAGGAAGATTTGATGAGCACAGCAGTAGTTTTCCCTCAGAAAGAAACCAAGGTTTAATCGACCAGAAGGATTAAGGAGTAACTTAAGAAGGTTAAGTAGCTGAGATGGCAGGGCGCACTACCGGTTCAGAAGCAACGTGGAACCTAGACAACACAATCAAATCACTTTGCCCCAACGAAGGAGTGAGGTTGTCAATCTCACCGGTTTTGCTGAACACAAAGAGGTTAAACGTATGGTGTGGAAAACAGTAGGAAAGCAGTATGAGAGCAGTATGAAAGCAATAGGTGTTTATCAGTATGAGGAAAAAGGATCGGGGTCCACAGTTCACTAGTAGTGTCTCTCCGTGAAAGATAAATAACACATGTGGTGAACAAATTACAGTTGGGTAATTGACAGAAATGAAGGCTGCACCGTAGTGCATATACAATGCATAAAGATTACTATGTGATTCATGCGGGCATTACAACAAGATACATAGACCGTTATCCAACTGCATCAATGACTAATAATCCACCCTCCGAATATCATCTGAACAAACGTTGGGTATTAAGTTGCAAGCAACATATAATTGCAGTAAGCAAAGTGTGTAATGTAAACAATAACATCATCCTTAGACAAAGCATTGTTGTTTTCTCCCTAATGGCAACAACACATCCTCCATCCGTCACGTTTCTATCACTCGAGCACAGATGCAAAGGAGGCATGAACCCACTATCGAGCATAAATACTCCCTCTTGAAGTTACTAGCATCTACTTGGCCAGAGCATCAACTAGCAACGGAGAGCATGCAAGATCATAAATAACATAAGCATGAAGATAACATGATAGATTGATAATCAGAAGACATAGCATTCAACATTCATCAGATCCCAGCAAACACAACATGTAGCATTACATAAAGATGATCTTGATCATGTTAGACAGCTCACAAGATCTAAACATGAGGTACAAAGTGGAGAGAAAAAACCATCTAGCTACTGCTATGGGCCCGTAGTCCAGGGATGAACTACTCACGCATCACTTCGGAGGAGGGCATGGTGGTGTGGACCCCTCCGGTTATGAATTCCCTCCCGGCACGGTGCCGGGGAGAGCTCCAGAACCGTCCAAATCTCGGAATGACGATGACGGCGGACTCGGGTGTTTTTCAGGGAAAAGTGGGATATCTTTAGGGTTTACGCCTCGGGGGGATAAATAGGCGAAAGGGTAGAGGCGGTGGAGGTCTGGGGGCCCCACACGACCCCCTGGCGCGGCCAAGGGGGGATCGCGCCACCCTATGGTGTGGGCCCCCTGAGGGACCCCTCCCGGTCTCTTCGGGACTCCGTGGAAGCCCCGGGATTTCTAAGACTTCCGGGCTGCGAATTTTCCAATTCCGAGAATATTTCCAGAACAACTTTTCTGAAACTAAAAACAGCAGAAAATAGGGAACTTTCTCTATGTCATCTTGTCAATAGGTTAGTCCGGGAAATCGATAAAAAGGACATAAAGTGTATAGCAAACATGTGAGGAATGACATGAAAACAATCATGGAACATCATAAATTAGGGATACGTTTATGACGTATCAACATCCCCAAGCTTAGTTCCTACTCGTCCTCGAGTAGGTAAACGATAAAAACAAATAATTTTAGAGGTGACATGCTACTAACATAATCTTGATCATCAAAGTAATGTAAAAGCACATGTAAACTGAGATCATAGAAATTAAACATAAGCATGATAAATAGAACTTTAATAATAAAGCATAGCAATCATCTTGCATCATGAGAAGTAACACAAATAAAAGATCATGAATAAGAATGCAAAGAAAGATATATGTTTGCTTCGAGTATAGAAAAAGCATGGCAAAGTGGTATTTCGCTAGTCCTTAAGAGTGGGACAAAACATAAATGCCAGGACACCTTTAAAGTTCATGAGGAAGACTAGAACAAATAATTAGAGAACTAGCAATAACACATCATGAATAAATTAATAATGTTTCTCGGACGAATGCACATAAAACTCATAATGGCAAAAATTCTCTCTCAACTGTGCATAAAGTTAGAAGATGGAGACTCGACATAAAAATAAAAGAAAGGCCCATCGCAGAGGGAAGCATGGATCACTCATGTGCTAGAGCTTTTTATTTTATTAAATAGAGGTACTAAAAGTTTGACACCCCTCCCATCCATCTTACACAAACCATGGCTAACCGAATCCTCGGGTGCCTGCCAACAATCACATACCATAGAGGAGTGTTTATATTTTGGGAGATGTATGCTAATGTCAACGAATAGTAAACAGAAACTACAGTACGTCACAAGCCGACTAGATTTCACAAGAGCGGCTCCCATATGAAGGACGCGACTGGTGTAGAAGGTCATATCTCTTTCTCTTTTGTTTACACAATTATGCTTTGACTGATAAATCAGGGACAAAAATAGTGAAGAGATTTTGTGTGTATTAATTTGGGGCTGGGCACCCCGCTGCCAGCTCTTCTATCGATTGGATAAGCGGATGAAGCCACTAGTCCAGGGTGTGAAATCCAATCAACAAGTGAGATAAAGATTCTCTATTTACGTCGTCATGAGCCAAAATAGGAACACAAAGCAGGACTAATTTTGAAGGTTTTAAAGGTAACACATGAGAAATTTACTAGGAGTGGCAGTTAAATACCACATGTAGGTAGGTATTGTGGACACAATGGGAAAACTTTGGTTGTAGGTAGATGGGTGCACGAGTAGAATTCCATACTCAGTAGAGGTGGAGGCTAGCAAAAGACTGGGAGCGACAAATCAAGAGATCATAAGATCCATAATAATGCATAGCGACATAAACATCATTAATCATAGAATAGGTGGTGCCACAAGTTCAAAAACTAAATGATCATGGAGGCTATAAGTGACTGGTTCATAGTCATAAACATGGTGCGAGCATGCGCCAAGTCAACCAAATAAAACATTCAAAGGAGAATACCACAAATTTATGCTTCAATATGACAAGAACAACTCATGATTCTTTCAATGGCACATTAAACACTCTCAGATATTTGAGGCAAATCATGCTAATCAATAACCACAAAGCTTCACAAGCTTCTACTTGCACTATTAAAAATTCTACTTCAAACAACAGTTTCTTTTCCCAACAAGCACCATACAGAATATGTTTTAACAAAAATTCTCTACATGCTAGAGCAAGAAAACATGAGAGTACTCACATAACACTACTAAAACTAACAGCTCGGAGTAAGAGATGCAATGAAAACAAGAGCTGAATAAGAATTTTCGCAGTAACTAGAAGAAAAACTAAGAATACTGGCATAGCAAGTATTCAAATGAAAAAGCGGAGTGTTTCTCTCTCCCAAACAAGGATGCTAGGTCCAATGATATTATTGCAGCAAGGAATAAAAATAAAACAAAAGAAAACAAAACAAAACAAAAGGAAAACAAACAGACGCTCCAAGAAAACTTCATATGATGTGACCGAATAAAAATATAGCCTCACGAGGAGTGACCTGATAGATAGTTGATGAAGAAGGGGATGCCCAATATGCTTGGATGAACCACGGGGGAATCCCCAAGCTTTGACCTTGCACTCTTCTTGATCACATATATCATCTGTTCTATTGACACTTCAAAACATCCTTCACACCATACTCAAACAGTAATTCGCATTAGAGGGTTAGTGCAACAAATAAAAATCCATGGGTTCTGTATGGCACAAGTGATATTGGTACTTTTAAACATTATCTACAGCCACTTATGTTTCGTGAAGCAAAGAAATCCACTTGACATCGCAAAAGAGCCAATGCAAGAAAAATGATCGAATTTGTCAAAACCAGAACAGCCTATAAAGACGAATTTTTTTGAGGCACTTACGTTGCTCAAATCAAAAAAACCGAAAGAACAAAAAAGTTTCAGAATTAGCACAAACAATTTCAGGTCATTCTAATCTTCCTGGATTTATCACAAATTTTTACGATGGACAGCAGAAATCTGTTTTCTGCGTAGAAATCCGAAAACCAACTCCAACTCTCATCAGAAACTTTACTTGGCACTACTTAAACATGAAAAGAAAGATACAAAGGAGTTACTACAGAAGTATACAACCCCTTGACTCAAAGAAAACAGAGAAAAACAAAGCAAAAATAAAACCATGTGTTATCTCCCAAGAAGTGCTTTTTTTTAACGCCTTTTAGCTAGGCCCAGAAAAATGGATTCACGTGTTTTCAAATGAAGAAGATGCTCACATAAGAAATATGAGTTAAGAAAAAGAGAGCATCAAGAAGCAAGTATAAAAAAAATTAAGTCTAACCCACTTCCTATGCATTGAAATCTTTTAAAGAAATAAATTAAAGAAGCTCAAACAAGAAATCATGGGAAGGTAGAACATGAGCAACTTCAAAACTTTCAACAAAAATAGAGGTGTTTTAGTAACCTGAAAAATCCTACAACCATATTTTCCTCTCTCATAATAATTTTTAGTATAATCATGAACAAACTCAACAACATAATTATCACATAAAGCATGTTTGTCATGGCCTAAAAGCACACAATTCATATCAGGCTCAAAAATAGTGGGATCAAAATTAAAAATCAGCTTCTCTTTTTTCCCACTTTTAGCAATAGCAAAAGAAGATGATTGGTCACTCTTAAAAGGTACAGGACACATTATAGCAATCCTATTTTAAGTAGCATTATAATTTCTAACAACAAGTAACATAGGACCATCATCTAGAGCATTATCATATAAATTTTCTAAGCAAACTTCCTCATTATCATGCATATCAATAGTTGGAATAAATAGAGGATTATCGTAGCATTTATTAAAGTATCATGGATTATCATAAATAACAGTAGCAATATCATTCTCACAAGTTTCATTCATACTAGTATTAAGGTCACAAGTATAGCAAGTATCAACTTCATCAAAAAGGGATATTTCAAAAGAATCAATAGGATCATCACAATTATGAGTTAAAGAGTTACTCTCATTTGGAGGTAGACATGGGTTCCATTCTTCCTCGTATTGATCATCACTCTCCTCCTCATTTTCAGCCAATGAGCTACCAGATTCAGCAATTTCTTCTTCAATAGGCTCCTGCAAGGCATCAGTTACTTCCTTTGCTGAAGAGCATCTATTAAGATATTCCATTATGTAGTAATTACAATCCTTGTAATTATCAAAGCAATATTCAAGTATAGAAAAAATCTCGTATTTATAAGGTGCATCATCAATACTTTCAAGTTAATGGCCAATTTAGAATGCACCCTTCGAAGCAATAAATTCTTCAATTTGTTCCACATCATAAAACTCATAATTTCCCTTAACATAAGAAGATATGGAAACACTATCATTATACTCACATTTAAAACGGAGGTGTTTATACCTCCTACAGCAACGGTATTTATCAAAGCAATAAGTAACATTATAAGTAGAGCACAAGTTTCTAGCATAATCATGCAATTTATTAATTTGTTCCCATAAGTGTATCCCTTTTTCTGATAAGCGATGTTCATTATAATATTTTTGTTGTTCATCCGTGAACCCACCTTGCCTATGAGATCTAGTTTCAAGGACATCAAACATTTATAGCAAGCATTATAAAGCAAAAAATAACAACTAGAATAAGAACTAATTTTTTTGTGTTTTTGATAAAGAGAAGCAAGCAAGACAAAATAAAATAAACTAAGAAAAACAAAAACAAAGTAAAGAGATTGGAAGTGAGACCCCCCCGGCAGAAATTCTCTTCCTCCCCGGCAACAGCACCAGAAAAATAGCTTGATGGTGCAGATCTTGCACTCGTTGGGAAACCCTAAGAGGAAGGTATGATGAGCACAACACCATTTTTTCCTCAGAAAGAAACCAAGGTTTAATCGACCAGTAGGAGGAAGGAGTAACTTAAGAAGGTTGAAGCAGCTGAGATGGCAGGGCGCACTACCGGTCCATAAGCAACATGGAACCTACACAACACAAGCAAATCACTTTGCCCCCAACGAAGCAGTGAGGTTGTCAATCTCACCGGTTTTGCTGAACACAAAGAGGTTAAACGTATGGTGTGGAAAACAGCACGAAAGCAGTATGAAAGCAGTATGAGAGCAGTATGAAAGCAGTAGGTGTTTATTAGTATGAGGAAAAAGGACCGAGGTCCACAGTTCACTAGTGGTGTCTCTCCGTGAAAGATAAATAACATGTGTGGTGAACAAATTACAGCTGCGCAATTGACATAAATGAAGGCTGCACCGTAGTGCATATGCAAGACATAAAAATTACTGTGTGATTCATGCGGGCATTACAACAAGATACATAGACCATTATCCAACTGCATCTATGACTAATAATCCACCCTCCGAATATCATCCGAACAAACATTGGGTATTAAGTTGCAAGCAACAGATAATTGCAGTAAGAAAAGTGTGCAATGTAAACAATAAATCATCCTTAGACAAAGCATTGTTGTTTTCTCCCTAATGGCAGCAGCACATCCTCCATCCGTCACGTTTCTGTCACTCGAGCACAGATGCAAAGGAGGCATGAACCCACTATCGAGCATAAATACTCCCTCTTGGAGTTACTAGCATCAACTTGGCCAGAGCATCTACTAACAACGGAGATCATGCAAGATCGTAAATAACATAAGAATGAAGATAACACGATAGATTGATAATCAGAAGACATAGCATTCAACATTCATCATATCCCAGCAAACACAACATGTAGCATCACATAAAGATGTTCTTGATCATGTTAGGCAGCTCACAAGACCTAAACATGAGGTAAAAAGTGGAGAGAAAAAACCATCTAGCTACTGCTATGGACCCGTAGTCCAGGAATGAACTACTCACGCATCACTTCGGAGGAGGGCATGGTGGTGTAGACCCCTCCGGTGATGAATTTCCATCCCGGCAGAGTGCCGGGGAGAGCTCCAGAATCCTCCCGATCTCGGGATGACGATGACGGCGGTCTCGGGTGTTTTTTTTTTGGGAAAAGTGGGATATCTTTAGGGTTTACGCCTCGGGAGGAATAAATAGGCGAAAGGGCAGAGGCGGTTGAGGTCTGGGGGCCCACACCTCCCCCTGGCGGGGCCAAGGAGGGACCACGCCACCCTATGGTGTGGGCCCCCTGAGGGCCCCCTCCGGGTCTCTTTGGGACTCCGTGGAACCTCCGGGATTTCTAAGACTTTCGGTCTTCCAATTTTCCAATTCCGAGAAAGAAAAAAAATCTGAAACTAAAAACAGCAGAAAACAGGGAATTGGCTCTATGGCATCTTGTCAATAGGTTAGTCCGGAAAATCAATAAAAAGGCATAAAGTGCATAGCAAACATGTGGGGAATGACATGAAAACAATCATGGAACATCATAAATTAGGGATACATTTTTGACGCATGAGGCAATATATCAGAAGAGATAGCAGTCGAAGCTTTCACCAAGGGTGCGCGGCCTTGATGCTTGCGTTGGGAACCCCAAGAGGAGGGTGTGATGAGCACAACGGTAGGAATTTTCCCCTTAGTTAAGAACCAGGGTTATCAATCCTGTAGGAGAAAGAGGACCTTCGGAAGGTTGATGCCACTGACAGTGGTGCTGGCGCTTCACCGGTGTCAGCAACAACATGGAACCTGCACACAACACAACCAAAATACTTTGCCCCAACGGTATAGTGAGGTTGTGAATCTCACCGGTCTTGCTAAAAACAAAGATTAGACGTATAGTGTGGAAAAACAGTGTATGCTTGCAGTAAGTAAAGAGAGCGGGAAATTGTTGTGGTTTGTTTAACAGTGTGGAAAATGGACCGGGGTTCATAGGTTCACTAGTGGTGTCTCTCCATAAAAATAACATGCTGGGTGAAAAAATTACAGCTAGGAAATTGACAAATAAAGGTTGCACCGTAGTGCACATTATAACATGTTGACTACTATGATATTTAGTGCGGGCATTACAACAAAATACATAGACCGAAATCCATCTGCATCTATGACTAATAATCCACCCTCAGGTTATCATCTAAACCCCCTTAGCTATTAATTTGCAAGCAACAGATAATCGCATTAAGCAATGTGTGTAATGTAAGCAATGATTATACACGCGGGTAATCTCACCGCTGTTTTCTCCCTAATGGCAGCAGCACATCCTCCCCCTTCATGTTTCTGTCACTCGAGCACGGCAATGAGGAGGCATGAACCCACTATCAAGCATAAATACTCCCTCTTGGAGTCACTAGCAACTACTTGGCCAGAGCAACCACTAGAAACGCAAAGCATGCAAGATCACAAATAACATATGCAATAAAGACTATAATCAACTTGGCATAAGGTTAAAATTCATCGGATCCCAGCAAACACGGCATATAGAATTACATAAGATCGATCTCGATCATGATAGGCAGTTCACGAGATCTAAACATGGAGGCATATGAGGAGGAGACAACCATCTAGCTATTGCTATGGACCCGTAGTCCAGGGATGAATTACTCACGCATCACTCCGGAGGCAGGCATGGTGATGTAGAAGCCTCCGGTGATGATTTCCTCTCTGGCAGGTGATGCATGTAAAATGCATAGATGAATTTTGCATATTTTCACATGGTTTTCTATTACATATTGCATCATATAAGGGTATAATTCAATGTTTTATAGTATTTTGGGGTTAAATTACAAAGTCCCCCAACTTTTATGGAATTAACCCTGCCTGTCAGAAACCCCGTTTTCTATATTTTTGACGTTTCAGGGGGCAAACTTCTGCGAAATCACCTGAAAATCTGCGGGGGTCATTTTCTTGGAAGGAGAAGACTTGCGGGCGAAGGATCCACGAGAATTGGGCAAGGAGGCCCAAAAGAGGACCCTCCACGCAGCCAGATTCCTTGGCCGCGTGAGAGGCCCCTTTTTGGCCCCTGTGGCCCCAATTCCTTCCATCTTCGACTTACCGACTTCGTCTTGACCTAAAACCGACTATAAAAAGGGTCCCCCGTACCCCTACGGAGAGGAGCGCCGCCGAAACACCGAAACACCAAAACAGAGACAAGAAGTTCCAGATTGGAGGGGGAAAACTCCGGCGGGGCGCCGCCGGTGTGATCTCCTACCCCTCCAACGTCATCTCCATCGACATCTCCATGAAGAGGGAGTAGTCCACCCTAGGGCTATGGGTTTGTGGAAGTAGCACTTGTATCTCTATCTCTATGTGCTTCACTAATTAGATCCGTATGAGCTGCCTCACATGATTACGGGCACCGTTGTAATTCCTATGTGGTGGATCTTTTCTATGAGTTATTGAATTTGAGATTGCAATTGTTTCTCTTGAGTTATTTGAGTAGATGTATCTTATGTACCCCGTTCTTATTTGCTAGCTTTGATCAATCTAGTTCTTGAGAGCGTGTGTGTGGTGATGGGTGCATTAGTTGGAGTAACGGGGGGTGGCTAGTGCTGTGAAAGTGACAGAAGTTCAGCGATCCACTTATGTTTTGTTAAACCTTTCTTAGTTACCTCACTAGGGATAAAAAGGAGTACCTTGTTACCGGGGATTTGAAGTGACACTAATCAATCTCCATGACTAGATCTAGCAAGTTCTTACTTCAACTTCATGTCACATTGCTTAAAGCTATACTCTGGTTTTTCCTTAATTATCGAGGTGTTATGATTTATTTCGCATCTTGGTGGAGTATAAGAGGGATCAATATGACCGTAGAGATCTCTATGCTAGGACGTGATGCCCATATGAAAGTACTCAATGTTAAACATGTTATTGTAATCTCACATGTAATTCTTTATGTCCACCGTCTACCACTTTATTTGAGAGAATGCAAGTGTGAAACCATGAACCCTGGTCCTATTTTAAATATAAGAAAACACTTTAGTTACTTTACTTGCACTTTACTTCACTTGCATCTCCAATTCGAATTTACATTATCTCCATCACCACTTGCATCACAAAAATACAAAAACAATCCATTGCATATTTATTTTCTCATTTGCATTTAATAGTAGATTTAATTATTGCACATTTACTTTCAGTTTTGCATTGAAATTTAGAAGTCTCACACCTTGTGCTTGACAACCACTTGGTGAGGTTGAGGGCACAAAATTCTCTACTTGTTTGCAGGATCCTGGAGGAAGCTTGGAAGACAACTGCTGAAATACTGGCTCCCCAAGAGTTCGATATAAACCCTCGAGTCACCCTCGTGGGGAAGAAGGCTTGCCACTAGCTACACACTCTGCACTTGGAGTCTCAACCTAGCCATCAAGCGTTTTTCTGGCGCCGTTGTCGGGGAGCCATAGGTGAAGGAGTTGTCCAAGGGAGCTCACAAGAAGTCTTCATCACCAACAAGGTGTGGAAACACCTAATCTTGGGGAGGTTGCACCTACGTGAGTACCGTCCTTTCTATCTCCACCTTCTTTCAAGTAGATTGTTTTGTTTCTTGTCTTGTTTTTGTTTTTGTTTTGTTTTGTCTTGCATATTTTATTTTAGTTTGCATTTTAGTTTTGCATTTAGTTATCTAGTTTATTTTAGTATTTCGAATTTGCCTAGTTACTTTACTTTTCAGTTTTGCATAAAAAATTAAAAACTACATAAAAACTATTAAAATGGGTGATAGAACTAAATTAAGTGACTACACAAATACACCCAATGACCAATTCATTGCTAGGACAATTACTACACCTGAAATACAAGCTGAAAGCTACGAAGTAAGTCCTAGTTTATTGAATTTAATTACTAGAGAGCAATTTGGTGGTAGTGCTATGGAGGATGCCTCTAAGCATCTTCATGATTTCATGGAAATATGTGATATGCAAAAAATTAGAAATGTGGAAAGTAGTGTTTTAAAACTGAAATTATTTCCTTTTTCACTTAGAGGAAAGGCTAAAGAATGGTTACTTTCACTACCTACAGCTAGTATAAAGTCTTGGGATGATTTAAAAGAAGCTTTCATTAATAAATATTATCCTCCCGTTAAAATTTTGCAAAATAGGAATAATATCCTCTCATTTAGGCAAAATGATAATGAACATGTAGCCATGGCATGGGATAGAATTGAATTAATGCTTAGAAAATGCCCATCACATGGAGTAAATGAATGGACCATACTACACTCTTTTTATAATGGTCTAAACTACATGTCTAGAAGTATACTTGATTCTGCTGCTGGAGGTGCCTTTATGAGTAAAACTGTAGGTGAGGCTAAGAGCATATTAGAAAGCATATTGCAAAATTATAGTCAATGGAATACTGAAAGAGCACCCAATCCCACTAAGAAAATAAACTCAATTGAAGAAACCAATGATTTGTCTTCTAAAATGGACACTATTCTTGCTTTTATTAATAAACAAAATATGGAGAATGTGCCTTTGCAGGAGCTAGTTGGTAGTAATTATGAAAGTGTGGATGTTAATTTTGTTAGGAATTACGGTAGCAATGGTTTTGGTAATGCTTACAATTCATATAGTAAACCTCCCTATGTGCCAAATAAACCTTTTGTTCCATATCCTAATGCTAATGAAAATAAGTGGAAGCCTTCTAGTGAAATTTCTGAATCTAATAAATTGCTTATGGAACAAGTTTCTAGTCACAATGCTATGATACATGAGTTAAATAAGTCTATTGCATCCATTAGTAGTGATATTAAAGGATTTCAACTTCAATCTTCGAATTTAGATAAAGCGTTGTCAAAATTAGCTGATAATCAAGCAACTCTATTAAGCATGCCAGCAGGAAAGCCACAAGCACAACCTAGTGTAGGAATCAATTCTATTACTATTGCTGCTCCTATTATTGAAAATACTGATCATATTGCTGAGAATACAAGTGAGCATGTCCCTACTAGCTTAGAAGAAACTTTGAATGAAATAGTGAAGTACCCTGAATATTTACTTCCATATTTGTCTTATCTTGCTAGCAAAGATGAAATTAGTCCTCATGAATCAAGCATGCTAGCTAAATTAGAGAGTAAAGTAGAGGAAATTATGATGCTTACTGAAATTAAGGATCCATTGCTTGATTTAGAAAAAAATAGCTTGCAAGAACTTATTGCTACTCTACAAAAATTTGCTAGTGATCCCACTATAAATGTTAATCAACCTGGCTTTGGATCTTATATTGCTAATCATGTATTGCAAGAAAAAATTGCTAGGTACAAGAATGAGGCCATGATACCTCCTAAGCTTGGGGATGCATGGATCCCCAAGGTGCTATTTTCAATTGGAAAAGAAATTCACCATGCTATGTTAGATCTAGGTTCTAGTGTATCGGTACTCTCTAAAGAATTATATGAATTGCTAGAACTAGAAAATTTAGAAAAGTGCTCAAGTGATTTTTTCCTTGCTGATAACTCTACTAAACATGTTGTAGGACAAGTAAAAGATGTTATGATTCAATTGCACATGACTTTTGTACCTGTTGATTTCATTATTATGGATATGGGGGATAAATCCCCTAGTCCTATTATTTTGGGTAGACCTTTTCTTCGTACTACAGGTGCAATCATAGACTCCAAGGAAGGGAATGTCAAGTTTCAGTTCCCTCACAAGAAAAGCATGGAGCACTTCCCAAGGAAGAGGGGCACGCTGAAGAACAAACTCCCTCATGAGCTTTATCCCTCTTGATTATCAAGTAAGTAAAGCCTAGCTATATGGCTATAAAGAAAGCGCTTTACGGGAGGCAACCCGGTTGTTTTTGTTTGGATTTTCCTAGTGTCCTCTTGCTGTCTCAAGATATTAGTTTTTTTGTTTTAATTCTGGAGTTTTCAATAAAGAGTCAAGTCAAACCCATTTGAACTTATAAGTTGCTATCCTAGTGCATGAAATTTCTGTTTCAGCACGAGTCTTCTCACCGTAGTATTTTACATTTTTTATTGGTATGTCGGATTGAGCTAATTTTTTAGTATGTTCTGCAACTTTTCGTCCTCTGTAAGAACAAAAATTGGCTCAATTTTTTGACGAGCCTAGCTTAGGGGAAAACGTTCGTTTTGCTGCTGCTGCTGCTTTTCTGGACAGATTCTGTCTTCTTTTGTTTTATGCACTCTTTGGGCTTGGGAATCGAATCCATGATTCTTTCAAGCAAGAGAGTGAACATACAACATAATGAACCTTATTGTCTATCTACTGGAGCATTTGATTTGGAATTTTGCACAGCAAGCATGTGATTTGTTTGTCCTTGCTAATCTCACCCCATAGAAAAAGAATGGGAGAAACATGTTTTGTGAATTTTTTCACAGGGAATAGAGGAGCTGCGCCTCAAGACATCCAAGAATGGTGAAAGCCATAAGCTTGGGGATGTTATTAACACCCCATTCGAGCTACACTCCTTTGGTTAGCACACGTCTACTTTCTGTTTTTCTAAGTAAAGCATTTATCGTAGAGACTTGAAGCGTCTAGTTTTTTTTATTTTTGTTTTGGTAAGACCACCACCATCATTTTATATGAGATTGAGCTACTGGAGTTTGGGGTTGGAATGTATTTTATGCTAGTATTATGACTTGGAATAGGGATGCCATGGTTGATTTGAAGAGCTACATATGTTTGCATGATTTATAGGCTTTTTATGTGTAGAAATTTGCAATAATGTTGTCTTGAGCTATCTCTTATTCATGTCCTTGATGTTAATTGCTGGTTCATTTAGTTTGTCATGAAATGAGTAGTTCTATGGACATATGCATGCATAGTAGCTGGTCAACTATCTCCCTCTTGCTAGCCCAAAAATTTAAAAATTCCAACAAGTAAAAACTTGTTTCCAACACTCCTTAGCCAAGTATTTCCAGTGAGTCCACCATATCTTCCCATTAGCTTCATTGCTATTCCGAGTATGTTCACCATGTTATTGTGTTATTTATGTTCTAAACTAAGATATTCACTTTATTAATTGTCATGGGTTGAACTTGGGATAGGACTCTCACGAACTTTTGAAGGCACACTTTAATTTTTATGCATCTAATAAACATGACCCAATAATGGGAGCCACAAGTTTTGCGTTTGACAAGTGTGTGGTTGGGAGCTAACTATAAACGTGTATCACCGGAAAGCTTTCAACATTGCACAAAAAATTTACATTTGGTTGATATCATGTACTTTTGTTTTTGGACTCCTGCCATGCCGAAATGAAATAGAGGAATAGTAAGTTTTGATGAGTAAGTATCTATATGACTAGAGAAACTCATTGGCCGCTAACCCAAGCCATGCTTTATCATGGTGGAAATTTACTTACAGCTTGAGTGACTCTACAACACATCCTATAATAAAATAAGAAGCTATGCATAATAGTGAATGAAAATAAAAAGGATGATGAGTCTACTCCGTTTGTTCATCTTGTCATTGTAACATGGGCTTGTTTCCATGTCATGGGGCAAGAGGTACCTCTTTCGGTTCTCTATGATGTCATTAATACTTATTATGATTGTACAAAGCTTATTAGGAATCTTAAGTTGAGTAATCATGGGGTAGGTTTTCACACTCACGGGGCATGAGGCTTTCAACCACCTTGTCATTCTCATTACTTCAATACTCACAATTTTAAGATGCTAGTGATAAAGGGGCAATGAGAGTCCTAGATCAATGGATACCACATTTCAATTAGTAATTTTAGTTGAATAATTTAGAGCCTAATGAGATTTGATCATGTTTTACCTCTACTCAATTTTCTCCAAACTGTCCACCATATTTTCTATTCTCCATTGTGCTATTCTTTGACCAATATAGGATTTTATTTTTCATTTTGTGTATGCATTTGGTCCATAGTGCTTTTATTTCATTATACACTTTGTGAACTTCCATGAAGCATATTTGCTTGCATATTTGATATTTCTTACAACATGAATTGTATATTTCTACTCATTTCTAGTATTAATCATTTGATTATATGTAGCATGAATAATCCTCCTTGATATCCCATGATTTTTTCAATATGCAAAACCCATCTTAGTTTTATCACCTTCATACTCGAGGACGAGCATGGGTTAAGCTTGGGGATGTTGATGCATGTAAAATGCATAGATGAATTTTGCATATTTTCACATGGTTTTCTATTACATATTGCATCATATAAGGGTATAATTCAATGTTTTATAGTATTTTGGGGTTAAATTACAAAGTCCCCCAACTTTTATGGAATTAACCCTGCCTGTCAGAAACCCCGTTTTCTATATTTTTGACGTTTCAGGGGGCAAACTTCCGCAAAATTACCTGAAAATCTGCGGGGGTCATTTTATTGGGTTCACTAGTGGTGTTTCTCCATAAAAATAACATCCTGGGTGAACAAATTACAGGTGGGCAATTGACAAATAAAGGTTGCACCGTAGTGCACATTATAACATGATGGCTAGTATGATATTTAGTGTGGGCATTACAACAAAATACATAGACCGAAATCCATCTGCATCTATGACTAATAATCCACCCTCAGGTTATCATCTGAACCCCCTTAGGTATTAAGTTGCAAGAAACAGATAATCGCATTAAGAAATGTGTGTAATGTAAGCAATGATTATACACGCGGGTACTCTCACCAATGTTTTCTCCCTAATGGCAACAGCACATCCCCCCTTCACGTTACTGTCACTCGAGCAAGGCAATGAGGAGGCATGAACCCATTATCAAGCATAAATACTCCCTCTTGGAGTCACTAGCAAGTACTTGGCCAGAGCAACCACTAGCAACAGAAAGAATGCAAGATCACAAATAACATATGCAATAAATACTATAATCAACTTGGCATAAGGTCAATATTCATCGGATCCCAGCAAACACAACATATAGAATTACATAAGATCGATCTCGATCATGATAGGCAGCTCACGAGATCTAAACATGGAGGCATATGAGGAAGATACAACCATCTAGCTACTGCTATGGACCTGTAGTCCAGGGATGAACTACTCACGCATCACTCCGGAGGCAGGCATGGTGATGTAGAAGCCTTCGGTGACGATTTCCTCTCCGGCAGGGTGCCGGAAAACAGCTCCAGAACCAACCTGATCTAGGGTTGACAACGACGGTGGACCTTTTTCGGGATTTTTGATCAGGTGCTTAGGGTTTTCCATCCGGGAGGAATAAATAGGCGAAAGGGCAAAGGCGGTGGAGGCCAGGAGGGACCACACCCATACCTGGCGCGGCCAGGGGGACCCGCGCCAGCCTATGGTGTGGCCCCCTAATGCCCCTCTTTGACTCCTCTCCGGTGTTCTGGATGCTTCCGGGGAAAATAGGCACTTCGGGCTTTGTGGGGTCCAATTCCGAGAATGTTTGCAGAACAACTTTTCTGAAACCAAAAACAGCAGAAAACGGGGAACTAGCGCTTGGAATCTTGTTAATAGGTTAGTCCCAGAAAACGTATGAAAATGTTATAAATAAGGGAGAAAACAGGTATCAATTGGCATAATATGATCATGGAGCATCATAAATTAGGGATATGTTTATGACGTATCAGGCCTTCCGAGAAGAACTAGGACGATGCGCGCCCAAGACTATTGGTGAACTAATGGCGATAGCCGATAAATGGGAGAACGGCGAAGAATCCCTGCGCAACGAGAAAGCTTCTTCACCCGCACACGACAACGATTGCAACCTCCGGAGGAAGAAAAGACGGTATTGCGACTAGGACGATCAGTTGAAACTCGTGGTGGCTAAATTCACGAGAAACTGCAATAGTGGATCCCGCGGAAATCGCGAATGGAAGCCAAATCCGGATGACAAAACACCCGAGGAAGACCTTGATGGATACTGCTCCCTGCATCTATTCACAGACAAACGAACGGGCAAACTCAGGGCCACCCACCTCCTCAAGGATTGCCGAAAGTTCCAAGACATCCACGAGGCGTACACTAAAAAGCACAGGGTAGCCATCAACCAAGGATACCCGTAGTTGCCGGGAGGAGGTGCGGTACACCAACCGCCGCCTCTACCTCCACCCGCTGGACACCAAAACATGGCACTAGCTGCACTTCTAGCACCAGCTAATCCAGCCGCAGCAAATCAAGGAGCCAACGGATACCCGAATCCACAGGGGCTCCTAGGCATGATACAGAAGGTCTGCCCGTCCGGGAGAGTCTAGAAGACCAACACTCGCCATGTTAACATGGCAGTGCAAGCTACACCGTCCAAAACTGAGTACCTGAAGATGTCCGAGCACCCGATAACCTTCTCAAGAGAGGACCACCCTCAACGGGTCTATCGACCGGGACACGTAGCGCTCGTCATCCAAGCGCAAATAGGCAACTACGACCTAGCCAGAGTATTCATGGACAGTAGCAACGGCATAATCATCATATACGCGGACACACTCCGTAAAATGAACAAGAATTTGGAGGGACTCGCAGAATCAGAGACATCCTTTCACGTGATAGTACCAGGAAAGGATGTCCGACCACTCGGAACAATCAACTCGGAGGTGATGCTCGGAGATCCAAGCAATTACAGGAGAGAGTTCCTAGACTTCGAGGTAGTCGACTGGCCATCACAGTACCACGCCATTCTCGGTCGAACAACGCTCGCGAGATTCATGGCAGTACCCCATTACGCCTACCTCAAGTTGAAAATACCAGGAGAATATAGCACAATCACCGTAAACAGCGATTTCCAAAAGTCATAAGTGCGACAATGATTTCCACGAGATCGCGAAATCTTTCAGGATGCAAGAAGAGCTAGAGGAGCTGGCAAAAACCACGGATAACTCCTTGATGCCGCTGATGTCTACGCACGCTTCTATTTTTGTAGACAGTATTGGGCCTCCAAGTGCAGAGGTTTGTAGAACAGCGGCAAGTTTCCCTTAAGTGGATCACCCAAGGTTTATCGAACTTAGGGAGGTAGAGGTCAAAGATATCCCTATCAAGCAACCTTGCAATCAATATACAAGAAGTCTCTTGTGTCTCCAACACACCCAATATACTTGTCAGGTATATAGGTGCACTAGTTCAGCGAAGAGATAGTGAAATGTGAGTAATATGGATGGTTATAAGTAATAATAGCAATCTGAAATAGATATGGTAGAAAGCAAGCATGTAGCAGAACAGGCGGAAAACGGTGTTTCAATGGTTGGAAATAAGGCCTAGGGATCCTACTTTCACTAGTGGACACTCTCAACAATGAAAACATAATTGAATTAATAAATACCATCTCTTCACTATGCTACTCCAAACCACTCTCTGGTCGAATAACAACACCAATCCATGCGTAAGGCTTTAACAACACTCCTCAGAGTAAGCACTTTCCTAACTAAGTAACCCCCATACTATCACCATGGGACCCATATGGTTCCACGCAAACACTACAATTTTATAAGGTTATCCAACACAAAATATAAATATAATGCTAAACCACACGGTGCACACACTGTCACCTTTACACCGTGATCAAAGTGTTTACGGAGATCTCATAACAAAACCACTTGAGTAGCATAATAGATGAAGAATAATATCTACGAATTCAACTAGATTACAAAGCTCACGATCACATATAGATCACACCATGGGAGAGAGAGATGAAACACATAGCTACCGGTAGAGCCCTCGGCCCCGGAGGAGAACTACTCCATCCTCATCATAGGAGACAACAATGGCGATGGAGATGTCGGTGGAGTCTATGGATATGGTTCCGGGGGCACTTCCCCATCCCGGCAGGGTGCCAGAACAAAGATCTGTCCCCCGAAACTTGTCGGGGGCGGCGGTGGAGCAACGGATGTTTTTGGTGGAAAAGGCCGATCCTCTTAGGGTTTTCCCTCGGAGGAGTATAAATAGGCGAAAAGGCAAAGGCGGTGGAGCCCTAGGGGCCCCACACCACCCCCTAGCGCGGCCAAGGGGGGCGCTCCACCCCATGGTGTGGGCCCCCTGGTGCCCGTCTTCGACTCCTCTTCGGTCTTCTAGATGCTTCAGGGGAAAATAGGAACTTCAGGATTTGTAGGGTCCAATTCCGAGAATATTTCTAGAACAACTTTTTGAAATAAAAAACAGCAGAAAACAGGGAGCTGGCACTTGGCATCTTGTTAATAGGTTAGTCCCGGAAAACATGTAAAAATGCTATAAATAAGGGAGAAAACATGTAGCAATTGACATAATATCATCATGGAGCATCAGAAATTATAGATACGTTGGAGACGTATCAAGCATCCCCAAGCTTAGTTCCTACTCGTCCTCCAGTAGGTAAACGATAAAACAAAATAATTTCTGAGGTGACATGCTACTAACATAACTTGATCATCATAATGTAAAAGCGTATGTAAGCTGAGATCATAGAACTTAAACACAAGCAAGATAAATAGAACTTTAGTAATAAAGCATAGCGATCACTTTGCATCATGAGAAGTAACTCGAAGAAAAGATCATGAATAACAATGCATTGAAAGTTATACGTTTGTTTCAAGTATAAAGAAAGCATGGCAAGGTGGTATTTCGCAAGTCCTTAAGAGTGGGACAAAACATAAATGCCAGGACACCTTCAAAGTTCTTGAGGAAGAATAGAACAAATTGTTGGAGAACAAGCAATAACACTTCATGAATAAACTAATGATGTTTATGGGACAAATGCACATAAAACTCAGAATGGCAAAAATGCTCTCTCAACTATGCATAAAGTTAGAAGATGGAGACTCAACATACAAGTAAAAGAAGGGCCCTTCGCGGAGGGAAGCAGGGATCACTCATGTGCTAGAGCTTTTATTTTGTTAAACTGAGGTATTAAAAGTTTGACACTCCTCCCATCCATCTTACACAAACCATTGCTAACCGAATCCTCAGGTGCCTGCCAACAATCACATACCATGGAGGAGTGTCTATATTTTGAGAGATGTATGCTAATGTCAATGAATGGTAAACAGAAAATACAGTACGTCACAAGCCAACTAGAGTACACAAGAGCGGCTCCCATGTGAAGGACGCAACTGGTGTAGAAGGTCATCCCTCTTTCTCCTTTGTTTACACAATTATGCTTTGACTGATAAATCAGGGGCAAAAATAGTGAAGATAATTAGTTTGCATTAATTTGAGGTTGGGCACCCCGCTGCCAGCTCTTCTATCAATTGGATAAGAGGATGAAGCCACTAGTCCAGGGTGTGAAATCCAATCAACAAGTTAGATAAAGATTCTCTATTTACGTCCTCGTGAGAAAAAACAGGAACACAAAATAGGAGTAATTTTGAAAGTTTTAAAGGTAGCACATGAACAATTTACTTGGAGTGGCAGTGAAATACCACATGTAGGTAGGTATGGTGGACACAATGGGAAACCTTTGGTTTTAGGAAGTTGGATGCACGAGTAGAATTCCATACTGAGTACAGGTGGAGGCTAGCAAAAGACTGGGAGGGACAAATCAAGAGAGCATAAGAGCCATAATCATGCATAGCGACATAAACATCATTAATCAAAGCATAAGTGGTATCACAAGTTCAAAAACTAAATCTTCATGGAGGCTATTCGTGACTGGTTCATAGTCATAAACATGGTGTGAGCATACGCCAAGTCAACCAAATAAAACATTCAAAGGAGAATACCACAAATTTATGCTTTAATATTACAAGAACAACTCATGATTCTTTTAATGGCATATTAAACACTCTCAGCTATTTGAGGCAAATCCTGCTAGTCAATAACCACAAGGCTTTAATACTAAAATAACATCTATCATGATATGAAAAAGGCTAGCCATAGTCTATACAAGCTTCTACTTGCACCGTTAAAAATTCTACCTCAAGCAGCAGTTTCTTTTCCCAACAAGCACCATAAAAACTATGCTTTAACAAAAATGATATACATGCTAAAGCAAGAAAACATGAGAGTACTCACATAACACTACTAAAACTAACATCTCTGAATAAGAGATGCATGAAAACAAAGGCTAAACGAAGTACTAGCAAAAAGTGAACACTCACAGAACAATAAGAATGAAAACTAGAGTGTTCTAAGCAATGAAAACGGAGCGTGTCTCTCTCCCACACAAGTATGATAAGGTCCGATCATAAAATACTGAAAATAAAACTAAAAAACACTTTAAAAAAAGATGCTCCAAGTAAAGCACATAAGATGTGACCGAATAAAAATATAGTTTCACTAGAAGTGACCTGATAATTTGTCGATGAAGAAGGGGATGCCTTGGGCATCCCCAAGCTTAGACGCTTGATTCTTCTTGGAATTTTTTGGGATGTACCTCTGGGTCATCCCCAATCTTAGGCTTTTCACTCTTCTTGATCACATCATATCATCCTCTTCTCTTGACCCTTGAAAACTTCCTTCACGCCAAACTTCTCACAATCTTCATTAGCAACGTTAGTGCAATCGAAATAATAAGTTCACATGGTTCAGTTTCAACACAAGCCTAACACTAATAAACACATTAGCTACTGTCACAACTTCTTTTAAAACTCTTTTTCTCAAAAGAACACCAAAAGTAAGAGATTAAGATGCAAATGAGTTGTCAAAACAGGAAAGCAGGTAAAGATGATTTTTAAAAAAATCTTCGTTTGCTCAAATCAAAAAGTGTTAAACTAAGAAAAGTGGCCTATATATCCAAGGATTACGCACAAAAAAACTCAGGTCATTTTGAATTTTCTGTGATTTTATACGAATTTAACAGTGGACAGCAGAAATCTGTTTCCTACGCAGAAATCCGAAATATAGTCTCAACTTTCCACTAGAGCCTTTACTTGGCTCAACAAAGACACAAAATAAAAGATATAGAGGGGTTTCTAAGAAAATATAAAACACCCAGGTGCAAAGCACACAGAAAGAAACGACTGAAAACGGGTTGGAAACGGAGAAATAAAATGGGTTGTCTCCCGGAAGCGCTTTTCTTTAAAGCCTTTCAGCTAGTTACAATATTTTAAAAGATTCTCACATAAGAATAAGAGTTGAAGCACAATAATAGAGCATCAGAAAGCAAATATAAAACACATTGAAGTCTAACCCACTTCCTATGAAAAAGGATCTTGTATAAAAACAAGTCAACGAAGCACAAAGTGACTAGCATGTGAAGACAAAATAAGTGCAACTTCAAAAATTCCAACATAAAGAGGGGAAACTTAATATTGTTGAGATGCATAAAATTATGTTTTCCTCTCTCATAATAACTTTCGGTAGCATCATGAATAAAATTAACAATATAACTATCATATATAACATTCTTATCATGAGCCACATGCATAAAATAATTATTATTCTCCACATAAGCATAGTCATTCTTATTAATAACAACGGGAGTAGGATTATCATAAAGAACTCGAACATGATACACAAGTTGCATATTAAAGAGATGGTTTTGGGTAATCCCACCATAATTATGGCAAGTTTCATGAGGATGATTGTAATTATAGCCTATGTTATAACTTTGTTTATAATAATTATCAAAGACTGGAGGCATATTGAAAATCATAATTAATTTTCTCCTCAATAGTAGGTGGACTAAAAATATCATATTCATCATTGAAATCATCATCTATTGGAGGCATAGTATCATCACAATCAATAAAATAGTTGTCGTCCAAAATGCGTTCATTTGTAAACATGTCATCATTTTTACTAGGAGGAGATGTATCAAGCATATAATCATTAATAGCAAAGGGATTTTCAAACACATCATCCACAAGTTTAGAGCTTATATATCATCATTGGAAGGAACATGGATGGTACTAATAGTACATCAATTATTATCATCATTTCTAGAACTGGTACCAAACAAATTTTCAATGTCAAAAGTAGTGTGTTTATCCCAGTCATGATCACTTTCATAAATAACAGGCATAGGAAAATCATCGAGTTCAGAATCATCAACAAAAGTTGTAATATGAGCAACATTCTTAGGGGGAGAAACCGTTACCTCCCTCTTTTTACTCCTCCTCTTCTTGTTCTTCTTCCTCCTCTTCCCATCTTTAGGAGGGAGAGGATTAAAAGGGAGCTTCTCCACATACCCTGGTTTATTATCAGAAACAATAGAAAGAACCTTGTAGGATTTCTCCTCTTCATTAATAAGATTAAAACACATATTAGTCCTGTCATATTTTGGTAAAGTCTCCTCTTTAATAAATATTTTGTATGTAAGTATTTGCATGGCAATTATCAACACAATAAAGATGGCATCCATGCAAGACACTATTCATATCAAAAGCACTCATATCCATCAAAGCAGTTTTTCTTAATAACTCTTCACACCCCAAAAATAACGTAAGTTCATCATGCTCATTAGGGGTGATCATGTCATCACAATACAAACTTGCAGTACTCATAGGATTCGAAAGGCTACTATCATGGCCTGAGCACTGGAAATTAAAATGACCCACTTTATAGCAAAGTTCACAAATAAAAGGATAGAGGGCACAAAATTGTTCACCAAGATCATCTAGAGCCCTACTCCACATTCTAGTTTTTTAATTCCTATGATGGATACAATATTCTTCTTCATTTTGATTCTTTTCACAAGGTCTAAGTGCTTCACAAAAATTAACATGCTTATAAGAAATAGTACTTTCAGAAGTTTGAGCATGTTTATTGCAATCATCAATAACAATTTCATTTTCCATGCAAGTGTCTTTAAAAGGTTCATGATATATGTCCCAATTTTCTTTAGGAATATTAATATAAGAAGCAAAGGATCTATACCAACCAACAGCTATTTGAGGAGCAAGACCATATTTAGCATTAAGCTCATGGAAATCATCAGTTTCAGCAAAAGTCTTAATGTAATCATACTCATAGTTTATACATGATTCTTTACCTTTGTTGTTATTCTGATCTTCACTATTGATTTGAATTCTCTCAAGAAGATCCCACTTAGCTTCAACCTTCTTACTACAAAAAGAACCCTCTGAACATGCACCTAGATAATCCTTCCAATGTCCTGAAAGCCTTGCATAAAAATTAGTAACAATTATTTCCTCAGGAAGATCATGGTTAGTACATTTGAGTATTAATGTTTTCAGTCTTCCCCAAGCTTGGGCAATGCTTTCTCCATCATGAGGACAAAAAATATAAATATAATTCCTATCTAAATATAGTTCATGAGAAGGATAAAATTTAGAGTAAAAGAGAGATTCAAGTTCCTTCCACTCCAAATGATGAGGATCATCTAGTAGTTCATACCACTCCCTTGCTTTGTCCTTAAGTGACAAAGGGAATAGCCTCCTCTTAGCTTGGTCCATTGAGATACTTGCACACATGAATAACTCGCATAATTCATGCATAAAATGTAAATGATCACTAGGATGGACAGTTCCATCTCCAAAATAACGGTTATCCATGACAAGTTCAACAATTTTCTTGGGTATTTTAAAAGGAATGCTTTCAGTAGGAGGATTTAAAATATCACAAGCATCATTAGGTTTATCACATATGGGAGATAAAGTATTATCAGAGCAAACTTTCTCCTCTAAAGCTGGAAAACTAAAAAGATCGTAAAAACTAGCTTCCCCAAGCTTAGACTTTTTCAAAGCATTAGAAATAATGTTGTTCAAATAATTCATACTAATAACATTGCTACTAGCATGCAAATAAACCTCCATATGTATTTTAATTTTCTCTTCAAACACTTCATGTCCTAACTCAAGATAAATATTATAAATCTCTCTCATATATTTGTTGTTTTCCATTAAGCCTAACTAGCAAAAATAAAAACAAGTAACAGGTAAAAATAAGTCTGAGTAGTGAAAATAAAAAGAAGAAACAAAAAGATATAATTGGAGAATCTAAAGGAAATAAATCCGACCACTCACACCCGAGGATGTGAGTACCTTTTACCTTACCTCCCCGGCAACAGCGCCAGAAAAGATCTTGATTTCTATGCACGCTTCTATTCTTGTAGACAGTATTGGGCCTCCAAGTACAGAGGTTTGTAGAATAACACCAAGTTTCCCTTAAGTGGATCACCCAAGGTTTATCGAACTCAGGGAGGTAGAGGTCAAAGATATCCTTCTCAAGCAACCCTGCAATCAAGATACAAGAAGTCTCTTGTGTCCCCAACACACCCAATATACTTGTGAGGTATATAGGTGCACTAGTTCGGCGAAGAGATAGTGAAATGCGAGTAATATGGATGGTTATAAGTAATAATAGCAATCTGAAATAAATATGGCAGCAAACAAACATGTAGCATAACAGGCGGAAAACGGTGTTTCAATGCTTAGAAATAAGGCCTAGGGATCCTACTTTCACTAGTGGACACTCTCCACAATGAAAACATAATTGAATTAATGAATACCATCTCTTCACTATGCTACTCCAAACCACTCTCCGGTCGAATAACAACACCAATCCATGCGTAGGGCTTTAACAACACTCCTCAGAGTAAGCACTTAACTAAGTAACCCCCATGCTATCACCATGGGACCCAGATGGTTCCACACAAACACCACAATTTCATAGAGTTATCCAACACAAAATATAAATATAATGCTAAACCACACGGTGCACACACTGTCACCTTTACACCATGATCAAAGTGTTTACGGAGATCTCATAACAAAAACCACTTGAGTAGCATAATAGATGAAGAATAATATCTACGAATTCAACTAAATTACAAAGCTCACGCCATGGGAGAGAGGTATGAAACAAATAGCTACCGGTAGAGCCCTCAGCCCCGGGGGAGAATTACTCCCTCCTCGTCATAGGAGACAGCAACGGCGATGGAGATGTCGGTGGAGTCGATGGTGATGGTTCCAGGGGCACTTCCCCGTCCCGGTAGGGTATCAGAACAGAGATCTGTCCTCCGAAACGTGTCGGTGGCGAGGACGGAGCTACGGATGTTTTTGGTGGAAAAGGTCGATCCTCTTAGGGTTTTCCCTCGGAGGAGTATAAATAGGCGAAAAGGCAAAGGCGATGGAGCCCTGAGGGCCCCACACCACCCCCTGGCGCGGCCAAGGGGGGCACCACCCCATGGTGTGGGCCCCTTGGTGCCCGTCTTTGACTCCTCTTTGGTCTTCTGGATGCTTCCGGGGAAAATAGGAACTTCGGGATTTGTGGGCTCCAATTCCGAGAATATTTTCAGAACAACTTTTCTGAAGTAAAAAACAGCAGAAAACAAGGAGCTGGCACTTGGCATCTTGTTAATAGGTTAGTCCCGGAAAACGTGTAAAAATGCTATAAAGAAGGGAGAAAACATGTAGCAATTGGCATAATATCATCATGGAGCATCAAAAATTATAGATACGTTGGAGACGTATCAGGCGCTAACCAAGAAAAATGCCCCATACCTCGAGTTTAGCTCCAACAGCAACACTCGAGAGCATCAAGTCCACCCGACAAATTCTGCGAAAACGGCGATCGTGTCGACCACCCTATCATCCCCATAGGAAAGCACGCTTGTCAAACTCCTCCGTGAGTACTGGGAGATTTTCTCCTGGCATCCATCCGATATGCCAGGAATACCCAGGGAGTTCGCCGATCACTCATTAGAAGTATTCAAAGATTCAAAGCCAGTCAAGTAAACCAATCGATGTTTCCCCGAGCCAAAGCAGCGAGCACTCGGAGAAGAAGTAAATATACTGCTAGCCGCCAAGTTCATCAGGGAGATCAAGATTTCCACCTGGTTAGAAAACCCGGTGCTGGTCCCAAAGAAAAACACATACATCCTTCGCGTATGCATCGACTGTAGGTCATTGAACAAACATTACCCCAAGGATAACTTTCCGCTCCCGCGGATTGACCAGATTGTCGACTCCATGGCAGGCTGCCAACGCCTTTACTTCCTAGACGTCTACTCGGGCTATAATCAGATCAGGATGAAACAGGAAGACGAGGAGGAGACAACATTCATCACACCAGACGGTGTTTACAGCTACACTACTATGCCTTTCGGGCTAAAAACGCAGGAGCAACATATCAGCGTTGCATGAAAAAATGCCTTGCCAAGCTCATTGTCAAGAACGTACAAGTGTACGTTGACGACATCGTCATCAAGACTCGAGTGGAGGACACACTCCTCGAGGACATAAGAGAAACTTTTGACTCACTCAATGCATATAGAATCAAACTCAACCCAACGAAATGCGTCTTCGGTGTGCCCGCCGGCCAACTTCTCGGCTATTTGGTCTCAGCTCAAGGAATAGAAGAAAATCCAGAGAAGATTCAGACAATCCTGATAATGAAAGAGTCGACAAATCTCCGCGGAGTTCAACAGCTCGCAGGGCGACTGGCGGCCCTCGGCAGACTAATCGCAAGGATGGGCGAGCAAGCCCTACCCTTCTACAAACTGCTAAAGAAAACAGAGAAATTCGAGTGGACCGCAAAAGCAAAAAAAAACGCATTCGTTGACTTGAAAAGAGTGTTAAGAGAAGACGAATACTGGCCAAACCTTAGGAAGGAGAACCCCTCTACCTCTACTTATCCGCAACTAATCAAGTGGCTAGTACAATAATCGTGGTCGAGCGGCCAGAGGACGGGAAAGCATACGGTGTACACAAACCAGTATACTAACTCAACGAGGTACTCTCACCGTGCAAGCAGTGATACCCCCACTACCAGAAGCTCGCGTATGGGGTGTTCTTTACAACTCGCAAGCTTAAGCATTACTTCCAGGAGCATACCGTCACAGTGCTAAACGACGCATCACTCGATACCATCATGAACAATCCTATGGCATCCGAAAGAACCGCAAAGTGGAGCATCGAGCTAGGCGCCCGGGACATAGTATACACAGGACACAACGCCCTCAAGTCGCAAGTGGTCGTATACTTCCTCTCCGAGTGGACAGAGTTGTAAACTCCAGGACCTCCAGAATACACGAGCTCCTAGATCATGTACTTCGACGGGTCGAAAAGAAACGAAGGAGAGGGAGCCGGTGTAATCCTCCTATCACCAAGAGGTGACAAGCTCCAGTATGTTCTACGCCTCGACTTCCCCCTCGACGATCCAGCATCCAACAATGATGCCGAGTGCAAGGCACTTCTACACGACATGAAAATGGCGATCGCCCGCGGCGCTACTCAACTGATGATCTATGGAGACTCAAACCTCGTCATAGAGCAGACAATGAAGAAATGCGACACAGTTGCAGATAACATGATTGCCTATCGCGACATGTATAATCTGCTCGAAGCAAGCTTTAAAGGGTGTGAACTGAAGCACATTGCACGATCGACTAATGAAGAAGCTGACAGATTAGCGAACATTGGGTCAACAAACGCCCCAGTTCCGCCAGGAATTTACTTCGAGAGAATCAGTAAAAGATTGGTCAAACTAAAGAAGCACACAGAGGTGCCAGCAGCAACAGAAACAGAGGCTAGTCGACAAAGCACCATCATTGAACTCGCTCACAACATCTCGCGACAAGTCTTCCTAGTCGAGCCGGTCTGGACGAACAAGTACCTCGATTATTTGATCAGAAAGCAGCTCCCAAGAGATATCTCTGAAGCAAGGCAGATTGTTCGGCGCAGCAAATCCTTCCGGGTGATAAAAGGAGGACTTTACAAAAAGAGCATATCAGGAATCCTCGAGAGGTGCATCGCATCCGAAGATGGAAAAGAGCTACTCAGAGATATACACCAAAGCGACTGTGGACACCACGCAAGTTGGAGAGCCATCATGGGCAAAGCTTTTCGAGAAGGATTCTACTGGCTCACGGTAGCCAAGGACGCCAAGGATCTGGTCGATAGATGCAATGCCTGCCAACAATTTTCACCCAAGCCGCACGCACCAGCTACAGAACTTCAATGATCCCCCTGTCTTGGCCCTTCGCCCAATGGGGCTAGACATGGTAGGACCACTACGGAAGGAGACACCCGGAGGGTACACCCATTTGCTGGTTGCGGTCGATAAGTTTACCAAATGGATAGAGGTCGTACCAGTTACGTCGCAACACGCGGAATGCGCCGTCAAATTTCTCGATTCCATCATCTGCAGATTTGGTGTCCCTCACAATATTATCACGGACAATGGGACCAATTTCACGGCCAAGGAGACTCAGGATTTTTGCAAACAAAATGGGACAACTCTCAGCTTTGCCTCGGTGGCGCACCCCCAAAAAAACGGCCAAGTCGAACGATCCAACAGATTAGTTTCGGCTGGCCTGAAGAAGCGGCTACTCACCCGACTGCATTCGGCAACAGGGCATTGGGCCGAGGAACTACCAACTGTGTTGTGGAGTCTGAGGACAACCCCAAACAGATCCACAAACTACACGCCATTTTTCATGGTTTACGGCGCCGAAGCGGTACTACCCGAGGATGTTAGATTCAGTGACCCACGAGTCGTTGCCTACAACGAAGAAGCTTCCAACAAAACACTCTCGGAAGATATGGACGCATTGGACGAGGTCAGCGACGTCGCACTCGCAAGATCCGCCGTCTATCAGCAAGCGCCACACAATCACCACAGTCGCCGCATCCGTACCAGATCCTTCGCGGTAGGCGACCTGGTACTACGGCTCAAGCAAGACAGTGGACACAACTTTGAGCCACCATGGGAACGACCCTTCATAATACACGAAGTAATCCCCGGAGACGCCTATCGCTTGAAGAACCTAAAAACAGGCGGCGGCTACTCCAAACCCATGGAACGTGGCGCACCTGCGAAAATTCTATCCCTTGGAGAGTACATTTTACTCGCAAATAAGGTTGTTCCAGCCGCATTGTAACCCGAGCAAACACATGTCTTCTCAGTCATCGCAATAAAAACATGGTTTCTCAACTATCGCTATAAAGACTACTTAGTCGCATCTTTCTCCTTTTTACATGCTCACAACGGTCACACCCCAACACACGGGGGCTACACCAAACTAGCATAAACATTCTTCGAGTGCCTATGCACAACAAATACTTTACAAGGTTACAAGGTACACGCCTTAACACACCTTAAAACAAGTCAAAACAACACACAAGGTACATACACCTTAACGGACACATCTATCGTCGAGCAGCTGCCTCTTGGAGTAGCCGCTCCGTCTCCGCCGCAGTTAGCCGAACGATATGCTCTGCCGCAGGCCACACAACCTCATAGTGTGGAACAAAATCAACGGGGACACCTCGGGTTGCAGGAAGTTGCGCCATAGAATTGAAATTGACATCAGGATGCCACAGCCGCATGAACGCGAGTGCCACCTGAGCCTCGCAAACAAGCTGCTGACACACACACTCGCGCACATCCTCTACCCAACGGAAGAGCCTCAGAAGACCGCTTAGTCGATCAGGCTCAACGTCGAACGGATACAACGCCCGATACAACGAGGAAAGAGCTTCTCAGCATGAATCTACAAAAATCTATGCTTGACTCACTCGATACTACAGAGTCGCCAAGACGAAGCCTCTGCTGTGGTCAGACCAAAAGTTACATGCATGAATATTGGAACTGCTCGATTCACAAGCCACCCTGTTATCCACCCAACGACCTTCAGCTGCTCCATCCGGTTCAACAACTACAAGAACAGGAAACGCGTCAGTCCGCAATCAAAAAAACACTGAAAAGCCTCGGGGGCTTGCGGGACTTACAGAGAAAAAATTTCGCGACACCGGCCAGCTGCTCCATCACATACTACTCACGCTCGGCAGAAAGCTTTTGCTTAGACCTGGCAACATCCAGCACACCTTGCAGAGCCTTAAACTTACGCTCGCCATCCGCGACACGGCCACGAAACGAAGCAAGCATACTCGCATCTGTAATCGACGGTGTAGTCGAAGGAGCAACAATGCTCGATGGGCCACCACTAGGATCCACAACCTGCAAACAACACAGGGTACACGACAGTTTCAGTCGCAAGGCTGCATATCACTCGACGACACGCAACAAAATTATCTTTGAATGCTAGGGGGCTACTCCCATCGGGAGAGCACAAAGTAAAGCAAACGAATGAATGCTGACACTTTAAAACCCTCCATTCAGAAATTAAAACAGAAAGTTCTTCCAAAGGTTCATTACAAGACCAAGCATACAAAAGCATCAATTTTCATCTATCCCAAGGAACTACAGACTTCCCAGAGATAGCCCCACTCGCAGCAGGCTTCGCACCATGGCCGCGAGAAAGTAGCTCAGAGAGTATCCTCGCTAACTTCTCAGCACGATCGCCAAAAGGTCGGAGCGCTACCTTTTTGCCCAAGGCATCTCGAGGAAGCTCCGAGTACACCTTCTCCAGGTCACCTGTGACATCGTGCGCCAAGGCAAACTGGATAGCTGTCTTGGCTCCACACTCGGTCTGGGCGAGAGTGTACTCCTAAAGAGGATCGCCTTCGCCAAGGAAAACCTGCAGGAGGCCCTCAGGAGTCGATGGAATTGGAGACCCCGCAAGCAATCGTTGATGCAGTTGTGATAACACGCGAGCAGCGTCATGCAGAGAGAAGCAAGCCTTCTTCCCGTGCTCCTACAGCTGAGTGCATACATCCGCCAAGGCGTCGACTCGGTTCCCTTCGGGAAGCGCCAATTCAACGCCAATTGCGTCTGCGGCAGAATGGAACAAGTCAGGACGGAAGGAAGAAAGTAGCCAACAAAAAAACGCAAAATAAACAAGTAACATACCAGCCAAAGCCCGAGCTATAGAGCGAAGGACGTCAGTCAAATCGTTGTCATGAGCTACACTCGCGTCCTCCAATTTCTTCAAGGACTCGCGGGATTCAGCCAGACGCTCGGCTGCATCCTTGCGAGTGGACTCCAGCTCCTTTCGGGTGAACGCCAACACTTTCTCGAGATCTCGATGTTCAAGCGGGCGACCTCATCTACAACACAAAGTAAGCACGTAAGGTAAACATGAAGGGGTCGTTGTATAGAAAACAAAAATTTCCTACGTGAGAGACACCCAAAAGGCCAAGATCTAATCTAGGAGACGAAGTGCAACGGGCAAAGAGAGTGTTAAGGAGAACACATACCCTCGAAGACACAAAGCATTACGAGATCAAATATAATTGTTGGCGTAGTCGTACTCACACCGATACCGAGAGCGAGAAGATGTGCACCGCAATCCGGCGGTGCCTCCGTGATCGGTCACACGTACGGTTGATGACGACCTCCGTTCCCTCGATCCAGCGGGGCGCGGAAGTAGAGGATCCCTCGGAACTCCAGCAACACGATGGCGTGGTGGTGAAGAGAATCCCACGGTCAGGGCTTTGCCAAGCCGGAGACCATGGAATTGAGCAGCGGGTGGAGAGGAATTGAGGTGGGCAAGTGTGTGGAGGAGGGAGAGATCTCACCCTCCTTTTATAGGGGAAGGGGAGGCATCCAAGGGGTGGGTGCAGCCAGCCCATGGTGGTGCCCCCACCTCTTCCCTCATCATGTGAGTGGACACTCCACTCACACCCACTCATTTCCCATTATTTCCCACTTGGAAAATCCAAAGGTTTTCCTTTAGTAAATAAATAAAACATTTTTATTTCTTTATTTAGATTTGTTAATTCCATTAACAAACATTTGCATATAGCACCTCGAATCATTTGTTAATTCTATTAACAACCATTCGACGAAAAAAACCTTAAAGTATTTCAATTTTCCCCGAAACAATTTCGGTGCTGCCCAAAACATTCTTCGATATTTCGTATCCTCTCAAACGCGTCATCGAACCTTAAGTGTGTCACCCTACGGTTCGTGAATAAGATAGACATGATCGAGACTCCTCTCCGATCAATAATCAACAGCGGGATCTGGAGATCCGTGATGACTCCTATATATTCAACGATGACTCTCGTGATCGTGTGAACCATCAACGTCGTGAACTATTCCCTTTGTCTCGCGACATATTACTTGTCCGAGATTCGATCATTGGTATCAACCATACCTTGTTCAATCTCGTTACCGACAAGTACTCTTTTCTCGTTCTCATGATATAACATAAATGTGATCATATCACGTGCTTGCAAGCGGTGTTGATGTGATATCACCGAGAGGGTCCAGAGTATATCTCTCTGCCATTTTGGATGGACAGATCCCACTCTTGATCCATGATCCCCAACTAATACTTTCCGAATACCTAACGGCACCTTTATAGTCACCCTATTATGGTGTGACGTTTGATGTCATCAAAGCATCATTCCGGTATCAGTGATTGACATGATCTCATGGTCTAAGGAATAAGTTACTTTGTATGTTTGATATAACAATGTAAACTTAATGACTTGATCGCATTGCTATATTCACTTTGGGTATATGTTCATCACATCATTCTTCTAATGACATGACCCCGTTATTAACAACATCCAATGTTCATGATCAGGAAACCTTGATCATCTATTAATCAACGAGCTAGTTAAAAGGGAGGTTTTACTAGGAACCATTGTTTGTTTATTAAACACACATGTATCAACATTTCCGGTTAATACAATTCTAGCATGACAAATAAACATTCATCATAAACAAGAAATAAGATAATAACCATTTTATTATTTCCTCTCGGGCATATTCCCTTCAGTCTCCCACTTGCACTAGAGTCAATAATCTAGTCTGTAAGCACTTAACACATATGGTGTTCCAGTGTTATTACCATGCTTCGCATGTGGTAAACATCATAAAAAAGATCTGAAATGTTCAGGTCCTATTGTATTTGCATGTTCTTTGCGTCTACACGCATCACTCATTCTCTAATGAGATGGCTTTGTATATATATGGTCAATCGGTGAAACCTTAATTCCTCGGCTTAAAACAATGTCACTAACATTGTGAACATGTGGCTTCATAGTGTTAGCATTGGAAATTCACCAAGTTTAATAAAGAACTCCTTGACACAAAATACGCTTATTATCAGTTGTCAACACAACGATATACTTTAGCCTTTGTTGTAGTATCTGTCACAATATTTTAATTTTGAAACTCTTTTAAATCCAGCATGGAACTTTCTTCCAGCCTATTGTGCTACTCTTCATCACATATTTTAATTGAGATAAAATTACTTGAATAAATGACAAGACTATTAGTGTAACATATTACAACTAATATTTTGTCATTACTACATAGAAAAACATATCCTTAGCATTTCTAAAATGACACAAGGATCTCTCCCACTGTTGTTTAATCATCATATGAATTATCCCGCTATAACATTTTATAGCATAGGACTCATCTGGTTGTGTACATAGCATGGAAACATGACTTAGAAATCTCAATTTCAATGATGCTCATCATGTGTCAAAACACTTGAATCTTGCTCAATTATTTTCCATGTGACAAGAACTCCTTCTTGTCATTTCGATATTGACTTATTTCAATATTTCATCTATCTAATTTTGGCTTCAATCATATCAGGCGCTTCAATCCATCTCTTATAGATATCGATGCCCAATATCTTCTAAGCCTTTCATCAATAAGAAAATCTTAACCGTGTTAATTTAAAAATACATATTTTCCAATCAACCATATGTCATCTACATAAAGTATTGGAAATATGTCATATCGCTCCCACTTAATTTCTTGTAACTCTACAAGCATCTTTATCGTTCATGATGGAATCAAACTCTTTTGATAACTTTATTAAAGTAAAGATTTCAACTTCGTTATGCTCACTTCAACCATTGAAGTGTGCATACCTTTCTAGCAACCTTTTGAATTTTACAAAACTCTCAGACTGTGTCAAGTACACATCTTTGATCAAACTTCCTCGAGAGGAGAGTTGGTTTTGTTACTCAACTGCCATATCTTAATATGTAACTTTTGCTAGAACTATCCGCAAAGACTAAAACATCACTACAGAAGATCAAAATCTTGTAGTACTCAACTCTTTGAACTTCGTCGAAAACAACTTTTTGATAAGTACAACTTTCAAAGGATGTAAAAATCCATGTCTTTGTCGCTATATAGACCCTTTTGCTATCGTTAGGCATCAAGCCTATCGAAAGGACTACCAAGTCACATACTTGATATTCATACAAGGATACTATGGCGGATATAATGACTCATAGTCAATTTTACAAAGTCAAGGCCCATCATTTGCTTCCTTTATAAGGTCCAGGTCCTTCTGTTGTCAAAACAACACTTTACTCTTAAACCATAAGTTGGTCTAAGTACAAAGTTTTTAGGACTTTTGTGGTTCAATTCGCAAACTCATTCGAAGTATCTACAATCACATGTAGTGTCGTCTACTTAGTCAAAATAGGAAACCCTGGAACAACTTCCAGTGTTGCGCTACTCTTGACATGGTAACGAAGATTCTTTAATCTCGTTGAGTTTGTACTGTCCTCCCACTCACTTGTTTCGCAAGAACTACTTTCTCGAGAAATCAAACCTTTCTGACAAACAACATTTGTCTTTGGTCGGTGATAGGAGAAATACCCAGTGTATTCTTTAGGATAACCTTATAAACATATATTTATCCCATTTTGGTTGTGAACATTTTACATATGCTATGCATACCAAAACTTAAGAAGAAGACAATTCGGGTCACTACCCAAACCATATCTTATATGTTGTCAATTTTCAACGGATCATGATGGTGCTCTTTTTAGTGTAAAAGCGGTTGTCCTTAATGTATAAACTACAAAATTATAATGGCAATTTTATTACTCTTACCATGTCCAACAAGGTTTGATTTTGTTTCTTGAATACTCCAAACTAATGTGGGGTATTCGAGAAGTATAAGTAGTAGAACAGTTCTGCAACTTCTCAGATGTTTTGCTAAACTTGTAAGTCAAACTTTATCCTTTATGATCCAATCATAAATACTTGATTATCTTGTTACAATGATTTTTACTTCATATTAACAACCATTTGAACCAATTCAAAATGTCAAACTTCGTTCTCTTTAAATAGATATACTCACATATCTACTCAAATCATCGACAGAATTTTATGAAGAAAAAATTAATCCACCATACATGACTACACATAATGGACTATATACATCAATATGTATAATCTCCATTAAATTAGTCGTCCATTCTAGTTTGGCCTATGAACGTAATTCTAGTCATCTTTTGGAAGAGGTCTCACAAGCATCAATTTATTCAAAAAAAATGACTCCGGAAGTCCATCAATATGGAGTTCCTTCATGTTTTCCTTTCCGATATGAACTAAAATGGTGGTGTCACAATTTAAGTGAAACTCTTTTACATCTTGCAACGTTTAGCATCTAGTATTATAGAGGTTTACTTTACCAACATGATTTGTATTAACATATCCATAAATTATGGAATATGGTCATAGTTTGAACAATCTCATTTGTTCTCACAAAAGACCAGAACAAAATAACAACTTATTAAGTTCTTAAAATAAATCTTGAATGTTTGGTTTGATACGACAATGAACAAAATAACACTTTATTTATGTTCTTGTCATAATCAATTCCACATCTATTACTAGTTTCTTTTAGGCCCTTGTATTTCTTGCATTGCGTTGCTTTGTATGACAACTCATACCAACCAATGTGGTATCAAAATACCCAAAAATACTTTGTTAACTAGTAATACATCTATAACTTGTATGTCAAGCATATACTCCTGAGCTGGAATTTTCCAGTTATCTTCCTTTTCTACCATATATCTTTTTGTAATTCTATTTTCAATATTCCCTTTCCTTTATAGAAGAATCATTCAACATCAAACAATGCTAGTCGCACTAGCTCATTTTCCTTGGCGTGTTAGTCATATACTATCACCCGTTGAGTCATACTTTGAGTTTGATTGTTCTACTAATATCACCATATTAATAGCATTCTTCCAGATTCCACTCTTAGCAATCTCCGAGCAAGGTAAACGATTTTAACCTATACCTTTTAATCCATCCCATCATAACAATTTTATGATTAACCTACTATAGCTCAAAGGAAGGAATTTAGAGTATAATGTTTAGCGCCCAATTTCTTGGAATATTCAAACGCCTAGTGTCTTCAATCATTGCATATATTCAAATAATATAAGCATACATTGTCACGCTAAATTATACTCAGTCATGTTGCTACAAATAAGTTTCTAGATATCAATATATCTTTCACTTGATTGTTTCTGAAAACAACTTTTTCAGTTCCTAAATCACCTTGATCAACAAAACATTCTTTTGAAGATAAAGTAATACGGAAGCAACCATGACTCTGGATTCTAAGTAGGAATTATTTGCTCTCTAGATCAATCAATCATTAATCATATGGAGCTAGGTAGGAAATACCGAAAATCTACAATAGGACTCAATTTTAAATTTCACTAATACGGTGCCAATCTTAAATGATTTTTTACCAGATCATAACAGTTATATCTCAATTAACAATCTAAGTGTAAGGTAGTTATGTGGATGCCAATGAATACTACAATTTGTGCAAATTCACCTGGATTGGTTGTTCATGATAAATAAGTTCAAGTTAATTCAAAAATTATGCCATGAACTCCCACTCAAAAACAATATCCCTCTTAGTCGTAATCACTGATTCACGAACCAAATTCACTATACCAAAACCGATCATCACGTGAGATGATGTAGCTTCAAAGGCGAACATCGACATGTTCATCATATCATCCATATGATTCATGCTTTACCTTTCGGTTACGTGTTCCGAGGCCATGTCTGTACATGATAGGCTCGCCAAGTAGAACCATAGTATTGCGTGTGTTTCAAGACCATGTCTGTACATGCTAGGCTTGAAAACACCCGTTGTATGCGAACGTTGAGTCTGTCACACCCGATCATCGCGTGGTGTCTCGAAACGACGAACTTTCTTAACGGTGCATTGATGCATGTAAAATGCATAGATGAATTTTGCATATTTTCACATGGTTTTCTATTACATATTGCATCATATAAGGGTATAATTCAATGTTTTATAGTATTTTGGGGTTAAATTACAAAGTCCCCCAACTTTTATGGAATTAACCCTGCTTGTCAGAAACCCCGTTTTCTATATTTTTGACGTTTCATGGGGAAAACTTCCGCGAAATCACCTGAAAATCTGTGGGGGTCATTTTCTTGGAAGTAGAAGACTTGCGGGCGAAGGATCCACGAGAATTGGGCAAGGAGGCCCAAAAGAGGACCCTCCACGCGGCCAGATTCCTTGGCCGCGTGAGAGGCCCCCTTTTGGCCCCTGTGGCCCCAATTCCTTCCATCTTCGACTTACCGACTCCATCTTGACCTAAAACCGACTATAAAAAGGGTCCCCCGTACCCTTACGGAGAGGAGCGCCGCCGAAACACCGAAACAGAGACCAGAAGTTCCAGACTGGAGGGAAAAACTCCGGCGGGGCGCCGCCGGTGTGATCTCCTACCCCTCCAACGTCAACTCCATCGACATCTCCATGAAGAGGGAGTAGTCCACCCCAGGACTATGGGTTTGTGGAAGTAGCACTTGTATCTCTCTCTCTATGTGCTTCACTAATTAGATCCGTATGAGCTGCCTCACATGATTACGAGCACCGTTGTAATTCCTATGTGGTGAATCTTTTCTATGAGTTATTGAATCTGAGATTGCAATTGTTTCTCTTGAGTTATTTGAGTAGATGTATCTTATGTACCCTGTTCTTATTTGCTAGCTTTGATCAATCTAGTTCTTGAGAGCGTGTGTGGGGTGATGGGTGCATTAGTTGGAGTAATGGGGGGTGGCTAGTGCTGTGAAAGTGACAGAAGTTCAGCGATCCACTTAGGTTTTGTTAAACCTTTCTTAGTTACCTCACTAGGGATAAAAAGGAGTACCTTGTTACCGGGGATTTGAAGTGACACTAATCAATCTCCATGACTAGATCTAGCAAGTTCTTAATTCAACTTCATGTCACATTGCTTAAAGCTATACTCTGGTTTTTCCTTAATTATCGAGGTGTTATGATTTATTTCGCATCTTGGTGGAGTATAAGAGGGATCAATATGACCGTAGAGATCTCTATGCTAGGACGTGATGCCCATATGAAAGTACTCAATGTTAAACATGTTATTGTAATCTCACATGTAATTCTTTATGTCCACCGTCTACCACTTTATTTGAGAGAATGCAAGTGTGAAACCATGAACCCCGGTCCTATTTTAAATATAAGAAAACACTCTAGTTACTTTGCTGCAATTTACTTTACTTGCACTTTACTTTACTTGCATCTCCAATTCGAATTTACATTATCTCCATCACCACTTGCATCACAAAAATACAAAAACAATCCATTGCATATTTATTTTCTCATTTGCATTTAGTAGTAGATTTAATTATTGCACATTTACTTTCAGTTTTGCATTGCAATTTAGAAGTCTCACACCTTGTGCTTGATAAACACTTGGTGAGGTTGAGGGCACAAAATTCTCTACTTGTTTGCAGGATCCTGGAGGAAGATTGGAAGACAACTGCTGAAATACTAGCTCCCCAAGAGTTCGATATAAACCCTCGAGTCACCCTAGTGGGGAAGAAGGCTTGCCTCTAGCTACACACTCTGCACTTGGAGTCTCAACCTAGCCATCAAGCGTTTTTCTGGCGCCGTTGCCGGGGAGCCATAGGTGAAGGAGTTGTCCAAGGGAGCTCACAAGAAGTCTTCATCACCAACAAGGTGTGCAAACACCTAAGCTTGGGGAGGTTGCACCTACGTGAGTACCGTCCTTTCTATCTCCACCTTCTTTCAAGTAGATTGTTTTGTTTCTTGTCTTATTTTTGTTTTTGTTTTGTTTTTGTTCTTGTTTTTGTTTTGTCTTGCATATTTTATTTTAGTTTGCATTTTAGTTTTGCATTTTAGTTTTGCATTTAGTTATCTAGTTTATTTTAGTATTTCTAATTTTCTTAGTTACTTTACTTTTGTTTTGCATAAAAAATTAAAAACTACATAAAAACTTGGAAAATGGAGCAGAGAACTTATTGGCCATTCAGTGTTAGGAATTTCCCTCAAGAGCTAAATATTCACGTTGAAAAATTAGAGGTAGATCCTAGTGTTATTAAAATGATTTACGAATCTTGTTTCTATGGAAAGCCTAAAGAAGACACTTTGTTCCATCTTAAGAAATTTGATGAAAGATGTAAAACTCTGAACTTGAATCATGCAAACATCAACACTACTAAAGTTAAACTCTTTCCCTACTCACTAGGAGGCAAAGCATTAGATTGGATATTAAGATGGCCTCCTAGCAATTTTACTACTTGGTTCAACTTAAGGGCTGCATTTATTGAAAGGTTTTGTCATGCTGAAAAGAATTACAATGTTAAACAATTGCTCATTACCTTTAAACAAGAAAAAGATGAATCAATGATACAAGCATGGGAGAGATTTAGAAGTAGAGCATATGGAATAGGGCATGGCTTTAGAGATTGGATACTTATGCATATGTTTTATAAGGGACTTTCTGAAACTTCTAGAGCCTTTTTAGATAATGAATGTGGGTGATATTTTACTAGTACTAATGCTGCAAATACCCATGTTTTGCTTGAAAGTTTGCTCTTCGAGGTTAAAATTAAAGAGAGCTTAAAAAAGGCTGAAGTACCCGAGGATATTTTTGATGATCGCTATGAGATTTTTAATATGCATAATAGAAAAGGAAAAGTAGAGGAAATTACGATGCTTACTGAAATTAAGGATCCATTGCTTGATTTAGAAAAAAGTAGCTTGCAAGAACTTATTGCTACTCTACAAAAATTTGCTAGTGATCCCACTATAAATGTTAATCAACCTGGCTTTGGATCTTATATTGCTAATCATGTCTTGCAAGAAAAAATTGCTAGGTACAAGAATGAGGCCATGATACCTCCCAAGCTTGGGGATGCATGGATCCCCAAGGTGCTAGTTTCAATTGGAAAAGAAATTCACCATGCTATGTTAGATCTAGGTTCTAGTGTATCGGTACTCTCTAAAGAATTATATGAATTGCTAGAACTAGAAAATTTAGAAAAGTGCTCAAGTGAATTTGTCCTTGCTGATAACTCTATTAAACATTCTATAGGACAAGTAAAAGATGTTATGATTGAATTGCACATGACTTTTGTACCCGTTGATTTCATTATTATGGATATGGGGGATAAATCCCCTAGTCCTATTATTTTGGGTAGACTTTTTCTTCGTACTACAGGTGCAATCATAGACTCCAAGGAAGGGAATGTCAAGTTTCAGTTCCCTCACAAGAAAAGCATGGAGCACTTCCCAAGGAAGAGGGGCACGCTGAAGAACAAGCTCCCTCATGAGCTTTATCCCTCTTGATTATCAAGTAAGTAAAGCCTAGCTATATGGCTATAAAGAAACCGCTTTACGGGAGGCAACCCGGTTGTTTTTGTTTGGATTTTCCTAGTGTCCTCTTGCTGTCTCAATAGATTAGTTTTTTTGTTTTAATTCTGGAGTTTTCAATAAAGAGTCAAGTCAAACCCATTTGTATTTATAAGTTGCTATCCTAGTGCATGAAATTTCTGTTTCAGCACGAGTCTGCTCACCGTATGATTTTACGTTTTTTTATTGGTATGTAGGATTGAGCTAATTTTTTAGTATGTTCTGCAACTTTTCGTCCTCTGTAAGCACAAAATTTGGCTTAATTTTTTTGACGAGTCTAGCTTAGGGAAAAACGTTCGTTTTGCTGCTGTTGCTTTTCTGGACAGATTCTGCCTTCTTTTGTTTTATGCACTCTTTGGGCTTGGGAATCGAATTTCCATGATTCTTTCAAGCAAGAGAGTGAAAATACAACATAATGAACCTTATTTTCTATCTACTGGAGCATTTGATTTGGAATTTTGCACAGCAAGCATGTGATTTGTTTGTCCTTGCTAATCTCACCCCACAGAAAAAGAATGGGAGAAACATGTTTTGTGAATTTTTTTCACAGGGAATAGAGGAGCTGCGCCTCAAGACATCCAAGAAGGGTGAAAGCCATAAGCTTGGGGATGTGATGAACACCCCACTGGAGCTACAATCTTTTGGTTAGCACACGTCTACTTTCTGTTTTTCTAAGCAAAGCATTTATCGTAGAGACATAAAGCGTCTAGTTTTTATTTTTATTTTTGTTTTGATAAGACCACCACCATCATTTTATATGAGATTGAGCTACTGGAGTTTGGGGTTGGAATGTATTGGATGCTAGTATTATGACTTGGAATAGGGATGCCATGGTTGATTTGAAGAGCTACATATGTTTGCATGATTTATAGGCTTTTTATGTGTAGAAATTTGCAATAATGTTGTCTTGAGCTATCTCTTATTCATGTCCTTGATGTTAATTGCTGGTTTATTTAGTTTGTCATGAAATGAGTAGTTCTATGGACATATGCATGCATAGTAGCTGGTCAACTATCTCCCTCTTGCTAGCCCAAAAATTTAAAAATTCCAACAAGTAAAAACTTGTTTCCAACACTCCTTAGCCAAGTATTTCCAGTGAGTCCACCATATCTTCCCATTAGCTTCATTGCTATTCCGAGTATGTTCACCATGTTATTGTGTTATTTATGTTCTAAATTAAGATATTCACTTTATTAATTGTCATGAGTTGAACTTGGGATAGGACTCTCACAAACTTTTGAAGGCACACTTTACTTTTTATGCATCTAATAAACATGACCCAATAATGGGAGCCACAAGTTTTGCGTTTGACAAGTGTGTGGTTGGGAGCTAGCTATAAACGTGTATCACCGGAAAGCTTTCAACATTGCACAATTTTTTTTTACATTTGGTTGATATCATGTGCTTTTGTTTTTGGACTCATGCCATGCCGAAATGAAATAGAGGAATAGTAAGTTTTGATCAGTAAGTATCTATATGACTAGAGAAACGCATTGGGCCGCTAATCCAAGCCATGCTTTATCATGGTGGAAATTTACTTACAGCTTGAGTGACTCTACAACACATCCTATAATAAAATAAGAAGCTATGCATAATAGTGAATGAAAATAAAAAGGATGATGAGTCTACTCCGTTTGTTCATCTTGTCATTGTAACATGGGCTTGTTTCCATGTCATGGGGCAAGAGGTATCTCTTTGCGGTTCTCTATGATGTCATTAATACTTATTATGATTGTACAAAGCTTATTAGGAATCTTAAGTTGAGTAATCATGGAGTAGGTTTTCACACTCACGGGGCATGAGGCTTTCATCCACCTTGTCATTCTCATTACTTCAATACTCACAATTTTAAGATGCTAGTGATAAAGGGGCAATGAGAGTCCTAGATCAATGGACACCACATTTCAATTAGTAATTTTAGTTGAATAATTTAGAGGCTAAATAAGACTTGATCATGTTTTACCTCTACTCAATTTTCTCCAAAGTGTCCACCATATTTTCTATTCTCCATTATGCTATTCTTTGACCAATATAGGATTTTATTTTTCATTTTATGTATGCATTTGGTCCATAGTGCTTTTATTTCATTATACACTTTGTGAACTTTCATGAAGCATCTTTACTTGCATATTTGATATTTCTTACAACATGAATTGTATATTGCTACTCATTTCTAGTATTAATCATTAGATTATATGTAGCATGGATAATCCTCCTTGATATCCCATGATTGTTTCAATATGCAAAACCCATCTTAGTTTTATCACCTTCATACTCGAGGACGAGCATGGGTTAAGCTTGGGGATGTTGATGCATGTAAAATGCATAGATGAATTTTGCATATTTTCACATGGTTTTCTATTACATATTGCATCATATAAGGGTATAATTCAATGTTTTATAGTATTTTGGGGTTAAATTACAAAGTCCCCCAACTTTTATGGAATTAACCCTGCCTGTCAGAAACCCCGTTTTCTATATTTTTGACGTTTCAGGGGGCAAACTTCCGCGAAATCACCTAAAAATCTGCGGGGGTCATTTTCTTGGAAGGAGAAGACTTGTGGGCGAAGGATCCACGAGAATTGGGCAAGGAGGCCCAAAAGAGGACCCTCCACGCGGCCGGATTCCTTGGCCGCGTGAGAGGCCCCCTTTTGGCCCCTGTGGCCCCAATTCCTTCCATCTTCGACTTACCGACTCCGTCTTGACCTAAAACCGACTATAAAAAGGGCCCCACGTACCCTTACGGAGAGGAGCGCCGCCGAAACACCGAAACAGAGACCAGAAGTTCCAGATTGGAGGGGGAAAACTCCGGCGGGGCGCCGCCGGTGTGATCTCCTACCCCTCCAACGTCATCTCCATCGACATCTCCATGAAGAGGGAGTAGTCCACCCCAGGGCTATGGGTTTGTGGAAGTAGCACTTGTATCTCTCTCTCTATGTGCTTCACTAATTAGATCCGTATGAGCTGCCTCACATGATTACAGGCACCGTTGTAATTCCTATGTGGTGGATCTTTTCTATGAGTTATTGAATCTGAGATTGCAATTGTTTCTCTTGAGTTATTTGAGTAGATGTATCTTATGCACCCAGTTCTTATTTGCTAGCTTTGATCAATCTAGTTCTTGAGAGCGTGTGTGGGGTGATGGATGCATTAGTTGGAGTAACGGGGGGTGGCTAGTGCTATGAAAGTGACAGAAGTTCAGCGATCCACTTAGGTTTTGTTAAACCTTTCTTAGTTACCTCACTAGGGATAAAAAGGAGTACCTTGTTACCGGGGATTTGAAGTGACACTAATCAATCTCCATGACTAGATCTAGCAAGTTCTTACTTCAACTTCATGTCACATTGCTTAAAGCTATACTCTGGTTTTTCCTTAATTATCGAGGTGTTATGATTTATTTCGCATCTTGGTGGAGTATAAGAGGGATCAATATGACCGTAGAGATCTCTATGCTAGGACGTGATGCCCATATGAAAGTACTCAATGTTAAACATGTTATTGTAATCTCACATGTAATTCTTTATGTCCACCATCTACCACTTTATTTGAGAGAATGCAAGTGTGAAACCATGAACCCCGGTCCTATTTTAAATATAAGAAAACACTCTAGTTACTTTGCTGCAATTTACTTTACTTGCACTTTACTTTACTTGCATCTCCAATTCGAATTTACATTATCTCCATCACCACTTGCATCACAAAAATACAAAAACAATCCATTGCATATTTATTTTCTCATTTGCATTTAGTAGTAGATTTAATTATTGCACATTTACTTTCAGTTTTGCATTGCAATTTAGAAGTCTCACACCTTGTGCTTGACAACCACTTGGTGAGGTTGAGGGCACAAAATTCTCTACTTGTTTGCAGGATCCTGGAGGAAGCTTGGAAGACAACTGCTGAAATACTAGCTCCCCAAGAGTTCGATATAAACCCTCGAGTCACCCTCGTGGGGAAGAAGGCTTGCCACTAGCTACACACTCTGCACTTGGAGTCTCAACCTAGCCATCATGCATACTTAAGGATGAACACATTATTATCTTGATATTATGTGAGAGGGATCATCTTATAATGCTACCGTCAATATCTAAGCAAAACAAAATGCATAAAAAAATTAACATCACAGACATCACATGTAAGGATAACGTGATATTATATGGTCCTTCTTACACTTGATCTTCATCATGTGCATCATGGTATGGTCTCCATCATTCCACCGGCGTGGTACCAAGTACCATGGCACCCCAATCTTGATTGTCCATCAATAATAAGACAACCATATGGATACCTCCCGTTATATCAGTAATTTACAAAAGAGATCATCTCATAATCAAATTTGTAACATTGACCATATCACATCACATGCCCAGCAAAAACTAGTTAAACGCTTCTAATTTCTTTTTGTATATTTTACGTGGCTTAGGGCTTTCGAGGATAGAACCGTTCATACCTACGAACATCAACCACAACGTTGATAAACATATTTTTAACAATCCTTCGTAGATTAGATTTTAACTATAGTAGGAGAAACGGACACCCCCTTAGCCACAAGTGAGACAATTCTCGCGTACATAGTACACGTAAACTTAGTCTGGGGCAGCTTCATCCTACTATGCCACTAAGATCATAAAATACTCAAAGAGGCAATAACATGATCATCAACGCCCACATACACATATGTGTTCTACCCGTACAAAACATCTACGCATAAACCTGGCTCTGATACCACTGAAGGGGTCGTTGTATAGAAAACAAAAAATTTCCTACATGAGAGACACCCGAAAGGCCAAGATCTAATCTAGGAGACAAAGTGCAACAGGCAAAGAGAGGTTTAAGGAGAACACATACCCTCGAAGACACAAAGCGTTACGAGATCAAATCTCGTTGTTGGCGTAGTCGTACTCACACCGATACCGAGAGCGAGAAGACGTGCACCGCAATTCGGCGGTGCCTCCGTGATCGGTCACATGTACGGTTGATGACGACCTCCGTTCCCTCGATCCAGTGGGGCGCGGAAGTAGAGGATCCCTCGGAACTCCAGCAGCACGACGGCGTGGTGGTGAAGAAGAATCCCACGGTCAGGGCTTCGCCAAGCCGGAGACCATGGAATTGAGCAGCGGATGGAGGGGAATTGAGGTGGGCAAGTGTGTGGAGGAGGGAGAGATCTCACCCTCCTTTTATAGGGGAAGGGGAGGCAGGCAAGGGGTGGGTGCGGCCAGCCCATGGTGTTGCCCCCACCTCTTCCCTCATCATCTGAGTGGACACTCCACTCACACCCACTCATTTTCCCATTATTTCCCACTTGGAAAATCCAAAGGTTTTCCTTTAATAAATAAATAAAACATTTTTATTTCTTTATTTATATTTGTTAATTCCATTAACAAACATTTGCATATAGCACCTCGAATCATTTGTTAATTCTATTAACAACCATTCGACGAAAAACCCCTTAAACTAATTCAATTTTCCCCGAAACAATTTCGGTGCTGCCCAAAACATTCTTCGGTATTCCGTATCCTCTCAAACGCGTCATCGAACCTTAAGTGTGTCACCCTACGGTTCGTGAATAAGATAGACATGATCGAGACTCCTCTCCGATCAATAATCAACAGCGGGATCTGGAGATCCGTGATGACTCCTATATATTCAACGATGACTCTCGTGATCGTGTGAACCATCAACGTCGTGAACTATTCCCTTTGTCTCGCGATATAATCTTGTCCGAGATTCGATCATTGGTATCAACCATACCTTGTTCAATCTCGTTACCTACAATTACTCTTTTCTCGTTCCCATGATATAACATCCTTGTGATCATATCACGTGCTTGCAAGCGGTGTTGATGTGATATCACCGAGAGGGCCCAGAGTATATCTCTCCGTCATTTTGGATGGACAAATCCCACTCTTGATCCATGATCCCCAACTAATACTTTCCGAATACCTAACGGCACCTTTATAGTCACCCTGTTACGGTGTGACGTTTGATGTCATCAAAGCATCCTTCCGGTATCAGTGATTGACATGATCTCATGGTCTAAGGAATAAGTTACTTCGTATGTTTGATATAACAATGTAAATTTAATGACTTGATCACATTGCTATATTCACTTTGGGTATATGTTCATCACATCATTCTTCTAATTACATGACCCCGTTATTAACAACATCCAATATTCATGATCAGGAAACCTTGATCATCTATTAATCAACGAGCTAGTTAAAAGAGAGGCTTTACTAGGAACCATTGTTTGTTTTATTAAACACACATGTATCAACGTTTCCGGTTAATACAATTCTAGCATGAGAAATAAACATTCATCATAAACAAGGAATAAGATAATAAATATTTTATTATTGCCTCTCGGGCATATTCCTTTCAAAAGATTGCGACCAGGAGGGGACAAAAACAAAACAGGAGCATGTGTTGGTTCACCTCTTGAAGAACGGGCATCTTGAAGACTCTAGTCGTGCTCTTGGCGAAGATTAATGCATTCCTCCTTGGCCACAACAAGGCGACTCCCAAAAGCAACGAGGGAATCAAGGATGCCCTGCCAAACTTTCACGAGTTAGGAAGATATCACTTGAGCCTATACCCGACCGCACGCCGTCGAATATAGACTCGGGGGGCTACTCCCATCGGGAGCACTGTGGTGCACCCGACAGAAACCAAGATAGAAACAAGAAAGCAAGATTCAACTTGAGCCTATAGCCAACTGCAAGTAGTCGACCATAGACTGGGGGGCTACTCCCATCGGGAGCACTGTCATGCACCCGATAAAAAAATATAAGCGCTAGAAGTCAAGAAAAAAGATTCACCTTGCCATGCGGGGTCGACAAAGGGTCCGGCGAACTAGCCGAAACCTCTTTGCTCGTTGACGCCCCGACATCCTGAGGCTGCTTGCTCGCCAAGCTAGGAATTGCATACTCAAAAGTATCGACCGCCTTCGCAGGGCTCGGAGGTCGTCGAGTAAGGCTTGGAGCTCGAGCAAGATCCGTGACGACTTCCTTCTGCTTCACAGATTGAGCGGAAGACGCGAACCGATCCTTGCTAATAGCCACAAGGCTAAATAGAAGTCAGAAAAATAGGAGATAAAGAAGCCGCTTTATCTGGAAAAAATGCAAGACCCACTCATCCTCGTCGTCTTCATCAAGGTTGTCCAAGTTCCAAGCAGTCGAGATCTTTGGCTGTTGCATGGCGGGTTGGAAGCACGTTGAGGGGACTCGCCCGAATGGGCTCAATCTCCTCGACCGTGTCCTCGCTCAATGAGTTGTCCTTGGAGGTCACCTCTACTTCCTCCACCTTGCGGCGCTTGCGGTGGAGAAATGTAAGTTCTTATTCTTCCTATTCCTCCTCCATATACTCCTCGCTTGATTCCGCGTTCGCAATGGTGGTGTCGAGAGGTGCCTCGAGGTTGCTCGCGAGAAGATCTGGGCTGCCATTATCCGCAGAAAGTGGCGGGTAGTACTTTGCCACTTTTTTATTCTACAAAGGGAAAGAAAAGAGGAAGGAGAAATATTCAATCGACAAAAATTTGAAGAAAATAAAGAAAAGCAAAGAGCTTACCTCGCTCGGGGGATGTTCAGCATCGAATTGAGTGAAAGGACAAGGCGAGTAGATCTCCCCCTTCTTCAGGCTAGTAATGGCCATAATTTTCCTCTCGAACTCCGCATTCGAGAGGATATCATCACACGTCCGGCTCGGTTCGTTAACGCCCGAGAATTCCCACAATGGGGTAAGCCTATCCTGAACCGGCTGAACCCTTCGGCTCAGGAAAACACTCACCAAGTGCACTCCGTTCAGCAGAGGCCCCTGGTCCTTCCGTCGAAGTCGTCCAAATTGCGCGAGCAGGGGAGACAGACTCTTCGGCTGATAGCGTATGCGCCTAGGATTTGCTCCGCTTCAAGACCGCGAATGGCTGAAATTCCGGGACACCACTCGCGTCATTGTCCTCGACGTAGAACCACTTTCGGCGCCACCCTTGTGCCGACTCGACGAAGTTCATCTCCAGGTACGGGAACTTCTTGGTCGTCTGGATCCCGAAGCCACCAATCGCCAAAGGCTCCCCCATCCTCTCGCCCGCCAGGGACTTCTCCCAAAAAATCCTCACCTGGAAGATGGCCTTCCAGAGCCCCCAATACGGGCGAATACCGAGGAAGCATTCGCGTAGCATGATGAAGCACGAAATGTGTTGCACCGCATTGGAGGGAGATCGTGCAGCTGTATGCCATAGGCATACAACAGCCCGAGGAGGAATGGGTGAATGGCGAAGGACATACCTCGGGCGATATGTTCCGAGAAAGCAACGCGCTCATTAGCACGCGGACTGGGCACCTCCTCCCCCTTCGCTGGCACGCGGACGCGCCCGGAGTCCTCCAGGGGAAGCAGCTCCCCTCTTCGCATCTCCGTGATGCTTTTCTTCGTCGCATTAGACGGGCGCCACTCGCCCGTCCTCTTCACCAGAGCCGTCATGGAAGCGCTGGCTGCCTCCTTACCGGAAGCCGCGGCCGCGCCACGTTTCTTGCCTGGTGCCATTGGTGCTCGCTCTCTCACGCAGAGGAAGGTGGGAACGTTGGAAGGAAGAAGAAGATGAATAAGGGCCGGGGAAAGAAACTTTTCCTAAGACCCACTATTTATACTGCCACTAAGCCATCAGGAACCGTCCATTTGCATACGTGGCACGCATCCCGGCTGCCACACGGAGAGACGAAACGAAGCGACGAAGGGCGGTTACTCCGCACGATCTTTTACGCAGGATCGTGCGTACTTACTGCACGTCCTGCGGAAAAACTGGCGCACGACGGCACGCTTCCGGTCAAAAGCTGACATGATGGGCCCTGCTCCACTCCTTCACGTCCCACCAGGAGCAGGCGAGTGCGCGGTGACGTCATTGCGCACCTCGTCACATGAAAATTCTTTCGTATGGAATCTCACGACACGAAAACTCTTTCGTATAGACTTGGAAGGAAATCTCACCTCACTCAAGGATTGCAAGGTGAAAACTTTGGCACTCGCCATTTTTCCCAAGAACGGCACTTGCCACGCAGCAAGGAGAAAATCGTGAGTACGCGGCTCCCGTAGGAACCACAACTCCACATTACGATGTACAAATACATCACTCGAAAACAAACCCTGTCCGTTCAGTCGCCAAGGCACGACTGGATGCTGTATTCAGCGAGTATGAAGGTAAGACCCAAGGATCTGACCTGTGGGCCTAGAATCGCACTCAAGTTGCGTCCTCCAGTAAATTTTCCGTGTCAACAAACACGAAGAAAAAATCCTACCGGGCGCGCTAGGTGCCTCTTTTTAAGGTTAAATTCGACTCGATAAGTCCTCCACGGCCCAGTCGCAATGATCACCTCGCCGAGTTCGAGTCGAATGTCTCGAATTCGTGTAGGCCAGAATTGTTTTTGCCCGAGAAGCAATTAATTGGCCCTGATCTTTCAGGAGAGCCAAGAAACTGAGCCATACCCTTCTGCGAAAAAGCCAACACAAGGCGCATTTACCACTCGATACTCAAGTACATCCCACATGGGGTACTCGCCCTTCAGATCAAGTATTTGACTGCTTAGTCGCAAGATCCATGAACCAGGCTTTGAGTGCTTACTCGACTATTCTCAGTCGAACAAACACTCGGGGGCTACCGACGTGGGGATGACTTCAGGACCTGTTGGATGGGCCTACCCGGTCTAAAGCCCGCCACTGAAGCCCAGTATGAAGGACTACCCCGTGGCTCTAGAAGGCCCAGCAGCGGCCCACTCGCAAGGCTTGCATGACAAGATGGAAGGTTCCCGCCGACTAGGGCTAGGGTTTGTAACCCCCCTCCCGGGTACGGCTTGAGACTCGACTGCCTATTTAGGGTGTGTTTGGTTGAGGGGATAGGATTTGAGGGATAAGGGCATCCCCAACCACCTGGTTAGGGATAGCCAGTTTTTATGTTTGGTTAGTAGGGTGAAAAATGGTTATGGATAGCCAATTTTTTGTTTGGTTAGAGAGATGGGAGTGGTTGGATAGTTGTGATGACTCTCTCTTTCATTGAGGTGGTGAGATTACCCTCTATATTTCATATTTAAGCAACACAAATTATTTTTGTATTGCACACAATTTCTTTGCAAATTGTGACACGGAATGACATAAACAGGGGCGACACACAAGCAAATACCAAGCACCACCGGCAACCATATGAAAGAAAGCAGCATCGGCATTGTCTGCTTAAGGCACGAATGGAGTTGCAACTATTAACGAATGCCTATACGTACAAATCACATTGTTGTACAGTACATACATACATCTGATTTAGTGTGCATCATACAGAAAAATCGATTCAACATTCAACTAGCCGATTGAGTATTCAGATAACCGATTGAGTATTGGTAGTAGCCATGGTCGCCACGCAACACCGCTGCACGCTGCAGCAGCAAACCGGCCACACGGCGACCCCATCGCAAGGATCTGCATGCCAGGTAGCACGATTGAAAGGTGCGTCACAGTTCTAGATCGGAGCGCCTCCCGCGCATCAGCCGGGGCCGGGTCCAGATTGGGCACTCGCGCTGCCACCATCGCACGCTCTGTTGCACCTCCATGGACTTTCAAGCGGAGCTCCGAGCGTACCGAGAGGAGAGAGTCGCACCTCCGCCGTCCGCGTCCTAGGTTTAGCCCATGCGCATCATCAGACGGCGGCGAGGGTGTGGCCTGGGGAGGTCGCCGCCGGTGGATTTGGGGCTCCTGCCCGTGTTGTCCCTCAAGGGGTGACGCTGACATTGTACTAGATCTCTCCGTGGCAATATGGAGTGTCTCCATTATCGTCGATATGGAGAAGGGAAAGTGAGGGGGAGATGGGGTGAGCGAAGGAAGAGGTGAGCGAGCCAAAAGGGGTTGCGCTCGTCCGCCACTTTTGAGCGGATGGTCTCAACCATCGTTTCGACCCAATAATATCCAAATCTGGTTATCCCTATCCATTCCATCCTTTAAACCAAACGGAGGGCAGCCACATAAAAAATGGCTATCCCTAACCACCTAAGAGATAACCACTGAACCAAACACATGTATCTTCTAATAGTTACAGATGTTTGCTAGAGTTCCAATCATAAGTATTTGCAATTATTGGATAGTGAGAGTGTCGATGAGTCATGTCGACAAATCCCTCGGATGATCCGATAGGGTTTCGAGTAGGAGGACGAAATAGGCGTCGGTGGATACGTCGGCTAACAGGGGGCACGATTTACCCAGGTTCGGGGCCCTCGTAGAGGTAATACCCTTACTCCTTCTTGTATGTCTCTGTATTATGAAGATTGGTTACAATGGTGGGTGTGCAAGCTGAGAGATTGGATCTCGAGCTATGCCTATGGTGGTGGATAACTAAGATTGGATGTCCCCTCGGGTGGCTCTACTAGCCCTTTAAGGTAAAAATATCCAACCATAGCATTAAGATCAAAAAGTCCTCTTTATCCCATATGCTTTAATCACTAGATTGGGGCTCATGTTTTTGTCACCAAGCAGCCCTCCCTCTATTTTTCTCCATATACTACAAACCCTACGATGTGATCCATGCGCGCATAAACATATGATGAGCACCATAGGACTGTAATAAATTCAATATATAACTCACACCGGTAGAAAATAGACCTTCAGTCCCGGTTCGCAAAGGCCATTAGTCCCGGCCGCGCAACCGGGACTAGATATGCGCGACTAAAGACCCTCCCTATAGTCGCGCCACTTACGGACCGCGGCTAAAGGCCCGTCCACGTGGGCGGGTGGCGTGCGCCGGGGGCGGGGGACCTTTAGTCCCGGTTGGCCACACGAACCGGGACTACATGCTTTTTCGTTATTTCTTTAATTCATTTGGGGTTTCTAATTATTTTTCACTCCCTTTTTTCACTCCCTTTTTTTCACTCCAATTTTTCACTCCATTTTTTTCAGAATTTTTATTATTTGCTTAGTGTCTAACTACAATTATCTCTAGTCAAATTTCTTACTCGTGGTCAAACTTCCCGCTCGGTCACCCATCCTCCTACTACTCTAGCACTACACGCTTAACTTCCGAGTTCCATCCCGTCCCGCATCCAAGTGTTTCGCACGCATGTATGTGATACTAATATCATATCAATCCTATTAACATGTTACTCGATGCCACATTTCTTTATTGTCTGAATTTCAACTAAATCTTTTAATAAACAAAAGTAAGGATGTAATTAATAATTTTGAATAAATAAATAAACATTAACTTTTTAATTTGTATTATTTCTAAAAAATATTCAGAAAAATAAAACTAATACATTTTAAAATCTTAAAAATACAAATAATATATCAAAATATTCAGAAAAATAAAATTAATACATTTTAAAATCTTAAAAATACTATTAATATATCAAAATATTCAGAAAAATAAAACTAATTCATTCTAAAATCTTAAAAATACTATTAATATATCAAAATATTCAAAAAAATAAAACTAATACATTTTAAAATCTTAAAAATACAAATAATATATCAAAATATCCAGAAAAATAAAACTAATACATTTTAAAATCTTAAAAATACAAATAATATATCAAAAAATTCAGGAAAATAAAACTAATTCATTTTCCCGTTTCCTAAATGCAAAATAAAATATGATAAAATTCATGAACCAAACCATATAAAATTTCCAGATCCAAGTTCAAACAACCAAATGAAAATACCATCCTTTTTAGTAAAAGACCAGTAGGCTCTTCTATTATTTTTAGAATGAGTTCAAAAATGTATTTGAAGTAAATCCAACTGGATGAGTTTGGTATTGACTAGATCTATGTTTTCCTGGCTTAGATTAATTTAGAAACGGTAGTTTTTCTGTTTTGTTTTCTTGATGTGTTTTTGTTTGTTTGTTTTGAAATGTGTGTTTGACATAATATAGAAATAATATAGCTATGAATTAATATAGAAATAATATCCATTACATAATAATATATATGCATTACATACTAATATATCCATTACATGCATATATCGAACGCAAGATGCGGTACACAAACACCATCTACTCTAGCTCCGTCGAGTAGATGCGGAACAACTCTCGTAGGAAACGTATGCATCTATGGCTTAGATTAATTTAGAAACGGTAGTTTTCCTGTTTTGTTTTCTTGATGTGTTATTGTTTGTTTTCTTGATGTGTTTTTGTTTGTTTGTTTTGAAATGTGTGTTTGACATAATATAGAAATAATATAGCTACTAATTAATATAGAAATAATATCCATTACATAATAATATATATCCATTACATACTAATATCGAACGCAAAGATGCGGTACAAACACCATCTACTCGAGCTCCGTCGAGTAGATGCGGAACAACTCGTAGGAAACGTATGCATCTATGGCTGCATAGTTGAGGTTGATCCGGTCCAGTGGGTTCTTCCCCCAACGCATGTGATTCTTGGAGGGGAAACCAGACTTCATGGTTTTGTAGTCGGCGTGGATGAAGGCGGTTGCCATCAGAGCCATCCCGGTCTTGTGACCGCACAAATCATCAAAATGGGTAAGATCCTGAAGATCAATGTAGTGATCTTCAGGTATCACAGTACCCAATTGCATCAACTTCTGCCGGTCTTGAGTGATGTCAACACTGCAAAAGTCGTACCCCTTGTTGACAAGAAAATCAACAAGGGCCGTAGAATACTTTGAACTACTGCAACAACAAAAATAGAACGTGTTAGATATGTTGCAACACATGTATTCTTCCAATGCAACAAACAAATCGAAAATGCAACACTATCCTACAAGAGAGATCGATTGTACGTGTGTGTTACCTTGCCCATTGGAAGACCAACACGATCTCCTGGAAGGCAATTTGGATGACGGCAACATCCCGTTGATCCGCCGTATACTCTAAATCAAGCCCGAAGAACCTATGGTGTTCATCGGCTTCTTCATAGAGATTGCTGAAATGCGTAAGAAGATCGGGGAGCCTCTCGCACATATTGGTGTACGCCACGTCGAGACTCCTGCGGCATGGTGTGGCCACACGTAGAGTGTTCCAAACTTCAGCCATGGGTGCTTGGTGCAGGAAGATCGAAGAGAGGAGAAGAAATAGAGAAGAGAGAAGAAGAAACAGAGACTCTCGGGTGCGCGCACTGTAGCAAATGGCCTCTGCATCTCGCTCGCGAAATAAAGCCGCCGCGAGGGAGGCGAGCAGTTTGTACCTTTAGTCCCGGGTGGCCATGCCAACCGGGACTAAAGGCAGGGAGGCCAACAGACTTGATCATTAGTCGCGGGTGGCCAGGCCAACCGGAATTAAAGCCATCCACACGCCTCCACGCGCTTCCCAACCCATGACGCATGACCTTCTGTCGCGGGTCTCCTCCCGACCCGGGACTAAAACCCCTTTAGTCACGGTGCGGAAAGTTTGGGGACTGATGGGGGCGTATGGAAGGCCTTTTTTCTACCAGTGTCAAACCATCCATAGAGATTCAACAATACATCATATGACAAAAGGTAACTACAAAAAACATGACATAGATGCAATAGATCATCTGCAAATAATTTATAACGTAAAACACCATGTTTACATAGGGAGGTACAGAGATGTGTGGGAGGATGAACCACTGTATACAAGGAGAAATTGGCGATGGAGATGGCGGTGAAGACGGTGAAGAGGACAACGCGGGGTGCAGGGTGGCACCGACGCCGGCGATGGCGCAAGGACTCCTTCCCTGCGCCGCCGGCATCATGGGGAAGCGCCGCCCCTTAGCCCTCTTCCTTCATGGCTTCTTGAGAGCCCTCCCCCATGGAGATGGGATCCATGGGGGAGGCAAAATCGTGGCTTTGGCGGCTGCAAATTCGTGGTATAGGGTGTCTTTCACGACCTAGTTTTCCTCCCTTTATATAGTCTCGCGGATTTCAGTCATCCCATCTAGGGCTGCGGTAAATCGGACTTTATGTCTACGATGTTCCTCGCGAAATTCCCCACAACTTTTACGGCCGCATTTTTTCCATTTGACGTTGTCTTCGACCCGTAACATGACAATCTTTAACAAGACTTTTTAGACATATTTCAGGAAAGTCCCAATTTCACTCCAATAAGGTTTCCTCTTGTATTTTTGATAATTCCTACACATCAAAGTGTAAAATAAGAACATTGTGCACTTTTGCAACTATTAGTAGGTTAGTCCAAATAAATCATAAACTCAATATAAAAACAATTATCAAAAGCATAAAAGTAGCATGAAACCATAAAAAAATTATAGATATGTTTCGGACGTGTCACTTACCTGACAACATAAAACTTAGGGCTATAGTTGGGAACAAGGTTATGCTGCTCTTGGTGGAGTGAGGAAGCTCACATATCTTTATTGACCAACAATTGGTAGCCCAATTAGCCTGCCATACAACTGCACTACAAAAACATCTAAAGGTGAAGGTAGCAAATGGGCAGTTCATAATGTGTAATTTTGTGATAAAGTATTTGGACCGGTGGATACAAGGCAACACATTCCAAACTGATATGAAGATTGTGCCACTTGGGGGTTATGATGCCATACTTGGCATGGATTGGCTAGCTCAGTGGGGAGAAATGACTTGGCACTGGCAATACAGGTGGATAAAATTCCAACACCTGGGCAAAAATGTGAAACTACATGGTATGCTAGACAAAGAGGCATGTTGCTAGGAGGAAATATTTGTGGAGAAATTAGAGAAAAACTACAAGGAAAATGATATTTGGTCATCTATGGTACTTACTACCACAACTACGGTAGAAGAAAATGACACATTACCAGCTACAGGAAAAGCCACATTGGAGTTTCCAAGATGTATTCCAAGAACCAAAAGAATTTCCACCACACGTGGCATTTGATCATGCCATATCATTGTTGCCTCGATCTACACCTGTCAATTCTAGACCATATAGGTATTCTCCACAACAGAAATACGAAATAGAAAACCAAGTCAATGAAATGCTAGCTACATGCCTAATTACTCCCAACATGTCTCTGTATGCTTCTCATGTGCTATAGTGAAAAAAAATGATGAAACTTGTAGGTTTTGTGTGGATCACAGGAGGCTAAATAACATTTCAATAAAAATAAAATATCCAATACCAATTATAGATGAATTGTTGGATGAAGGAACAAAGTGGTTTTTGAAGCGGATGAACAAGACTGGTTTCAAACCAGACAATGGACAATTCCAATTTAGTCATGCCTTTTGGGTTATCCAATGCCCCTGCTATATTTCGGTGTTTTATGAATGCAATATTTTCCAAGTACACCAGGAAATTCATTTTGGTGTTTATGGATGATACTCTAATATACAATAAAAATCGAGAAGAACATGTCCAACATGTGCAGTTAGTTCTGAATATCTTGATAGAAAACAAATTATTTGCCAAGAGAAGTAAATGTTTCTTTGCTCAATAGAAGTTGGAAAATCTAGGGCATATTATATCTGATCATGGTGTGTCCATAGACCCTGAAAAAATCAGGGCAATGGCCAAGTGGCTTGTGCCAACATCAGTAACAAAGGTGAGGGGATTTTTAGGCTTGATTGGTAACCACATGAAACTTATCAAGAATTATGGGATAATTTCCAAGCCACTAACATCCTTGTTGAAGAAGTGTTCTTTTGCGTGGTCTTCTGAAGCTGAGCAAGCATTTGATAATATAAAGCAAGAAATGATGACAACCCGAGTGCTTAGCCCTACCCATTTTCTCTCTCCCATTTTGCAAAGAAACTGATGCATGTGAAGGTGAGAATGGGGCAGTACTTAGTGAGAAAGGGCATCCTGTAGCAAAGCATTGGGTCCTGCCAATATGAAACTATCTATTTATGAAAATGAATTCATGGCCATTATGATGGCAATTAACACGTGGAGGCCATATATATTTAGAGGGCCATTTGTCATTAAGACATGCCATAAAGCGTGTGTCACTTGGAGGATTAAATTTTATCATCAGAATTACAAAGAAAATAGATGAAATAGCTGGCGAGCTTGTAGTTTCACTTCCAGTACAAGAAAGGTGTGGAAAATCACGTAGCTTATGGCATGTCCATGGTAGGACATGTGTTTGGTGTACAAGCCGTGTCCATTGGTTAAAATAAGTGATTAATTCTTATGTTGTGGATGTGCAAGCACTAAGAGCTTCTTGGAAAACTAGCATTGGATCCCTCTTGAGTATCACCCTATTCATTAATAGATGGCATCATCGGGTATATGGATAAATTCCGGGTGGAAGCTAACAATGGGCTGCAAACAAAGCTTATCACGTTTTTTCACTCTTCACTAGTGGGAGGTCATTCAGGGTTTAAGGACACATATAATAAAACAAAGAAACTATTCCATTGGAATGGTATTATAAAGTCAATGGAGAATTTTGTCCAACAATGTGAGATATGTCAACAAGAAAAAATGTGAACCCTATAAGTATACATGGCTGCTCAACCCTCTTCCTACACCTGATGGACCTCGGGAAGATGTTTCTACAAATTTTATAGAAGGTTTGACTAAATAAAATGGATATTATGTGATTCTAGTTGATGTAGATATATTCATCAAATATAGTCATTTTATTCCTCTGAAACATCCATATACACTTGCAACAGTTGCACACGTATTTGCCAATAATATAGTGAATTTACAAAGTATACCACTTACTATTACATAACAAAGATAAGATGTTACAAGCAATTTTTGGAAGGAATTGTTCAAGATTTGTGTCACAGAATTACAACTATCCATAACCTACCATCCATAAACCGACGGTCAGGTCGAAAGGGTCAATCAATGTCTTGAAATGTATATAAGATGTGTTGTTGATGATTCCCCAAAACAATTGGCAAGCCGGTGCCTCTGGCATAATTTTGGGATGCACTCCATTCACAGCAGTACATGGAAAGGAAGCACATATGGGGAAATTTATCACGTCGATATAGGTAAACAATGCTGAATTGCAAACTTGGATGAAGGAAAGGACTGACCAGCTCACAGTCCTCAAACAACACCACCATAGGCTCAAGTTAAGATGAAGCACGATGCTGGCCGTAACATGACACCTCGTGAATTTGCAGTGGGAGAGTCAGTGTATGTAACATCCCAAGTATGAAAAATAAGCCTTTAGAATGTTTGCTCTCTGTTATTTTATGTTTTGCATCATGGCATCATGTTCATTGCAATTGTTTTGCTTGTTTTCCTTTTGTTTTCCTCTGTTTCATTTGTTTTCCAACTGTTTTCATTTGTTGTCCTTTGTTTTCTATTTGAATTTCAAACCAAAAATTCAAACCTTTTGTTTCATCCTTGTGATGTTACAATTTCCAAAATGTTATTCAAAATAAAACAATTGTTTGTTTCCATTAAAGTTGTGATTCCAAACTGTTGTTTTGTTTCTAACATAAATTCATCTAATACCAAAACAATTGAAATTCAAACATTATTTCAAATGCTTGTTCATACTTGTCATGTTACAATCTTTTTCAAATCAAAAGTTCAATTAAAAATCTCATTTGTTTCCAATTAAAATCATTTGATCACCCTATTTAAATCTTGTTTTCTATAACTCACTTAATAATCAAAATTCATTCAAATTGCATTAAAAATTCAAAACACATTGTCCACAACAACCACCATGTTGAACTTATGAAAATTACACAACAATCCTAATTTTGTTTCAAATTAAACATTAAAGTTCACCCTATTGAATTCTTGTTTTAATAAATCAATTAACCTCAACTTTCATTCAAATTCAAATCAAATACCAAACAGCAAACAAAGTGAAATAATTTTGAAAACAAAAACTTGCATTGTTGCTGTGGCAATAATCAATCAATAAACAATTATCCCTAATTTTTTCCCAACTCCAAAACCCTCCTTTTCTTCCTTTTCAAATCAGCAAAAAAAAAAACAAATCAATTAATTAAAAAGAGCAAAGGGAGAGAGAGAACAGCAGGCCAACTCTCCCCTAAGCCCAACACCACCCCAGCCCACTTCCCCTTTTTTTGGCCCATACCCCTTCTCTGTCGTCTTCTTCCCTGTACGATCACCATCCAGCCCCCCACGTGTGCACAGAGATGCAGCAACGGTGGAGCTCCTCCACCCCTCCCTTTAAGACCTCCACCTCGTTGCCCTAGGGTTCCCTAACCCTAACCCCTTCCCATCTTTTCCCTTCCCCGCCTCCAATTCTCTCCTCCCTCTTCCTTCTTCCCCTCTGCTATGTATCTTTCTCTGTACCACAACTGAACCCAACCCCACCGAAATACCTCCTCCTGCCGCCGGTGATCGCCGCCCTAGGGCCCCCCTCCGGCCGCCGCAACGCCGGGAATGGAAACGGCGTCCCGTGGGCTCCCTCCTCCACCCCACGGCAGCGGCCGGGAGGCACCGCTGCTCCCCCGTCGTCCGCTCCAATCCGCCACCGGCCACCTGCTCCACCATCGACCGCCTCCTGTCCGCTCGAGGCCATCGAGGTGCGCCTCCCTCTCCTTCCCTTCCTCTCGCTCTCCCCTCTCCTCGGCCCGCACACGCACGCCACGAGCAGCAGCATCCCGGCCCCCACGAGCACCGCGGCGCAGCACAGCTGCCGCCGGCGATCTTCTCTGTCGCGTCAAGGTTCGGTTACCTGAACCTTAAAGTTCAGTTAACCGCAACCCGCACCTTATACTCCCCCCGAGATCCCTTCCTTTCAACACACAGAGCACTAGCCCACTGGTTCCTGTCCCTTGCACGCAGCAGGAGGTGGGGGGTTCGAGTCCCCCCTCTCCCAAATAAAACCAACCTTTTTATCCCTTTTGTTTTTGTACAGAAACATCTCAGTAATCACACATAGGTCCCTGTTAATTTAATCTAGACCCCTGTAAAATATTTTCCAAGTCCCTAATGAATTAAAAATGGCAGATTCCACCTAAAACTTGTAAAATGCATAAGTAATTCATCCCAACTCCAAATTCAACATTTTAATATGTTTTCTATCCCAAATTGAATTGTCTATCCAAATATAAAATTTGTTTACTGTTTTGAATATTTTAAATTGGTGAAACATTTGAATTCTTGTTTAAATCACTTAATTTTGCAAAATTCATAACTTGGGCATAAAAATTCCAAATTCCACAAACTAAATATGTTTTCCAATCAACTTTTCATGTACTTTCCAAATATAAATTTTGTTTGCTGTTTTGAATAATTTAAATTGCTGAAAACAACTGTTTCTTAATTATTGCATTTAAAATTGCCAAAATGATAACTTGCTCATTTTAAATCCAATTTCAACAAATGAAATATGTTTTCCATGCAAAATTAAACCAGCTTTCCAAATATAAAATTTGTTTCATGTTTTGAATAATTAAAATTGGTTAAATGATTTAAACCTTGTTTAAATCATTTAATATTGTTAAATTCATAACTTGATCAAATTAAAACCTTTTGGGACATATAAAATATGTTTTCCAACCATAAAAGTATAAACTTTTGAAATATGAATTTGGTTTAATGTTTTGAACAAATAAAACTTCAAATAAGTTCATGTTTGAATTAAATTCATTTAATTCTTGCTTAAACTTGTTTAATTCATAAATAATTTATTTGAAATCCTTTTTCAATAAGTGAAACATGTATTCCACCTAAAAATTGTGTGTTCTTTCCAAATATGAATTTTGTTATTTGTTTTGAACAATTAAAATTGGTGAAAACAATAAATGCTTGTGTGACACCTTTAAGGAACCAAAATTTCTTAACTTAATAACCAAATTTCTAAACTTGGTAAACCTTAATTCAAAATTGTTCTATTGTTGTTATTTTGTTGTTTTCCTCACCCATGCATCATGCTAATCCACTTTCACCTATTGGTTAGTTGTAAAACAATTAATTCAACCATAATTCATGGGCTTTTCATATGCAATCCAATTGCATGTGGGTCCATTTAATCATGTTGTTATCTTGTCAACTAGTTTATTTTGTTGCATCAATTAAATGGTCATGCATCATCCCATGTTTGTGCACTATGCCATGTTATTGATTGTTTATCTCTCTGCGTTGTTTGTTTGCTTCTTCTCGGATAAACGACGACGTTGAGACCGACGATACTTACGACACCCCTTCTAAGGAGTTAGCTCAGTACCAGGCTACTGGGTTTGCAGGCAAGTATTCACTCACATGAACCATCGTGTTCCTTTCAACATTGGTTACCGATACTTTCCGTTGTCTATTCTGCTAGCCCTATGAATAGTTGCTTCTGTTACGAACCTATCACATGTATCCTTTAACCCTGATATTGCCTCACCTCCATACCTATAACCTTTTGCTTGTTGCCCGTGTCTTACTAGCATGCTTAGGGTTGTTTTGCTCGAGTCTGTTACCCGTTACTTTCTGTTACTATTTCATTATGTTCTGGGGGCTCGATGTTAAACAATGAATCATGCTAATGTTATTGTTAATAATAATTTGATGATAAGGCACCGGCAGGAGGCCCTGTGTGGTTTTGAGGCCTGCTAGTGTCGACCCTAATAGGAAAAGGGTCTTGTCTACTGATCCATGATGAGCGCACTAACCGCATGTGGGAAGCGAGTATGGGCGCCCCCCTCAATTTGATTCGATTCGCATCTCGTCCAAATCGCCTCATTTAGTTCGTGTTTTCCATTTGCCGCATGCATGATTTTGTGAGCCCAGGCCAGGGTGGAACTTTTGTAGTCGGCATATAGGGGGACACGGTCTTAGAGTGCTATGAGGGTCCCTTTTCTTCGGGGCTCGATTAGCCGTGCGCCCAAGGTTCTTTGGGCTTGATGCGAAGAAGAGTTGAGTTGTGTTGAGTATCCCGCTTGGTGGGAGGCATCCCATATGGCGGGTTATTCTTACGTGTACGGCCAAATTGGTGCACCCCTGCAGGGATAAATCTTCTCGAGAAGCCGTGTTTTCCGCGGTTATGGTCTACTTGGTGAAAGTACTGGCTAACAAGTACTCAGGACAACTTAAACCTAATGATTAACAACCTTACACCCAATGATTAACAACTTGACTAGTAATAGGCTTATTGACACAATAATCTGAACCATCATTAATCCAACTGTGTGAGTTATCCTCGGATTGCTTCTTTGGATAAGGGGCGAGATCCAGGATGGGTTTGTTTTCAGTTAGATGATAGGTTGGTTACGATACGCGATCTTATCTCCTTTCTGTTAGCCGGAAGTGGTAGTAACTCTGTAGTTGGTTAGAGCAGCCAGTTGCAGCATCTTTTATATCCCCTTCCTTCCGTTGAACCCAAAGCATCTGTGCTTGGTGTTGACGGGCTACACTTTGGTGAACTGTGAGTCCTGCTTGCCAGTACGTTTATGTACTGACCCCTTTGGGGCTGTGGTTTCCGCAGACTACGTTTCCGAGGATCTACATGGTGGCTACTACGTGGAGTATGACGAGACTGCTGACGAGTAGATAGCGGACCCGGGCAGGATCCGAGACTTCGTGGATGGGCTCCGTCTTTTCGTTTCCGGCCTCTTAGGCCTATTTGGATCTTGTCTGTACTCAGACATGTTGAATGCTTCCGCTGTGATGTAATGATGATATGTTGGGACATGTGTCCTCTGGATGATTGTATTTGCTATCTCTGCTCTAGTGAGAGCTATTTGCAACTTATTTCCATCTTTTGTGTCCTAGAGATATGTTGTGCTATCATTTTGTTCAACACCGTTGACGTACCATGTGTGTATGGTTTGAAGTACGTCAATGGAAGTATCCTGATTTCTATGGGATGGTTTACGTAGACGATGAACAATAGAGTTTGGTTGTCACACATACGTGTGTTGGCCTACTCGTAAGAGATGCGGGTGCAGGTAAGCCCCGTAATCCAATCATCTGCTGTTCAACGGAACTGCGAGTATCCCCTAGAAGTCCGGGTGCGACAGTGTATCAAAATTACAACCATATGCTCAGTCGTCGGTGGTTAACATACCCTGTGACAAGTTGGCAATGAAGTTCTTTGGGTCATTCACCATTATGGAGAAAATTGTCTTAGGAGCATACAAACTCAACTTACCATATCATAGCCGGATACACCCCGTGTTACATGTCTCACAATTGAAGGAACATGTCCCAGACCGCACTCTAGTGTATGTCTCTTTACCTGAACTTCATCGGTGGATACAGATGAATTACTTCTAGAAGACATTATTGATAGTCGTCTTGTCAAGAAAGGTAACCAAGCCCTGCTCCAAGTCCTTGATCGTTGGTCTAATCCGCCGGCCAAATGTGCTAATTGGGAAGACTATGAAGCGATCCACTAGTGGTTCCAACTGCTCTAGCCCGGGGAAAAGCTAGTACTCTAGGCTGGGCAACCGCCCCAAATGCTACTCTGTAGTTGGGCGCAACTAGAAGGCGCAAGCTCAAGAAGGTGTCATCGAGCGGGCCTATGTAATTCAAATGAGTGGGTGGACCCATTTGTGGCGAGAGTGTCGGGCCGGATGCCCAATGTGTGTGGCAGGTGTTGTGCCGTGGTTGATGGGGTGTATTATAACCCTACCCGTGTGTCTTGTATCGAGGCATCAATGAATTAATAGAAATGATTCCAACCACTTGCTTATGTTCTTCTCTACCCAGCGTCTTCTTCCCCACGAAGCCATGAGTCCCAAATCCGCGGTAAGGACGTAACACAATACTCCCTTATCCGTATTAATTGTGTCGCTTATCCGATTTTGGAGATGAGGCCATAAGGCCATCCGTAATGCTAACGACTTTGCCGTATCTTATTTCCTTCCACGCCATGAGGGTGATAGTCCACGTATTAAGGAACTGTGACGCCCCGAGATCGGGCACTATGCAGATTTCAGCATTCCCGCCAAAATCCACATAATAACCGATTCCAGGTTGCCACTTGTGATAACATTAAAACAGTTCACGAATAATCCACAACAACAACAGAGGAGGTTGTCGAGACATCGTAGTAGTTTTCATAGACGTGGGTGCCATGAGACTACGGTAGAGACGTGGGGTAACGGGATAGCGTAGTAACACAGAACACAGGATTTTACCCAGGTTCGGTACGTCGCGACAGTACGACGTGCCTACTCCTGCACTTCTCACTAATTGGGACTAAAGCCCGTAAACAGGGTTACAATGTGAGGGTTTGGATCTAAGCTACTCGACGAGGATGAGCTTCTCGGCGAGTTGGCGTAGAGCTTCTCTGTTTTTTCGTTGTTTTGTTTATCTCCCGTCCGGCTTTATATAATAGCCGGATTAGGGCTTACAGAATAGGAAACCTAGAAAACTACGGTAACTTGTAACTTGGAAAGCAAGGAATCCGTCTTCTCCTCCAAGCCAGATCACATGGGCTGTGATCCGGGTTCTTCTAGAATCCGGCTTCTGCGTGTCGGATCACTGGGTCGTCTAATGGACCTAAGCCCACTACCACTTAGGCCACCCTCGTAATCCGGCACTTGGCCTACCATCTTCTATACCCCTATTTGGTATATATCCGACAGTAGCCCCCAAGAAGGATCAAAAACTCTGATTCTCCGCTATTCGCCAAATGTTCTTTGTCCGAGAAATATTGATTCAACAGTCTTGATTCTTCTTATTCTTCATTTGAAAAAAGATGGTGGCATGAAACTCGGAATCCTGAAAATCCGGCTTTTCTCTCACGATCCTTCGTGGAGAAGAAACTTCCTACGTCAGCGCACTCAACCCTGCTGACGTAAGCGACGTTTGAGATTTACTCGGAAAAACCCAGAAACATATCTCTGACAGATTCGCGCGGGAAACGAGGAGATAATCATCATTACCCCGTCGTTTCATTTCCCGGATTTTCCGGCGAGCGACACGCGGCAAACATCCAACGGTCAAAATAGCCGTTGGCACGCATCTAGACGGTTTTCCGGCTATAAATAGCCGTCCTCGTCCTCAACGAAAACTTTCCACACTCCCCACTGCCCACGCCATTGACGCGAACGAGCTTGAGAGCGAAGCACTGTCCCAGGCGCACTTAGCATCCAAGCACGCCGGAACGCAACGCACCACCACAAGATGGCCTCCTCGCCGTCATCGCCGACCCGCGCCGCCATCAACGAGCTCATCAGCGATTTAGATCCGCAACTGGGATCGCCCAAGCACACCGGCGACAAGCCGGAGAAGACCACGGCCTCCGCGGCGGGTGACGCAAATCCTTCCGCCGCCGCGGACGTTGCGGGATCGAGCTCCGCAGCCTCCCCGCCGTTTGCTCCAGAAACGGCGGAGGAGAAGATCCAACTCCTCGGCGACGAACTCGCCGCCGCGGAGGCCACAGCCTCTGCCGCCGCCGGAGCAGACGAAGAAGCGGAGTCTGCAGGCAACTGGATTGCCTGCAGCATTCCTCCGGCTCTCCTTCCAAACCTGGAAAAGGAGGGCCTGGTTCTTAAGAAGAAATGGCGGCTTCCAGAAGACGAGACCGAGCCTACGCCAAAAAATGGTGAAAGGGTCCTTCTTTGTTCCCACCTTCTTCGAGGTATGGGACTTCCACCTTATTCCTTCTTCCTCCAAATCCTTTCTCACTACAACATCCAGCCCCATAACCTTCCTCCCAACTCCATCCTCTACATGGCCGGCTTCCAGGCTTTGTTCGGGGGCTACTTAGGGCTAGAACCTAGGTTAGATTTCTGGACTTACTGCTTCGGGGTTAAGCGGAACTCTTCGGAGGGCGCACTCCCGACTTGCGGGACCATATCTTTCACTCTTCAGAGATTCCGAGAAGATTGGTTCCCCAAGATAAAAACGTCGGAATCCGTCAAATTTTGGACGGGTTCCTTCTTTTATCACCCCGACGTGCCTTTCCTTAAGGAAGCTGTCGGGGTTCCTCCTTTCGTAAACTCTGCCGCAGTTCCCCAAGACAACTGGGAACGGAAGCCGTCCAGCATCTGCCGCCAGATCTACTAAAGATCAAGCGGCGCATCGCCAAGCTCACCTCCATGGATCCGCCTCTAACCGGCATGGACACAGTTCTATGCTGGCTGATTAGGCGAATCCAGCCATTGGCCAACCACAGCGGCCGTCTCCTGTGCGAATACACGGGAGTCAAGGATCCGATGCGGACAACCACCAAAGATTGGCCCGCAAAGGAGCTTCGACGGCGCATCAACCAATTGGTCGCATCCCGCGACCAATACGAAGCGAGTCGGCCAATGTATACGGCCGACAATCCGGTTCCCAAGGTAATTTTTCAGTCATTTGGGTACAGTTTTACTTTTTCTCGGATTTTCTAGCTTCTGATTTTGATCTTGTTCGTCCGACAGTTCGCAGATCTTTCAGATTCAGACTTGGTATCCGAGGCAGAGCTGGACGCGCTGCGCACCGCCGCTACAGGTGGACGCAAGCGCAAGAAGATTATTTCCTCTGAGGAAATTATCGACCTTGACGGAATCCCCGTCGCCACTTCCAGGTTCTTTCATCTGGGTTCTTTTCCATGAGAACTTTTCATCCATCCTCGGTTTTTTAACTTTTCCGGGTTTTTTGTTTTTAGCCTGCCTCCCTCCAGTTTAAAACCAAAGAAGCTGAAGAAACACAAGGTTGTTTCCAGCCGAGGCGGTCAACCTTCTTCCGCCGTTGCCCCGAACACGCCGTCCACAATGGCGGAAGAGCAAACTGCAGCCCCCACCACCAAGCCCTCAGAGCCCAGCCAGCCCGTTGTGTCGGACACGGACACGAGGGAAAGGGCGGCTCCAGAGGTGGAGAAATTTTCTCGGACTTTCGACGAAGAGATTCCCACCTTTGACAAAGACTTCAAGATTATCAACGACGGCCTAAGCGCGGCCGGAACTGCTTTTGCGGAATACGCAAAAGAGTTCCAGGAAAACTTGGCGGGTTTGCACCGAATGAGCCAGGTATGTAACTCTAGCCCCCAAGCATTAAATAAAATTGCATGCCTGTTTTGCTTTGATGCTTTTTGTAACCATTCTTTTCCTTGCTATGTTGCAGCAAACCGCCGAAACCATAAACATGGAAGTTTTCAACAAACTCACCATCAAGAATAAGGAGGTTAGAAATCTCCTTTCTATTCTTGAGGAGAGAGAGGCGGAACTGGCATCGTCTCAGCTCGCTTTATCGGAAACATCAGGTATACATTATTCTTCTGAGGTTTGCAATTCAATTTTTTGTCTAAGTACTTATTCCAGAAATTTTCTAAATCCGGAATTTTCTTTGCTTTTCAGCTGCTTTGGCTAAGGCCAAGCAAATAGCTAAAGATGCCGGCAATGTCGAGAATCTCCGAAAGGAGAATTTGGAGCTTCACAAGCATCTTGTGAAGGCTCAAAAGGATCTGGAGGCCAGCAACTTGGCCCTTGGAGTTGCCAACTCCAAGGCTTCTGAACAGGCGGAGAAGGATAAATCCACTATTCAGGATTTAGAAAATGCTCTGAACCTCCGCCTGGAAGAAATCTCCGAGATTGACAAGCTTATCGGTAATTTTCCGTTACCCTTTTTATTATTCCATATCTTGTATTTCTTCTCTGTTTTTTGCCTAACACTTGTGATTGTTTTGTCGGAAAAAACAGGAGATATCCCAGATGGTACCCGGCTTGAAGGGATCCAAGCCTTTGGGAAGATGTGGACTTCGATCCGTGCTGCTGGAATGCAGCTGGTGAACAAGTTTCTTCCCGCAAGGACTGGGGAGTTCTCGGAGGTTGAAAAACTTCCGGGAGCCATCATGGAGGTGGCGGAATCCAGGGATTCTATCCTGCGTTCCGCTGCACGGGGTGGTGCGCGTATGGCACTCGGCCTTATGCGCATGCACTACCCCGGTGCTAAATCCTGGCGCGTGGCGTCCGGTGTCCCTCAGGGATACACGGACACTCAGCGAAATACCATCTTTGATGAAATCAAAGGCCACGCCACCCAGATTGCCTCCATGGTAAATATTTCCATCAACTATCCAGAAGAGGAGATCCCTCCAATCCCCGAAGACGACAGCAGCGAGGAGGAATCCGATGCTTGAAGGGCTACCTTTGACCTGGATGGCAAAAAATAGACAATAGGAGCATTACTGTTCTTTCAATGTAATTTGCAATGTAATGCCTCTATTTGTATGAATGAAAAATTCCGCCTTTTGCAATTATTAGTTATGAAATTTTTTGCAAGGTTTTTCGGATGTTATTATTCCTTTATCTTCTAAGTTCTCTGGCATATATGTTTTAACTGTCCTTAGTGTTTGAAATGGCTCAAATAGCAATATGAATCGTCATGCCGAGTAACTGGGAGTAACCAATCAGTTTGAACTCGGAAACATGGACCATGCTAAAGGCATTTTTACTAACTAGTTCCAGCAACCCAACACATACGCAATCAGATAATGCTTAGAGAAACAAGGAACGTTTTAACCGAAACTTGGGCACGCAGGCAATTCAAGTTTCCTTTAGCCGTTAGCAGGCTGAAAAAACATTCAGTTACTTAACGCCGAGTACGCAGGCACAATTCGGGTTAACATTGAGTATTTTGTAAGATCATTGGGAAATAGAGAAGGTGGAAACATGCTTTTACTATAATGAACATGTAAAAAACATGGATACCAGAAATCCAACAACTTTATTTCATGATCTCAAAAGATGTTTACATAGATATTGAACTAAGTATAGAAGAGACATAACTGCTATGTATTCCAAAGCTTTGCTATCCACTTGACTTTGTCGGATTTCTTCAACAACTTGTATAATGTTAAGATTTTAGCCCCCAGTCGACTAATGAATCTGCTAACAGCAGCTGCGGAACCCGTCAATCTTTGGACATCTTTGACGCAGGTAGGTTTTGTGATGTTCAAGATTGCCTTGATCTTTTCCGGGTTAACTTCTATTCCTCTGTGAGAAACGATGAAACCCAGAAGTTTTCCTGAGGGAACCCCGAATACGCACTTAGATGGATTCAACTTCATCTTGTAGGTGCGTAAGTTTTCGAAAGTTTCTCGCAAATCCTCAAGGAGTGTATCTTTTTCCTTGGTTACGACAGCAATATCGTCCACATAAACATGGACATTTTTTCCAATCTGACTATGCAAACAACGTTGCATGCAACGCTGGTAGGTTGCACCTAAGTTCTTCAGGCCAAACGGCATGGTTACGTAATAATACGTCCCGTATGGGGTTATGAAAGAAGTCTTAATTTGATCTTCCTTTTTCATGCGTATTTGGTGGTACCCGGAGTATGCATCCAAAAAGCACAAAAGCTCAGAGCCTGCCGTAGCATCTATTATTTGATCGATTCGCGGTAATGCGAACCTATCTTTCGGACACAATTTGTTCAAGCCTGTGTAATCTATACACATTCTAAGAGCAGTAGTGTCTTTCTTCGGTACTAATACCGGATTTGCGGACCAGTCAGTATGGATCACTTCCTTGATTAAATCCGCTGCTAAAAGACGGATAATTTTCTTGCCAATAGCCTTCCGTCTTCTTCCGTCAAATCGACGGAGACCTTGTTTGACGGGTTTTGATCCAGGAATAACCTTAAGTTGGTGCTCAGCAAGTTCCCTGGGTACACCTGGCATGTCCGCTGGACACCATGCAAAAATATCCCAGTTCTCACGGATGAACTTGATGAGCTCGACTTCCTATTTGTCAGTCATCCCAGTCCCTACGACGACAAATTTTGTCGGATCTTTGGGATCTAGGATTACCTGTCTTGTATTCTCGGATGCCTTGAAGCTGTCTGTTGGCTTCCGAGTTTCTTTTCCTGCCGGCATTTCTGACGGAGATACCTCCTTGGCTAATTCCTTCAATTCTTCCTTTGCTATAACTCTCTGAGCGCAAAGGGCGTTTTCTTTCTCCAACTCATTTGCCAGCTTAAAATCACCAGCTATAGTGATTACTCCTCCCTTGGGTCCTGGCATCTTCAGCTTGTTATAAATATAACAGGATCTTGCCATGAATTTGGCGAAAGCTGGACGTCCGAGTATTGCGTGATACACGCTTTCGAACGGCACTACTTCGAAGGATTCTTTTTCCTGCCGGAAGTGATCTTTATCTCCGAAGGTGACATCTAGGGAAATTTCTCCTAGGGATCGTGCTTGCCTGCCAGGGACGATACCATGGAAGCGTATATTGTTGTAGTTGAGCTGAGACTCGGAAATCTTCAGGTGCTTCAGTGTATCCAGGTACATTATATTAATGATGGATCCTCCATCCATCAGCACTCTTCTTAGCCTAGTATTTTGAACAATAGGGCTTACAACAAGAGCTTGCGTGCCGGGTTCAGGGATATTTCCGGGATGATCAGACTGATCCCAGATTATCGGTGTACTGGAGTACTTCAAGAATTTCGGGGTTGCCGGAACAACCGCGTTTATCTCTCGAAGTGTTCTTTTTGCCACCTTTGCTGATGGGGTTGCTAAAAAAGTTAGCATTGCTTCTCCATCAACTCTCGGAAACTTGGGTTCGCCTTTACGCTGTTGTTCCTGGATTTTTTCGTCAGTGTCCGATTCACTGTCTTCTTTGTCAGCTTCTGGCTTTTGTTTGGCGGGTTTCCTTTTGGAACCCTTCCCTTTATTTCCGGACCCTGCACTGCCCTTCATGTGCTTATTCAGCCGGCATTGCGCGTTTGTATGGGTGGGTTTCCCAAATTGCGAGTGGTGAACGCAAGGTTCCGACTTAATCCTTTCCCACTCCTCTGGAGTGTAATTGATTGGATCTGGGTTGCGTCCTTTCCACTTATTTCCCTTTTCTCCTCCAAAGGCTATGTTCACCTCTTTGGGTTTCGTCGTTGTTTCTGGAGTGGCTTTTTTGTCAGAACGAGGGGTTTTCTTGGCGAGTATCAATGATTCAATATTGCCTCCTCTTGCTCTGATGTCATCCTCGGCTGCGGCGTGCTCATTGGCGGTTGTAAGCATGGATCCGAGATCCTTGTGCTTCTTGGAACCAACCATGAACGGTACAAGTCCGGGTTTTAGGCCATTGACGAAAGCATGCATTGCTTGTACATCAGTTACTCCAGAGCAACTATTCTTCATTGCTGTCCATCTGGAGATGAAATCCACGTATGGTTCATCCTCAAATTGCGTGCAACGGTTTAGTTGGTTGATGCTATTCGGGCGTTTGTATGTTCCCCAGAAATGCTGAGTAAATACTCTAGCCATATCGTCCCAGCTATCGACTGTTCGTGACGGTAATCCATTGATCCAATCTCTGGCTCCATCCAGCAGCATTAGGGGAAGAAACTTGACAGCTTCCAGGTCTGTCCCATTGTTGATCTGGACGGCTGTATAGTAATCCGAGAGCCAGGTATCCGGGTTTGTGCTGCCAGTGTATTTCTGGTACGTTGGACCGACCTTGGCAAAGCCAGAATGCAGCGTTATTCTTCGGATCCTGTCGGTAAAACATTTAGGACCAAAGTATAGATCATCTTTTTCTGCTCTGTCAATGTGTGCAGAATATCTTCCAGCTGAATGGACAGAAGGGGATCTGCTCCTTTCTCTTCCATTGTTGCACGAACGCGCTCTTCCGGGATTGTTTCTATCTCTTCCGTGTTCACGCCCTTTTGGATTAGGCGGAGTTCTACTCCTGTGCCTTTCTTTGTCCTTAGGCGGTGTCCGGGATCTCTCACGCCTGTGAGGTATATCGTATCGTCCAGCTTTCTCAGCTGGGTTTCTCGGAGGTGGCATTATTTTGCCGTCTTTCCGGTGTTTGTCATCCCGATCATGGGGTTTATACCCATCTTTCGGGAGATGGGATCCGGTTTTAGACGCTGCATCCCGGTTGTCGGGGTTTTTCTTGTCTTTTCTCGGATCCTCTTTTTTATCTTTTGAGTTGTCTGAATCCCCGGGTTCTTCCGGTCCAGGTGCTCCAGCAGCGCAAGTAACTGTCTTGCATAGGGCGGAATTATCATGCAACCTCCCTGATCGCTCTTGAGCGCGCTGTTGTTGTTGCAATGCTTTTCCTAGGAAAGCATACACCCCTTGGAGTTTTTCCCCGTTGGAATACAGATCGTTGTTAAGAATCGCGAACGCTGCTTCCGCGTTTTCTGCTGCGGTCTTGTATATTGGTTCGCCCTTGGCATCTTTGCCGTTTAACTGCTTTTGCCAAGACGGGTTATGGAACCTTTCTTTTGGCGGCAGTTCTTCCGGTCTTGCGATTCCGGGTAACCTAGTAGGTTTTAACGCGGATCTATTCTTTCTCTCGTACTCCTCTATTTCTTCCTTCATGACCTTGATGTCATTATGGGTTTGTTGGAGATGTTGCCGAGATCTGAGTAGATGTTGCTGTTGCCGTTGGAAAGCTTGTCTCCTGGCTTCCAGCATCTCAGGGGGTTCGTCTGGTCCCACTGGTGTTTGCAATAGCTCTTGCTCTTCCTGTTCCGTCATTGGCGGAGCAGTGATTTCCTTAGATTTCTTCTCCGCAGGCTTTGTTCCGCTAACATCTCCAACTTCCAGGTTTTCATCAGCGAGATCAGCTGATTTTTTCTTCCGGATTTTGTATTGGAGTTTTTTAGAGGCACGGTGCTTTTTCTTGGAAGAGGGAGGTTTTTTGACAGGCTCATCTTCTGTCATCTCCTTGACATTGGGGAATATCGGAGAAGTTTCTCCGTCTTCTCTCTCTTCCACTGGCGGAGGGGTTTTAGGGCTTTCCTGACTGCCGGCGTCCGTGGTATCAGCCGGTTTCGCCATTAGAACTTCATGGAATCCCTCTTGAAAGGACTTAACCTTTCTTACGAAGGCGTCCTCATCTTCGTCTTCGGAGTCGAAGTTATCCGATCCGGTTTCTGACTCCAATCTCGCCTCAATGGCGGCAAGCACGGATTCTGCTTCCGAGTTCATCGTCTTGTTGACGGATGTCGGATCTTCCGCCTCTGTGACGGGTGTTTGATCTTCCGTCTCCATGACGGGTGCGTTTTTGTCTGCCTCTTGCACGGGATTTCCGTCATCCGTGTTTTCGGCGATTTCGGATTGCACCATGCCGATAAAGTGTGTATCACTTTTTTGTCGACGATCTGAGCAGAATCCGGCATCGTAGTCATCTTCGACTGGGTATAGGGCGGGTGGGATAAATTTGCTTCCACCGCAAAACCCCATTGCTTCTGCAGTTAGCCTGATAAAGATGTTAGCAGATCCTATCGGTAGCACGCAGGCACTTACCAGGTGGTTTTGCGCCGGTATGTATGATCCGTTGTCGAGGAAGCGCCCGACGTCGTTGTCGAATTCCAAGCTTCCGACAGTGATTGATCTTCCGATTCCGCCAAGTATCCCAGATCGGAATCTTACGCCTGACGTCGTTTGCCCCACGGTGGGCGCCAACTGTCGAGACATCGTAGTAGTTTTCATAGACGGGGGTGCCATGAGACTATGGTAGAGACGTGGGGTAACGGGATAGCGTAGTAACACAGAACACAGGATTTTACCCAGGTTCGGTACGTCGCGACAGTACGACGTGCCTACTCCTGCACTTCTCACTAATTGGGACTAAAGCCCGTAAACAGGGTTACAATGTGAGGGTTTGGATCTAAGCTACTCGACGAGGATGAGCTTCTCGGCGAGTTGGCGTAGAGCTTCTCTGTTTTTTCGTTGTTTTGTTTATCTCCCGTCCGGCTTTATATAATAGCCGGATTAGGGCTTACAGAATAGGAAACCTAGAAAACTACGGTAACTTGTAACTTGGAAAGCAAGGAATCCGTCTTCTCCTCCAAGCCAGATCACATGGGCTGTGATCCGGGTTCTTCTAGAATCCGGCTTCTGCGCGTCGGATCACTGGGCCGCCTAATGGAGCTAAGCCCACTACCACTTAGGCCACCCTGGTAATCCGGCACTTGGGCTACCATCTTCTATACCCCTATTTGGTATATATCCGACAAAGGTATATACAAGACGACTCAAACGAGTCAAGGATACAACTGATACAATACAAAGATCCAAATAACAGCGGAAGAAACAACATAGCGTCCGACTACGGACAAGATACAAATTGGACTAAGAGTCCTGAAGATAACCGAGAGCGTCCAATCCCTGCCCAGGCCAAGCCGGAAGGATTCCCAAGCTAACGTCGTCAGACTTCAAACCTGTTGACTGCAATGTGGAATATGCAGCCACGAAAAAGGATTCGTGGGTCAGTACGGTTAAGTACTGGCAAGTGGATAAACCATACTCACGAGATACCAGCGTAGCCAGTCATCACAAGATACAAATGCTTTGGGTTCAACGGAAGGGAAAGGATTATTGCAAATAAGCGGCAGTGGGCTGCACTAACCAACTACAGAGACTCACTACAACATCCGGCTAAAAGAGGGGGATAAGATAGCGTATCGTAACCAACTAGTACTAACCACCCAAACAAACCCATCCAAATGTTACCCCCTACTAAGGAAGCAACCCAAGGATAACCCACGCTGTTGGATTAATGATGTTCAACTTATTGTGTCAATAATCCTTTTACTAGTCAAAATTAGCATTAGTTAGGTGTAAGTTGTTCTGAGTACTTGTTAGCCAGTACTTTCACCAAGTCATCCATAACCGCGGAAAACACGGCTTCTCGAGAAGATTTAACCCTGCAGGGATGCACCAATTTGGCCGTACACGTAAGAATAACCCGCCAGACGGGGGATCAACCCACCAAGCGAGGTACTCAACACAACCCAACTCTTCTTCGCATCAAGCCCAAAGAACCCCGTGCAATTGAGCGCACGGCTAATCAAGCCCCACGAAGAAAAGGGGACCCTCATAGCACTTTAAGAACGTGTCTCCCTAAATGCCGACTACAAAAGTTCCACCCTGGCCTGGGTTCGCAAAATACATATGCATGCGGCAAATGGAAAACCCGAACTAAATGAGGCGATTTGGACGAGATGCGAATCGAATCAAATTGAGGGGGGCGCCCATACTCGCTTCCCACATGCGGTTAGTGCGCTCATCATGGATCAGTAGACAAGACCCTTTTCCTAATTAGGGTCGACACTAGCAGGCTTCAAAACCACGCCGGGCCTCCTGCCGGTGACTTATCATCAAATTATTATTACCCAAAACATTAACATGTTGTTGATTGAATTGAAACCCAACTATCAAAACTAAACAGGTGATAAGACGGACAACAAGACTTGAACGCAACCAACACTAAGCATGCAACTACGACACGAGGGCCAACAAGGTAAACAAACAACAGTTAATAGGAAGTGGAAGGAAGGCTATATCATGGCTACAAGGTAAACATATAATAGGATCGAGACACAAGCATCGAATCAACAGGCTAGAATAAGAACAACGGAAAGAATCGGTAACAAGTGATGAAAGGCAGCCATTTGGCAGCAAGTGAGTATACTTGCCTGGAATCCAGCAAGTAGAGGTACATCCACAGAACTTGTCGTTGCTCACATCATCTCAACGTCCTATCCGCGAAGAAGCAACGGACCTCGAACAAACACCGGATGCAACAATTACTACTACGACAAAAGATCCAGCATGATCCTATTTTATATGCATGACATGGCAAGATGCATGAGAGGAAACAACTTAAGCAATTTAATCGGAACCGGAGTCCGGAGAAATAGGAATTGGTTCAAGTTGTTTATCCACACAGCAATTTAAATGTTGTTTATCATGGCAAATAATAAAAGAGGTGAGCCAGGCAATTTAAATGGAATGGGCAACAGTTGGAATTAATTAGCCCACACATTCCATATGTTGTCATATAGATGAACATGCATAACAAAATCTAAAATGCACAAGATAAGATGCAAACAGAGATATGAATGGCATGATCATGTTAATGACATGTTTCTGATTGGAAAACATATTTTATTTGTTGGATTTGAAATTAAAATGAGCAAGTTTTAAAAATTCACGAGGATGCGTGATGCGATGTTATGCAAAGAAAACAACAGCGATGCTATAGGGGAAACCCCCGGCGTTACAGGAACATGGCTTCCGTTTCTTTTCTCTCTTCCCGCATTTATTCCTGGCGTGCGTTTCCATAGACATCCAAAGGCTCTAATTGGCTCAGCCATAGTTAACTACATCAATTTAGGTTGTGAATCGTTAACTAGTCTTAGATTCTGTAACAAGAGCCGTATATAAAATAGTAACCGATTCCTCTCTCTTCCTTCATTAAATAGCCTGCCACCTAAGCAAATATCCAACGTGGCATTACTCCTATAAAGGATGGAGGTGCTGTCCGTCTACGCCAATCGTCCACGCCGCGCTTCCGCTCGCCCGCGTCGCTGCTGGGCGTGCCACGTGTAAGCGTCGGATTGGCCGCGCGCGGGAGGCCCAGACCGGTGCGTGCTGCGTGCACTTTCCTCCCGCACGGGTGAAACCCTATCCAATCCCCGACCCCGTCTCTCTTCCCCAATCCCCGACCCCGCCTCTCCTTGCCCCGCCTCGCCCCGCACGGCCGCCGCCGCGGGCCTGCTCCTCCTCCTCTAGCTCGGCGGGCCTGTTGGTGCTGCTGCTCCTCCTCCTCTAGCTCCTTATCCGAGGACGGACGGCGCCCGGAAGAGGCTCGAGCTCCCCGATGTGCGGCGCATCTGGAGGAGCCGCTCTGTCACCCTGCGCTGGCGACCTCCTCCTCCACGGTCTGCAGCAGGTCCTCCTAGGCCTCCTCCAGTTGCTGCGGCCGCTGTGTCGCACCTTTGTCAGCGTGACGGGGAGCGGCAACCAGACAGAGCGGCGGCGCGGAGGTCCAGCGGACGGCGCCGGATGGGGCGGCCATGGCGGCCGCCGGGAGGAGGCGCTACAGGTATCCCTCCCGGAACCCTAGGCCAATCGCCATGTGCGACAAGTAAGTAACTCAGCATCTGTTGGCGGCAGACTCCTCGGCCCCGACCTCGACTAACAATCCTGCCAAACTCTTTCCCTCTCTATGAACGAGGTGCAAGAAGCGATGGCGAGGGACGCCCCAGATCTGTGTTCAGTGGCCTCGAGGGGAGCGTAGTGCCTTTCTTCTTCCTCCTCCCTGCAGATTTGGCCTCCACATGTAAGTTCACACTCTTGGGCTTCATGGAGATTGCAATTGTGTGGTGCTGCAGAATGCCTAGGTAGGTTATCATCAACTTCCCCTCTCTTGTTTTTGTGTTTCTAGATTTTTTTGAGAGAACCAGCTGGGCGAAAAAGGTGTGTGCTGTGTTACTCCAGTCGCTGAACTAAGTGATGATATGCCCTCACTCGCCGATTTCGAGCTTCAACTGCAACAGCTCGTGGCCAAGGTATCTTGTTCTATTTCCATTTTTCTCAGACGCAATGGGACCGACGAGTTATTCTTCCATAGGATAGAAGCACTTATGTTTTTACCTAGCTACATTATTAAAGATCTTACAAGGTTAAATATTAACCGAAGTGGTGCTTTCTTCTTATTGTAGGAGAAAGAGGTATGTTAGTTTTGAGGTTTTGATTAAAAAAATTGTCTTATTGCCAATGTTAGGACTGATATGATGATAGCAAAATAAATTTTCTTTCCTTCTGCAACATCTTTTCTATCATTGTATAATACTGAGCTTGACCAGCTACTTTTTTCTAATAATAGTTAGGACACTGACACTGCCCTTTGGGATCTACTGCTCGTTGCCTTTGTTGTAATGATCGACAAAAGGAGGAGATTTAGCCTATCATTTACATGTACATTTATTTTGTTGCAGGTGTTACCTTCTTGGCAAAGTGCAGAAAAGCAAATGGAATGTTAAATAACTATTTGGGATGCAAGGCGGTCCACAAGATATTCTTTCGGTTACACGATAAATTTAAGATTTTGTTGCTACTTTTAGAGAATTGGTTGGGCAGTATATTGATGCATTGGACGAGGTAGTGCATTGATTTGACATATGTTAGCTCTGCTATCAGCTGTTAGGTAATCTTTTCCTTTCATTTTCTTGCTAACGAGTGCGACAAACATTACTCCTATAAAGGATGGAGGTGCTGTCCGTCTACGCCAATCGTCCACGCCGCGCTTCCGCTCGCCCGCGTCGCTGCTGGGCGTGCCACGTGTAAGCGTCAGATTGGCCGCGCGCGGGAGGCCCAGACCGGTGCGTGCTGCGTGCACTTTCCTCCCGCACGGGTGAAACCCTATCCAATCCCCGACCCCGTCTCTCTTCCCCAATCCCCGACCCCGCCTCTCCTTGCCCCGCCTCGCCCCGCACGGCCGCCGCCGCGGGCCTGCTCCTCCTCCTCTAGCTCGGCGGGCCTGTTGGTGCTGCTGCTCCTCCTCCTCTAGCTCCTTATCCGAGGACGGACGGCGCCCGGAAGAGGCTCGAGCTCCCCGATGTGCGGCGCATCTGGAGGAGCCGCTCTGTCACCCTGCGCTGGCGACCTCCTCCTCCACGGTCTGCAGCAGGTCCTCCTAGGCCTCCTCCAGTTGCTGCGGCCGCTGTGTCGCACCTTTGTCAGCGTGACGGGGAGCGGCAACCAGACAGAGCGGCGGCGCGGAGGTCCAGCGGACGGCGCCGGATGGGGCGGCCATGGCGGCCGCCGGGAGGAGGCGCTACAGGTATCCCTCCCGGAACCCTAGGCCAATCGCCATGTGCGACAAGTAAGTAACTCAGCATCTGTTGGCGGCAGACTCCTCGGCCCCGACCTCGACTAACAATCCTGCCAAACTCTTTCCCTCTCTATGAACGAGGTGCAAGAAGCGATGGCGAGGGACGCCCCAGATCTGTGTTCAGTGGCCTCGAGGGGAGCGTAGTGCCTTTCTTCTTCCTCCTCCCTGCAGATTTGGCCTCCACATGTAAGTTCACACTCTTGGGCTTCATGGAGATTGCAATTGTGTGGTGCTGCAGAATGCCTAGGTAGGTTATCATCAACTTCCCCTCTCTTGTTTTTGTGTTTCTAGATTTTTTTGAGAGAACCAGCTGGGCGAAAAAGGTGTGTGCTGTGTTACTCCAGTCGCTGAACTAAGTGATGATATGCCCTCACTCGCCGATTTCGAGCTTCAACTGCAACAGCTCGTGGCCAAGGTATCTTGTTCTATTTCCATTTTTCTCAGACGCAATGGGACCGACGAGTTATTCTTCCATAGGATAGAAGCACTTATGTTTTTACCTAGCTACATTATTAAAGATCTTACAAGGTTAAATATTAATCGAAGTGGTGCTTTCTTCTTATTGTAGGAGAAAGAGGTATGTTAGTTTTGAGGTTTTGATTAAAAAAATTGTCTTATTGCCAATGTTAGGACTGATATGATGATAGCAAAATAAATTTTCTTTCCTTCTGCAACATCTTTTCTATCATTGTATAATACTGAGCTTGACCAGCTACTTTTTTCTAATAATAGTTAGGACACTGACACTGCCCTTTGGGATCTACTGCTCGTTGCCTTTGTTGTAATGATCGACAAAAGGAGGAGATTTAGCCTATCATTTACATGTACATTTATTTTGTTGCAGGTGTTACCTTCTTGGCAAAGTGCAGAAAAGCAAATGGAATGTTAAATAACTATTTGGGATGCAAGGCGGTCCACAAGATATTCTTTCGGTTACACGATAAATTTAAGATTTTGTTGCTACTTTTAGAGAATTGGTTGGGCAGTATATTGATGCATTGGACGAGGTAGTGCATTGATTTGACATATGTTAGCTCTGCTATCAGCTGTTAGGTAATCTTTTCTTGCTAACGAGTGCGACAAACATAATGATGTATTTCTGATTGCCTTCCTTTTTCTTGGTACATATGTTTAGTAGATTCATCGCATTTTTTATGCATTTTCCACTCATATTGTTTGTTTCTTCGTTCAAGTTTCATCTTTACATGTATCCCGAACAAATCAGGCATTTGTAAATATGTTTCTGTTGTTATCAAGATTTTTGATCATTTGTAAATATGTTCCTATTTTTATCAAATTTTTTTTATCATTTTACCTTCCAGAATTTTGAGAAGGAGAAAATGGTTATAACAATGTGATTGTTTCTTTATTTTAAATTTAAATGTTGACCTAATATACATCTCTCAATATTTTTTTCAGATTATCTAATGGGCTTGCATATTGTTCCTCCATGGATCGAGAATCCTGGTTGCTTTCTACAGTTTTCTCCATGGATGGAGCTCCTACATACCTCGTATTTGTACTTTTTAGTAGTGAAGAGGCCAAGAAAAGGTAAACAAAACTGGACTAGCTTCTGTACATATTTTACTCCGATTTAGCTAAATAAAATTATAAGATACACTTGTGTACCTTTATTGTACTTAGTTTTAGCGTCACAATTGTAAAATGGTTTGCTTGATAATTTACTTTTAGCAATTGTAGATTTCCACAGTACATGATGTCAACCTGGTCTTGACATGCTGCACAACCATCTAATTGTGCAGGTTACATTGTACCGTTATGTTCTTACTCCTCTAATTTGTTTCTTAACTTCATCAATTAATAAAAAACTGTGTGTTCTATTTTCCAGTATGATCGACATCAAGATCCCAATGTTTTCATACAGTGTACTTCTGTTTTTAAGGTACTAATACCCCGCGCGTTGCGGCGGGATGTTAGCTAATATCAATTGATGTTACCCGAAGGCAGATTTTCTTGATAATAGAGGAATTTTGACACAGGTTTTGGATGTGTTCACCAAATAAGAAAATATGTAGGTTGCTGACGGGGTATGGCTAAAAGTCAAGTTTAGTAGGAAACTACTGAAATCCAATAACATTCATGAGATCGTTAATTTCTTGCTGCTGTGTGTACTAAGTACATTCCTATCTCGACATTAAGCCTAACGTATATTATTGCCAGCCAGTAAGCAAATTTAAACGCAACCAAATTCTTCATAAGACCAGAACAATACATCATAGAATAACTAACCCTGAAATTCATGAACGAATGAACTTGTGCAAATATAAATCAGAAAACAGAGTGTTGACTGAGACAGAGTGTCCGCTAGGTTTCTGAATGTCTTCCCGTTGTTTTGTGGGATTTACAAATTTTCTTATCTTATATCAATGTCCTTCATGTAGTTCTAGGAATGTCACTCATCTGTAACGATCTCTCTTATGTGGTAATGCACTACATATTCTCCTATATGCGCATTTACAGTTTAAATGGCATAAAATCAGCTAATCGAGTATGATGTGAGTGTAATTTTCATCCAGACTGCTTTTCCTACTTTTGAGTTACAGTTTTTAGGTATTGTCACCTAGCGGTGGCAGGAACACTACAACCCTCACCTGACAATGATATCCAAGCTCGTGCTTGTCCTAAGTGCCGATAGCAAAGGGTCTTGTTGGATAATGGTCTTTAAATCCACTTAAGTTGATGGGTAATTTGGTAGAATTAATTCACATGGCCTTACAGTGGAGTGTTGAAGCTTATTTAGAAACAACTATTGTATACACTGCCAGCCTGATATCTTTTGCATCTGCCGCAACACCTGCAGAGAAGTTCGAGAAGAAAAAATTGTGTGGGTTCGTGCTAATTATTTCCTATGGTTGTTTCTTCAAGGATTTGTCAGGTGGGCAACATGCCATAACATAAGATGTCCAATTTAGTAAATAGAAGTATTTATCTCTCAATCACCGTTTGTTCGCTGTGTTTAGTTGCGTCTATGCCTCGTCATGAAATTGCGTAAACTTTTCAATTGTTCTGTATGCTTGTGTTGGTTTTATTGGCATTGGGCGAGCCAGCTAAGTACTCTGCTTCTGTACCATATAGATAGATTTGATTTGTAATTTTGTTGGCAATAGACTAGCAAGAATCTATGCTTGTTTTTTCCATGAGAAGGAGATTTACTGGTTTAAAGAACTGCCAAGTTAGTTGCAATGCCGTAACTCATATATAGTTTGGCCCCGCATTGCGCACGAGTTTGTAATAGAAATACTGAAATACTGAATAAGATTCTTGCCCCACCTTCGAGCTAGCAAATTGAAGTGTATACTATGTTGTACAGTTCAATGCTCATAGATGAGTTAGTTAGATTAAAGTGTCTCAAATTAGGATAGGTAATATATTTCTATAAGCTAGCGGACACACACTATGGTCGATGATTCTTGTTTTTTCTCTTTGTATGAATAAATATGATCATTGTCCTGGCATCACTTCTGTAACTATATCTTTGCTCTGCCTAATGTGCTTTCTAGCTTGACCTGTTGTTATCCCACTCCTGCTAATGATATTTTATTCCTCTTGCAGTGTGTGGTTTTTGAAGGTTGGTTCCTTTAATCCTCTGTTACGACTTGGGATGCCGGCAATCAGTGTGTCATAGCCTGCGCCACCCGTTGGTAATGCTCGGTCCCTTCTCCGGCCAGCCTCGCCCAAGGAAATCGTCGTCATCCTTACCGTGGTGTTTCCCTAATTTTTATTCTGCCAACTTTGCTATTGAATATAATGGATTCAATATCCTACAGAGTCTTGGCGATGCATTCATGCAAGTCGACAGGTACATGCCACAAATCTCTCTTCCGTTCTTTCCCATGCTTGATGTATTGCAAAAATGTTCATGTTGTATCCGGTACGCCCAATAATTTCTGGATCCAATGTGGTTGTGTCCTCAAGTAGCACTTCTTGGGATATTCTGGGTATTACTTGATGCTACTGCTTGCATATGAAAGGCTGTTGTTAGGTGGCGCACATGTTTTTAGAGGCTTGAATTCGACCGTTAGTTTGACCAACAAAACATGTATTCTATATCGTGAAAGATATATCGTTGGATTTGTATCCAAATTAAGCTTAATTTTAGCTTTACCTTCTGCGAGATGTGTCAATGCAGAATTGCATTGAAGGATACTAAAAGATGACTAAAATAGTTCTTATGCTCCAGTATATGACGTTGCTGGTATTTTAGACCCGTTTTGCCATATTCAAGTTACTAAACTTAGGTGTATGTTGGGTCATGGGGAAGTATAGATTATAATGAATATATGAATGATATTCTTGCTTAGTAGATCGCTTAATATCTTTCTTTTGTTTCACATGCACCACTTGTTTCCTTATCTTCTTCTACCCAAGTGGCAACCTCATGTAACACCTCCCCATTCCGTTCCTTGTTTCTTTGGTTTAGTCTTAAGCGAGGTATATAAGTGGTTGTAAAATGTAAGTTTCCTTTTACACAGATACGTGTTAAGAAATTACCAAGCAGGGTTCTCTGCTATCGATCCTTTTAAACTTTCTTAGAGTGCTTCTCTAATTAAAGTTGTTCTCTAATTAAAGTTGTTTTGTTTCTTACTGACTTATTGATGAGAGTTCATAGTGTTCAATTATGGAATAATACTGACTTATTGATGTTTCTTTGTCCTAAGATGTGTCGTCGAGTTTTTGATTGTTGCTTAAGATATGCATCCTGCATGTGACCGGAAAAACTCGGTTTACACATTTAAATATGTATTAGTCAAACAATTTTATGGTTTCTTGGGTTTCATTCGGTTAATTGCACTATGCAGCGAATGAGCATGACTGTTGTTAAGATGCCAAGGTTGTGTGGCGTGCTCTACTTCGTTTTTCATGTTGTTAAAAGATCTTTCTGACCCTTAATTAGCAAAATCATTGAGAATCTTGTGTGATATATCCGAAAAATAATTCCCGGCTGCTGGTTCCTCTTCCTGTTGTTCGTTACCAATGATCGGGGGAGAAACGAAACAGAGCACATGGGAGAGCATGCTAGAATGAAAAGTTGGCTAGCTTTACACACTTTCCCTACTTTTAAATCCTTGGTGTGCGGTATTATAGAAGTTAGAATTACAACAAAGCATGTGGGAGAGCATGCTAGATTTACAACGGATCTTGCACCTGCCACTGGTCGTTCCGCAGCTACTGCTGGTTTCGACCACTATGTTGTGATCCCTGTGAGATACATCTGACCTTTTATTTACCTTGTTTCTGCGGCTTGCAAAGAAGGTCATCGATTCGGTTGGCCATTTATTGTGCTATTTAAAGGTGTGTTGATTCTGTCAAGGATGCTTGTGTTTGCTCTAGAGCATGAAATATGATTAAACTTTAGATGTATAACAATGTCAAATGCTTTGGTTCCTACAAATTTTCATGGATATGGGATCTGAAGCAGTGTCCCTATGTTGCTGATTTTGTCAAAGAAAAGTTGGTCAGTGTGGTTATTTTACAAAACAGGGTTAAGTTCTTCTTGTCACTTGGAAGTTTTATATAGCTAGCGAATTCTTATTAAAATTTTCTCCCATCTTCATTTTTCTTAGCATCGAGCGCAATTGAAAGACTAAGTCGGCTGGTATTTTCTGCAACCTGTCATTGATCGCCTTTCTGCCAGGAGTTAGTTTGGATCGATTTTGTGCCTGTCCTCTCTGCCACTTGCGCATTCTGTTACTTTTAGTACTTCCATTTTCTTAGTTTGTGGATACCATCATGTATTGTTTGAGTGGCTTGGCTGCTTACATATGCTCATATATATTTTCAGGTATGTCCATAACAACATATTCTTTAGTTTTGCTGTCTGACTCTGACTATGAGCACATTTCAAAGGACCAAAATCTAGATTGTAGAAATGGCTTGAAATATTCCTTTATGAACTCTCTCTAAACATAACAGGAACTATATAAAAATTAGGAGAGACATGCATATATGATACGATCCTTGATCACGTTAGAAAATCTTATCAATTTGACTAAATTTCGTCTACTAAGCTCTTTGTAGTTCTATTATCTTGATATCATACAGTATCACCTTCTCCATATTTATGCTAATCATATAAAAATATTCGCAACTTTTCAACAGGTGTCCAATGTGTTTTGAAGATATGGTTATGCTGATGGATTTCTCTCCCTCCAAGATCACATGATTTTTAGCTACTCGAACCTTCTGCAAGCAGACAATGACAAACTTTAGAAGATTAGATCGTATTCTACGGCAGTGAGCTGTTCTACATGCCCTGGTGGTTTGTTGAGGACTTCTGTGAGCTTGTGGGACTCGTTAGCGATTTGGATCTGCATCGTAAGATTGCAGTCCCGATGTTCTTTTTAGCGATGGACTCGCTTGAAAATTTTCCTTTTGGAGCTCTAGCCTGAACAGTTTTCAGGACTAACTTGGCAGCCAATGAGACTTTCTCAGGCGTTTATACAGCTCAATCATCTGATGTTTTCCGAGTGAAAGTGATAAAGGTGACTCTGCTTATTCCAAGGGAGACCCTCTTCTGATGGAGTTGGTATAAATATTCATTCCTCATGGTTGAAATACAAGCGTTATCCTTCTGGCGTTGAGCACAGAGTAGACACTTATAGTTTTTTTTTAGTTTTCAAGGAGTTCTCTATTGTAATTTCATTTATTCTGTAGATTTTCATTTCAATGGTGTTGTATATTGTGTTGTATCAATAGTGACAAGGTTACTGGGGATCAGCTCAGTCCAGCTATCCTACTGAAGGAAACAAAGGATGACTATGAGTTAATTGAAAAAATAACTTTCAACACGGTCAGCTGTTTTGCAGGAGTTTTGGTGTGTTGGCTATAGCACAGACCCACTTAAGCATTCTATTGTAACCTTCAACATTGACAGATGAAAATGATGCATGCTAGAACACCTTGTGTTTAGATTTCAGAATGCTCAAGTTTCAATTTCCATTGTAATTGTATGGAATGGATAGTGCATTTGTTCCAGCCGATTATCTTTGTATCTTTTGTTTGTAGAAGTATAGCAGTTATATGAAAATTCCGGGAACACCTTGACTTATCACTTCAGTTTGCAGAACAAGAAGCTGAAGACAAGACTAGGTATTGGCAGCTACTGTGGGTATTGTTAATAATTTAAAGAAGTGGCATGCAATATATGAAAAGGATAAATATGTTATATGAGTATTAGCATAGGACAAGGCATGTCAAATTTTGTCGACACCAAGTTCACCAGAACAAAAAAAAAACTCACTCGGCTGATCCAGTTCAGAATTCGAATTGTCAATTCATATGGTTGTGACAGAAAATAGTGAAGTTGTAATGGAAGCTGGCAATTGATAAGGTTCATATTTTCTCATAGGATGATGTAGCTAGCAGCATTTCGTTCTTGGTGATACAATGTGCAGCTCAAATCAAGATGTTCATCTAATCTCAATTCATTCCTCTGCAATCTACGATTAGTTGATTATATTGCTGAAAACATATGATTTGAGTTGTCGAACATCACAGCCCCAAGATATCTGCTGGTTTTCAACCAGATGATGGTAACCCCAAACATAATGTTTTTTTTCTTAATGGAATATAATAATGTATTGTATTCTAGATAATCGAAATGATCCGGTACAAATATTGAACTTTATATACTAACGTATGTGTTTTTTTTCTTACAAAGATCGAGATGTGAGAAACCGGCCTCCTTCCAGCCAATGGAGAAGGTCACAGCGTTTGGATAGGGAGAGCCCAGATTAGGTTGGGACAAATGAGAAAATAGTTAAGACGAGGTTTGGGGTCTGCGGTAAAAAAAGAGAGGCTTGAACATTGTGTTTTGGCCCATAGGTGTATCTACACCTATTGTCAAAAATTAATTTTGAAATGTCAACAAGTTCTAAATAAAAAAATCCGGGCATACATACTGATATTGTGTGTTTGAACAATATTTTTGCGAAAAAGACATTAATTGTGTTGGTTCACAATATTTTTTGTCTCCGATGTGCAAAACTTGTTTTGTGAACATAGAAAGTCCGGATGTACATCCACAAATTCTGTTTTACTTTTTTTTTTACTTCCAAGAACATTTCTTAAATAGTGGGTGCATCTGCACCTCCGAGGCAAAACAGATTTTTGGACTTCGATCTTCTACTCCTTAGATAAATTAGAAGCAGAGAGAAAACAAGCCCACACCGTGCCCAACTTAAAACTACAAAATACTATCGACCTAATAGCTAATATAACATTTTTTTAATTGTAATCCTCTTTTTATGAAAAACAATGTCAGCAAAAATCCGTTATTTGCGCCAGTGGCGCAACGGGTCATCTAGTGCTAAGAAACGATCCTTCCTAGCTGGAGCATTACGGATGGCCTAAAAAATGCTTTAGCCGGAATGGAACTTGTTGTGTCCAGGTTGAGGCCCATCCGCTGCCAGCCCGCTAGGCCCACGAAGACAGGGGCGCGCTAGGGTTTTAAGGAGACGCAGCCTACGAGAGAGGGAAGGAAACCATCTCCTCCAGGTCCTCCCTCCCGCATCCGCCGCCTCCATTGCTGACGAGCCAGCGCCACTCATCCTTGTGGCCGCGAGCTGCAGTAGACCGTCGTCACCACCCTCCACTCCCGCCCTCTTGCCAACGACCACCACCCCACCCCACCCGTAGCGTCCGTCGCCACTGCCGCGAGCTGCGACCGACGACTCCACCTCCGCATCGAGGTGAGCATCCGTCCATTCATCCATCCCTATCCTTCTCCGCGATTCGCCTTGCGGAGTTTCTCCATTCGCCCGTCGTGAATCTCCGGTGATTTGGGTTGAACAAGCGTCAGTGCTGCTGCATTTCGTTCCGCGAACAAAAATGAGCTCCGCGTCTAGATTATCCGTGGCTCGGGGCAGATCCGCGACCAACTGCTGTTTCTGTTCACAAACAGTAGCGTATATCGCTTGCTAAAAATTCTAGTTGTCCCAGTAACGGTAGCTCTAAATTCCAGGTGGTTCCTGTCTGAGAGGAGGTGGATGAACCGAAGCCTATGCCACCACCTACTCGCCCACTGCAGATCCCTGCGAGAGCTCGCGAGAATCCACGCGCGGGCCATCACCCATGGCCTCCACCCCTGCAACCAGTCCATCTCGTGCAAACTCTTCCGGTGCTACGCCGACTTCGGCCGTCTGGCCGACGCCCGCAGGCTGTTTGGCGAGATTCCCCAGCCAGACCTAGTCTCCCTCACCAGCCTCATGTCGGTCCACCTCCAGCTGAACCAGCACCACGAGGCCATGTCCCTGTTCTCGCGCGTAGTGGCGTCCGGCCACCAACCCGATGGTTTCACTGTTGTTGGTGCACTCTCGGCGTCCGGCGGGGCTGGGGATCTGCGTGCCGGCGAGGCGGTGCACAGCCTGATTCTCCGTTGTGGCCTGGGCTCTGAGTTGGTAGTAGGCAATGCGCTGGTTGACATGTACAGTCGATGCGGGAGGGTTGAAGGTGCGCGAGGGGTGTTTGACGAAATGGATGTGAGGGATGAGGTTACCTGGGGTACCATGCTGCACGGGTATATCAAGTGCGTCGGTGTGGATGCAGCGGTGTCCTTCTTTGACCAGATGCCTATGAAGAGCCCAGTTTCTTGGACGGCGTTGATCACTGGCCATGTACAGGCCAAGAACCCTATCCGAGCGCTAGAGCTTTTTGGTAGGATGGTGCTGGAGGGCCACCGTCCTACTCATGTTACCGTCGTAGGCGTGCTGTCTGCCTGTGCTGACATTGGTTCTCTAGATCTAGGACGTGTCATCCATGGATATGGAAGTAAATTCAACATCAGCGCAAATATCATTGTTAGCAATGCTCTGATGGACATGTATGCAAAGAGTGGGAGCATAGAGATGGCCTTTGCTGTGTTCGAAGAAGTACCTTTGAAGAATGCATTCACGTGGACAACAATGATATCAAGCTTCACTGTCCAGGGTGATGGGCGCAAAGCTCTTGAGCTCTTTGGGGACATGCTAAAGTCTGGTGTAGTTCCAAATAGCGTGACCTTTGTGTCAGTTTTGTCAGCGTGCAGCCATGCTGGGTTGGTACAACAAGGCAGAGAGTTATTTGATAAGATGCGCAAAGTCTACAATGTCAATCCCCAGCTTGAGCACTATGGATGCATGGTTGATTTGTTAGGACGGGGTGGACTGCTGGAAGAAGCAGAATCTCTGATATCTGATATGGATATAGAACCTGACACTGTTATATGGAGGTCACTTCTTAGTGCATGCCTTGTTCATGGCAATGACAGATTGGCTGAGGTTGCTGGACAGGAGATTATTAAGAGAGAACCAGGGGATGCTGGGGTTTATGTGCTTCTTTGGAACATATATGCCTCATCAGATAGGTGGAAAGAAGCTCTGGATATGAGAAAGCAAATGTTGACAAGGAAGATCTTTAAAAAACCAGGGTGTAGCTGGATTGAGGTGGATGGTGGTGTCCATGAATTCTTGGTAGAGGACAAGACACATGATGCTCGAAGGGAAATCTACGAGACATTGGAAGGAATTGATAGGCAGTTAAAAATGGATCTTAGATTATTACCACCGGAAGAGAACACATTGTTCTATACAGATGTGGAACTCTTATTTTAAATATTTATAGCGGCCATTTCTTTGTTGTTGACTTATATAACAGACTTTTCGATTAAGAACATTTTTTTTCTGTAAATAGCATTGTGCCTTTTCCCAGAATTTTAGGACATTATACTCTAATACTGTAACTACTTTATACTGTTATAATTTCACTTGCAAGTATGTATGGTCTTTTTTCTGTACTATGCTTACAACTTTTATGTCATTTTCTTTTTTTTGTTAGCAAACTTATTGAAGTCTTTCACGTAAAAAGCTTGGAATATTGGCATTGATTCTTTATATAGGCTAAAAAAAGAGTAAAGACTTAGACATGCTGCTTTCAGTTATGTACTTGTTTGCAATCATTTTCAGCTCTTGTTTTGTTTGTGTTCTGTACCTGTGACTGATTGTTTCATCAAGTTGCTTGTTAATTTTCAATAGACTCAACTTTCTAACTTTCTCTTTCACCTACTGTTAGATGTCTTCTGGAGATGAGATCGTCGGAGATGAAAGGGTTGAAGAGACACATTGCAGAGACATTCGGCGCTACAAGTGTGAATTTTGCTCTGTTGTCAGGTCCAAGATGTGTCTGATCCGAGCTCACATGGTGGCTGATCACAAGGTACACTGTTTTGCAGATATTTTTGCCACGTGGGTCAGATTGATTCTTTGTGTTTCAGCTCACACCCATTTTTGTTTCTGTTAATGTAAGTACCTTCACCAAGCATGTGGATGAAGGGAGCACAAAATCTAAGATGTATTAATAATTCTGATTTACTGAATAGACTTATATTATGGCATAACACTTCAAATGGAAATAGTGATGTGAAGTGGGCACCACTGATGTCTCATCCTACTTCAAATAGGAAGTTAATTTAAATTATTTTGTCTTTTCAGATCATAGATCATGTTACTTTGTGTAGGCAGCATCATTTAAATAATGTCATTTGGCTTACATGCTGATTGATTTTTCGCTACTGGTTGGTTTTTATCAATCATTACTTCTGCATTATGTTTTCATACATATTTTCACCCTGTTGACAAAATATGGTGTTTCTAATATTTTCTTTCCCACATTTATCTATAGGATGAGTTGGAAATATCAGAAATCTACAACTCAAACGGTGAAAAGATTGTTCAGGTTGAACATATTTGTGAAGAGTGCGGAGCTTGTTTCCGGAAGCCGGCTCATCTGAAGCAGCATATGCAAAGTCATTCCAAAGAGGTTGGTTTGCATGAATAGAATATGAAACCAATCTATAAGATTATAATACATCACAGTTTTCCTGTATTGTGTGCATCTTTTGATCTGGCTGTCAAACAAATTGTACTATTTACAAATCACTAAACACAATTGTTTTGCAGGGTTTAGACTATTAACAGTGTGAAGCATTGGATCCCATTTTAAGAACTCCAAAATGCATGGAGGCACATCTTAATCTTGCTTGGACTAGTAACAGGTTGGGATGACCTCCTGTGAAGCTCCAACAAGATTGCCTCCTTCACGCTCATTAAGAAGGTTTGTCATTTTTTATACTTGTTTCGTATTGTTTTGGTCGTTACATAATTTTGCGTGACAATCTGCATAATCCCCTTTGTTTCCAACGAAATTCTATCTATGAATTATGCCTGTCTATTGACTTCTATATGTTTGTGTTTCATAAATGAAGAAATGGCTAGTCTGCAAGTTCATAGGGCATGAAAGGCATAACTGCTTTATGGTTTGCTTGAGGCTGTCTATTGTACATTGTGATATTGCATATTTGTGAAATGGATCCTACAAGGAATATGGGAATGCCATCTATCTCCTTTATTTCTACTGTCCTCTTTGTCTTAATTTCTTTGGGCTTCAGATTCTGTGGTCATTAGATGGAGCAAAGATGGGGTCCAAAATCAAGATGCCATCTCAGAAAGCTTGGGCCTTATTTAGTAGGTTTTTAGCTCGCTATGGTGTGGATACTTGTTCATTAGGCTTTACTCAACACTTACATGTTAGATGTATTGGGGATCCTTTGGAGATAAGGGTGACAATGCCCTTATTTTGTCCTGCTATCTCTTAGTGGGTTCCCTTATGGGAGCTTTGCGAAGAGTGAGGATCCAATATCAAAATGTCGTCTCAGAAAGCTAGCATCACTCTTCATTGGTTCTCAGCTCGCTATGATGACAATACTCTCAAATCTTGACTTTACAATTGAGCATTAGGGCATTAGGTGTGTTATGGATCCTTTGGAGACAAGGGTTGCAATACCCTTGTTTTATCCTGCTTTCTCTTCGTGGACTTCCTCATAGGAGCATTATGAAGAGTGAGAAGATCTAATATCAAAATGTCGTCTCAGAAAGCTAGCACCATTCTTTGTTGGTTCTCAGCTCGCTATGGTGACAATACTTTGTTCATTTGATATTCTTTAAGCCGTGCCACTCGTAAATTAGTTTTGAGCATTTGGGTTCAAGAGTTTGGAGTGAAACGTGAAGGGCTAAAGTTTTATCATGTAGCCATTTCATGGAATATCCAAGTTTCAGTATCTACCGCCCTCTTGTAATTGTTTGGATGATATGGGTTTTAAGTGCTTGAGACTGTTACAATTTGTATAACTGTTTTTCTGGTTAGATGCAATACTGTATATTTACTAAAGCGCAAACAGTACTGCAGTTACTTCAGTTTAGACTCATTTTTCCTGCTTGACTGCAGAGATCCTTTGCGTGCCCACTGGAAGATTGCCCCTTCAGCTATATAAGAAAAGACCACTTGAACCGGCATATGCTTAAGCATCAGGGGAAGTTGTTTACATGCCCTCTAGAAGGCTGTGGCAAGAGGTTCAATTTCAAGGCAAATGTGCACAGACATGTTAAGGAAATGCATGAGCATCAGGATAAAGATGAAGACACTAAAAGCAACCAGCAATGTGTTTGTGAGGAGGAGGGCTGTAACAAGGTTTTCAAGTATGCTTCGCAGCTGAAAAAACACGAGGAGTCACATGGTATGTCCTCAGTGCTAATCATAAGATCAGTAGACTCCATGTTAAATCGTACTGTTTACTGTAGCTCATTCGATACTATTCTTCATATTTATGCAAGCTTATTATGGGAGGTCCAAATCTGAATGCATATTTTGCTGTTTTTCTGGCAGTCAAATTGGACTATGTGGAAGTAGTCTGCTGTGAACCTGGGTGCATGAAGACATTCACAAATGTGGAGTGCCTGAAGGCTCACAACCGCTCTTGCCATCTGTTTGTTAAATGTGACATTTGTGGCGAAAAACACCTGAAGAAGAACATTAAAAGGCATATGCGAGCTCATAGTGAAGACATCTCTGCTGAAAGGATTAGATGCAGTATTGAGGACTGTGAAAGCACATTTTCCAATGTAAGACTTGTGAATACACTTGCTGATGCCTTACTTTTCTCTTGCTCTACATTCAAGTTTCAGCTAAAGTTTCCTGTGGCCTTCCATTGCAGAAATCAAATTTAACCAAGCATATGAAGGCATGCCATGATCAAGTGAAAACCTTCTCTTGTGGGTTTGAGGGCTGTGGCATGCTGTTCACCTACAAGCATGTTAGGGACAGGCATGAGAAATCCAGCGCCCATGTATACGTAGAGGTGAGTTTTTGCTACCTGATCTGTATAGTTTAGAAAATGCACATATTCTTAACCCTGATGCACTTACGCAGGGTGACTTTGCGGAGATGGATGAGCGGATGCGCTCGCGTCCAAGAGGTGGACGGAAGAGGCAGGCCTTGACGGTTGAGACGCTGTCCCGCAAGAGGGTGACCATTCCTGGCGGTGCATCCTCCCTGCTGGAGGGTCCGGAGTACCAGCGCTGGATGCTCAACGGTGGGGATGATTCCAACGGCTCAGAGTAGCGGCGCTCTTGCCTTGCCTTACAGGTGGGAAATACGGCTGTTGTTGTGCCGAGGTCGGGGTACATTTGGGTGCTGTCATGTATGTATAGGGTTTACGGTATGCTAGTATTAGCACGACGCCAGGTTGGTGTGGTTATGAAAATCGTGTTTATATATAGGAGTATAATATATGTAACGCAGTCCTAACTAGTTTAGTAGTGTGGCAGTTGTGTTTATAGGATGCTTCGCGCTAGTTTGGAGCAGTAGCCGTTTGGGCATTTTCGGTCTGTAACGTTTGTATGCTGTATTTTTGTAACTGGACGCGGCTACTACTGAAATGGAAACCATGTTTGAGAGGCAGCTTATGGGAACAAGTTGTAAGTCTAGGGGATGCTATATGTTGAAATTGGAAATGCGTGATCTTTTGTTACACATTTGTTTATTTTGTGTGAGTGATCTGAGCTCGAGCTGGAAAAGTTACTAATATCAACTAATTATTTTTAAAACTAATATTCTTCTCTTCCAAGTTTATGACTAGTTTTATAGAATAAACAAATGCAAATGGGCAACAACTGTTGTATGAACATCCCTCATTCAAATAGGACATTGGATGGGTGTTTAGGAAAAAATTATGTTATAATTTTGTTCCAAAGCATGGTCAAATAACCCTCATAGGTTGGCCATAACTATAAAGGAACTTTTTTTGTCCAAATCTGCCAACATGGAACATAACCAAACAGCGAGAAGGTAAGACACACCGATTTTTAATTAACAAGCTTGCTTCAACGTGCTTTCTTGGGAAGCATACAACAAGGAAAGCAAATGAACCACAGGGTAAATACTAAGTACTAACTCAAAGCAAGCAACCCTCATTCCAGCTGCCTAACTGTCTCCAGAAGCTAGATAATAGAGGGTAAGTTAGCAAATTAACTCTTACAGATCCTCTTCCCAGTTAACTCTTACAGAAGCTAGATAATAGAGGGTGAGTGGCTCCAAATGAAGCGTGGCACATTTGGAAGAAGCTGCAGCAAAGAAGCTCATTCATGCACCCCAGCTACCAGAATACAATTCTAGATACCTGTGAAGCAACCCATGTCATCAGCCAAAACCATTTTGCACTATTCTTCCAAGGGAAAGCTGTTAAAGTCACACTTGCCCACAATTTTATATGATTCAAACAATAAATATTAGCTTCATCATTGTGGAAAAAGTACTAAAAACACTAAAGTTAAATCATTTCAGCGTTGTTGAAAAAAAAACAGCAAAAGAAACAGAGCTACTAATCTGTAATGTGTGGTCTAGTGAGTGGCACACTTCCAACTTATGCACATTATGAAGTATCTTTTGCATCTTCCTAGAGGAAAACATCTAACTTACCAGATCATTCGCAATATTCTTTATTACCATGGGATGCATTGAGTAGAAAAGCAGAAGCATCTGATTTCTAGCTTATATGCATATTCTTTAAAAATGCAGAAACTAGCTATTCATTAACTAACTGGATTGAATCTAATTCATGACATAGAAACCTCAAGCAATGGATCATAGACCACCTAATATTAATTAAGGCTTCCATGGGTACCGGAATAGATGCCATTTTTTAGCAGTGGACAGCATCAAATACAACACTACAACCTCTGCTTCTGATGATAATGTACTATTAAAGCTAAAAATTGCAACACATGATGAAAGTGGTTGTTAGGATGACTCTAGTCTTATCACTTTGTACATGTGTTGGGTACAGAATATTAGTCCCCTAAGGTAGCGGAATTGAAGAAACTAGATCTCACACAAAGCATAGCGACAGCCTAAGCAAATTTCATCACTCAATTTCCAAGTTCGAGCTGTTATTTATCTTATCTTGAGAGAAGAAATAAACTGCACTACAGCTATGCGTGTCAATAGGCACGCACCAATAGAATTCGGTTCAATTATTTTACAACAAACTTGCCGGTCATGGCTACTGAAGCAGAACATGTGACATAAACCAAATCAGATACCGCGAGCAAATATTTTTCCAGATCATGACAGTGACATAAACACCATACAAGCATGAGAGAGCACCAATACTATATGTTGAACAGATCATCAGGGAGCAAAATAATAGTAATTGATACAACACTATTAAAATGCATGGTTAGCTTAACATGGACAGACGTGAATCAAAAATGGAACTTGGTTTTGGTACACCAGCAGTGCATTACCTGCAGCATAGACACTTTCAAATGTACGATAGTGATACCGCCTTTCGGGTTTCGGAAGAATTCTCTTGAAGTGCAATGAATCAAGCTCGAGACTAAAGAGGCTATCACCGCTCCACAGCAGCACCAGATTATTGTCCTCGGCGAAGGCCTCTACTTCTGGGCACTTATCTGAATCTGAATCCAGTGAAAGTAGCTTGTCCAGTTGAATGGCTGTTCCCACCCCCCATGATCTGATGCCATCAGAATCGGTATTCATCTTCCACAGCTTGGCGGTGAAGCCCGGCACGCAGAGTAAACCGAGCCCACCACCCTGTGCCCGCATGACCGTGAAGCTTGTGTGGATATCAACAGGTATGGGTATCAAAGATAGGGTCTCCCTCTCCAGATCAAACTCGAGGATATTTGGTGGCATCGCAGCAAGTCTCCAATAAAGGGAGTCCCCAACCAGCACAGCGGGCGTGCTGGCAACTTCAAGAAAGCCCCAAGATGGAATGGGTGCTGAGATGAGATCACCCCAAACCCGAGTCTCTGACGAGTAAACACGGGCGAGGATTCGACGAGTGACCTTGGTGTCTGTCGCTACCAAGACCAGCTTGAAGTCTCCGGCGGCAGCAGAGGAGAGCACGGCCCCGTGGACGTTGAGCTTGTTCGATTCGAACCCTGGGGGAATAGCTAGCATGGTCTGCTGGCCGGTGACGGGGTCCCACACCAGGAACTGGAGCGCTTTGCGGTCCAAGATTAGCACGAGGCCATGGCGGCACCCGTAGAAGGAGTAGCAGTTGTCGAGCTGCAAGGAGAAGCGGACGGGCGGAACGCGATTGGGAACCTCCGGAGTAGGAAGGAAGGATATCCCGTGCGCATCGCGGTGGAGGAGACCGAGGAGGGGAGCGCTGCGGCGGTGGTGGCGGCGGAAGCGGCGAGAGAAAGCTGGGTCGGAGGCGAGGCTGCGCCAGTGCTTGCATACGGCGGACGCGCGGGGGAGCGAGGACGGGAGCGGCGGGAGGCGGATGAGGATCTCCGAAAGCAGCTCGTTGATGTCCAACGGCGAGCGGCGGCGGCGGCGGCGCATCTCGCCCTCCTCCTCACAGCTCATGCTCTAGGGTGTGGAGTGGAAGCAGCCGTCAGGATGTGAACTGTAGTTTTTTTTTTAGAGTTGGATGTGTGCTTATAGGTTTTTATTTTTTACTTTCTCAGTTCCAAAAGTTCCAAAAGATAAGCCTTTTTAGCGAGTTAAAACAGTTTGCTAAAAAGGCTTATATTTTTGGAACAGAGCGAATTAAAAAGAGAAATTTGGGCCCGTACCGTTAAAAGACGCAGTCTTTAGGTTTATACCATTGAAAGATCTATATAAGTTTGTACCATCAAACATTGCGATTCTTTTGATTCCTACCATTTCTGTTAGGTCGGTGCCAGTGCATCGCCCGTTATAGCCTCACCACGTCAGTTTTTATCCTCACTGTCACCCCACTCTCACCACACTCTCATCCCACGGTGCCAGTGCACGGGCTATAGTGTCAGCTCTCACTTCTCTCTCCTCCACATCAGTATTTTTTTAGATTAAGTTATTTCACTCGTTTTTGTTAAGACATTTAGGCTGGTGCCAATGCATCACTCGTTATAGCCTCGTCACGTCAGCTTTTATCCTCACTCTCATCCCACTCTCACCACACTCTCACCACACGGTGCCAGTGCACGGGCTGTAGCCCCGCTCTCGCCTCCCTCTCGCCCCACGGTGCCAATGCACTCTCGCCCTCTCTCGCCTCCCTATCGCCTCCAGCGCGGGCTGCAGCGGGGCGGTAGCGGGCGCTACCGCCCGGCGGTGGATCCGTCGCCCGCCGCTGCCGTCTCGCCCGCCTCTCGCCTCGCCTCGGGCGCTATCGCCCCTCCTATAGCCCCCATTGGCACCAGCCTTAGAATAATGAAAGAAAATTATTTTATTCAACTAAAAAAATTTACCGGTTACATTATAAATAAACAATTACATATAAATAAATAAATTACATAAAAATTTGAAAAAAATACATAATCTAGGCATTAGCCCACACATGCTCAATCAAATCTTGCTGGAGTTGTGCATACATCGGTGAGTCCCTCATTTCGTTGTCCATCTGAATCCTGGCTGCTAGGCTTGGTGGTGCATTGTTGTGTATCGCAGGACCGACATTGGAATCAACTGTCTCGTACATGTCGTCCAAATTGGTACCACGCTCATCGTCGATGATCGTGTTGTGCAGAATGACACATGCACGCATGATCAACCCAAGAGTACGCCTCGAGTAGGAGCGTCCCGGAACTGCTATAATGTTCAACCTAGACTTCAGCACTCCAAAGGTACACTCGACATGTGTTGTGCCAAACTGATTGAGCAGTAGTGCATAGCCGATGTTTTTCACTTTGTGGAAGAGTAACACCTTTCATGAACACCGGCTAGGAGGGGTAGATGCCGTCGGCAAGGTAGTAACCCCTGTTGTACTCGTGTCCATTCACCGTGAAGTTCACTATGGATAGCGTCCCCCACTACCGCCCGCGTTGGCACCAACCTTAAGTCTCTGTTAGTTATGACTATTGTACCCTTTCATAAAAACATTGGACAACACCTCCTCACTTATCAAATAAACATGCAATCAATCAAATTTAAGCTAGCATTTAGGGGGAAATTCAGCGACATAACAATCAGATATAGCTGAATATATATAAGAACATTTCAACATGATATATCACACACGACAATAGCTTAACCTCACATAATAGATTAAGATACCAACATAATTCACATCCAATCAGCAAGTAGCAAAAGACCATGGACCATAGTTCATAGGACAAACAGATTACACATAGGAGATGATACCATAGCTCGGTCCATACCATACACGTGCTGAATTTAGACTAACACAACTACTCGATGATAAGCCTACGGTTGAATCCTCCGGATGATATTGATGCCATCCGCCATGTTGTCAAACCCGGGCTAGCTGGAGAGAGGGATGCCATCCTCCTTGTGGTCACACCTGGGATGGGCATTACTTTTGAATCAACAAAAAACCTGGATGGCTCGGCAACATTATGTGATGACTCGACTGATTCAGTTTTGGTTTTCCTGCAAAGCACAAGTAGAGTTAAATAAGAACCTTATTATTCACATAATATTGCTTCAAATTTATCGATACCTTTGTTGTTTTGGTTTTTTTGGGTGAGGTGGCGACAATTCTTGTTCTAGTTCAACTTGAGTTGCAGAACAACCCTTCTCAATATGTCCAAACTGGAAACACTTTTTGCATTGATACAAACCTCTTTTTCCTGGCTCTCCACTAGCCTTGATTATTTGCTTTCTTGGTCTACCAGAAGGCCTTTCTAGCGGTGGAGGAACCATTTCAAAAGGTGGGTCATTCTTTGGCCACTGAGATTTGTCACCCATCGGAGTGATCTCAAACTGTTAAGCTAGCTTGAACCTCTGTATTGAATAGTAGTTATCAACAAAGTCCTCAATTTTTAGTTGTCTGACTTTGCCAATTAAAAATATGGCATGAGTGCATGGTTTTCTAGACACCTCCCACTGCCCACAGCCACATTCCCTTTTCACAAGGTCAACACCATACCTCCAAGTCTTCCCTTCATGTTCAACCCTCTGCTCTTCATGTTCAACTCATGTAAGACACTTGGAAGGATATGCCCTTCAAGTCTTTCAGCTATGACTTTCCTTGTGGCTATCTTATCCATGATTTTCACTCTTATTGCATCCATAAGACAATCAACCGGAAGGTCCTTTTCATCCTTAATCCAATTGTTGAAGCACTCGGAAATGTTGTTGTTAACATAATCAACCTTGCATTCTTTAGAGAACTTTGATCCGCTCCATACCAGGTTGTGATACTTGTTTAACCATGGGATTGCTTTAGGACAAGCTCCAGCAATTTTGTCCATCAGTGTATCATGCCTACGGTTTGTACATGCCCATGCGCAAGGCCACATGAACTTCAGCACGTCACCTTTGAACTTCTTTCTGAAATTACCATGAGGTGTCTAAAGCACCCCCGATGCTCCGCTTCACCTTTAAAAACTTCTTTGACAACATGTGCTAATCCCTTACAAGCATCTGCGTGGATTGTTAACCCTGGGGGTGTCCCAACAGCTCTCCTCAGGTTGTGCATGAACCATGCACAATTTTCATTTGTTTCTTTAAAAAATACCATAAGCGACCGGATACATCCAGTTGTGTCCATCAAGGGCAGTTTCTGCAGCCAGTTGTCCTTTATATTTCCCGGTGAGGTGAGTGGAGTCAACACCAAGATACGGTCTGCACCCAGAGAGAAACCCATCAACACAAGCTCTAATACTCACAAACTTTCTTGAAAAGTGCATTTTCCCTTTGATCTTCTTGCAATCGATCTCCACAATGCTTCTTGGGCAAGATTCTTCTAGTGCTGCTTTGAATCTCCATAACATTGTGAAACTCTCCTCCCAAGTACCATGAAGAGCATTCAATGTTGCCTTCTTCGAGTCCACACTTTCCAATAGGAAAATTCAATGCTATATTGTTTCTCCAATCTTTTTTGTAACTTCTTTGCACTAAGAGTAGGATCTTCCTTCACAATATCTTTCACTCTGCGAGATAGCCAACCTACGCTGGCCTCTCGTGCCTTGTTTCCATTAGAACATGTATGCATGTTTAGACTCGGGAGTTTAATCACCTACACATACACAAGGGAATTTAGAGCAATGCTATATCATAGTATTTAGATCATGTACACGAATTACCATAACAGAATAGTTAGAAGGTACACAGAAGGGAGAAAAAATAACCTTCAATGTGTTGCAACCATGCATTTTCTTTACATAAATCCTCCACTCGCATTCAAGATCAGCACACCATGCTCAATCTTACTCTCAAACTCATTTTTGATGGCATACATCCTCATAATTTCAATAAACTCGGCTTTGTCTACAAATGTATGTCCCTCCTTAATAACTGGATTTTCTTTGTCATATGTTGTGTGAGCCACAATGAAATCATCCACCAAACCAGCCTCATCATCAGGAGCCGCTTCGGAACCAAAGTATGGCATAGGCCTTGAGCTCTTTCTGTTTTGCACCTCCACTTCAACATTTTTTGGTTGCACACTATCGTCATCAATTTTTTTGAAGTATCTCCTCTCTTGATCTGCCCCGGCTGGATCATCTCCGTCAGGATCACAACCAACCGTCATGAAGTGTTCCTTCTCCTCTTCTTCAACTCTTGGTGGCCCTGCAGTTGTTCCACCAAATTCGGGTAATTCCCTCAGTTCCGGTCCCATATCAACAACGACAACATTAGGCACATCGTGCGCCATCACTTCAGCTACAACAGGCACGTCCTTGAGCACCACATCTTGCTCCATCACTTCAGCTATAGCAGGCACATCCTCGAGCGCTATATCATGCTCCATCACTTCAACTACATCACGCATCTCCTTGCGCACCACATTGGCAGCACACACTTGCTTGTGCACAAAAGGCTCCTCCATATTCTGAAGTCTGCCAACTATCATCAACAACTGCATCACTTCAGTTGACCTTACGAGCTCAAGAAGTTGTGAATCTGAAGATAATCTGCATTTCATAACATCCCCTTCAATAACCCAGAAGTTTGCCTATTGGTAGCTACCCCATTGAAAATATGGACTAATATCCTTCTCAAGATCAGTGAGCTCATAAACTTCTAAATCAACAACCCAACTAACAGTCCGTCCCTTATTGTACTTTTTAATACCATCCACAATCATGAAGTAGGCACTCAAAAAAATCTCTAGTCGACATGTGTTTTTTGGGTTCAATCATGTAGCACCA